>OX104134.1:67718772-68262407 GCA_944470555.2 Heterobilharzia americana
CTTTAGAGTCGCCCAATAGCAGACTTTCTTTTCACAACGAGTTCTTTCAGATGGTTAGGATTTCGACTGGTAAACTTTCCAGAATCATACTAGACACCATCGAAAAGACTGATAGTTACCTTTTAAGTTACCATCCGTCATGGAAACTTCCACCTTTTCAAATAAACTACAGTGGCTGGTTGTAAATATCAGGCCTAACTTTGGTGTGCGCCTAAAATCCATCCCTCGATAAAGTTAAAAAATCTTGTTGAATGGTTAAAGATGAATAGCAATTAAACGTGGAATGTGCAGGGCTTTGAGAATGAAACTAAATTTGTCAGAGAAATGAGCCTAATCCAACCTTTGCTTTTGATGACTAGAGAAATGTCTGGAATAAATGCATTACATTTTTACAGTATGTGGGGCTATCAACGAAGGTACAATAGCTTGTTTGCAAAATAAGATCCAACAAATACCCTCAAAACGCATTGCAAAAATATATATCTGTCAGTCACTAGGCGCATATCGTGGTTCCTTACACATACATATATAAAGTGAATCATTCTTTTAGATTTCCTTTAAAGTAAAAGATGATTCAGTTCTATCTCACTGGTTTAGGTATCGTATTTTCAGAAGTTAGACTAAAGACCAGAATCTGATTTGGGTATCTAAGTGACGTCATATGTTATGTATAAACTGTAAACTAGTTAATGAACTAGCACTACGTTACTGAGTTGGATTTTGTTATATTTACATGATATATGACCAACCGAAATGCAAATTTAAGTCATTCAGGTAAAATTTATTCATCAGTTTGCGTGACACTGCATTGGACCAGAATGAAACGTATGACAATGAATGATGCAGATTGCAAAATCCTCCACATTCTGCACAGAACATGGGATATATAGTTACCTAGTGGAGCTATTGATTATTTCTTATATGTACATTTATTCCTTTGAATAAACTGGTGCTTAGTACGCTAGTGAGAGAAAGGTTGTTATAGAGACCAATAGATGTACATGTTCACCAAAATCACCGTCACTCTACAGAAAAAGTAACTTACATTCAACTGTTTCTCAGTTTCTTCATGACAGACGTACTGACTAGATAATCTAGTATTGTTACGAATAGTAGGGTTAGTATTCTCAGTCTGTGGTGATTTTATTTGGCCTTCAGAATCGGATAATTCATCAATAGGAGCACATAATAATGGAAAATTGGATGGTTTTAAATGCATTGGATCAGTAATGTGGTTAGCTGAATTCATGATTAATATGTTATTGTTATCATTAGAAATAGAGAATTTTTGTTCAAAACGAAAATCTTTATTATTGCTGACACTGTTGTTGTTGATACTACTATAAGCAGCTTTACAAGTTTGTGAATGTCGTTTCAAGGTACCATTTTGTGAAAACGCTTTACCGCAATGTTTACATATGTATGGTCGTTCACCTAAACAAAAAAGAAATAGGAAATAAAAATAGCGATGATCAATTAGTGTATATAAAAGTATAGTAGATGTGTCAAAAATAGTAACAAACAAATAAATATAGTCGGTTTTTAGGTACTGGGAGTTTGTCAGTGGGAAGCATCTGTATTCGCTTCTTATGCGTGCCGGTATTCATCAGCAAGAGGTATTTATAGTCGTGAGGCATTCCATTTTACGGTCGTGGTTCGAACCCGCATCACTGAAGTAAGAAACTGGGAACTTCATCCATTCGGGATTACAGTAACGTAGTAGCCAACAAAATCTCTACAGAGCATACTGTGCAAGTCAAAGAAAGGCAGAAAAAACACCCTCGTGAACAGTGCTCAGCTTGGTCGCTGAAAGGTGAGCATAAAACCATCTTCAACTCCATCGTTGAACACTTCGTAGACCTTGCATATCTAGCTACCCTGGAAACCTTGTTTGAAGTTCTCTACAAATTCCTACTAAACCGTTCCAAAGGAATTAGTGTCAGACACTTATGTGCAGCCGAAGCTTTGGTGATTCACAGCTTCTAGCCCGAATTATGCTTTTAAAAGAAACGTTTACAAACGCCATTTTAGCCTTAAATAGACACTCTGCACCTCTATGTTTGTGTTTTGCATTTTATTTATTCACTCCTACCAGATACCAAATCTTACTGCTCAATACATTTTATAAAAAAATTTTGATATCACTCTTTGTGTTACCCAGTATCACTTCATTCCTTCCTAAATATATCGATTACCTTTTGTCGTTAGTCAGAACTAAGTGTGGAACATTCTATCATTTTACTTATATATTTATGAATGTACATATATGAAAATGAGTCGGCGAAAAGATAATTATCATCTCGTCTGTAACCTCCTCGTCCGTCACTTAATCGGGATTTCTTGTGAATAAATATTTCACTAAATAATTTCAGACAATGAACTTAATTGTTCGCACATGAAGTTGGTAACTGGTACCTAGCATTAGTTACAACATTGACCACAAGAGTATACAAAATTCTCCGTCCTAACATTATGGTTCACTTTAGGCGAACTTCAAAATCATATGGACAGTCGTGGATATGAGAAGTGAAGGCGTATCTACTTTCCTGTTAATACACTTTCTACTCAAACAGTATTAGAAATCATCCCAAAATGAGGTGTACAAACGACTCTGAGGCACTACAGCTTATTGGTGGTGTGATCTGTTGAGACAGGGTGTTTCGAATGATGATACTGTTCTGTATATTTGTTGTGTTTACCTAAGCATACTGGTGTAAAAAAATAAGTCGAATGATGTGAGAAACCACAACATATACTGACAGATAGACAAATATCAAAACCACTCAACCATAACTCATGTAATAAGAAGCAGACTTAAACCGGTAGTTTATTACGTCATGAAGAAGCATGGAAAAAAACACATACTTTTTATTCTTATACGAAAGTAAACCTCTGTTTTCGTCACTGTTAAACGAAGATATAAAAAGTAGAACACTTTGTGAAAATGGGAATAACAAAGTTGTACCATCTGTCAACCACATGACTTGATCAGATCAAACAAAGATATTCGGTCTAACTGTTAAATGACGGCATTTTATGTACATAAAGCATGCAGAGACAAAAAACATACAATGAGGATTACAGTTATTTTTTCCTTATTTCGTCGATTTTATTCAACTTATAGTCATTGTAAAAATAGATATCATTATAAGATTCCCAATATGAACAATTTTATAGTGACTAGGTTTCTTAGTTCATTCCCTCTGAGATTACCTAGGTAGGTACTTTGGTAATTTGTTCCTTTTTGACATTATATTACGTGTTTAATGTCCCATGACAATAGTTAACCTTCTTGCTTTATAGGGTTTCGGAGTAAATCACGTGATTTTACATCTTCATATGTAATCCATCTACAACTCAGGATTAAAGAATGTAATGAGGGCGGACAACAATGTTGGTCAACTTGGACAGTCGCTTACATGGGATTCAAAACGCAATCTTAGCTTACAGTCTCTAGTGCTTACCTAGCAGCTAGGCAAGCCTAACTGTTAATAACCTGAGCATATAATAAAATAGTCTGGCTAAAATTGTTCATAGTGTTAATTCTTTATTTTCAGAAATGTAAATGGACAATCAAATTTACTGCTGATTTCTTGTGATGAAGAATTGTTTTTGAACACATATAGGTGGCTTGGATCTTCCAATAGCTTACGCCTCAACTAACTTTAAAATACTTCTTCAACAAGTCTTAGAGATGGGCTTACATGAGGTTTGTAGATCCATTTTATGCCCCGTTTCAGTAACATGTTTAAGTACTAAAGAACTCGGACGTTTGTTTCCAGCATCAGTTGGGTCAGGGACCTCTATTTGTTTCTGAAGCCACTTCGGAATATGTCCTATGGCCTTTACTACTGACTACCGTTATGCATGATGATCGCTAGGGTTACTAATCAATATAAATCCTGTGTGCTTGAATCACCACTCCTTGGCTTTGCATTTGGAGAATTCATTAGATGAGCGCTAATCAAATTTTGAAGATTAGGACTTTAGTTGTAATTCTCTTCACATTATCTTGCATAATATTATTTCCATCAACTCGACTTTAAAAAACAATTTGCTTCTCGTTCGTAATTGGGTGTCCATTATTTGTAACATGAAGAACATTTGTTGCTTACTTCATGCCAGTTTCACTATGTACCATATTTCCTTCTCTTTCATGTGTAAAATAATACATGGTACTATGAAAATTCCAACTAGTTAACACCTGTATATATAAGATATATATATGAGATAATGGACTCATTCAATGCCAGACCAGTATAAGTGGTGTCTGGTCATTCAAACATAAGTAAATGAGGCGGCATCCAGACCTTCGAATAACTAGCTATAAGTCGGTCGCCTAAGAGAATTAATTACCCATAACTTCACAAAAATGGATAAAATTTGCTGATGTTATTGATAAATATGGTGAACCACTGTCATAGCCATTTACACCCTGTATAAAGTAGATGTAATTTCAATATATATATATATATATATATATATATATATATATATATATATATATATATATATATATATATACGGTACCTAAATAATACAAACAAATAAATTTAAACAAAGTAAATTTCTACCATATCTATCAGATTTCAGGTAGTTTATTTTGCTTCAGAAAGAAAGCTAAAAATTATATGATAAGATTCATCTGTTATTTAATAATAACAATAATACGTTGAACACATGAAATCCATTTGCCAGTACTGCTATTAATAATATTAATTCAGTATTAAATGGAAAGTGATCAGGCTGTCTATATTTCCCTTTCATACTAAACACTGGGACTAATTACTAGTCAACAGTACTACCAGTAAAGACAGAATTAGGTAATATATGACAAATAAATTAATTGAATGACACACAACATCATAATCCTGTCTTAAATAATGAGTGTAAACCACATGTGAAATTCGATATACATATAAATGTAAATCTGTAAGCAAAGAATTTAAAAGGGGAAGTTGGCGCCATGCTTATAATTCATTGAAGGATTAAACAATGTCGAAAAATAGAAATTTAAAACAAAAGTAGAAAGCGACAATATCAGGGAACTCGACACAGATACACTTGCTAATTGTTAAAAAGATTGGTATTTGTACCTTTAAAAGATTAAATATCAACATCGGGTTGAAGTTCATAGGACAAATGCAATTGAGTGTCATAAACGTAGCGTATAAGTTAACGAATAAGCACTATTTAGCTGTAATGATCAGATAATCGTTGAAAATCAACTTTTCAGCAATCCAGGGATCATTTAATCATGTCAGTACGAATTCTTATGAGTTCAGTGAGTAGTAGATTATCATTAATCTTTCAAAATTCTCACATATAACTCAAAACACCAAAGACAGATGTTGCTTCTATATTACAGTGGGAGTGTGTTTCAGCTAATCGGCAATTCAAGGTCCTATGTATAATCCTAGAGGAGTAGTGAGTGCAGAAATTCATTTAGTTTAGACAGATAACACTGATTTCCAAGTGAATGACGGACAAAAACTACAGGTCCTGGGGAAGAGTAGAACATATGAACTTTAAATGGTAATTGGCTACGTAGCAGAAGTATTATTATCGTCCTATTGGTTAAATTCTAATATTCGAAGCTTATGAATCAGACACACTAACAAAAAAATGTTTAACCTACAGTTTTCGGTGTATTAAGATTCAATTCAAATCATTATGATGTGGAATGTTCCATGATTTTGATGGTTTCCTTATAGAAAGCGATACTAGACAGTCAGCTGCTCTTCGTATCTTTATGACACAGGTAGAGGTGCTTCATGTATCTTTGCTCACCTCTTCATCTCGTTGCTCTAGATTGGCCCCCTGGATTAATTTTGTTTTTTATCATCCATATAGCATTATTATCACTATCTAAATGTTCATGGATTTCTTTACTACTTTTATTATTTCCACCCTCTAGTTCATTATCAATAAAGTATGCCGGCTAGAACTGATGCAAAAATTGTGTTCGGTTGTTCTGTGTTTTGACTATTGCTTCACTTCTAACATACTTTCAACACTAGAAAATATCCTAGGTAACCGTTTGGTTTTGTCATAAACACTAGTGTAACCTGAAGCAGCATTTTTGAATTAATCCCCTTGTACAAGAGCAGATTTCATTAGTTCATGACATGTTTGTGTTAGGGATCATACTTTGTGACCTTGACTGAGCTGTGAGAAATAGCATGTACAGTTTAACCTGGAAACAGTTTTGAGAATGATTCTCTGATTTAAAAACTCCAACCCATAGGATAAAATGTGGTCGTTTGGATCCATAGTATAAGTTCGACTTTCATAATGGTTTACTCATTTTGAATCTGAGCGAAAACTCTAGATAGTTGCTAGATCAAAATGAAGAAACGTTTGATAGAGTTCATGCAGTTTAACGATGGTGAACTTCTTTACGCACATTCAAAGAAAAGTCCTTCACTCAGCAGCAAAGCTTAGCTAAAAGCAATGATGCCATCTGAGACAGTATTGCAGGCTTCAGAAAAAACCCAAGCTAACATACCTAGTCAAGCCTACATGTCCCAAAATCTAATTCACAGATGATACTTTTGAGGCATAAGAACTAGAAATGACTCCTTAGAAACTTGGAGATACACTAAGTAGTGTCATCCACAAATCTACGTTATAGCAGAAATTTTAGGAACAAAGCCTTTTAATAATCTGTTCTGACATCTTTAATAAATCCAGTCATTGAGCGTTTTAGTTGTATTGGTCTCTGGAGCTGTGACTCACTGGTCTAGGCATTTGATTCTCAAAGGATAGGTTACTGGTTTGAATCCAATTCTACTTGCTTAGGTATGAGTAACCAGGTAGTGTCACTAGCTATCACACTACTGGTGTGGTTCATTGCCTAATGCACCAATGTGTACAAGGTTACTGAGTGGATTCAGATTTTTCAACATTATAGCAAACAACCAGTGTTAATTTCAAAAGGGGAGAATACAATATTTCTTAGGTCAAAACACAAAGCATTGTAAAGCGTATGACGAAGTCCTGTAATGCTGATATTACTGCTACCCCCAGTTATCAGTCTAAATCTCAGATATATACCTAATGAAGTAAGTTCAAAAATGTGTGTGGGAAATGTTCAGTGTAAATTAATGTCTCATTCTGTTAAACTCTAAGCTTCATCAACTTATAAATATTGTTATTACTAAATGACAAAACTTTTTTGATAGAGAGTATAAGAAGAGTGATTTGATATTCATCTTTGCTTCACATGAATTGAGTACGTATGTCTTCTGATGCTTATTCTTACCTCCTAAAGAATATATATATATATTCACAGCTAATCACATATAACATATTTCATTACAATCAAGTTGTAATCCAAGGCGTATTATCACTTTTAATATTTGCCTTGTTATATGAGAGAAGTGGACTGCATTGTTTATTGTTTGACTGTTGAAAATAACAATAAGTTGAGTACACATACGCATTAAGAATGCATAATGAAGTGCTTTCTTCACAGACCTTTACCTCCTTCTCTTTCTTTCGTATTTCTTATTTCCATTATTTATCACTATTTTCATTCATATTGGGTACAATCTACAGACTAAATATCTTAAACATATACATGTATATACAACAAAGCTAATATATTAAAGTACATACGCCCATTTACATAAGTGTATGTTTATCTATATGCTCGCTATCTATTGCTATCTCTTAGAGTTTGTAAAATGCTTCTATTTCTCTGAATTTTTAGTAGTATTATTACTGCCACTATTTATGTCAAGAAAAGATACATATATGTGTACATGCACGTATTTTTCTTTGCAAGTGTTGTACACGTTTTATTCTCATATATCTGCATACATACATGAAGGCGTATAACACATGTCTATCAGCATACATTTTTATAAAAATAATCTCAACTACAAAAGGAGAAAAAGTAATGAAAGAAGGAAACCTGAAGAGCAGGGACATGTGAAGAGAGAAGATGGACGACGTAATGAACTGGAAAAAAATGTTGTCAGTACCATCTGGCATGAGTTTAACAAGTAGATAAGGCTATATAAATATACTGGCTATTATAATGACCGTCATTCAGATCATAATTTTTCTCCTCTAATCATTATTGTTATGACGATGATGTCCAATGCTAACAATCACTAAAACGAGGACAAAAGAAAACAACAAGCAAACAATAACAACCAGTATTCTCAGCATAGTAATAGCATAATCAGTACACTGCTTACTAGTATCAATTCAATGAGCACGTCTATCTACTGTCCAATTTTTTCGACATGAATACCCCTTCTCAAAAAATGATAGGCTCATTGAAGATGGGTACACTCCACTTATCTAATACACAGACGTGCATGCACATACATGAAAAACGAAAATCTAGAAGGAGAAAAGAGTGCACGGTACTACTTTTCTTTCTTCCCTATTCACCCCTTGCCTGCTTGCCATCAGCATCATCTGTGATGATACCAAAAATGCATATTTTTTGAAGAAAATATATATTGCTAAACGATTCAAACCTTTTCTCTCGGAAGACTACAAATTTAAACAGCTGATATTGACAGGCAAACAAGCAGGCACTCATGTAGACAGTAAGATAACATGCATGCATACTGAAAAACATATCATGTATGACCCAATTTCATCTCAGGTCTTATGATCCTCATCAGAGAAGAATGAAACACATGCCAACAGGTCTTTAAGACAAGCAGGTATGTGTCTAAAGGGAACAGAAGAAGAACAGAATAACATAAGTGATTCAATACATTAAGTGATTAATTGAATGAGTAAGTAAGTGAGTGAGAAAAAAGTGAGCAACCAAGAGAATAAGTATCAGTGAAAATGACGGAATACAGCACAATGCATTTATGAAGGATACAAGTTTACTATACGCATATATATACATTAATTTATCTCTTATATGAGAACAGCAGTTTATATGTACACACATTGAGTATATGTTAAACTATCAATGTATTCGTTTTAAAAATTCAATTTGATAAGGTACAGAATGATATTATTAACGAGGCTAAGTAGCGAATAGAAAGGGAATTATAAATAATAAAAAATATATATGGAGTCCGAGGTCAACTACGTTCAATAATGATTTACGACGATATATATATATATATATATATATATATATATATATATATATATATATATATATATATATATATATGCATCTTTTAATCTGGGTCATTTTTACTAAAAATAGTAACAGCAGAAATGATTAGCGTATGCTACAGTTGTATTGTGAAATTTCATTTACTACGTCATACATTGTAGTGAAACATTTTACAAATTCCCGAGGAGAGCTCAACAAGAAGATTCATCAGTGGGATATACTCCTTATTATTGTAATAAGAAGTTTCTGTCGACTGCCTTTAGTTATACAACATCAAATGCACTTGGCTGCAGTAACAAATCGCATAGTGTAAATGAAGACAGAAGAAATAGGCTAATTCCGAAAATTGGAGAGTATGATAGTATTTATCTTATATTTAGTGGCTAACAGGTCCATAGCACGCACTATTCCCATGACGATAAGAGCTCAGTCAGTGTTTCATTAAAATTAGTCAGGAATTCAGTCTAAGGATGTAAAGTTAGGAGAGACAATTCTGAATTAAGCAATTTTACACTGTGGTCATGCACTTAGTACACAAATGGCTTGGCGAGATAAACTTGAATGGAATATTATAAATAAGAAAAACACTTTATACCAATTAACTGTAGTGGTTCCTAAGATTAAATTATGCAGTGCGACGGATATTAAATCCAGTACAGCATACATTAAATCCTATACATAGCATTGAAAGTAGGTCACATGATATGTGGAACATTTGCAACAAGAGTTTTGATCTTAGGGACAAAATTTAATTAATTTTCTTTAAGATTTCTAGCTATTTTGTCATTTAAATTAGAAAAACCTTAGACTGTATAAATATTTTGAGGCTGCCGGTTTAGTTGTGTGAAAATGTGACATATTGGTGTGAAAGTTAGTCACCGGTTCAAATCCCGTATTGCAAAGTAGAATATACGTAACTAGATCGTATTATCAGACTTCCAGCAACAGATATGGTAATGAAATTATCTAAAATGATAATTAAAATTTTTTGATTACACTGTCAAATTTACAATGTGTCTTATTTTACTTTCTGGGATGAAAAGCTGCATAGATCTACATATACTGAGCATGATGCATTCATGGTGTTTGATTTAAGGAAGGAAAGGCTACTTACTTTAACAAATTGCGATTTTTTGCAGTTACTGTTTCTGTTGCATCACTTTGACTAAAGTTTAAGTATCCTCAGAATCAATAACTGAAAGTTTAGACTTCACATACATACAGTTTGCAAATCTACAACTTTTCTCTTGCTGTAGTAGAAAAAAGTTACTCTTAAACCGCATCGTGTCAAGTCTTGTGGTATTTTATGTGTTGACTTCCATACACAACTCAATCCTGGATCATTAACAACCTCCGCTGGCACTTGGTTTAACTAATACTTCAACGAAAACAGTTTTTTATAAGGGAGATGATGTAATTCAATGACAGAAGACAAAATATAAGTCCGACAAAATTACTTATATATATCCTACAATAAAATGAGGAATGAGTGTTTTGAAGAGTGCTGAAAGTGATTGGTACATTAGAGTGAGAAATTAGGAGAAAAGAGAAATTCAGTATGTAGAAGGTAATTCACAAAAAGATACAAACATACACTATTGTTCTGGTGAACAGCCATGCTCAACAGTAATCCCATCTCTTACGTAATAGTTGGCTTTAATCTGTGGTTTAGACCGAACCCTGAGGTTGCGACAGTCACAGATGTACCCTAGGACCACAGTTTCCTTATATTTGTCCTTCCCGCTGTTGCTATTCCCGTTTCTATATACGCAATACCAATCATGTTCGTTATATGAATTAGACACATTCTGTATTCTTTTTATTAAAAGCCTTTATTCACAGTCAGTATAGTTGTTTAATGACCATAAATTAATTATTCATTACACATTTGTCACAATGATGGGATACATTGTAGGTTAATATTATTGTCAGACAAGTCACCCAAACAAACTGGTGATACTCTACTGAGAAAAATGAGCATCACCTTGTCTGAAACTTTCGACAGGCATATATCATAAACTAGAACAAATGCATTATTGCAACATTATGGTGCATTCTTCTAGTCCACAATTTCCTTAAAATACATTATTGTGTTATGCTTAAAAGTTATAATAACATCTTCTACTACCTATGTGAAAGTAACTTAACAACTCACCCACATAAATTGTGATGGTTGTAGTAACTGATTGACTGAAACCCAGTTGTGTTAGGGGTTATGATACAACCCAGTTGCCTAAACCAGAATAGATTAAGTAGTTTCGAACACTCAAGCTATAGTTTAGTTAGGAAGGAAAGGTGGCAAAAGAAAAGGGTGTCGGTTAACGTAATGAAAAACAGTACATGAAAGCATAATAACCATTGACAATCTACTTCAGAGATGATACTACTACTACATTAGACAGAAGCAACTGCAGATGAAAATTGGACAAAGCTTGAAGGTATGAATATTTTTTTGGAAGACAACGCGGTTATGTCGTCCCATACTCTAAGATGAGTTATTTCAATGTTGGTTTACTGTTCTCCGTTTTCTGAGCTCAGAGGACCCCAAACCACCTTTATCTTCATCCTGAGCTACACATATTCTCCATGATTTCAAAATGAATTATTTCATCGCCTATCAAGACAACAGTTGTAACATGTTCAAACTATGATGTATATCACTGTAAAGAACAAGAACTACGTTTTTATACGAGCACGAGATCGGTTCGCAACCACAATCGAAAGTGTAGTCTTTGAACTTTGACTGAATGAACTTAAGATAGTAATCAAAATAATCTACCAATTCCTAGGATATTTTCAGCGTTCATGAGTGTGCTGAATATCATTGGTACAGTGATAAATATCACTGACAAAAGAGAAATGAACAGGTAGTTGTCAAGTTCCATGAATTACGTATAAGTGTATTTAATATAGGTGTATATGAAAGGTATTTTTAAACTCCAAATGAAAAACGGTATAGCGTTATAAAAACCATATTTCTGAAAATCACTTATTGACTAGTTAATCAACCAAATTCTTGGATGTTTTTATTATGAAGCAGCAATTTAAAGGCTTCAGTAAGTTAGGTATATGTCAGAATAATCAGGGTATATCCCTCTTTTCATCATGAATTAGTCTCAAATAAATTGATATCCATGATTCAACAGTTTGAGCCCCAATAAATGTATATTTTGGGGACCGAATATTTGGTCTTTTAGGGTTGTGATTTCCATCATTCTGTTGCTAACACCTAACCCCTGTAGATCATTAGTTTTCTGTGATATAATAATCTTTTTAAGGAATCAAGCAGAATCTTATCAGTCATGTAATTCGAAAGTATAACCATCTTTATATGTCGTTATGATGCTATTGTTGCTGCAACCGCATCTTGTTTCTCAAGTGTTATTACATGCATTGTCAACGGTAACTTATTTATACTGGTCTACACACGGATATACTGTTCATTTATGGGTGGGCGTGTGTGTGTGTGTGTGAGAGAGAGAGAGGGGTTGGAGCCAGACCGCCTTTTTGTTTAAATGTACACCTTAAACTATGCATATTTTTAGGTTTACTCTTTTTATCATAAAAAACAAACATTTTCAACCAGTGATAAAAAATTAATGGTAATTAATGGTAAAAATTTCAAAATTACTTCCTAAATGCGTCTACTAACTAGTACACAATAATGAATGTGGTTATGTGAACTGTTTTGTTTTCCATTTTGTTATCTTGTATAAAAGTTGGCTTTTTTAATTTGAAAATTACAGAAAGATATCAGCTAGGCATTTCCTTGAAATTTTGAAAATTGATAGGAAGGAAGTCACCCAGAATAAACTTGAACAACTCAAGGTGACTAAAGTAAGGTGTTTTTCAACCAGTACTTATTATGCAATTGTTACAATTAGCAAAGGAAAACGCATGAAAGTAAAGCACTCAACATTCAGCTATATAGAGAAACATGAATGCTTGAGTAGGATAATAACAAGTGGAGAATTCACAAAATATAAATTCGTGCACTTGTTACAAAACTGATGATTTTGCCTACTGTGAAACCTGGGTCTCAGTCGAAAAAGTTGGAATGCACTCAGCAATCTTGAGCACATTGAGGCAGTAGGCAATGAGGTACATCTATAGTGAGAGCGAATGATACTATTTGGCTGGGAAAACCTAAGTAGGTAGAGCAGTATTCTACCGCATGATCAACTGACTGACAATCCTCTCCTTAAACCAAAGAACCACAGATCCACTGGATTTCTGTAGGTTTCGAAAGATGCATCAGCAGGACATATCAGTAGTGTTTGTCACAGATAGTCATCAACAGAAATTGGTTAGTCACTTAATCTGTTTGTTTGGATTGGGATGAGAAGCCGTAAATATGTCATCAGTGATGAAGCCAAATGCTGATGAAGTCACCTATCCTGGTGATGAAACATCCACAGAAACAAGCCCTAAAGCTGAGATAACTTCGAACAGTCATCGCGCTGATTACTGGTGAGTAACTCATCTATGTATATAATGCAAAGCCCAGTCGAAAGTGGAATAGTTTGATTCCAACATCTGTGATCACAGCACTGGACAGTGAGGATTTGAACCTGTGAACATATTTCAGCTTCGCCTTGCTGAATGCTACCAACAAGTAAATGGTCTGAATTCAGTATTTCCTGTTTACTACATCCAAGTATTTAGCATCGAAATGAACACACGTAATTAATTCCTCAACTAGATGATCAAAAAGATAAATTGGCAAACTAAATTCAAGAAACACCAAGAACCAGTGGCAAGATGAAGCTAGTTACTATCTAGTGATGGATGACTAGCTCTTATTCATGCAATATTCTAACATACTATTTACGTTTGAATCGGAATTGAAATACGACCGCTGGCAGAGTTTTACAGGTAGGTTAAGTGATTCCATAGGTGGGATTTCAAAGGGCTGGGGCGCATAAACATCAGATCACTCAGTCACTGTCACAGCCAAAATACACTGTACTTTTTCCACATTCATAGTTGTTAAGGTACATAGAAAAACACAGGCGATTGTGAAAGAAACAAACATTCACGATCCAAAAGATATATATCGAAACTTTATTGATCAGTTCTTTGCAATCTGAAATAATGAGGTGACTGAGATGTTTTGATTAAAGCTTTCCGTAAAAGTTTCCAAAACCATTTTTTCTATGTTGTCTAAAAATATGGGTAGTATGGTTCCACTTTATGAAGATGTTCATTTCAATCTACTCTTAAAATATTGTCTTTTCACCGTTCAGGGAAAGAATTGTTTCTGATAAGACTACTTTAGACACCGGTAGCAAAAGTGACAGCACAAGATCATGAGTGTATTTGTTTGTTTACCTGCTAAAAACATTTTTTTATCATAGAGTAGGAGAATGAAAATACTTTCACAGCATGTATTGCCTAAACTGGTCAATTTTAAAAAAAATTTAGTAGTACTTACAATTTCTATATTTTAGGTGGTGAAGATTTACACTTTTTATCATCTTCTAATGCATTGCCTATACAATATAGACATTAGTAAAAGGAATATCACACAGTGAAACAGTAGCATTTACTGGATAACGTTCCAGACATAATTTATTGTCCATATTCATATCAGGTGATATGAATATGGACAATAAATTATGTCCGGAACGTTATCCAGTAAATGCTACTGTTTCACTGTGTGGTATTTCTAATAAACAGATTAAAATGGAGTTACACTCGACCACAGTGCCCAAGTTTTACACTTATATTTGTAAAAGGAATTTTAATGCGACACAAATACCTCGGTGAGTAGTAATAGAAACTTTCCACTCACATATTTGATACACGAAACAGATGAGATATAATTGAGACCACAAGGAGTGCATCACACAAAATGTTGACGTTCTCTGATGTCGGGGAAGATCGGATTCATGCTTTTCAAGAAGTTGCATAAATGCATCCGATCCTTAACTAATATTGGTAACTGACCGATATTTAGCATTTACTTCACCTTTCATTTTACAGTACTTGATACAAAAGGTTTCAAAAGTCAATTTGTTTGTGATGACATTTCTGTTAACCATCAAAAAGTAAATTGATTTTGAACTGAAGTAGGGCATGAATGGAATTCAGATATACAGTACAGAAGCAGAGTGAGTTGTGTGCACAACTGGGTATTCGGTATCCAATCACAAAATGATGAGTTTGACTTAGTCCTATTTATCCATCGCATACAATATGAATTCACCTCACCCTTATATAAGAAGTCTATTAGCTGAGTTGAATAATCTTAGAAAAAATTTCTATATTATGACATAGAGAAACGATCAAAAGTTTGTTAGGTAATAAACATATTATATTTGTCTTGAGGTAATTCAGGTAAAAGAAAATAAAGTTTTCAGTCAGAGGACGTGTACACTGGAGTATGGAATGAGATTCTTATTTGTCGTTTATAGATTAATCCTTGGAAAGTGAATATCACTCGGTAGCTGCTTCGTTCTAACCTGTGACTGCTCGGCATCAAATACTTTCTATCTTGTATATACTTTTGAAAGAAAGGAATTTTTAATTTCGTCGTTTTCACAAGTTGAGACTCAACATTTAGAAATACTAACATCCTTCAGTCCTTTGTACGTTACAATTGTTATATCATGACCTTCTATCTTCGGTGCTGATTTGAACTTCAGAATTTTGGTCTTGGACCAAGGTATTAGTTAGTAATAGATTATAATTTGTTATCTGCATGAACTGCCTAACAAGAAATGAGTAATTTAACTAATTTTAAGATATTCAAGAATTATAACTGGGAACGTGTTATTGCTGTCATACCTCAAATGGTAGAGGACCAGTCTGCTAATTCAGAAGCCCTTGGTTCTGCTCTAAGACAAGTATTCATTTCACTTTCAGTCACCAACTAGTGTCTATGGAACTGAATATTCCCCAGCTAACATAATTAGTATCTGAATAAGACCAACTGTGTGAATTAATATGCCGCTCAGATTTAAAGATAGATTAAAATATTTCAGTATGAAGGTTAGTAAGGGACTGGTTAGTTTCAAAGGTGTTCTTATCACTCGACATCTGTTTCATCCTAGTCTGAGAGTTATCATCAGTGTACACCCACAACCCAATAAGGGATAGGACTTAAGACTGTCAGGTCTGGAAGAGAGCATGTTACCATTCAACAATGGGGTTGAATGAATCACATTCTGTAACTTATGTTAATTTGTGATATAGTGCAGCTGTCACCATCATAGGGTCATCTATGTACACTGATAAGTCCCAAAAAAGAACGTAACAGATATCCAGTGTTGCTAGATTTTCAATGATTCACTAACTGGTGCCGATCTGTAATGAAAACCATTTTGAGATCGATTTCATTAAGTTTTTAAAAGTAGATGAACACCTTTATTCATTATTATCATCACTTAAAAGGTAACTCATTCAATTATAATCAAAAGATAATCATTTCATCCACGCATTCATGATAATATTATGTCAAAATGGGAATAGTCAATTTATTCACATTCAATTAAATACACTACAATACAGCAGTAAGTCTGATAAGTGTATTGATTAAGATACCGTTGCAAGACAAACACGTCATAAAAAGTAATTTGCAATAGTCTTCAAGCTTTTTACTCACATCAGCCATATGAATAGGATGAGTTTATTACTCACAGACATGCAGATTTGAAAAATGTACACACACGCAAACAAACTCAACAAAGAAGTAATGTGAATTGACCCAGACTTGCACCTGTTCACAAGCAGAACTTTCAAGATAATAACAATAATATTGTAGATGATTCATCGTTCATCTTACAAAAGGAGACTAAATCATTAAGCAATGAATAACCTTTCCCGCTCATGTATAGTAATTCTTCCGTTAAAGGTGTTTGTATGCAAGTATTTAGCACCAATCTCCTTGGAATTCAGTAGACTTCAGTTATCTAAAGCAATACAACTAGATCATCATATGCATACATTTGCACTACTCAGTAGGAACTCCTTCGTAAAATTTATGAAAGCAGAGGATATTATGCGTACGACTAGAAGAATTGTAGACGAAATAAGTTATGGTTAAGATAGTAGTAGGGGGATATCAAGTGGAACAATGAGGTTACTCATTCACAGTTTAATCTTTATTTCAAATCGAATGCTCTAGCCGAAAAATTTAATATATATGCACTGATTCTGTGGCTGATTGTCTTAAATAGTCGACTTTTATCTAATAAGTTACAGCTTCAAAATCCGGTCCTACTTACTGATATTTAGGCAACCAGGTTATGTGATCAGTCTTAAAACGGTAAATGTATTTCATCACGAAGCACATAAAAGTACAGATGATTACTGAGATGCCTTTATTTCTTCATAAGGTAAAGAAATCGCGTAAAGCTTTGTGTGTTAAACTGATCAACATCTATTCTATGAATAGCTCTCCAAACCTTGGCAAGTAGAATGGACTTCCAAGAGTACTTAAAGCAACATACAATAACCTCGGTTCAATTAACGCTACAACTGCAGTGGATTAAGTAAGTAAAGTGATATTTTGATTCTCTTAACGTGATGATTCAAACAGGTGAAATAAACTTGGGAGTTAATGAAAAAGCAGGTAGTATCAGTACTGATACCTTTAATTATGCAAACTTTTCTGAGATTTTAAAGTAGAATACAGACTATCTTTTGTGCAAAAAACAACTAGCAGAGTAATTGTATCAAACTCCGCAAGTGATACAATTCGATGGATATCAGAGTCTACGAATTCCCTCTACAATTTTATCAATATGCAGTTTATTGGATCTACTAATATGGTATTTTTAAATTTCCGACACAAACCCTGAACGATATAGACAGGAAATGGACCACACATAACAATATGACATCATGCAGACACGGAGGGGAGAGAGGTAACGAAGGGCAAAATGAAAACAGAAGAAGCAGCAGTCACAGGATATCTGTCTACAAAGCATCAAATTACTTCCTGGCGATTTTTTTAGAAGTAGAAAGAGCTGTCAGATGTGGGAATTGTACTACTGGTTCCGGGATGAGCTACGTGTAACAGCGTCTCAGGTTGATGAGTCACATCGTCTCTACTCCTATCTAGAAAACCGTAGTGTATCCACAGACGCTGGCCCAGTACAAATACCGATCATCTGGTGGCGCCAAGTCAAAGAATACCACCTCTACAATTCTGCCAAACAGCCTGATAACTAACATGTGACAACGGATAGGAAGCCACTGAGATGATATGGGCAAGATATAGAGTCCCAAGATGTCTTCAATCACTTAGTGATGACCTCTGTCATACCAGAACATACGCAATCTCAGGACTACCTATGTGCTGCAGTGGGCACGAACAGTCCTACAGAGATGTATACAGTCAGTTATATCATGAATACATAGAATAAGATTTGCTGCATGAATAAGTAAAACTGTAAAATAGACTCAACCTTTCAAATAACAAGATTTACTGGTAACGTCAGTCGGTCATTCATCTTCGAAGAATATAAAAAGCTTATTTTTCTAAAATATTCTGTGACTATTTTATCCGTTTATGAGACAGGCAGAAAGTATATTTCTAGTCTACTTTGAAATCCTCTGTGTTTAGATATTTTCCTTCATAAGTGAATACAGAGTTTCGAAGTGCACTCCATACCTTATGAGTATATTCTACGGTTAAGGTTTGGACCTTACATTTAAACAAAATCAATGCATAAAAAAGGTATAAACCGTTTTCAATCCCGAGGCTTTGACAACTAAAGGTATCTGTTGAATCGCAAGTATATCATGCTTTTGCAATCAATAAAAAAAAGCTCCTGGGTTTTCGTGCCTCTTGTCACTAACCAGTTGAAAGCATTCGCAATGTTACATAAACTCATTTTACTGAGGAAGATTTTGCTCTAAATCATTAATTACCGAGTCCAGAGGCCTTACCAATAAGTTGTTCAGGTTACATCTGACTATCTGCAACACTCGGTTGTATACGCAGATTCACTGGATATCAGTGTGACTGCTTCATCTTCATCCCAAACAAGAAGCACTGCAGTATGTATCACTTACTTCATTGATTGGATTGCAGACTAAATCAATAGTTTTCAACCAGTGACTAGTTTGCGTAATTATTTGAATGTTGTTAGTAGTTTCACCACAAATTACGACTATCTGGAGGTTTGTGGAGGTTTATAAGTTGGTTTTAGGTTGGAATTCCTCATGGACCGGCATCAGACGGAAAGAAATTGAAAATCTGGGAGCACCAGACAGCTGTTTTCTTCTAGTACGAGACTCGTCAGTCGTGCGCACCCATAATCCTATCATGGGTCGAACCCAGGACCTACAGGTTCCGTGACCAGCACGTTACTGTTGAGCTTAAGTTGATTATACAGATTGCTATCTGGATGGTAAATAAACAAGATGTAATCAACTGATAATATTTTTCAATCCCCTTTAAAGGCTTCTATTTCCTCAGTTTTTGTGGAGCTCTTTCCTACTTATCATACATAGAAGCAAGCAGTTGCAACAAAAATTATATTCGGTGGGGGGTTATCAAGGCGGCTATTGACAGTTTTTCCATGAACATGGTTTCTGTACCAATATCCATAAACTGTTGTTATTCTTATTATATTTCATCAGTAAAATCCATTCATCTATTAATGACTGGGTGAATACTAGTCGTCTACTACTGTCACTAATAATGCCATATAACATTAGGATTTTGCCTGTTGTTTAAATAAATCAAACTCAGAAAAAAGCTCTGAAAATTCCGAATTTCGTTTTGTTTAAAACATGGATGTATACATGTAAGTTGGTGTGCAATACATTTACGCAAACATAAGGATAGATAGTTGGATGAGTGGATGAATGGATGAGTGTATACACGATACAGTGCTGTAAGACTAAGCAGAGTAGTAATAATGATGAAAAAACTGAGCCGATAACCACAAAGAGAAAATGAAAAGCAAGAAAGATAAACAAAATCTATAGAAGAAGGAATGAATCCATAACTACACATACACGTAAAAACTGTAATCTTTCGATTTTGTAAACATTTATTATTTCCTTTGCTATCTGCAACATCAGTATCAACAATAAAAACAACATCAGAATAAGATGGGAATCATCCACAATGAGTCAACTCAAACAGTCACATGCACATGTGCATAGGTATCAGTCCATAGTCATCTCACCGAAATGTGTATGCAGCATCTCTTGTGTATCTACACATAAAACTGCAATAATAAACTATATGCTACTAATAGATATATACACAACAGTAATATGCATTTGTCTTATCGAATATAACAGAATGAAATAAGTTGAATTTGTCACGTACACAGTTGGCAAGTACATGGAAAACAGACAGATGAGCTGAAATGCTTGTTGGTAAGTGAATTAGCAGATAGGTGGGTAGATAAGTAAGTAGGCAGACATTTGAAAGAATAAACCGATGAAGTAAAATATAAATCGAGATAAAAAGGTGGACAGATAGATAGAGATAAATAATCCAAACAATCCCTATTATAACTTGTACATTTTATTGTTGGTGTTGCATTCTATTACCTCACATTGTAACATTAGTCCCAGGGAAATAGTGAGTACATTAAAATGTGAATAAATAGATAGACAGATTGAGATATATAAAAAAAGGAATAAATGTGATGACGAAAATTTTACATTCAAAGGCAAAACACATGAAGTGATAAAATAGTGATAACAAAAAGATGCATAAACCCAGAAGACATAAGACTAGGTGAGTGAGCAGAGAGGGAAAAAATGATGTTAACAAATTCATAATAGAGTTGGTCGATAGATAAGCTCAGTATACAAAAGAGGATGAAGGCGAGAAAAGTAAGATAGGAACGAAGAGTAAAATCAGGTCAACATTTTTGGCTACTGACTAGAATGTTTACTTTATCTTTATAAAACAAAATCAAAAATTGAAGAAAATTAGGACAATATTACTGTTACTACTATTTTGAAAAAGATAATATTGAGAAAAAATTCAACAAAAACGATGGCCTACATGAAGGGTGCTGTTTGTGGTGAATTTTTTTGTTGGTGGACGTTTCAGTGTCATGTCACATTGAGAGGTTCAATGATAGCCTGAATAACTATTTGGGTATCATCATAGTGTTTAGCAGATTTTTAGTGGTTGGGTGGTTTATTCAATCCTGAATATTCTTTGACTAAATTTCTTTTCGTGCATTTTACTTGTACAACTGTTTTATCAGGGAGGACGACACAATCTATATTTTACGCCAAAAGCCTAGTTAATACCACTTGGTAACTTCTACAGTTCAAAGTAACCAGTGAAAGAAAGGGCATGAAAGGAATTTTTAGTCAGGGTGGGTGGTCATCTTATTTTATAGATGTAACTATAGGGATCATACAAATGACAGACATGACTCGATATTCTCGGAGTGAACCATATTCATATTCCTAACATTGGGAAGCAATTGTTCCTAGCGAGACAGTACTTACAATTCACGTAATTTGATAAATATAAACACATGACGTCATATTACTGACACACAGAAACCTAATGTTGATCACACCAATACATGGTACGAATCAATTGAGTCATGTAATTGGTTCGAAAACTTTCGCTGATGCGGTACAACCTCAGTAGCAGCGTCGATATCCATTAATACCTTGTTTTCTTGTAAAGGCTAAATATACTTTTCTTCTTCAGGCTGTTTCCCATTGATGATGATTTCATTGTGTACCTTTACCTGTGGGTGAATTACTTTACAGTCTAAAAATCTACAGTGGTAAACGGTTGCAGCAGATCAAAAATTGTTTATCTTTTTAACTAATAGTCATAAATGCTGTAAAAAACTAAAACTCAGCCTAACAGATGATCAATAGTCTGATTAGCTTAAGTATTGTTTACTACCGGATTATTATATATATGGACAACAAGTAAGTATTACTTGTTTGAGGAATATATTAATGGGACGTTTGTAAGGATTCATTTATTTCACGATAATATTCATCTCAGACTGCTGACAGTTCGTGATGAATACTATTCTGAAATAGGATTTCTTTTAAATGCAATGAATAAATAAAAATCTGGTTACAATTTACTGAATGCTCATTCAAATAAACCTATTTGTAGCCAGAGTATAGCAATTATCAAAGTATGCTAAACCATTTTGTGCAAACAAATATCTACCCATTTTAAAGAGTGATCCGCTTCGCTTTGTGCTCATTAGTGAAACTGATTTCAACAAGATGAAGTAAGAATCGTGGTCATCATACTGTTTGTAAATGAGGATTTCTGCAACATCATTAATATACAAAGGTGTTAAGGTGAAAAAGAAACGAAAAGTGAAAACCATTCCGTCCACATATTTGAAATTTTTCTATGCAATCCTAGAGGAGTAAAGAAAAGAATGATTTTCTCAAGTACAACTCCAACTCTCACTCATCCCCATTCACTAACCACACTACTAATAATTACAGCTTTTAATCTAATTGAGTTCACACTTTTATTTCTTCATTGTTGTATTCTTGTTCTCAAAAGCAGCCTAAACTTTTTATCATAATATATCATTTTGCTTAAACCTTTCACCTTTCGTAATAAAGACAAGATGAAAATTCTGACGACCATGATGATAATGGTGACGGAATATTTAATCCAGTATTGGTATACACTGACAAACGTAAGATACAAAGACACATTCACATACTATCATTTATTATTTATTTGTAATTTACACCAAGTTTTAATCAAATGACCATTCTAAATTCATACTTTTTTCACACGTTTATGAATTAGGCACACATACACACACACACACACCTTTAAATGACGACACATTAAAAACGCTGCAGATAAATGCAGTCCCATCATCATCATCACCAAATGGATGTCCAGTTTGATTTCCGGACTCAATTTCAACTCATCTCATTGATACTAGTAAGTTATATTTAGTATGAATGAAAATGAAATGAAAGATTACAACCCATTTGAGAAGTTCAGATGACAAATATCAAATAGTGAGGGAAGGAAAAAAAAGAAGAAAACTGTTAGCATTCATATGGATGGTCGCTTGAATATGCTCACTTACAAATACACATACAAACAGATAGACACAGGGAGTACAAAGAACTGATAATGTTGACCCTATAGATAAGAGTAATAATAATGGTAATAGCAGTCAACCTATTACATATGCAGATGTAGACATGTATCACTGTAGAGTAAAATTGACCTCCGGATGTCAATTTAGGGTAGCTAGTTTATCAAAGGTGAAAAGAAGAAATAATTCGTGTAATAAAAATAACTTAAAACTCCTGGCAATTAAATTTTTGTTAAGATAACTAAATTTATGTCATTCTTACTGACTTAATCGCCCTATAGCAATGGTAAACCGTAGAGCTATGAAAAAATTAAATATATACAGGGATACAAAAATGCACAGAAGATTGTCCTGGCTTAAATGGAAACATGGACACTTTCTCAGAGATTGTCAGTGGATTTCAAGGATACATCGAAGTTGTTTCCATTTTGGTCTGAGCAATTCAGTTCATATATCAACTGACTCCTCCTACTTTGAAGTACACATAATGAGGGAATAGTATTTCACTAGATTAAGCGACCGAAAACTAATTATTAACTCACTGATTTTAACCTTACTTCAGTTATAAGTTTAGACAGCTATATTCCGTCATTAGTTAATGAATCCTAAAGAAGAGTTTCCTGTAGTGAGGATATTCCGTTTATGAATAGTCTTTCTTAAAATTGTACACAAACAGTTACCTGTAGGTGCTAATTTCTTTCATCTTTCAAACGGATATCAGTCGATTTTTTAAAGACAGCGGGAATTACAACTAAGTAGTTGGACAACTTATTTATGGTCTGCCCCATCATCCTGGAGAGAATAAAAAATGCTCTGGATTCAAAACTACAACCGGAACAGGCCGGCTGGCTGGCTGGCTTGAGGGAAAACAAATCATGTGAGGATCAAATTGCAACGCTACACTATGCATCATCATAGAAGAGAGTATAGAATGGCAGTCAACTCAACTCAACCTCATCTTCATCGACTTTGAAGAGGCCTTCGACAGCGTCAACCGGGAAGTATTTTGGCAGTCGCTTCAAAACTACGGTTTCAGTGCCACAAACCTTTATCAATCTCACTCAACAACTATATGAAGACGCCACATGCCAAGTAATTCACAATGGGAAGCTTAGTGACGCCTTCGAAGTGAAGACAGGAGATAGGAGTAAGACAAGGCTGTCACCTACCATCACTTATGATCTTCCTGATTGTGATCGACTGGATCATGCAGCAAACCATGAGGAGCTGTGAGAAGAGGGGCATACGCTGGGTGGACTGATGAAAGGACCCAGGAGAAGATTTGGATTTCGCCACCGATGATGATTTATGTCTGATGTCTTGTCATACAAACTCGAAGATCTACAGGCAGAAACCAACAAGTTGACACAAGAGGAGGAGGGAGACGAGACGAGGCAGCGAAGACGGGACTTCAGGTGAATGTAGAGAAGATGGAGGTGATGAGGATACTCAACCACCGCCGCCGCCACCACCACCACCACTAGCAACAACAACAACAACAACAAGAAGCACCAATCACCATGATTGGGAGAAACCTAAAAGAAGTTGTCTCTTTCACCTAACTAGTCAAGGCAGCATCGATTCAACTGCAGACGGTGGCGGCACAGATGAGGATGTCAAATCAGCCAGGATCGGAAAAACAGCAAGACAGGCCTTCCTTGCATTAATCTGAAATCAGTATGGAGATCTACTCCACTCCACTCCACTCCACTCAGCATGAATTGTGAGCAAGATCCAGATTTTCAACACTAATTCAGTCAGTAAGTCAATGCTTCTGTGTGATGGTTGAGAGACTTAGAGTGTTAGGTAAAGCATTTCCAACCAACTCCAAGCATTGATCAACAGCTGCCCCTTACGCTCACTCGATACTGAAGATGGAGATCAGATGGCCAGAATAATAAGAATGAGGGAGGAGGAACTCTGGCTGGCTGGCTGGCTTGCTGGCTGGCAACGAACCAGCGAAGCAAGAACCCATCGCCCAACAAATATGCAGTGGAAGAAAGTGGAGATGGATTGGATTTGGCATACACTGAGAAGGCTGATTGGGGACATCATGTGCCAGGCCAGACCCTGGAGTGGAAGCAAGATGGGAGACGACGAGTTGGGCGTCCGAGGTGAGGGTGACATGGAGGAGATGGTGTGAGGAAGAAATGAAAGCTTGTGGGCAGTTGTGTAGCGAGGTTGAAAAGACTAGAGAGAAGAGAATGGAATTGAGGCGTGCTACTGAAGCCCTATGTTCCACTTGGAACCAAGAGAATAAATATTTAAAATAATTCTCCTTTTATTTTACTCTGATACCCCCGATTAGTTTGAGGCCTTAAAAAAGTGCGGAGTATGAAATTGATTACTCCGATGGTTTATTGTCTAATTTTCTGACATGTATTGCTCTAATATGGTGAGCTTCTTTAATAGTGCATACATACTGCGTGGTTGAATGTATCTGTTAACCACTACGTCAATTCTCTGTGTTTCATCACCTGCTGTAAAAAGTTCGTGATCATAAGTACTATTAGGATTCTAAAACAGCAAGACCAAGGTAATTTCAAGATGATTTACTCTACAAAAGTATAAAATAATAAGAGGTTACTAAAACAAAATGGATTGTCATTCAAGCTTCAACTTCATTGACCGATCTTTTGCAACTCATTCAGTTTATTGAAAATAATAATAAATTAGTGAAATTCCTTGCGATGACTACTTACCTGAATGTTTTCGATAGTGTATTCTCAAGGCACTTGTACAGTTAAATTGTTTGTTACAAAAGTTGCATTTGCGTGCTTTACTGTCTGGTGTATTATTTGGTGAGCTGGGACGTCTTCTTTTCGATGAATTTAGACTTCCACTCAACGTGGAATCAGTTAAATTGCCACCAGCACTATAACCACCACCACAACCACCACCTTCAAAGTCACTAGAATAATTTTCACTTTCGATACCCAGAAGTCGTGAATTAGTCGATTTAAACGAATTCTCGGTTACACTGCTAACTAAACCAGATGACAAATTACCTTGACATGTTGATAAATTGAATGTTGACATAATCTTATCATGCTGATCAAGTGAATTTGTTGAAGATGACGTATTCATTGATATGTTAGGATCCAGTTCAGTAAAAAGTTGGCTCAGTGAACGATTCGGTTGTAATGGGTTGACCAATGCTCGATTTGTTAGGTCTAATTCTAAATTGCACGGCCATATTGAATTATTTGACAATACTGAAGTTTTTGATTCAAATAGTTAGATGAAGGATAAACACGATTTACTTGTGTTGGAGTTGTAGTTGTTGTTGCTGACGAAATTGTTAATGACAGTGATGATGCTGGAGATTTAGTCAATGAAGCAGGAGATATATTAGAAGCTTTATCAACGGTAAAATTCAAGGCATGCTCTTTTAACCCAACTGATGTTGTATCCATATCAAATAGTTTTTGTGTTAGATCATTTGAATGTGTCACAGGACGTGAGAAATTTGAATTATGTGCCCCAGTCATGTTGTTCAATAGTTTAGCAAAGTAGTTGGCATTAAATTCATTGATGCTACCTTGTGTATTATTTGAAGTACCATTGTTATTACTAGTTGGAATTGTATTCATAAGAGTGTTCAATAATTCTGGATTAGTGAGTGCCGCTGTCGCAGCCAGTAATGATGGGTTAGGTAATGACTGTCCTGGTGTATTGACCAGTAAAAACTGGCTGAGCGCTGCTACAATAGCAGCGGATGCGGCAGCTGCAGCTGCAGCAGCAGCCCCTGAATTGATATTATTTGAATTCAGTAATGAGACGTTTTCTAAAGTTGCGTTCGGCAGACGACTATCAAAGGTATACGTGTTTGAAGTTTCCGGTGTAGCTTTGTTTCTTTCCGTTGGATCAGATGACTTTAAGGAACAGTTTGTATTCATAAACGGAAAAGATAAGTTTGAAGTAAACCCGCCTAAGGATGATGCATTTGAATTGATATACAGTCCGGTAAGTGGATTAGGAAGTGGAGAAGATACGGTTCCTGATGGCAGTAGGTTAGCTGAAACAGGACATAGTTGGGCTTCTGAAAAACAAGTAATAAAGGAAATATGTCAGTTGAAACTTGTATTTTATAGTCAGTTTTCACGAAATATTAGATGTCTGATATCAATTTTATTTCAAGCCTAGTTTACGTAACTTACTTAAGTTCATCCTCAATGGTTTTGCAGTTGTTAAGTCTCTTAGACCACTCATCTTACTGACAGTTTCGTTGGCTGTTTGACCAATGATTGTAAGTCTAAGAGGTAAACAGAACATCAACCAACTGTAAGCTGCATATCGTTCTTCATGAGTGATACTAGCAATGATGAAGCTAAGCTGGTTCACGTTCTGTAAACTAATGAGTTATTTCGATTATCACTAGTACTGCTATTATGGATAACTACAGATGTTGCTTATAGGTCTGATTTTCAGTTGCATTTGAATTAGCGCTGTCAGAAATATGAAAATAAAGGTTTACTGTTTCTACCACATAGACTTACTAATTACAACAGAATACAGTGAAATATTGTGTACTGAACTTTTGGCACAATATCCAATATCACATAAATGTTTTCAATGAAAAGCGTTAGCGTCGACTGTATGTGGAATACCACTGTTGTATCAAAGATATAATCGATTTCACCAGTGTATTGTATTCATCTGCAGCATTTGGAATGTTTACATCAATTTATGCACAGTGTTGTACAGATGTCTTTGAGTCCTTTTGTTTAATGATTCTACTGACATTAATGCTTTAATCTGACTGTATGAAGTACTTGAAGGGTATAATCAACTTTATAAAACTCTAATCGCAGGAAAATTCAGATACTGAGCAGTAAATTAAACCGCTTGTGGAAATGGAATCTGACTACTGACTGGATTGAGCTCTGAAAATATACCTCTATCCATAGTTATATACTACTTACAATTAGACAAAACTGTTCTAGTCGAACAGATACCAGTGGATGTACTTCTGCCCTATGAAGACATAAGATTATTCTCATCAATCGGCTAAAATTAATCCCTTGACAAACTAAAGTAGAAAACAACTGTCCAAAATGTACTAAAGTTAAAGCTACAGTTACCCAGATGTGAAACTCCATCTTGGTTACCCTACCCTATAACAGCATCAAGAAACAAACATTTGATGGGATTTAAGGTGTTACCAGCGGCTCCAAATAACTAATCCTTTGTCAGGTAGTTTGAACGACTCCGCTTTATGAGCTGTAAATTTTCAGGCATAACACTGATAAGCTCGACTTTGAAATGGTTGAAATGGTGGTCTGATATTTAGCCAAATACGACCTTTATCATAATATACAGCGAATAAGAAATGTATTCAAGGATAAATTTGTGTAAAAGCATTTGAGCATGACATTATACAATGTCTGTTTAAGTTATCATGCTTCAAAAACAGCAAGAGAAGATTAACCAACAGTAAATGGGTAACAGCAGTTGGGGTTAATTGAAAGAACAATTATGGGAAAAAATGGGATAGAAAAGTGTAGAATCGACATGATAGATAGTGAAGGCATCTTTCTAGAGCAAAAATTAAAGCTTACAGTTAACGAAAACCGTAGTTACGTTATTAAGTAGCATCTTGAAGCTGCATATAAAGTCGTATCATAGCACTATAATTAGAATAGTGGGTCCTTGAATGGTAACTAAAGGCATACTGTTTATCGTCAAGTGCTGACCAATTTTCACAGGTTAACTTCTTCAGTGTGGTCAATAAGCTTAGGGATTCGACGCTGTGTTGCGCTGCACTTCATAATGAATATAAAGATTTTCAGTTAGGTTTTGCTTTTATTGGAAGTCACCAGTAAGGTGTATCATTACAAAATTTGGTAAAATAATTCTGCCCACGTTTAACACTAGTGACCCGCCTTTGTACTTAGTCCCATTTTACAAGAGTTCAATAGTGAGCAAAAAATGTCTCTGATTAAAATGGAAGGTGAAGTAGAGTAGAGTAACTGTGGGGTAATTGAACCCAGAACCAGCAGATCAGGTTTAACGATAGGTTACATCAAACATCAAACCTAAATTTATTGTTCCCTGTTGAATGCAGTCAACCATCTTATCATGAAGTTAACTGCTATACTTTTTAAATTAAATTCGTCCAAATGTTAGTGAATAGAAGCAAAAGCAGTAATCATTACTGATAGTTTCGACAGGAGAAATCTTTTGTACACTAAGATCACGAAGTTTTTAATATTATTATGAATCATGCTAGCTTTAAATGAGGTTTGAATGGATATCTTTATTACTATCTTCACATTACATTCTGCAGTGACGTGAAATTAAATATATTCACTGTTCCATATGGGATTCACACATTATTCTCCATCATGTCAACATTCACTCACAATAATGATTACTGAACATCTTTTAATATACGGGTCATATAATGTTGACCCTATGCATACCAACACATATAAACAAACGTAGGTTTAAAAATCAAAGTTGAGTGAGGGTCACAAGTAAAAGACGATTCGTTTAAGTAAGATACTGTAAATTTGCGTAATCATCAGTTCTCTCTTTTTATCACGAAAGGATATAAAAGAAAGCTTTAAACAAGCATTAAAACCATGACTAAATTTTCATCAAGATAATGATGGCGATGATGATATAGGAGAAGATAATTACCGTGTATTGACTTTAATCTCTTCTCTTTCTTTCTATCTCCCCTCTCCCTGTTCATTCCCGCATCACTCCTTTTGCTTCTTTTAATCTTCTTTCTACGAGTTGACCTTATTTGACCCTTGGGGAAAAGTCTTAATACCTACCCTGTCTTTCTGAACAAAGTATGAATATAAAAATTACTGTGATGTTCTCTAATGTACACATATGCCTTTGTTACATACGTAAGAAAATTAGAGAAATAGTAATATTTGAAAGTTACACGTTGAATGTTATTCATATGGCATAATGATGATATTTTCATATTAATATAAGACAGTCTGTCAGCTGCAAGAGCAGGATACTTCGTGAGAACTCTCAAATCCAACTGAAATGGTTGGCCATTGTTTCATATTTGTCAAGAAATTTTTAGCTTAGGGTCGAAAATGCACTCGGAGATACTGAACCCGGAACTCTTTTTAACCGTCATAGACGAAGGTGAAGGGTATCACTAGGTAAATGTGCTAAGCTTATAAAAAAGTCAAAAATCAATTTTACATTATTCAGAAAGTAGAATAGAGAAAAGAATTTATTATCTTTTGACTATCTGAGGTAGCCATAGTTTGGCAGACTAGTATTTATACTGGGTAATGATTGAAGGTTCGAATCCAGCCCCGGTCCAGATTTCCATCTCACCTTTAATCACCACCCAGTATAAATAGTACAGATAGTCAGAAATAGATACAAATACAAGCACACCATCATTCCTCAAAAAGAGCATAAGTAACCTTCAAGATAATTCATTATTTCTAGGTTGGTTATCTCTTAAAACTGATAAGAGTTAGATAAAATAAGGCAGAGTGATTAACTGATTGAGTCTCATCAGTGACTTTACAAATGCAAATAAATGTGAACCGTGTCAATACTGATCTACCAAGTTTTAGCCATTGAGTCTGATCATGATGCATTCTGTTAGCCCTGATATTTCTGCTACAATAATATGTAGCAGGGAGTTCATCATCCAGTACTCACTTCGATTATTATTAGTTTGCACTCGAGTATTATCAACTTGTCATTTAAAATTGCCTTTATGACTCGTAAGTGTTTACAACTCATTTTTTTTCGCGTAATATTGATTGAATGAATGCAATGTATTTAACGTGAAAAACAATCATTTTCTGTACAGCGGAATGATACAATCAACAAAAATCAAGTTTTATTTTCATCCTAACTTTTCCCGGTTATTCTTCAGGCTGTTGTATATAAATATATATATACTCTTGTTTGGCATTTACTGAAATCCTTTACACATTTATGCACAATAAAACCATAGCTTCAACACTGTACATTAAGGTGTGCATTTTTCTCTGTGTTTGTGAGTAGGTGAGTAACTTTTAAGAATTGTAGAAAGAAAAATGTAGCAATTTATACTGCAAAAGTATCATTTCAAAGCGTTCGAGTAAACAACCACTTTAAGAGTGTTTACTGGTTAAAATGATGCTAATCCTCATTCTGTTTCATCTTGCTTTTATTATTATTATTAGTCCCTTGGGTTCCTAGTGGAACATAGGGCTTCAGTAGCACGCCTCCAGTGACCTCTGTTCTCCGAGATCTTTTGAACCTGGTTCCACGACAGCCCACAACCTCTCATTTCCTCCTCGCATGACCTCCTCCATGTCACCCTCGGACGTCCAACTCGTCGCTTCCCATGGGGATTCCACTCGAGGGCCTGACGCGTGATGTCCTCAGTCGGCCTTCTCAGTGCATGGCCAATCCATCTCCACTTCTTCCTGCATATTTGTTGCGTGATAGGTTCTTGGTTGGTTCGTTCCCAGAGTTCCTTGTTGCTTATTTTTTCTGGCCATCTGATCTTCAGCAGCGAGCGTAAGCAGTTGTTGATGAATGTCTGTAGTTTATTGGAAATCCCTTTCGTGACGCGCCAAGTCTCTGAGCCATACAAGAGCACTGACTTGACGTTGGTGTTGAAAATCCGTATCTTGTTCCACATGCTGAGTGCAGAAGATCCCCACACTGGTTTCAGGCTAATGAACGCCTGTCTTGCTTTTCCAATTCTGACTTTGACGTCCTCGTCCGTCCCGCCTGTAGTTGAAACAGTGCTTCCTAGATAAGTGAAGGAGGTTACTTCCTTCAAGTTTCTCCCGTTGACGGTGATTGGAGTTTGTTGTTGTTGTTGATGTTGGTGGTGCGGTATCTTCATCACTTCTGTCTTCTCTATATTCACCTGAAGTCCCGTCTTAGCTGCCTCTTCTGTCAACTTGTTAGTTTTTGCCTGCAGATCTTCAAGTTTATGTGACATTAGGCATAAGTCATCGGCGAAATCCAAGTCTTCTAGGTTCTTTTCCGTCGTCCAGTGTATCCCCCTCTTCTCGCTGCCTACTGTTTGCTGCATGATCCAGTCCACCACAATAAGGAATATCATGGGGGATAGTAGGCAACCTTGTTTCACTCCTGTCTTCACTTCAAAGGCATCACTGAGCTTCCCATTGTGGATTACTTGGCATGTGGCATCTTCATATAGTTGTTGAATGAGGCGGATAAAGGTTTGCGGTACTCCGTAGTATTGAAGCAGTTTCCAAATTACTTCTCGGTCGACGCTGTCAAAGGCCTTCTCAAAGTCGATGAAGTTGAGGTATAGAGCTGATTGCCATTCTACGCTCTGTTCTATGATGATACGAAGCGTTGCAATTTGGTCAGCACATGATTTGTACTTCCTGAAGCCTGCCTGTTCCGGTCGCAGTTTTGAATCCAGTGCGTCTTTAAGCCTCTCCAGGATGATGCGGCTTAATATTTTACTTGGGGTGGATAGGAGAGTGATTCCTCGCCAGTTCTTGCAAGCACTGAGGTCTCCCTTCTTCGGCAGTTTGACAAGGTAACCCTTCTTCCAATCGACAGGTACCTTCTCTTCCCTCCACACCTTCTGCAATAGTGGTGTGAGCATGTCCGCTGTTGTCTCTGCATCTGTTCTCAGTGCTTCTGGCGGTATTCCATCTGGTCCTGCTGCTTTCCCGCATTTCAGTAGCTTTATGGCGTTCAGGACTTCCATTTTCGTTGGGGGATTTATGTTCACTTGTAATTCAGCGGCTGCAGGTGGTATTTCTGGACGAAGTGCAGGTGGTGGTCGATTCAAGAGCTTCTTGAAGTGGTCGGCCCATCGTTTCCTCTGTTTCTCTTCTTTTGTAATTAAATTTCCTTCTTCATCTTTTATTGGTTTCATCTGTGTTGGTCTCTTCCCTGATAGCAACCTGGTTATTTGATACAATGTCGTCAGGTCTCTCTTACCTGCAGCCTGTTCTGCTTCACTTGCCAGTGTGTCGTAGAAGTGTCTTTTGTCTTTGCGTGCACTCTTCTTCACTTCTTTATCCAGTGTTTTATACATTGTGCTCAGTTCCTCTTGTCGTTGAGCATCCTTGCACTGGTTTATCTTCTGTTTCACCATCCTCCTCTCCTCTATCAGCTTCCAGGTATCCGTCGAGATCCATTCCTTGTCTTCCACCTTCTTCCTTCCTAATACTGTTGTGCAGGTTTCTTTCCACATAGCTTTCAAAGACTTCCAGTGTTCTTCTACACAGGTTTCTTCAGGGATGTCCCTCGACGTCTCCCATTTTGTCTTGATGGCTGCTTTGAAGATCTCCTTTGTAGTTTCATCCTTCAGTTTCCGAGTGTTGTACTTGAATTGAGGTCTATCACCAGCTTCCTTGAAGGCTTTCAACTTGATTTGGAAGGTTCCTTGCACTAGATAGTGGTCTGAACCTACATCTGCTCCTCTTCTTGACCTTGTGTTAAGTAGACTGCGTCTCCATTTTCTTGAGATTGAGATAAAGTCGATTTGATTTTTAGTGTGTCCATCTGGTGAAGTCCATGTCGCTTTGTGAATATCCTTGTGCCTGAACACACTGCCTCCAATCACCAAATCGTTGAATGCGCAGAATTCTGCAAACAATTCTCCATTCTCATTCATTTCACCTAGCGCCTCTCGACCCATGGTTAGTTCTCTTCCCGTGTTGTCCCCTCCCAGTTTGGCATTCATGTCGCCCATTAGAATTTTGATATCGCCAACTGACGTCTTGTCCAGTGTTGACTGAAGTTGTCTGTAGAATTCCTCCTTTTTCTCTTGCTCTGCATTATTTGTAGGTGCATAACATTGTATGATTGTGACCTTTCTTCCTTTTGAGTTGAATCTTGCTGTCATGATCCTGGAGGAGATTGGTTCCCACTGCATGAGAGCCTTCGATGCTCTTGAGGACATCATGATAGCCACTCCCTCAGTGTGCTCGTGGTTGGCGTCTGGGTGACCAGAGTAGATTATTGATTCTCCAGTTGACAGTTTGGAGAGTCCACTCCCATTCCATCTGCTCTCGCAAATCCCAAGCACTTCGATGTTATACCTTCTCATCTCCTTTGCAATCTGGGCTGCCTTACTGGGTTCAAACATCGTGCGGACATTCCATGTCCCCACGTTTACTTTCGCTTTCATCGAGAGAAGACACATCGGCCAATTGGCTTCCCGAAGGCTTTCACCAACTGGCGTCATTTCGCCTCTCCGATTCCAGCGGGGAATAAGTTTGTTTTCATTTTTTATATTTTGTTTGTGCTTTGAAGTTTCTTTAGCGGTTAGATTTGTTTTACGGGGTAGGGTTGCTAGCCCTATGCCCAACCTTCCCTCTTTACCCGGGCTTAGGACCGGCTAGTAACTAGTAAACTAGTTAACCAGGCTTACTAACCTCAATTCTAAAACGCTGATATTTATGATTAATTCTTTAAATAGTCGGTCTCCAACTTTTCATGACTAAGTGAGCAAGCAATAAATCGAAGAGGATTAATATTTTCAACTAGTAATTCGTTGGAAACATCTTCACTGGAATGCAACAACACTGTTTCAGATATTTACTTCTCAGTTCGGTAACAATGGTTGTCCCAGTTACACTTTGCACACGGTCACTGTAGAAGCATCTTTATAACCGAAGACAATCTAAAAACTTACTGAGTTGGCTGTTTTCTCAGCAGGAATGTTGGAATTATATCCGTTCGAAAAGTATAAAAATTATTATCATGTACTTGATATCAAACACCTATATTTATGTCACATCAGTACTATGATCGATTCCTCAAAATTCTATAGTTTTGCACAGCTGAGTGTTGAATGAAGTTGAAACAGATGTCCAGTGTTACCAGGTTTACAGTGGTTCCTCAACTCATGTCAGTTCATGGTAAAATTTACTTCGAAATCAATGGGCCCCAACAAAACCTTTAGCTGAATTGATATAAGTTCATGTCCATATCGTTTATGTAAGATAACTTCAAAACCTAAGAAAACTACATCTTATTTGGATGAACTAGTAGGTTTGACACTTGATGGTCACAAAATATATGAAAATCTATATCTACTCATGAAGTTGTGCAGTGTGATCACAAGCTATACACGATATGTGATATTCGGTTGTTGAAAGTATTTGGCAGCACGAATTACTTGTGATCCAACTGTTGAAAAATCTATGCTCATTTATTCGAACGATGAGAATTGTCTGACAGTTTTATGGATAACTTTTGCTGATTAGTAGAGATGTGGTTCATCACGTTAGTCGATTTTCAAGCAATCCCCGTAGACCTCAAATCCAGCTCCAGAAAGTTTAATCTAGGCAATGGACTGATATCGTAAACTGTCAAAAATTAAGTGTGACTGAATGCTTAGAGTACAAACCTGTATTTGGCTGAGTTACATTAAACATTTTTGTGTGTATTTCGTACTGGATATATCTTGCAATCGCAGCATGTAAGTTGATATAAATTACCAGAAGTGAAGATGACAAGATGCAAGAAAAGGATTACTGAAAAACAAATTTTACCATATTGGTACAGTTTGATACTGTGGTAAAAGTTGATGGATAGTATCAGAAGAGATTTTCCAACACGCTCAAGAGAATTATTGAGACAAGTAATTGACAAGATTTATTTATTGTAACATATAGAACTTTTTTATTAAATGCCGTACTTTGCGATAAATAAACATTGCACAAATATGGAACAGCAAACAGTAGAAGACTACTGTTTGGATTTGAAGGATAAGTACAAATAGACAAGTAAAAGGGTGTAGAAAGCTGCACAATAAAAAGCTGGTTAGTATTGTAATACTTTGCAAAGTATATAGCTAGAGAATAAACCCAACAGGAAAGATAATGAAATGAACTAGAAAAGTGACATGAATAAATAAGAAAGGAGCTGTACTCGTCAAGCGGTGTCTCTCAAGGGTGCCCACTGTCTCTATCCTTATTCAATTTCATCATAGATATTCTTATGGAGGTCTCCCTGTCGCGTCACCTGATTACACAGAGGTTGACCTAATCATAGGAGAATTTTCGTTAGACCTATAATATGCAGATAACTTAGTCCTGTTAGGTGAAGATGCTGACAAGATGCAGAGTCTTCTTTGACACTTTGAATGACAACTTGAGAATGTTGGGGATGTGTTTCTCACCACCTAAATGCAAATTGTTGCTCCAGGATTGGTCTTCAACGGTGCCCCACCATGGTTAACAATAAAGAGTGTAGTGGTTTAGTCTGTTGACCACTTCACTTACCTGGGAAGTACGATCAGCCCTACCCTGGTGGGTCAGTGGCCGATGAAATCTCTGCACGAATACAAAAGGCTCGGCTGGCTTTTGCCAACTTACGCCACCTGTGGCGCCGCTGTGATATCCGATTATATTGCACAGCAGTCCGGTCTGTTCTACTGTATGGCTGTGAAACATGGCCATTGAAGGTGGAAGACATGAGAAGGCTTCAGGTGTCTGTCCACCGTTAACTTCGTAGTATAAGCCGTATTCTGTGGTGTCACCATGTGAGTAATGAAGAAGTCAGGAGTAGAGTTTTAGGGAGAAGAGGTAAATCAGTTTAAAATCAGATTAAAACATGGCACCAATGTATGAAGTGTTTGACTGTTGGTTTGAGCTATGTGGGGCGATGCAGACTCTGTGGTTGGGGTCCGTGGGACAAGAGGAACCAGTGGTTGGAGACTCTATGTGATATAGCTGAGAACCGATGTCAGTGGCGCAGATGTATACACACATTATCCTCATCTTAACATTATACCGAATTTCATCATTTTCTCATCCTTCGTTTTTCTCTTTTCGTACTTTATATTTCTTCTGACTGAATCTTCTTATCTTCATCTTGCACCTCACTGCATTTTACTTGATGTACTGATACGAGCTGTGGCAACTCGGACCATTAAGCAATAATGCCTGGTCCTATGTTGATACTGATGATGAATATAGTAAAATGAATTATAAAAAAATTATGGAAAACTGAAAAACGAATGTGATCGATCACGATATATTTTACTCAAAATGTTTAACTGAAGAATTTCATTGATTTGTTGATTGCAGGCTAGGAATCTGTATGTCTTTATTAGATTTAAACCGGCAATCTGTGACTATTAACTGATATATGTGATCTTGACAGTGAACTCTGAATCACTTTTAGGCAACTTCTGTCTTCAGTATCCGACTGTTCACTTGATATGCCATACAATGATACAGTATCATTTACTAGATGTAGTTTCTAGCAGAATTTATTTATGATAATCAGTCATCAAGCAGATAATACCGTATCACTGCATGTTATTTCAAATCAACAATCTGATATGAAATTTCTCTCTAACATAGTGCTCAATTTTCAATCATGTATTGATTTCTGTTTAGTTATCAGTGTATTTCAGTGAAAGGAATAGCTTGGTAACAACAGATGCAAATAACTTCAGTCCGTTTACAACCAAAATAGTTGACTTGACCTTAGGCTGAGCTTCACTCACGTTGACGATCCGATCCTATTGAGAATGGAGCATGCTATAGAGAAATGATTACGTATGAATTAACATGTAGGAGACTGTTGCCCAATATTATCGTTTCTTGTTAGGTTAACTATCGTTTGCATTTATGAAAACTGTGATTATCACTCAAGCCAAAAGTAATAATTAAAATTTCAGAAACTGACCAACTTTTTTAATAATTTTCGTCTAGTTATTAGAGAGTAACCCACTATTTCTCAGAACTTAGTAAAATTTTATTCGCCTAGAACCATTAATAAATATTGTATATGTTTTATACGATAATTCAATAAAATCTCCCTACTCATGTCATTGTTAAGATATCAGTGTAATCAGTAATCAAGAAGGTTAATTAATGAAAGTTTCATTAATTATCAAAATAAAATATCCACTCTAATGTCTTTTGAGTAATGCTGAACCGCAGAGCATTGGATAATATCTTCAAGGTATCAATAGGTTTTGACTGTTCACATTCTAACCATTGAATAAAAGCGTGAAAAATAGGGATAAAAATTGTACTCACAATTCAGTCTGATATTCATCAACACTGTTAAGCATCAGCCTTAAAATATAACGCATCTAGATTTTATGAAGGAAGTTTTATACTTTCTTATCCAGTGTGCATAACGAATTTATATCGCATGTAACTTTACTCCCTTATATGAGATGCTACCGTCATGTATTACTTAATTGAAAACCGTCGACTAGTACAGTTTGTGAGTATGGGTGTATATGAAGTAAGGATTGGTAAAAAACAATTTTTATCCAGGAGGCCAAAGTAAGAGATCATTGTTATCATCCAATCACAATTGTTAAAAAATGGTTTGTATAACTAGCCACTACCAACGAAAAAAGAATAATGAAAAACAACAGGATCCCACACGGTTGTAACTCGATAGTCCAAACTCTCACTTATCAGCAATACGCTTACATGTTCGTACCTTACTGCTCCAATGACTACTTGGAAATCCAGTATTAATTACTTTCTAATCCCAGATGTTTCTGACATTTCACTCCGTTACCACTAGTATAATCTGGGTCAATCACCCAAATTATAATTAAAATTTTCGACGAGTTTGGATTAAGAATATGCTTGCTTTATCCTCCAGTAGCATACAAATTGCTGATGACAGTTAATCACGTGATTCATTAGTCAGTTACGCGAATATCTCGCCATGATTCATATGATGGTCAGATATTGATTTTTAAAAACTTAGAAATACTTTAAAATATTCTAGCAAACCTTATATTTTAGAAGAATAAAATAGTACACAGTTTTACATTGAACATTATTAACTGGTGCTTGTAAAGTACATTCCTACAATGTATGTAACCACTGTAAATCATAACTTGATCGCTTGTACTTTTACTGCTTTGTGTACAATACAACGAAGGGTTATTAAATGTCGACTTTAATTGAGAATCTTAAAGAAATATATTTATCTTGTCCATGAATACATAAACAGATATTGAATGAAAATCTGTAGTGCTGATCACTTTGTCCATGGGAATGAATACTGCATCACAGAGTATAATCGACAACAAAATAAGTATTTTGACTCTCGTACCGCAGTGGCCTAGTGGATAATGCCTTGGTGTTCGAAGTGATGGGTACTGAGTTTGAGTCTCGGTGGGACCGACACCACTCACTGGGAGGCAGGTACGTACGGCTGATAAGCCCCGAATAGGACGAAACGCACGTCCTGGGTTCCACTGCTATTCACCAATATAAATATTTTAACTTTGAAAATCCTTTATTCATATGATGCTTAAGGACATTTGAGACTTAATTACATTCTATGCAAGCAGTAAAATGGTTTATGTATTCTCGATCAAAAATTATGTATTTAACGATTAATTTCCCCATAATCTCGCTTTGCTTTAGTTAGCGGAATAATTTCATCTTTAAATTGTGATAATGGTTCATAAACAAATACAATAATAATGTGACCGGTTTCAAAAAGAACATAATTGAGATGTTAGAAAGTCTTCTTAGTCGTACACTGTTAGTGTTATCAGTGACCTCTGATTGGTTGAACAGTAAAAATAACATATACTTCTGTCAATAAAGGTTAAAGCAGCATAAGTCACAATCCAAACGGTAGACTTCTGAAGAGTGCATCAAACTAGTTAACAGTTTTCACAAAATGTTAGGAGAATGGTTATTTTCCGCAGATAACGTTTTGGTGTTAGAATATGATCACTTCATCTCTCAGTTCCTTACATCTGTAATACAACTTGAGCGCTGAAATCCTCTGTAACTTCGAATTCGAATGTGACTCGATTAGTTTTGTTATCACCAATAGTGAATCCCTTCACATTCTCTGAATTCGAATCAACTCTTGTTCTAGTCTTAGACATCTTTCATGAGACAGACTCATCATTTGACTTTGTCCTATTTTGCATTACCTATCGAAATATACACTATTGCACATTATGAATAGTTAAAAGTCAGTAGATTCCACTATCCACATCACAATGACCTGAACATGCAACAGCCATTTAGTTTATTCGGGACTGAGTTCATCAGTATTATACTCAAATAAATTCTTTTCACAACAACCTGATAAGCTGACTTCGATTGACCGGTATACCGTCAAATGGAAGATCTGCAAACTAGTTATACTTTCTACGGTCTGCGTTAACGTTTTTCATAGCTGAATAGTTTATGAAACTTTTGTGCTATTGATTATATACATTGTAGCTTTGGCTGAGTAGTTCCCAAAGGAAACACTTTCAACTCAATAGTGAGGTATTCAAGAAACTATTTCGAAGAACTATCAACATGTACCACTCGCTTTATGAATAACTTGCGAATTAGTCATCCAGTCTATGCCGACTAAGCTGTTAAAAAGTGAAGAAGAATGAAATTTGAAAGTGAATTAGTTAGAAGAGCAGTCTAGAACCAGAATAAAAGTACATGAAGTTTGGTATGTGTTATTTAACTTTAGACGCGAACACAAATATACACAGGACAATAAATGACGAATTTATCCATACTTACCCATTTGTTGAATAAAATGCTGTCCCCAATGTAGATCTAATTCTGTTTTTTGACGGTAAATTTGCTGAACATAATGTACAAGTAAATGGATTTGTATCATTTAAACATTCTTGTTTAACTGCTCCTTGGATAACTGGAGCGGCACCATCTGAAACAATAGCAGCTGTGGTAGTAGAAGTAGCGGTGGATAAAGTAGAATTTGTTGTTGGCATTGTTGTCACTGAACAATTCAATGACCCATTTGTATTGTTTTCCATTGATCTCATCAATTCATCCGCTGTGGCAACAGGTAAAAATTTACTTATTAAGTTTAAATCATATGGAAATGGGAATTTATTTGATCCTCCTGTAGTTATAGTATTTAGCTCGAAAAACTTGGTGTAGAATTTAAATATGGCAGTGAACTGACATCTAAAAATATCATTATCTATGTTGGTATGTGTATTACTCATATTTTTATCGATATTGTTACTATTACTGTTAAATTCTGTACCAGATAATTTCAAAGAGTCACTGATCACTTTATTGTGAAGTAGTTGACTAGATAGATGATTTTGTTTGATTATATTCGACTCATCGGCCATTGATGATATCGGTGGTGTAATATAACTTCCAGCACCCATATCATTTGACTTTGATTTGGATAAAGTTATTTCCATACTATGTTCAACTGTCTCGTGATCTTGAAGCTGACTTGAATGCAAAAATTGGCGTGGACAAAATCGACATGAATAACTGCGGTTATCACTACTGCGCTTTGTATGCGTATTCTTATGACGATTTAAGGAACCTATATAGTTACAGAGAGAAAACGGAGATGTAAAAATAGATTTTAATGAAATTTGTTTATCAGGAAAATTTTGTTTTCAGAATGGTGATAATATACTATCGTTTCAAGTCTCTTCTTCAGGTTGTGTTTATGTCGCGGATAAAGTGTAGATCGATTCATTGAATGAAAAGGTCTTAGTCTATGGTGACAGAGTGCTTCTTTCAATGTTTATAAGACTCCTAAATGATGCATACTTCGAATACATAAAGCATCATCGAGTCCGTGTATCTTTTTTCCGTTTAACTACTGTGAGAAACTTTTAAAAAGGTTTTTATACTTTTTTGGCCACTTAAGTATAACAAATGGTACACCATAGAGCTTTCAGGGCTGAGTGAATTTAATTGGATAAATTTGGAGTGTGGTCAATAAGTTATGTGACTAGACTTAGTGCACTAGTTAAGTGAATTATGTGTCGAAAATCCAGTAATAAAACTTTGCCGCATAAATTGTAATGAATTATACAATTGTTATTTTGAATTTGGTTGTTGTACTGCATTCTTTCTCATTAACACTAGTTATGAATGCCATAACTGTCTTTAAGTAAATAAGAAAAAGATGTTTGTAAGGAGCTATAGGCTGATGGAAACAATCTCTGAAGTGTCAAATGAGAATGCATTTAAAGACTTCAGTTTATGATTATTTTTCAGTTAAATTTCAGTTGAAAATTTCAAAAGTTTTATAACCTACCTAAAGATCTGATCTGTCAACTATTTTGTGATGTCATATTCTACGACATGTATAAATAAAAGGGCAATGCAGTTTAGAGAATTCCACACCACGAGACTCATCTTTATGATATACACATCTTTGTTATAAATATAATCACATGAAACCATTGTTACAGTTACTGTTACGACTTAAAGGATGCAAAATTCGACCAGTTGATGTTTGAATTGTAACTATCTAGTGTATCTATAGCTGTGTCAGCATTATGCTTATGAATCGCTACGAATAAGTTGCTTAACTGTCTTTCATGATAATAATGATAATATAGACCTGAATAAAACTGATGTATGCTTAAATATTCTATACCTACCGACTTAAATCTTGAAAAGATTTTGACTGCCAACTAAAGGGCAGTGAATAACCCAAATTTAGTGAATAATAGTAACACTAAACCCTTCTTATATCCCAGGAAAATACTTTGAATAAGCATGAACTATTGGTATTATGAGTATCTTGGATGTAAGATATCTATCTTGATACCATGTAAAATTTGAAATAATGGAGGGTTGTAGCTTTCATCTTGCATGAATGAGTCGAATGCACCATATTCACGCAACAGGGATATATAAATAAACCACCTAATGAATCAGTAATAACTATGGGTGTTGACAGCATCTGGTTACCGTGTTCACTAAACGAAACAGTATGAATGACTTGTATGCAATAAACACACCTTGTTTGACCGAAAGAAATAGAAGATAACAACAAGGCATTAGGATTTGGGTACGACAATGCACAGTTGGTTAGCTAGTCAATTATAAAGTAGGACTCAGTTTTAGTACATATCATTCTAAATCACCACAATCGAGATCACAAATGCTTTCAGACCTTATTTGCTGATTAACGAGTGAGGTGAACACATCTGTTAATTCACTAACATTTGAGGCAGATATAACTTGATTAGGAATTGCTTCTGATGTTATGAATGCATAAAAAAGACTTTGGTAAATAAATTGTGAATACTGTTTTTGTCAGAATTAACCAAACACTTGGGGTACTAAAACGAAATTATCTGAACGGAGTATGAGTCCATAATTTAAGTGCTGACAAATTAGAACACAAATCATGCAGTCACACAAATGTGCGAAATCAAAAAGTTGTGCTGATGCCATAACATTTTTACTGTTGAACAAACTACCGTCCCATTGCTAACCATCTATTAGGAGGTGAATATAACAATTGTATTTAAGAATATCTGCTAGTAATTGTAGTATTTGTTTCATTTCAACTAAATTCTGCTTCACATATCTAAAATTCCATTTCCTTATTCGTCGCTTAAAGAGACTACATCATGAAGCTGTAGTCATTTAGTCCAGATAGTGGACTATCAACAGTTCCATTAGAGGTTCGAACTTAGTGGGGTTCACTGCACCTTATCTCCTAAAGATTTTAATAAGCCAACACATTATGTGCAGTTTATGGCCTAACATGAAAATCTGTATCTTGTTACCGAGATGTATTGTCGTTCATTTGAGTGATAGTTCTCAATTTTTTTAAATCATGATTTTCCTAAGTGAGCAGTTAATATTGATTTAACGTTCCTGTCTTGTCACTGCTATTTGTGAGTACTGGAATAACCACATAAACTATGCAGAAGTTGGACACAACCAACGTTATATACTATACAAGCTGAACAATTCTATGCTCAATGTATTTTTCGGCTTTGTATTCTCAGTGAAGGTGGATATAGGATTAGGAAACGACACAATGTAAAAAGTTGCATACAACTTCACGTTGAATGATTAGTAATCATAGTTTAAAAATAATGAATATACAAATGGGATTGGACAAGGAGATTAAGTACTTGTTTTTGACTTCTTTCATATTTTAATTTTGATTATTTCACTGAAGTTCGTACCGGATTTTCATGAGAAAGACTTGAATTATTTTGTTTCAAATACTCAGGAGTTTACATAAAATAACCTACATTTAATGGAGTGGTATCACGCCGAAAAGATCTAAAAGTGGCTATGACGAAAGTTGCTGGCTTTCTATTTAGATTCTAGACAGCTAGACAAGTAGAAGTAATGGGTGAAGACTCTAGACACTGTCTAAAAACTGGTCCATTGAAGCAGATGCATCTAAGCCTCACCTTTGTTTAAATCTTGAATGTATAATCACTCATCTCTGTTCGCTTAATCCTCTTCTCTTCTCATATTGTAACTTTACGCAACAGTTGATAGTACTTTCATGTTACCACCTTCCTTCAAGTTAACTTCTTGACAATGTCGATATGAAGTGTGTAAATTTAAATCAATACGTAATTACGTGAAGTCTTAGTTTACCATTCCTCTTATTCTTCTATTCGTTTACATTTACTTTGAATGATGTGATCCACGAATAATTATAGTAACAGCACACAGCGTTCTGATGAAGTTCAAATGAACAATTTTTTTTTACAGATAACACTTAGACTAATGGCATCTCATCTGTCAGTTCAGGAGAAATAAAAAGAATATATGTATAAATTATTTATTATTTATTAATAGTTTTAATTCTTAGCTGTTATACTGGATCGAAATGAGATATGGGCTCCTATGCGGACACCTTGATGTTCCCTGAATATTTATTGTTATGACTGGCTTGGTTGTGACTAGCGACGGTGGGTACGAGGTTCCAGTCTCAGTGGGAGCAACATCACTCACTGGGATGCTAGTATATGTGGCTTGCGAGTCCCAAATAGGACGAAACGCGCGTCCTGGATTCCACTGCTAAACATAGTCAAGTCAGCCATGAATATATATATATATATATATATATATATATATATATATATATATATATATATGAACCGTAAAACGTTCGATACCATGTCTAAGATATACCTCATCTTAGTAAATACTTAATATAAGTGTAAAACTTGGGCACTGTGGTAGAATGTAATTCCATATTAGATTTGTGTATTTGAATTATAACACACGGTGATATAGCATTACTTACTTGATTACGATTCGAGCATAAATGATTATTGCTCATAATCATATTATATCACACTGATATGATTATGAGCAATAATCATTTATGCTCGAAACGTCATCAAGTAAATAATACTGTATCACTCTGCGCTATATTTCAAATAAACAAATCTAATATGGAATTAGTAAATACTTGTTTTGCTCATCTAGACTTACCGTGAAGTTTTCTCTGTTAAATTTATAATATTTAAAAAAATTAGGATTGAAATTCATACAGCGGGTCAAAGTTTAATAATTTTTATAAATTTTTTTTTGAATCGATTAGTGTCATCACAACAACTGCTAACATCTTAAATCTTGTGACCTTGAGAACAAATGACTCAAAAAGTGACTATCAAACTAAATGACACATCAAGACTGGAAAAAGAAGGAACAATGAACACTATATTTTATAGCTATATCAGTTTCAGAAAAGGGATTGATGTCATAAACCTAAAATAGATTGGTTAGACTAGAATGAATGATTATGTGAATATATGAATGACCTACAGACATCTAGCCGAAGATTTGATTAGTTCATTTAAATTACAGCAATACAAAAAAGAGAACAGTGTGTAAACTTATTAGGCTATCTGGCGTTTTTCTAGTGGTCATTCTTTATTTAGCTGTGCAACAATGGGTTTAATTGCTCACAAGAAATTGATAATCACAGGCATTTAGAATACATATACAGAAGTGGTCCACTTTTTGGCTACCGGTTGATGACATTTGCAATTTTTAATTCTTTCTGTTCAATAAGCAGATGGAATAGTTCGGTAGTAGTTCGTTACTAGCTATCACCTTCTGTTTTTGATAGGCTTGTGTTAACTTCTGTTCGCTAGTCTGTGTTTTGTAACTACCAGCATAAGAAGTTAAGAAAATGTGATATAACAACTATGATTCCTTTGTCAAGAAAACATCTTTATACTCAAAGTAGACAAAATGTCACAATTAATTTTATTTCTGTGTCCTAGTAAGGAAAATAGAAAAAATTAAAGCTGTCGTGTTGTGTATCAGTAGAAAGCTGAAAGATGTGACCATTACACAGTCTGTTTATCAGTGGGACTGAAAAGGTAGCCGCGGTTTGGTGGACTGATATCGTTGATAAGGTGTGATGACTGAGGGTGAATTAAAAACTTAAGTCATGGCTGGTTTCTATGCATACGCATCACCACAATGATCATCAAGTGAAACAACTTCCTAGGAAAAGTAACACTTAATGCAGAAAAATTACTCTAGACTCTGCATGACGTCATTATAAGCGTTTACAGAAGTACTAAAGGTCCATTAACTACTAATGAACGGCTCAACTTCGGGAAGTGACCATCGAAATTAACACTTAGTAGTGATATTGATATAAGTGAGCTTTAGTGATCTCATGTTTTACACAGCAGTAAAACTTTTATAGGGATAAGATTACTTCTTACCATGTGGTTTTCAAACAATCAAAATGTTTGCCAAATTACTTGTTAGTACTCACGTGAAATAATGACAGTATCCAATCTTATCCGCACCAGGAGTAATGAGAACTTAGATTGAATGTATTCAAGAAGTGATGCTTGTAATAGTCACGTAAGGCTAGTACTATGTGGTTGTCATTAAATTTTTCACTTATTATGAAGGTGTAAGAAAAGATTAAGTGATGATTGACCACTGGGTGGTAACCGATGTAGGAATAAAATCCTATGTATTGAATACTAATCGAAATTTATTATCCACTTTTGTAATTCATCCACTAAGCTACGCAATGTGACCTGTATTTTGGTACTGGGTGTTGAGAATTAATCGGAAATAAGTCCTAGAGGTAGTTTATATGCTTGCTGACATTCATCAGCAAGGCTTTTCTGCAACCATAACGCTACCTATTGATTGACTCTTAATAACTTCTAACTAGATGAACAGAAAAAAAACATGATGAACGGACTAATAAAATAAACCCCACAAACTTGCATCAATTCTGCCTAACTTTCTAACAATAGATGAGAAAAATCGGCTACTAAATAATCGCCTCCATCTTAAATTAAAAGCCATATTCTATGACGTCTCAATGCTTTGAATTGTATAACCCCACAGAGAGCTGCGACGCACCAAAACTGTTTTTCACAAGCAACTATAGATATTTAGACCAAATTCAGGCTTGATACTTAAAAAAATTAGCCTTTGGGTAAGTGATATTTACAAGTTTGTTATTTCCATTCCTGAATGAATAAAAACAAAGTAAGACTGCTTTCATTCACCAGGAAATACGAATATCAAGGTGAGCAACAAAACTTCCCTTCATCTTATGGTATCAGGTCATAAGTTAATCACCTCTGCTTGTTTCAGTTGTTCAGGAAAAAGTCTATAGGAAAGAAATTTTTATAATGACTCGGTAACATATATTTAAGCCACCGACTTCAGTATTTCTAGATGACTTTATCTAACAAATGAATAAACTCACCCAGTTCACATATACAATATTGGAACCCGAATCAAAAACTCAAAATGCACTCATCGATCAACTCAGTAATATTATGCGGTATTGCCACTAGATAAACCCAAGTCGTGTAGAGACATCGATCTTCGAACAGAAAGTCATAACACGTTCTCACCTTTGATAAGTTAAGCTTCAGAGATGAAGAGGAGAACCAAATGGATTCACACATCATATATCCGGTCTTTTAGTGTTAGATTAGCATTTCAAAAGCACCTTAAAGTGACCTAGGTTAGTACATGTTGCTCTTATATATCATAAATGGTTAAAAGTCTCATGCCTGATACTTCCACCAGCACTCACACAACCACTCGAGTGCTCAGACTCCCCCAAATGCTTCGAAAGTTTACCACCAAAAGCAAGAACACACTTCTGTCATTCTTGTGAAACCATATTACACTTTTATGGTGCCAAGTGCATAACATACTGATATCGATCGCTAACTGATGACTTGGAATTTCAGTTACCCGTGTATTGTTACACAGTAGGCTAATGCCATTCTTATAATCAAGTTTAAATGATATTTCGCTGTGTTAAAGATCTACAGCACTACCATCACATGCATCTTCTAAAAGTATAGCAAGGGTACCATAGGCAGATAAGTTAAAATGAAAGCAATGAGTAGAGATGGTTAATTGCTCTAACCCCACCTAAGATGTAGCTATGAAGGGCCCTAAGGGTGTCGACAAACTAAGTAGATGACCATATCTCAGAGAAAATTCCAAGGGCAACGCAAACTTTGGTATATAAAAAGCGTGATGGGATAGAAAAATCTGGTATCACAAGTGATGAATGAGTATGCGACCTAAAAAAAGCCTTCCTAACTCTTAATGACTGAAGTTTTTGAGCGGTTTGCAGTTTTTACTTTGTACGATAGTTAACACTATTTCAGATCCAGCTGTTTGCAAACTAATACCATAGTAACTATCACGTACATTACATCAGTCCTTTTTAAAGATGAGCAATGTGATGGGGTTACTCTTAGTTTATTGAGTTCGTTGACCACAGTTTCACCACTTTCTGAAAGAAAAAGCCGAGTTATCCACAGTCAACGTATGACCTTTTGAACTAAGTGCTGTCTGAGACATATTTCTATTACAGTTCCATCAGCTTCAGTGTGTCAAATACGTAGTTATTGACAGTAATCAGTATTTTGAAGATGACCTATGCATTTGTCACCAACATATCTATGAGAGAATCTTACCCAATGGTACAAATAGATTTTATTTTTATGAAGCTTCACCAATCTACGAGAGGTATAGTTTTTTCCCATTCTAAATTCTATCGTGCTTGAAATAAAGCCTATTAGCATATACCACATATATTCAACAAAGCTGCGTTTCTGTAGTGTAAATACATTTTGCGTGAAGAACCATTAAAATTTAAAAATATATAAACAATGGACTCGTAAAAGCTGTCTGTGGTCAAAGGATTTCACTCGTAGTCAGCATTTTATGGAACTTCGGAGAAAATGAGTTTATGAGTCTGCAAAACTTAAAGTAATTACACTTATTTCAGTGGGCCGCTGGCACAGTGAAACACGTTCAAATGATAAAAAAATTACTTAACTAAGTGGCTTTTTTTATGAACTGAAAGTGTATTATCCGTTTAATTCTTATCTATCTGCATAAAACAAAGGCTTTTTACAAAAGTATACCTCAAAACGTAATTGAAATTTCTACAACGATGTAGTTTTCTCCGGAAATATTTATCGCCAAATATGTTTGTGTTACAGTCAACCTGGTACAATTTGCACTAGGTTATGAGCCTAAAGTAATTCTAGGATTTTTCTATACAACCCGGTTACCTATGCTGACGTAAGTGAAGCAGAGTTTTAATCTGAAACCTATCACTTCAAAGTCTAAGCTAATGAGCCATAAATTCAGGGCTTTTTCAATAAAAGAAATAAACTGTGATCAAGTCATCCTTCAGTGTGTTTCTGCTTCTCTCATAGAGTACAAATCCATATTCAGTTATCTTAGGATATACCTAATTACAAAAATGATGAGGAAGGAATACAATGCATCTATCTTAAATGTGGAGCGATGAACGCAAGGGATTGAGGCTTTTCACTTAAAAAAGTAACCAGTTCATGTATTTCACTGTCAGATGACTCAAGCAAATGGAACTAATTTTCGGAGGAAAGTGATCGCCACCAGTAGGATGCTAGATAATGGACCAAAAGACATAATCCAAGAAAAGATTGATTGATTCAGATGTTGACATTTCCAGGTACTACACTACAACAGAAACCCTAGTGAAATATTCTCTCTTTAGCATGTAGAAATTATATGATAACTTCAGATGTACTGATGTAACTGTTTAGATACGGCTACTCATTTCATCAGTAGATGAAATCAATAACATGTGACTCCATATTAACTCCATGAATTTACAAAACAAATCCCAGAGGTAAAGGAGAATGGCCAATCGCCTGAGGCACCAAACTTTCAGCCAGTAAGTTACGGGTTCATAACTTGCTCAATCTACTTCCATCAGACCAGCCAGGTAGCGTCAAAAACCTTGTGCAATAGGCGTGGATCATCCTCTAGTATAAACCTTTTCATTTCATGAAATAACAAATGTAAAAGTTCAGTATACGCATAACTTACCGCTTTGATTAAATGCTTTGTTACATATTTCGCAAACATATGGTTTTTCTCCCGTGTGTATTCGTTCATGTACTTTGAGAACATTCATCAGACTGAATGCTTTATTACAATATCGACAGATAAATTTTCGTGGTCTTTTATCCTCAGGAGAATTATTTGAAGCTGATTTTGAGTAGATCAATTTCCCTGTATCTTTGTTTCCATCGCTAACTTGTTTCATTGAATCATCAGAATCATTTGCATTATTCGAGTAATGGAAATTGAATGGATCCATTTTACCTGACTGCTGATTGATATCACCTTGATCATCTTCATCGTCATCAGTATCCTCTGTTATATCATCAGTGTCAACATGATCAATCATCATATCTTGTATATGACGATTAAGGTGTTCGTTTTCTGGAATACCTGATAATTCATGTTCAAAGGACTTTTCTTTATCGATAAAACTTGTGTGTGATTCATTGTTTACTGGTGACTGAGGTGAATTACTGTCATTGTTGTTTGTACTACTGATAACAGATGGATTGATAGTAGTATCAGTAGATATCAAAAAGCTTTGTTGCTCATCCATAAGATTTACTATAATTTAATCAAATGCAGTTCAAAAATAATTTTTCGTAGAGAAGTGAAAAATTGAGTTTATTTCTGTCTGCTGAAACCTATCTTCTTTCGGTATTAATGTACTACCACTATTCGTTTACTCGAAAATTGCTACTGCTACTATTATTAGCTCACTAAACAACTTTTCAGGCAAATAGGTGATGTAAGTAGACAGAATGAAAAAAAATTATATGTATAACAAAATTTAAAATTTATGATATGCTATTAGTTTTAATTTTTGTCCAATGAACTACCGATGTCCCTTGGATTACGGTAAGTCCGAGTGATGTTTAGCACATTGTAGTACGGACAGTCAAAATTTTATTCGAGAAAGTGCCTGAAAGAGTATGTTTGAACTCATGTTTGCTTGTGTATAAATGCATACTTTGAAAGGCAAACTTGTACATGTGTATGTGTGTATGCAGTGTGACTATTGTAACGTGTCCCAACCCTTGAGTTAGTTTAACAAGGTATGGTAGTGAGTGGTGTGCGTAGATTACAATGTACATATGCAGTCTTGCTATATCGATGGAGCAGTAAGATTAGGTGGAGTGAATGGAAATGGGATGGAAAGCATGTCCCCTTACTTGAGTATTTTCCTTTGGTAGCTTTACTCACTTATTTTGCATGCGCACATGTGATTTGTTTTTGCCTTACAATGACTCTGACCAAACGCTTGCTGGATTGACATAGATGAAGAAAATGTCACGGCTGAAATAGACATTGGGGGAGAAGTACTGACTGTAAAATTATACTCCACTCTCTCCCTCCCTCTTATTGACTTAATCTGTGTATACGTGCTCAGCCTAATCCACTCTGCTTATTGGTATATGTGATTTCAGCGTCAATAGTGAAAAGCTAAAACTGCTGACTGCATAGACCAGATTTTATGAACTTTTCATGTTGTTTACTAGAAAGGTCATACATAATAAGGATTTGAAATATAGATGTCTCATAAGCTAGTAATTGCAAGTTCGAACTCTCTTACCTTCTTTCTATTATTCAATGTACATAGGATATTAACAATAAAAATTATACAAAAAAACAGGAGCATTGGGTTAAAGTATTAACAAAAGAAAACGGATTGACATATTGTGTCTAGTTTCGGTTAGATAAAAAAAGAAAATTGGCAGATAAAAAAAATAATCAAAAAAGCATTGTGAGACTGAACATAACAATTGGCCAGCTAGATTAGGTATGAAAGAGTGTTTACAAAAATAAACAGCCAATAGAATAGTGAGCTTTCGGCACTTATTGTTTTCATCAGCAGAAATTCGTTGGCAGTAGGAGTTGCAGTGTGAGAATACATGTACGATTTGGGATAGTATCACTTCACAGAAAAAATGAAGTGTATGCTTGTATTGGTTCGTAGTGCAAATCAGCATATTTAGAACCCAATATGACTAAGTAGGTAATGTAAGCAAATAAAGTATTCAAGAGCTCTTTAGGACATAGAAAAGCAGAAACGGAGTTAGAACATTACAGAAATCATCAGTGCTTAGATTCAATGTACATACAAACAGATAATTGGTTTTGAACAGAATAGGTTTTATTTTCTGAGCTCCAGCAGCGGAAATTTAGGGTTAGCTGAATATTAGGTGATCTTCACCAATCTGGAAGCAATGAGCTGAAAACAGTAAGTAGAATTATGGCTTTGGGACTTAAACTTGTATTTATTCACATTATTTGTTAATACAATATTAAGAGAAATACCACGATGTGGTATTCTTTAAAAAAATATGAAGCTTTCAAATCACGTGTCTTTCCACAAATGTATGATGGTGAAAATGGGATTGTATTGATGTTGTAGACGGTAAACACAGTTTTTGAGTCTGCTTTTACGATACTGAACATGAACACATTCATTGCTAAGTTTTAACCAAATTTTCTTTGGAATCGAAAGGGAACCTAGGCCTTAGTGGAGATTGAACTTGCGGGACTCGGTTTCTAATCATGTTTATTCGAGTAGTATGTCAACTTCCGTTATTACTGTAATAAGCAGACATCAGGTCAAACATCAAGTTTATTTCACTTGGGAAAAAGAATGAAGAAACCCTACTTATCAACCTTACCCACGATATGATCAATCTGGAAGTTGTGAATGCATGTACGTTAGAAACATATGCATTATATTTTGGGCTCGAAATTAAGCTTTCATTAGGTCAGAGTTGATTAACTCCTTTGAGTTAAGGCTTTACTGAACCCATTTGTCCATTGTTCACACCAGTTATAGAACAAGCAAATAATATAAAGAAGTACTGAATACAAACTATAGCTCAGATGAGAATCGTGCAGTACATTGTATACTACACTAATTCGGTATTATAGTTCTTCAAGCATCGGAAAAAACATTTTATCTTTGAGTCACAAAACTAAACATAGATTGTCATTATTTTCTATTTTCCGTCTGTGATTTTCACTACGATTAATTATGTTTGCTTTTAACTTCGCTAGCTTCATGACAAAGGACTACTCATCAGGTTGTGGAAAAAACCTCTAGCTTTGGAAAGCATTTAGGTAACCCAAGTTCAGTTGTTTTATTCTGCATTTAGAATTGTAAACTAAGTTGTAAAGTCTACCGAATCCTTATTCATTATTTTAACTACTTTGCTATATGATATCAACTTATCTCAAGTGGTAGTACATGCAATCTAACTCAATGATGATCATCTTCCGCTTTCTTGTGTTTTTACGACCGAGATTTGAAAAAAAAACCTCAGTGACAGTTATTGGAAAGAGAAATCTTCTCAATTATGTGTTGTACTTGAACCTCGTCACTGTTTTATCCATTGACTTCCTGTCTACCAATATCTGACACAGTGGAAGGCTAGAAATGAGAAAACAGTTACAGCTGAGTCAAATATCTCTTGATAAAATAAACTGCGTAGATTACAGAGGTTAGACAAAAACATGGTTAGAGTTTATCAAGCTTTGATAAATAACCCTTGGTGCACACCGAATTCCTAGAAAACTCGGCAGGAAAACAACACTGATTTTCATTTCGTTCAATAACGGATAGTTAATAATGGTTGCTATCAGTCAGTGCTGAGTACAAAGGTTTAGAAAGCTGAATGAGTTACATATTGCATATCATAATGCGCATATATTTTAATTATATGATTAGTCCAGTGGAATAGAGGGCTTCAGTAGAACATCTCCACTGCACTCTCTTCTCTGAAATCTTTCGAACCTAGCTCCACAACTGCCCACAAGCTCTCATTTCCTCCTCGCACAATCTCCTCCATATCACCCTCACCTCGGACGCCCAACTCGCCGTTTCCCATCTTGCTTCCACTCCAGGGTCTGGCCTGGTGCCTGATGTCCCCAATCAGCCCTCTCAGTGTATGCCAAATCCAATCCATCTCCACTTCCTTCCAATGCATATTTGTTGGGCGATGGGTTCTTGCTTCGTTGGTTCGTTGCCCGGCTACAGTTCCTTGTTGCTCATTCCTATCGTTCTGGTCATCTGATCTTCAGTAACGAGCCAGTGTAGGCAGTTGTTGATGATTTATGTCTGTAGTTTATTGGAAATGCCTTTCGTAACGTGCCAAGTTTCTCAACCATATAGGAGCACTGATATGACGTTGGTGTTGAAAATCCGGATGTTGTTCCACATGCTGAGTGCAGTGCAGAAGATCTCCACACTGGTTTCAGATTAATGCAGGAAGGCCTGTCTTGGTGTCTTTCCGATCCTGGATGGCTTTGACGTCCTCATCGGTGCCACCGCCTGTAGTTGAGACAGTGCTGCTTAGATAGGTGAAACAGGCTACTTCCTTTAAGTTTCTCCCGTTGATAGTGATTGGAGTTTGTTGTTGTTGTTGTTGTTGTTGTTGTTGTTCGAGTTGTTGGTTGGGTATCTTCATCACCTCTGTCTTCTCTATATTCACTTGAAGTCCTGTCTTCGCTGCCCTGCCTTGCCTCTTCTGTCAACTTGTTAGTTTTCGCCTGTAGATCTTCAAGTTTGTGTGACATCAGACACAAGTCATCACTGGCGAAATCCAGATCTTCCAGGATCTTTTCCTTGGTCCAGCGTAACCCCCTCTTCTCCTTCCTCACAGTTGTCTGTTGCATGATCCAGTCGACCACAATCAGGAAGATCATAAGTGACGGTAAGTGACAGCCTTGTCTTACTCCTGTCCCCTGTCTTCACTTCAGAGGCGTCACTGAGCTTCCCATTGTGAATCACTTGGCATGTGGCGTATTCATATAGTTGTTGAATGAGATTGGTAAAGGTTTGTGGCACTGAAACCGTAGTGTTGAAGCAGCTGCCTGCCAAATTACTTCCCGGTCACGCTGTCGAAGGCCTCTTCAAAGTCGATGAAGATGACATGTAGTTGAGTTGACTGCCATTCCATACTCTCTTCTATGATGATGCATAGTGTAGCGTAGCAATTCGGTCCGCACATGATTTGTTCTCCATCAAGCCAGTCAGCCAGCCAGCCAGCCAGCTGTTCCGGTCGTAGTTTTGAATCCAGAGCATCGTTGAGTCTCTCCAGGATGATGCGGATTAAGATTTTACTTGCTTCGGGTGGACAGGAGTGGAGAATGATTCCGCGCCAGTTCTTGCAAACACTGAGGTCTCCCCCTCTTCGGCAGTTTGACATGGTAGCCATTCTTCCAATCTATTGGCAGGCATCTTCTCTTCCTTCCACACCTTCTGCAATGGTGGTGTCAGCATGTCCGATGCTGTTGTCTCTGTGTCTGTTTTCAGTGCTTCTGGAGGGGGGTCCCATCTGGTCCTGCTGCTTTCCCGGATTTCAGTAGCTTTATGGCGTTCAGGACTTCACTTCCACTTTTGTCGGAGGGCTTCTGTTCACAGATTGTTCTGTGGCTAGTCTGCTGGTGGTGTTTCTGGACGAGTTGCAGGTGGTGGTAGTCGATTCAAGAGTTTTCTCAAGTGGTCAGCCCATCGTTTCCTTTGTTCCTTTTACTTCGTAATTAAATTTCCGTCATCATCTTTTTTTGGTTTCGTCTCCATTGATCTCTCTCCTCCCAGATAGCAACCTGGTTATTTCATACAGTGTTGTCAGGTCTCTATCTCTCCTACCTGCAGCCTGTTCTGCTCCACTTGACAATGTGTCGTGGAGGTGTCTTTTGTCGTTGCACGCACTCTCATTCACTTCTTTGTCCAATGTAGTGTTTTATAGGTTGTGTTCACTTCCTCTTTTCGTTGTTCATCCCTGCACTACCCTGGTTGTTCATCTTCTGACTCACAATCTTCCTCTCCCTCTCCCTCTCCCTCCTCTATCAACTTCCATGTATCCGTCGAGATCCATTCCTCATCTTGTCTTCTTTCTTCTTCCTTCCTAATACGCTTGTGCAGGTTTCTTCCCACATGGCTTTCAAGGACTTCCAGTGTTCATCCACACAGATATCTTCAGGGATGTTCCTCAATCTCCCATTTTGTCTTGATGGCTGGCTGATGTGAAGATTTCCTTTGTAGTTTCGTCCTTCAGTTCAGTTTCTTTTCTGCGTGGTTGTTCAACTTGAACTGTGGTCTATCACCAGCTTCTTCTTCGAAGGCTTTCAACTTGATTTGGAAGGTAGGTTACTTGCACTAGATAGTGAAGTGAGTGGTGTGAACCTACATCTGCTCCTCTTCTTGATGTGATCGATCTTGTGTCGAGTAGGCTGTGTCTCCATTTTCTTCACATTGAGATGAAGTCGATCTGATTTTTAGTGTAGTGTGTCCTGGTGTCTGTTGAAATCAAATCCATGTCACTGCCTTGTGAATATCCTTGTGCTTGAATACAGTACCTGACTCCAATCACCAAATCGTTGAATGCACACAAGTCTGCAAACAATTCTCCATTCTCGTTCATCACCTCACCGAGCGCTTCTCGACACATGGTTTGTTCTCTTCCTGTGTTGTCCCCTCCCAGTTTGGCATTCATGTCACCTCACACATTAGAATTTTGATGTCGCCAACTGGTGTGTGGTCTTGTCCAGTGTTGATTGAGGTTGTCTGTAGAACTCCTCCTTTTTCTCTTGCTCTGCATTATTTGTAGGTGCGTGGCGTAGTATTTTATGATTGTGACCTTCCTTCCTTCCTTCCTTTCGAGTTGAACCTTGCTGTCTTGATCCTGATCGTAGAGGAGATTGGTTCACACTGCAGCATGAGGGCCTTCGATGCTCTTGGGGACATCATGGTAGCCACTCCGAAACTCAGTGTGCTCGTGGTTGTCGTCTGGGTGACAATGTCGGAGTGGATTATTGATTCTCCACTTGACAGTTTGGAGAGTCCACTCCCATTCCATCTGCTTTCGTGAATTCCTAACACTTCAATGCGATACCTTCTCATCTCATTTGCAATCTGGTCAGTCTTGCTTGGTTCACACATGGTGCGGACATTCCATATCCTCATGTTTGCTTTCGCTTTCATTGAGTGAGAGAGGACACGTAGGCAGGCTGGCTTCACGAAGATTTCCACCAACTGGGGTCATTTCACCTCTCCGATTCCAGTGAGGGATAATTTTGTAATTATTTTTTATATTTTGTTTGTGCTTTGAAGTTTGTTAAGCGGTTAGATTTGTTTTCCGGGGTAGGGTTGCTAGTCGTTTGCCGAAACTTCCCTCTTTATCTGGACTTAGGACCGGCTAGTAACTAATGAACTAGTTAACCAGGCAAGGTTAATGCAGCCATTTGAATACACTAAAATAATTTGGCCGAAACTCGAATTCAGGAAGACTTCTTAAGAATAGACGACTTCATTAAGAAAATAACATATCTACCTGTACATCTACTGATAATACTGCATGATGGAACAAGTAATTGTTTTTTTTTGGTATCTATATTTGGTGTATATATGCATAACGATTATCAATATCCTATCTAGCGTACGGGGGTGGGGATTGAAAGTTAAGAAAAGTAAAATATTCAATAATGAATACAGCTTTGGTAAAGGATTCTTCTCTTAGTCAAAAGAATTGCGAATAACCGACACACACTAAACAAGACAGCGTGCAAATCAGCAAGAGAACATGAAACTCTGTAAGGTGGTGAATGGATATTTAGTCAGTCTTTTCAGTAAAATAATAACCATGAAAGACCTAAAGCATCACTTAATAACCTGATGCATTATTTACCTATTATAAGAGTAAAACTGATCACTGTGGTAGATCACAATTCAATATCAAAATTATTATAAACGTTAAGAGATTCCTATCTCACGCTGATATTTCATAATATCAACTGCATAACTTCGTCAACATAATTTATTGCGAAGAATCATAAGACATTCAATTAAAACCTTGCATCTTTAGATGGTCACCTAGCATAAAAATCAGATCGATTTCATCTCAATGTGAAGAAAGTGGAGACACAGCCTACTCGACACAAGATCGATCACATCAAGAAGAGGAGCAGATGTAGGTTCACACCACTCACTTCACTATCTAGTGCAAGTAACCTACCTTCCAAATCAAGTTGAAAGCCTTCGAAGAAGAAGAAGATGGTGATAGACCACAGTTCAAGTACAACACTCGGAAACTGAAGTACGAAACTACAAAGGAAATCTTCACATCAGCCAGCCATCAAGACAAAATGGGAGATATCGAGGAACATCCCTGAAGATATCTGTGTGGATGAACACTGGAAGTCTTTGAAAGCTATGTGGAAAGAAACCTGCACAACTGTATTAGGAAGGAAGAAGAAAGAAGACAAGATGAGGAATGGATCTCGACGGATACATGGAAGTTGATAGAGGAGGGAGAGGGAGAGGGAGAGGAAGATTGTGAGTCAGAAGATGAACAACCAGGGTAGTGCAGGGATGAACAACGAAAAGAGGAAGTGAACACAACCTATAAAACACTACATTGGACAAAGAAGTGAATGAGAGTGCGTGCAACGACAAAAGACACCTCCACGACACATTGTCAAGTGGAGCAGAACAGGCTGCAGGTAGGAGAGATAGAGACCTGACAACACTGTATGAAATAACCAGGTTGCTATCTGGGAGGAGAGAGATCAATGGAGACGAAACCAAAAAAAGATGATGACGGAAATTTAATTACGAAGTAAAAGGAACAAAGGAAACGATGGGCTGACCACTTGAGAAAACTCTTGAATCGACTACCACCACCTGCAACTCGTCCAGAAACACCACCAGCAGACTAGCCACAGAACAATCTGTGAACAGAAGCCCTCCGACAAAAGTGGAAGTGAAGTCCTGAACGCCATAAAGCTACTGAAATCCGGGAAAGCAGCAGGACCAGATGGGACCCCCCTCCAGAAGCACTGAAAACAGACACAGAGACAACAGCATCGGACATGCTGACACCACCATTGCAGAAGGTGTGGAAGGAAGAGAAGATGCCTGCCAATAGATTGGAAGAATGGCTACCATGTCAAACTGCCGAAGAGGGGGAGACCTCAGTGTTTGCAAGAACTGGCGCGGAATCATTCTCCACTCCTGTCCACCCGAAGCAAGTAAAATCTTAATCCGCATCATCCTGGAGAGACTCAACGATGCTCTGGATTCAAAACTACGACCGGAACAGGATGGCTGGCTGGCTGGCTGGCTGGCTGGCTGGCTGGCTGGCTGGCTGGCTGGCTGGCTGGCTTGAGGGAGAACAAATCATGTGCGGAGCAAATTACTACGCGTCGCATCATCATAGGACAAAGTATAGAATGGCAGTCAACTCAACTCAACCTCAACTTCATCGACTTTGAAGAGGCCTTCGACAGCGTTGACCGGGAAGTAATTTGGCAGGCAGCTGCTTCAACACTACGATTTCAGTGCCACAAACCTTTACCAATCTCATTCAACAACTATATGAATACGCCACATGCCAAGTGATTCACAATGGGAAGCTCAGTGACGCCTCTGAAGTGAAGACAGGGGACAGGAGTAAGACAAGGCTGTCACTTACCGTCACTTATGATCTTCCTGATTGTGGTCGACTGGATCATGCAACAGACAACTGTGAGGAAGGAGAAGAGGGGGTTACGCTGGACCAAGGAAAAGATCCTGGAAGATCTGGATTTCGCCAGTGATGACTTGTGTCTGATGTCACACAAACTTGAAGATCTACAGGCGAAAACTAACAAGTTGACAGAAGAGGCAAGGCAGGGCAGCGAAGACAGGACTTCAAGTGAATATAGAGAAGACAGAGGTGATGAAGATACCCAACCAGCAACTCGAACAACAACAACAACAACAACAAACTCCAATCACTATCAACGGGAGAAACTTAACGGAAGTAGCCTGTTTCACCTATCTAAGCAGCACTGTCTCAACTACAGGCGGTGGCACCGATGAGGACGTCAAAGCCATCCAGGATCGGAAAGACACCAAGACAGGCCTTCCTGCATTAATCTGAAACCAGTGTGGAGATCTTCTGCACTGCACTCAGCATGTGGAACAACATCCGGATTTTCAACACCAACGTCATATCAGTGCTCCTATATGGTTGAGAAACTTGGCACGTTACGAAAGGCATTTCCAATAAACTACAGACATAAATCATCAACAACTGCCTACACTGGCTCGTTACTGAAGATCAGATGACCAGAACGATAGGAATGAGCAACAAGGAACTGTAGCCGGGCAACGAACCAACGAAGCAAGAACCCATCGCCCAACAAATATGCATTGGAAGGAAGTGGAGATGGATTGGATTTGGCATACACTGAGAGGGCTGATTGGGGACATCAGGCACCAGGCCAGACCCTGGAGTGGAAGCAAGATGGGAAACGGCGAGTTGGGCGTCCGAGGTGAGGGTGATATGGAGGAGATTGTGCGAGGAGGAAATGAGAGCTTGTGGGCAGTTGTGGAGCTAGGTTCGAAAGATTTCAGAGAAGAGAGTACAGTGGAGACGTGCTACTGGATTCTTATATTCCATTTGGAACCCAGGTAACTGTTTATAATAATAACTATGATCATTCTAATATTAGTATTGCTTGTCGATATGTTTTGTCCTTATGTTTAATAATTGCTTCTTAAAATCCTTTCTAAATTTTGTCAGTACTAAGTCTTGATTAGGGTTGTAATGCCAGTCATGGGAAGAATGAGATTTGAGTTGGTTCTGTATAAGTAGCAATGCTTATTAACGTAACCTTTTTTTCATTAATTTACATGACCAACTATTTCTGTGAGTACTTTAGAACGACGACTTGAATTTATTATATCCTGTTTCAAATCTGTGCTTGAATCCACTCCAAAACTCAAATTATGATCTATCAGCTATTAGAAATGATTAGTTTTCCCTTAAGTGTTTGTTTACGTTGAGATGAGGCGAAGACACGGAAATATTCATATTCTGTATGTTTTGATGTTCCTGGTCTTTACTAATAAATGAAGAGAAATAAATACGTGAAATCTTTTGAGTGAGTTGTCGAAGCAAAACATTTTTAAGCAGCCTGCTGATCCACGCACACTTAATGGTAGGGACACATGTGGATATGAGTATTATTGCGTATGAAAACATCGACGTTGACTTATTGCAACGTAAGCACATGGTGCGAATTTATTGCTTTCGATGAATACGTAGTCACATATATCAGAACAACTTAATTATGCATTCTGAATACTTTTCTATCTACGAAATAACTCTTATACACTTGTCTCTCGATGATTTCTCTTTTCTGTCAACTGTTTACCTGATTTTTAATGCTTTGTACTAACAACTACGCTCTATTTCATTAATTTCGTAATAGAAGCTACTCTTCCTTAACTTCTGCTTTTTCTACAGCCTTTTGCGATCTAAAATAAATCTGGTAATGCGAAACAAAGTCGCTGTTTGGAGAAAACAACAATGTATTCTGTGTTCAGAGACAACAAAAAGTAAATATAATGACGAGAGTGATTTCAGCTTTCATCCAATATGTTTCTGAAATTACCTTATCCTGTTGTTTGTTCCTTGATCCTGCTATCCTCTACTCTAGCTGTTTAACTTTGATGAAAGTGTTACAGTCTTCTGATTGCTTACCTGTTCTTTGCTATTTTTCTTGGCAAGCAAATTCTTAAAAAGAACTAAATTATTTCCCTTCAGAATGGTCGATTCTTTCTAAACTTTTTATAGTGGTTGGTAGGATATTTATCTTATTCCGTTTCAAAATGATATTCAGAAGCTTTGTTCGGATATGTGACACGCTCAAGTCAAACAACGTGATCAGTTGTTATACGGAGTACCAAAACTCGAATGAACCTAAAATCTCACAGTGTTATCTGTCAAATTCTTGGTTCATGATGAAGACATTTCTGAGGAAGCCCCAGCTAACAGCCCTTAGAACATATATTATGTGTCTAGTATTTTTTGTTTTCACTGTGAATCAAATTTTACAAACATGATTATTAAAAAACTTTTATAGGATTAATGTGACAAGTGTCTTATAAGGAATATATTGCTTAATGAATACAAGTATATTACGAACTAACTGTGATGTCCAATCGCTACAAGATATAACAAATGGCGATAAGATATAGGACTGACTAACAGCTGCTTATTGGTGTTGTGGTTCTACACAACGATATAAACTTGTGATTAAGGTTAAAAATGAACATGAAAATATTGGAAACTCTGTAAGCATGTCAACTTTTTTAACAAATTCTGATTTCCTACAAATTACAACGAGTGAAATAACCACTGAAAGTAATTATCTGTTGAACTGGTAGAACATAATATTTATAATACATTTTAATATGATCCCATAGTGTTCAGAAAATCAAGACAAGATGTTTCTGGATGTTTCGCCATGTGAACCACACCTTCTTCAGCAGAATATACAGATTTTATTAACATCAGCATATATAGTCAAATAATACACCAAACATCTAGTTAATGTAGGTCACTGGTCAGGTAGTTTTTCTGTTTTGACTTTCTAAACACGTTGGGATTATATTAAAATGCATTCTAATAATGATTCAATCAAACTCAGTGCTCAGCTTCTTCCAGGACACTTGTAACAACTATGGTCCAGATGTTTAGAGTAGAATACTTATTGATATTTACAACTTAAATGCTATTTGGGATAAAATTATTTTTTGTAGTCTAGTGGAGGCTTTTCAGTCGAATGTCTCTTAGTTTGCATTCACTGCCTGTAAAAGTTAAGCGAAATTTTCGTGAGGTTAACCTCCAGATGTCTCAGTGTAACAAAGGAACTATTTTACTCTCTAATATATTCTTACTACAAAGGAACTAAAGTTGATAACGGTTTGGCGCTTTACCATTCAGATGTAAAGAAATATGAAACAAATATTTAGTTAACAATGTAATTAACCTTGGAAATCAACGCTTATGGTAAAGCATCATTAACAACGAAAATTTATCAGTCTTGATTAAAGCATTTTGATATTTGGTGGTTTTAGGCAGTTAGCAAGAATCTGTGGACTTAAATTTTTTTTAGCCGGTAATAACTAGAAACACCTATCCGGAACTTCGAGGGGGCTAATGTCTCCTCAGAGACATGGATCGAGATTACTAAGTGTTGCAGTCATCAGCCGAACTGCATTATGATGATTTTGATCCATTTGATTAATTTGGTAACCAGACGATATATATATATATATATATATATATATATATATATATATATATATATATATATTATATATATATATATATATATATATACCTACTATCATAACCTACGCTCAGGTGATACTTATACAAAAATATTCTCACAAAAGTTAAACTTTAGTAAAGCATCACACTAATAACCGTTAATCCAATGTGGATGAGTAACTACAGCGATAGGCATTACAATATAGCAGAAATAGATGGATGCTGTGTGACCTTAGGTGAACTGTTGCATGAACGGAAATAGTGGTTTTGCAGTATTCCTTCTTTGTTTGTTCGTAAACAAGCAGTGGGCTACAAATGTGCGTGCATTAATTCCCAGTCTGCTGACATATTTATCCTAATTGGATTTTTACTGTTTTCTTAATCCTTTCAAAGTTTTTCTTTCTGTGCTGCTAAGAAATCCAGTGATTTAAATGAGTAGATTTATACGTCAGATTCCGTTGTGTTTACTTTAACTAGCTGAGCCATTGTTAAGCTGGAGTACACTTGGGTTGAGAGTAGTTTGAAGGTGATGAAAGCAAGAAGTGCCACTTATCTGCGAAGTAACTGATTAATGCTCTCTGCCCTTCAGGGGTGTGAAGCTTTTATGGTCACGGCCCATGAGACAATCTAAACTGATGACTTGAAACTCAAGGTGATGCGATATGATGTGTTGATCTGCAGTACGGCAACTTAGATAATTACCTAATGAGGTGAGATATTATCTTGATAATGCCTGTCTCACTACAAACTTCTACCCAGATGCTCTTTGTTAGCTGAGATAGGATCAGATTGGAAATATGCTGAGGGTGGTTAACAAGTATTTAACTGTTATTCTCAGCCTTCCAATGGAATATAGGCTTCTTAATTAGTGTCAATAAGGCGAACAAAATTGACTTAGGTGATGACACAAATGGGGCAGATCCATCCATAAAGTGTCTTAACCTAATTTCAACAGTCATGTTATCAATTTATTGTAATTCCTAAAATCCTTTTCTCACTTTGTCTTCTAGCTGATGTTTTTTCGAATTATTTATCTTCCCTCTGACTGACCTCATTGGTGTGGTATAATGAAGTTTGGCGACTAGGACTGACACGTAATCACACCTGATTCTAGATTCCCCGTCTATCTATTCAAATCATATTGTTTTCGCTAACCCATGTACCATATATTTCTTCAAGTTAAATAACGTCATCATCATAATGCAAAAATATCTGCAACAGATATAATGTCATACAATAGTGGAAATGTCATTTTGAGTAGCTCCTAATACGAGAGTGAATCGATAAATAATCATGCTGTGAACACATAGAGTACATTAAATATGTGTATGAAGTTCATTTAAAGGTCATGAGAATAAGTACTCATCAAAATTTATCAAAGTGATTCTTTATCGATCAACATTAGGATAGGAAAATTAAACAAATTGTTAAATGTATTCATTAAAGTACATTCACTTGGTGTTGATGAAGCCTTGTTTAGTTGCTCTATGACTGAATACATAATCAAAATCTACTTTTGTAATGTTTACAGCTATTAGAGTGAGTTCATTGACATCTACTTTAGTATATACACATAACAGATCATCAAAATGCTATACATTAAAACTTCATCTTTGACAATATTTATGAAATTTGGTAACAATGAGGTGGTTAGTAATACAGTTTGTCAACTAGGACATAAGAATTTGTGATGTTATTAGACATAGTAATGGACTGTTTAAAAATTCAATCAAATGAGTTATACTCCTATCGTGTTAGAAAGTGCCAGTCAGCATATACAAAAATTACGGCTTGTATGATTCTTCTTCCCCCCAAGTGTATGCTGTTCAGAGTCATAGGCGTTCAGTTAGGGTTATTTTAATGGGATACATATCTATTCTTCAAAATTCTTGACAATTATATCCGAATGTAAATATCAAATTTGTTTTGATTAGGTGGATAAATTGAAAGGGATACTCGTCGGCATACGTAAGCTTGGTAAGAAAATCCTGTTAACAAGTTATGGTTATTGATAAATTCATTACAAAGTGAGCCTCTAAGATTCTGTAAGTGTAATGGAAGTTTACAAATTCATTATAAAATATAAACACTAAAGAATAGTTTATCGAAATTGAAATAGATCACCAACTCAAAATTCTTAGATAATCTTGTTTTAAAAAAGTGATTTCTGGTGTCGAATGTTAAGAGTGAATCACCAGAAAGTCCCAGATTTAGATGTCCTTCTTATTGGTACTCATCAGGAGGGAGTGTCTGCAACCATGAGAAACTGGTATTCACTTAGTGATTCAGACCTGATATACTCTAAGCAAAATTCAGAGACTTAACGATCGATTTATTCATGCCACAAGTGACTCTCTGTAGAACTAGATTAAGTGCAAAATTCGGTCAATGATAGTTAACTGATGTACCTGTTTAGTCTTCAGTGCTCATTGCTGACCGACGTCTGTGAATCCTCATGGCTGCATATGCACCTTACTGAGAAGCCCCAACAACCAGCTAATCTAAGTCTCGGGTTTCCCTCTGCCTATCATTAAAAACGAGGTAGCTACATCGGTTATTTACTAGTAGTCAATTTTGGGAATGATAACTAACGCCAATAAAAAGATCGGGTGATGACAGAATTCAAACTAAAGGATTCTGGATTACTGGTCTAGAGTTACAAGACCGAATTGCTAACCTGGTCATAATTTTACTTAGTCGCTGTTTATTAGGACTAGTCTGCAGATCAAAGCAGTCTTAAATATTCTAGTCATTAGTCAGTTAATCGATTCCCGTTGTCATCCAGCCTAATTTTATTTGACTGAAATGAACTAATCAGGCTGCCAGCATGAGGATGAATGCATGGTTACACAACACTGGTTCAGATAGGTAAGGTAAATATTTTGGTAATTGAAAGGAAATTGAAATATATTTAACAGATAATCCCTTTAAGTCTAATGTAAGACCACTAGATCTGTAATCTAAGGGTTACTGGTTCGAGACTTGCAGCTACTCAGGTTTCCCACCACTTTCTTTTCCCCCTTTACCGATCGATTATTCCTACTTTTCATTAATAGTTTGAGGGGAATGATTGGCTGCCAGATAGTATCATCATTAATTGGAATCAACTGAAGCGTCACTGATAACCTAGGAGCACTGGACAGCTGTTTCTTCCTAGTATGGGTGGGGCTTTTCAGCTGTGAGCATTCAAAGCCGTCAGGTCATTTCATAGGTGCATAACCATTCAACCACTGGAGTGAGATTCAAAGGTTACTAACTCGTACTTTCTTCAGTTTCACGGTCACAATCTAGTGTCACCTGTAGACATCCGCCTCACTACCAATTTGGCTGATCACGTTGGCCACGGCTGGTCACTCGGGCTTCAAGATATCCGTTTCGAAACCATGAAACCTGAAAGTCGCGGGTTGGATAACTCAGGAGATCGTTCTCAGGTTTTCTGTGGTTGTCCAACTGATGTCAATCCGAGATGAGTACTGCCTCGTTGTCTTGGTTTCATTGACCCCATTTTAAACTTACCCTAAGTCTGAATGTAGGAGTGACAAGTGATAACAAGTTTATAAGACAGTTAATAGTGTTTTTTCGTAATCAGCTGTTTTTTTATTTATTTTGAAACTTAACTCGCATTTTTATTGATTTGACTACATAACTTTTGACAAATTACCCCATGGACATTTCCATCTTAGTGTTAAAAGTATTCAGTATAAGAGAACAAGTGAATAAATAAGTTGTAAATTTTAGAGAAAATAAAGTTAAAACATTAACCAGTGACAACCTCGCCTGGTTAACTAGTTTACTAGTTACTAGCCGGTCCTAAGCCCGGGTAAAGAGGGAAGGTTGGGCATAGGGCTAGCAACCCTACCCCGTAAAACAAATCTAACCGCTAAAGAAACTTCAAAGCACAAACAAAATATAAAAAATGAAAACAAACTTATTCCCCGCTGGAATCGGAGAGGCGAAATGACGCCAGTTGGTGAAAGCCTTCGGGAAGCCAATTGGCCGATGTGTCTTCTCTCGATGAAAGCGAAAGTAAACGTGGGGACATGGAATGTCCGCACGATGTTTGAACCCAGTAAGGCAGCCCAGATTGCAAAGGAGATGAGAAGGTATAACATCGAAGTGCTTGGGATTTGCGAAAGCAGATGGAATGGGAGTGGACTCTCCAAACTGTCAACTGGAGAATCAATAATCTACTCCGGTCACCCAGACGCCAACCACGAGCACACTGAGGGAGTGGCTATCATGATGTCCTCAAGAGCATCGAAGGCTCTCATGCAGTGGGAACCAATCTCCTCCAGGATCATGACAGCAAGATTCAACTCAAAAGGAAGAAAGGTCACAATCATACAATGTTATGCACCTACAAATAATGCAGAGCAAGAGAAAAAGGAGGATTTCTACAGACAACTTCAATCAACACTGGACAAGACGTCAGTTGGCGATATCAAAATTCTGATGGGCGACATGAATGCCAAACTGGGAGGGGACAACACGGGAAGAGAACTAACCATGGGTCGAGAGGCACTAGGTGAAATGAATGAGAATGGAGAATTGTTTGCAGAATTCTGCGCATTCAACGATTTGGTGATTGGAGGCAGTGTGTTCAGGCACAAAGATATCCACAAAGCGACATGGATTTCACCAGATGGACACACTAAAAATCAAATCGACTTTATCTCAATCTCAAGAAAATGGAGACGCAGTCTACTTAACACAAGGTCAAGAAGAGGAGCAGATGTAGGTTCAGACCACTACCTAGTGCAAGGAACCTTCCAAATCAAGTTAAAAGCCTTCAAGGAAGCTGGTGATAGACCTCAACCCAAGTACAACACTCGGAAACTGAAGGATGAAACTACAAAGGAGATCTTCAAGGCAGCCATCAAGACAAAATGGGAGACATCGAGCAACATCCCTGAAGAAACCTGTGTGGAAGAACACTGGAAGTCTTTGAAAGCTATGTGGAAAGAAACCTGCACAACAGTATTAGGAAGGAAGAAGAAAGAAGACAAGGAATGGATCTCGACGGATACCTGGAAGCTGATAGAGGAGAGGAGGATGGTGAAGCAGAAGATAAACCAGTGCAAGGATGCTCAACGACAAGAGGAACTGAGCACAATGTATAAAACACTGGACAAAGAAGTGAAGAAGAGTGCACGCAAAGACAAAAGACACTTCTACGAAACACTGGCAAGTGAAGCAGAACAGGCTGCAGGTAAGAGAGACCTGACGACATTGTATCAAATAACCAGGTTGCTATCAGGGAAGAGACCAACACAGATGAAACCAATAAAAGATGAAGAAGGAAATTTAATTACGAAAGAAGAGAAACAGAGGAAACGATGGGCCGACCACTTCAAGAAGCTCTTGAATCGACCACCACCTGCACTTCGTCCAGAAATACCACCTGCAGCCGCTGAACTACAAGTGAACATTAATCCCCCAACGAAAATGGAAGTCCTGAACGCCATAAAGCTACTGAAATGCGGGAAAGCAGCAGGACCAGATGGAATACCGCCAGAAGCACTGAGAACAGATGCAGAGACAACAGCGGACATGCTCACACCACTATTGCAGAAGGTGTGGAAGGAAGAGAAGGTACCTGACGATTGGAAGAAGGGTTACCTTGTCAAACTGCCGAAGAAGGGAGACCTCAGTGCTTGCAAGAACTGGCGCGGAATCACTCTCCTGTCCACCCCAAGTAAAATATTAAGCCGCATCATCCTGGAGAGGCTTAAAGATGCACTGGATTCAAAACTACGACCGGAACAGGCAGGCTTCAGGAAGTACAAATCATGTGCAGACCAAATTGCAACGCTTCGTATCATCATAGAACAGAGCATAGAATGGCAATCACCTCTCCACCTCAACTTCATCGACTTTGAGAAGGCCTTTGACAGCGTCGACCGAGAAGTAATTTGGAAACTGCTTCAATACTACGGAGTACCGCAAACCTTTATCCGCCTCATTCAACAACTATATGAAGATGCTACATGCCAAGTAATCCACAATGGGAAGCTCAGTGATGCCTTTGAAGTGAAGACAGGAGTGAAACAAGGTTGCCTACTATCCCCCATGATATTCTTGATTGTGGTGGACTGGATCATGCAGCAAACAGTAGGCAGCGAGAAGAGGGGGATACACTGGACGACGGAAAAGAACCTAGAAGACTTGGATTTCGCCGATGACTTATGCCTAATGTCACATAAACTTGAAGATCTGCAGGCAAAAACTAACAAGTTGATAGAAGAGGCAGCGAAGACGGGACTTCAGGTGAATATAGAGAAGACAGAAGTGATGAAGATACCGCACCACCACCATCAACAACAACAACAAAAAACTCCAATCACCGTCAACGGGAGAAACTTAAAGGAAGTAACCTCCTTCACTTATCTAGGAAGCACTGTTTCAACTACAGGCGGGACGGACGAGGACGTCAAAGTCAGAATCGGAAAAGCAAGACAGGCGTTCATTAGCCTGAAACCAGTGTGGAGATCTTCTGCACTCAGCATGCGGAACAAGATACGGATTTTCAACACCAACGTCAAGTCAGTGCTCTTGTATGGCTCAGAGACTTGGCGCGTCACGAAAGGTATTTCCAATAAACTACAGACATTCATCAACAACTGCTTACGCTCGCTGCTGAAGATCAGATGGCCAGAAAAAATAAGCAACAAGGAACTCTGGGAACGAACCAACCAAGAACCTATCACGCAACAAATATGCAGGAAGAAGTGGAGATGGATTGGCCATGCACTGAGAAGGCCGACTGAGGACATCACGCGTCAGGCCCTCGAGTGGAATCCCCATGGGAAGCGACGAGTTGGACGTCCGAGGGTGACATGGAGGAGGTCGTGCGAGGAGGAAATGAGAGCTCGTGGGCTGTCGTGGGACCAGGTTCAAAAGATCTCAGAGAACAGAGGTCACTGGAGGCGTGCTGCTGAAGCCCTATGTTCCACTAGGAACCCAAGGGACTAATAATAATAATAATTAACCAGTGACATTCTATATCATACTTGTGTTTTGAAAGAAGGCAGCAATAAATTGTGCTCAAAATGTCCTCTGGTAAATAATATATTACTGTGTGCAATTTCAAATACACTAATGTGATATGAAATTACGGCAACCTCAGTTTTCGCTAAAAAAGCTCTCAGTAAATGTTTAGTTTCTTGAAAAAGTAATGTACAGATAGCGACTACATAAAGTGGTAGAAGGGATCCTGAAACACTCATATCATACAAAAAAGTGTATCCCTAAACAGGATTGGTTTCCGTAAATGCTATATCATTTACGTTTTATAACAAAGGCAAACACTCAATTTTGAGGTTTGTGGGAGGTTTATTTATTGATTTCAAGTTGATATTCATGATGGACTGATATCAGTTAGAGAAACATTGAGAACCTGGGGGCACTGGACAGCTTTTTGGTACTAATACGGAACTACTCATCAGTGAGCACCCACGACCCAGCTAGGGACCGAACCCAGGACCTTCGGGTTCCGCGGCCAACACGTTGCCATCTAGCCACTGGGTTGAAATTCAGTTGTTCATATTTCCTAATGCTGATGATATAGCGCGATATATCTGTGTATCGCTCTCAGCTTTCCTATGTTTCTCCAAATGATTTCAGTTCATGATGAATACCAGTCCGAAATCAATCAATCAATCAATCTCAAAAAACATCAAAAGTGAATTAATCTAATGCACATTGGTGACTATCTTTTAGAGATAGTTCCTAAAGTTCCTATGAGAAGTGATGACCGCTTGAGCCAATGATATCGGATATGAGAACAGCTACTCAACAACGGGTTTGGATGCGGGTGGCGCTATATTGTGAACTGACAAAAGTAGGAAATATGGTCCACTAAATTCTGACCTAGTGGCTCAATGATAACGTGCAAACCACAGAACTTGAAGGCTCTGGGTTCGACTCCCAGCTGAGTCATGGGTGCTCACTGATGAGTAGTTCCTTATTAGGGCAAAACAGCTGTCCAGTGCTCTAGAGTAAATGTATTTTTTCGAACCATAATCCAAGAAAATTAACATTGCATAGTGTCTTCTTACTTACTTTCTCATAGCCATTGGATAACAGCGTTTTCCTTTTCGTAAACTGTTTTCATCTTCGTAGTCTTCTCAGTGGCACTCTAAACTATGTTCTCCACTTATTGCAAGAAATATGTTATCCTTTTTTACTTGGTTTTGGTAAACTTTGTCTTTTGCATTTATGAAGCTGCATCAACCTGTTGCTGGCGGGTTTTTGCAGAATCGAGAGTAGAAAGATTTGATTAATTTTAACATCCAGTATGCAAAATAAAGATAGAGAAGAACTAGCGGAAGAAGTAAGTCAGCGACTCAACAAGTACACAGAATGTGCTCATATGTAATGATAAGAAGTAACTGACAATAGTTTACGTTGAGTAAAGGTTAGTTAAAAAAAGAACTGAAATAAGTAGGGTCTTGAACTGTACTCTCTCTTTTAGTAGAAGGATTTTCACTGGGAAAATGTAACTTCGATGGTAAAAATGCCTTACTTCGTAGTTTCTATCTGAACTATCGTTATTTTAATTAATTTGATGAAATGTATAGTCAATTTTCACTAAATTCTATTCATCATTCTCTTCTACCATGATTAATTCTGTTTATTTTCGATATCGGCATCGTCAAAAGACAAAATGCTTTACTATGCAGTTACTAGTCGCATATTTCCAATATTATCGTAGTATGCTCACCCTGTTTTACAGTATGCAATGTATTCCGTTGTTCACATACATTCAACTGTCTCACCAAATCATAAAGGTATTCATCTTGATTTATGAAAAGTGTCCCTCGGAATTTTACTTAAACTTTGAGTTATTTATGTGACATTTGAATATGAACACTATGGTTTAATACACCCCTAGATTATTTTATTTTCAAGATAAATCACTGAGAGTTTTACAATCAATTTGATTCAAAAGTAATACACTAAGCAATCATTCGACCTATATTACACATCTAATAGACTACAATTGTTGGAAATCTTTATAGTAGAAAAACTATCCTTGTAAGTTGACTCATAGTTTCAGATGCGTCTACCTGATGAGTGACAACAAGCACGAAATTCTGACTGAGGATCTCGACGTTTATTTGCTGTTATTTAACAACAAAACCATCTCCCATGTACACAACTGCAATATGGAAAGCCATTTTTTAGATCCTCAAAATTAAGCCACTGGCCTTTATAAGATCTAAAATATTAGTAATATTATCACAGTATTCAAAATAAAATCTTTCAATTGAACCCATGTTTATGGAATTAATACTACAGCGTAGAAAAACACATTTTAGTTTAATGGATAGTGTTAGTTATGAAATAGTCCTAACTTATATTACATATATCAAAGGTAATGATAGTAATAAATATTATCAACGGTTTCAATTTTAACTGAAACAATTAGTTTTTATTTATAATTCTTTTACCCTGGTTTTTAATTATAGGTCTTTACTTGAACAATTTATCAAATGTGGTCTGTTATTTATGCTGTTTAGCCCTGTATGTTGCATTAAACATTGTAATAATAACTGTGAGCATAGTAACTGAATGATATGCATTTCCACAATCCTGATGATTAAGAAGTTACGTGATTTTTTAAACCTAGACACAACATGTGCTCTTTATCGTCTTACTGAGGTTTTTTCCATCTCTGCAATTTAAATTTTGTTTCTGTCTGCTTCATAGGTTGACACTTAGCCAGCTTGGAGATATTCAAGCGAGGGATGATAATAATAGTGTCTTTGTGTTTGTGGAGTCATATAGCCACTGAGCTGTTATATAATGCAATATATTTATAGTGTAAACCTTAATAACTAATATATTTATAAGAAATTTTACAGGCTATTTAGAGGTGAAATTCATGAGGTGGCAAGAATATTGATCAAGTTACCTCAGATAGCTTTGGTCTAGAGATTTATATGGATGTTCGGATGTCGTGATTCAAGTTAAAAGTGAGTCAGTGCAGCTGCAATGTTGGTGTCAACAGCCTGTAGATAGTCATCCGATAGTTGAAAAAGTGATACAGAGAGTACCACGAAGAAAAAACAGGAGACAACAATAATTACCAGTTTAACGTGTTCAAATTTTAAAATATGACAAATACTGAATTTAACTACATCACTTCCACTAGTTTTTTGTCTTATCATTAATGAACAAAATCTAATTATTGATAGAACACACAATAACCGTCAATAACCTCTTGAATGAGTATTGCATTTTAGTCTAAGTGTTGCAGAACTTCAAGCATACTAGCTGAAAGTGTGAATAAGCACAACAAGTAAATGCCTGCATTCAATAAACCTTCTGCATGCCTTAGTTGATGGATATTCTGAACATTATTCTTTTTTTCGACCTACATAACCTAGCTTCGTTAGCTACTACACTAGTTACAAGCCGGTTCAGAGCCCGGATGAAGAGAGTAGGTTGGGCATACGACTAACAAACCTACCCCGGAAAAAAAATCTAACCGCTAAACAAACTTCAAGCACAAACAAAATATAAAAAGTAATAACAAAATTATTCCCCACTGGAATCGGAGAGGTGAAATGACCCCAGTTGGTGGAAGTCTTCGTGAAGCCAGCCTGCCTACGTGTCCTCTCTCACTCAATGAAAGCGAAAGCAAACATGAGGATATGGAATGTCCGCACCATGTGTGAACCAAGCAAGACTGACCAGATTGCAAATGAGATGAGAAGGTATCGCATTGAAGTGTTAGGAATTCACGAAAGCAGATGGAATGGGAGTGGACTCTCCAAACTGTCAAGTGGAGAATCAATAATCCACTCCGACATTGTCACCCAGACGACAACCACGAGCACACTGAGTTTCGGAGTGGCTACCATGATGTCCCCAAGAGCATCGAAGGCCCTCATGCTGCAGTGTGAACCAATCTCCTCTACGATCAGGATCAAGACAGCAAGGTTCAACTCGAAAGGAAGGAAGGAAGGAAGGAAGGAAGGAAGGAAGGAAGGAAGGAAGGAAGGAAGGAAGGAAGGAAGGAAGGAAGGAAGGAAGGAAGGAAGGAAGGAAGGAAGGTCACAATCATAAAATACTACGCCACGCACCTACAAATAATGCAGAGCAAGAGAAAAAGGAGGAGTTCTACAGACAACCTCAATCAACACTGGACAAGACCACACACCAGTTGGCGACATCAAAATTCTAATGTGTGAGGTGACATGAATGCCAAACTGGGAGGGGACAACACAGGAAGAGAACAAACCATGTGTCGAGAAGCGCTCGGTGAGGTGATGAACGAGAATGGAGAATTGTTTGCAGACTTGTGTGCATTCAACGATTTGGTGATTGGAGTCAGGTACTGTATTCAAGCACAAGGATATTCACAAGGCAGTGACATGGATTTGATTTCAACAGACACCAGGACACACTACACTAAAAATCAGATCGACTTCATCTCAATGTGAAGAAAATGGAGACACAGCCTACTTGACACAAGATCGATCACATCAAGAAGAGGAGCAGATGTAGGTTCACACCACTCACTTCACTATCTAGTGCAAGTAACCTACCTTCCAAATCAAGTTGAAAGCCTTCGAAGAAGAAGCTGGTGATAGACCACAGTTCAAGTTGAACAACCACGCAGAAAAGAAACTGAACTGAAGGACGAAACTACAAAGGAAATCTTCACATCAGCCAGCCATCAAGACAAAATGGGAGATGTTGAGGAACATCCCTGAAGATATCTGTGTGGATGAACACTGGAAGTCCTTGAAAGCCATGTGGGAAGAAACCTGCACAAGCGTATTAGGAAGGAAGAAGAAAGAAGATAAGACGAGGAATGGATCTCGACGGATACATGGAAGTTGATAGAGGAGGGAGAGGAAGATTGTGGGTCAGAAGATGAACAACCAGGGTAGTGCAGGGATGAACAACGAAAAGAGGAAGTGAACACAACCTATAAAACACTACATTGGACAAAGAAGTGAATGAGAGTGCGTGCAACGACAAAAGACACCTCCACGACACATTGTCAAGTGGAGCAGAACAGGCTGCAGGTAGGAGAGATAGAGACCTGACAACACTGTATGAAATAACCAGGTTGCTATCTGGGAGGAGAGAGATCAATGGAGACGAAACCAAAAAAAGATGATGACGGAAATTTAATTACGAAGTAAAAGGAACAAAGGAAACGATGGGCTGACCACTTGAGAAAACTCTTGAATCGACTACCACCACCTGCAACTCGTCCAGAAACACCACCAGCAGACTAGCCACAGAACAATCTGTGAACAGAAGCCCTCCGACAAAAGTGGAAGTGAAGTCCTGAACGCCATAAAGCTACTGAAATCCGGGAAAGCAGCAGGACCAGATGGGACCCCCCTCCAGAAGCACTGAAAACAGACACAGAGACAACAGCATCGGACATGCTGACACCACCATTGCAGAAGGTGTGGAAGGAAGAGAAGATGCCTGCCAATAGATTGGAAGAATGGCTACCATGTCAAACTGCCGAAGAGGGGGAGACCTCAGTGTTTGCAAGAACTGGCGCGGAATCATTCTCCACTCCTGTCCACCCGAAGCAAGTAAAATCTTAATCCGCATCATCCTGGAGAGACTCAACGATGCTCTGGATTCAAAACTACGACCGGAACAGGCTGGCTGGCTGGCTGGCTGGCTGGCTGGCTGGCTGGCTGGCTGGCTGGCTGGCTTGAGGGAGAACAAATCATGTGCGGAGCAAATTACTACGCGTCGCATCATCATAGGACAAAGTATAGAATGGCAGTCAACTCAACTCAACCTCAACTTCATCGACTTTGAAGAGGCCTTCGACAGCGTTGACCGGGAAGTAATTTGGCAGGCAGCTGCTTCAACACTACGATTTCAGTGCCACAAACCTTTACCAATCTCATTCAACAACTATATGAATACGCCACATGCCAAGTGATTCACAATGGGAAGCTCAGTGACGCCTCTGAAGTGAAGACAGGGGATAGCAGTAAGACAAGGCTGTCACTTACTATCACTTATGATCTTCCTGATTGTGGTCGACTGGATCATGCAGGGAACCATGAGGAGCTGTGAGAAGAGGGGCTTATGCTGGTTGGCCTGATGAAGGGACCCCAGGAGTAGATTTGGATTTCTCCACCGATTATGATTTATGTCTGATGTCTTGTCATGCAAATTCGAAGATCTACAGGCAAAGCCAACAATTTGACAGAAGATGAGTGGAGAGGAGAGGAGAGGCGAGGCTAGGCATGGCAGGGCGGGGCGAGTCGAGGCAGCAAAGATGGGACTTCAGGTGAATGTAGAGAAGACGGAGGTGATGAAGATACCTAACCACCGCCACCACCACCACCACCACCACTAGCAACAACAACAACAACAACAAGAAGCACCAATCACCATGATCGGGAGAAACCTAAAGGAAGTTGTCTCTTTCACCTACCTAGTCAAGGCAGCATCGTTTCAACTACAGACGGTGGTGGCACAGATGAGGATGTCAAACCAGCCAGGATCGGAAAGACAGCAAGACAGGCCTTCCTTGCATTAATCTGAAATCAGTGTGGATATCTACTCCACTCCACTCCACTCAGCATGAATAGTGAGCAAGGTCCAGATTTTCAACACTAATTCAGTCAAGTAAGTCAATGCTTCTGTGTGATGGTTGAGAGACTTGGAGTGTTAGGTAAAGCATTTCCAACCAACTCCAAGCATTGATCAACAGCTGCCCCTTACGCTTACTCGATACTGAAGATGGAGACCAGATGGCCAGAATAATAAGAATGAGGAGGAGGAACTCTGGCTGGCTGGCTGGCTTGCTGGCTGGCTGGCAACGAACCAACGAAGCAAGAACCCATCGCCCAACAAATATGCAGTGGAAGAAAGTGGAGATGGATTGGATTCGGCACACACTAAGAAGGCTGATTGGGGACATCAGGCACCAGGCCAGACCCTGGAGTGGAAGCAAGATGGGAGACGACGAGTTGGGCTTCCGAGGTGAGGGTGACATGGAGGAGATGGTGTGAGGGAGGAATGAAAACTTGTGGCAGTTGTGGAGCGAGGTTGAAAAGACTGAAGAGAAGAGAATGGAATGGAGGCGTGCTACTGAAGCCCTATGTTCCACTTGGAACCCAAAGAAAAAATAATAATAACAGTAAGAATAAAAGTATTAATAATAATAATAATAATAATAATAATAATAATAATAATAATAATAATAGACCTATTTATCTCAGCTATTATGTAAAACTTCGCTGTCGTCTCATTTTACTGTTTGTTATCTGTACAGTGGAGATATAGGTTATCACATATTTGTACCTTCCGAATTTCGTCTGTCGTTCACTGCAGTGTAACAATAACATTTACTCGGACATCTTATGTGTGATTGCAGTGGTCTGTACTGTCAAATAACAACGGAAAAATGTATATCAAGATTTAGTTACCCACCAGGAAATAAACTATAAATTCAATTAATTAGGTGTGTGAAGAAGCTATCACGCTTGATCTTTGCGATTTTGATTTCAAAGCTTCATTTTTTCATTAGCTGAGAAGAAAAATGTTTCCAAACTCTAGAATAGTTATCACTAAGCAAACGAGTCAGAAGCCTTTTAAGAAAAAACGTCTTACTTTGATGCTACATGTTGGAAATTATTTGTTAGGAAGCTCTGGACCTAATTTTTGTGCTTGTTGACACTTATCGGTAAGACGTATCTGTAACCGTGAAGAAACTGATGGCATCTTAGTTATTTGGACCTGCATACAGAAGTCGGAGACTTCATTATTAGGGCATTCAGGTCATTGTAAAAGCATATCACTTAGCTTAGCGGTTGTAATTCAAACCTGATCGATAGATTTTGTTAAATACTGAGCATTTAGGAGTAAAGAACCACATCGGTTAGCTAATGATGACCGATACACTTTAAATGTTTTTGCTTTTCATTTACTCTCACTGCTGTATAATTCATATTTAGAGGTTGTTCTCAATACAAACTTCTGTAAACCGGTTATACGTTAACGTAGTTGAGCATTGACTGCATGGTAAACTGTTCTGTGTAAGTATTCACTGTTCTGATTCGTACTGTTAGGTAGCTTAAAGTTAGGAGGAAGTGTGTTGTTTGTGCTTTTTATTTTTAAGCGGTTTACCAGATGGTTTCTGTAGACTAAACGCTTTTCAAAAATTCTTCAGTTGTATTCGTAACGGGTTACAGCATACCAATTGTTGTTTCACTAAGTAAACGTTCAATTTAAAATGGGTGAAAAATTTTCTTGATGATGTTTGTCATTATTTTGTGAAGTTCATCATTATATCTGATCCACTGCTCAAATGTTCCGGTTAGTGTAAGCTTACATCCACAAATACACGAAACATAACATGAGTGGGATATATTTTTATCTAGTGTTTGTTTGAAATAATACAGTAACGTAAATTGGTTGAGAAGTGAGATTACGTTAATGTTTTAAACATAATTACAATAATCAGATATTTAAAAACTTCACCTATTACAGTATAGGATAACAGCGATGTAGGCGCGATAAGACATGAATTAGTCATTCACACAGGGTAGAATGACTCATCCTATGCATTTTGCACGATAGAAAAAAGTTTGATGGGGGTGGTTAGCTAGGTGGTGTAACGTTTATGTATAGAATTCGTCTAGAAAACATTTGAGTTAACGTTGATTGGCTTGAGTAAACTGATAGGTATCTCAAATGTATTTGAATTTCGTGTAGATTTTGCGGTTGATGCAACTTGTGAGTAGCCTGTACTAGCGTTAAAATAGTCTCACTTAAAATACTGATACACGTTAGCGAAAAGCCAGAACAAAATGTTAGTTTAAGATTTTTCCTTTAGTATATTATTGGGGAATCATCTTAACAAAGTTAATGATGGATCATGGCTAGCAGTAGAATCCAGGATGCGCATTTCGTCCTATTTGGGACTCATCGGCTGGATGTACCTGCTTCCCAGTGAGTGATGTTGTTCTCATAGGGATTCCGACTCGGGAGTGATCGCTTAGAAACGCCAGAGCGTTATCCACTACACCACAGAGCCACGATAGCCACTTCTTGTGCGACAGGTATAGTTTTTAGTATAATTGTTTTTTATATGATACCGTCGTTGATTGAACCGGAATTGATCGGTCTCTATTGGCATATGGCAAATAGGACGAAATGCGCATCCCGAATTCCACTGCTAGCCACGATTCATCATTAACATAATTAGAACGCTGGCAATATCGAGGCATCCGCACAGGAGCCCGTATGCCAAAAGAGACCGATCAATTCGGTCCAATCAACGACGGTATCATATAAAGAACAATTATACATCCTAACTAAGGTTTGGAAGTGGAAGGAAAGTTATCCACACCTCTCATTTTACTATGATGACCTGACAGTGAAGTGTGCACGAAATCAGTCAGGGTAGTTTAAGAAGACAATTAGTTGGACAACTTTTAAGATCACTAACTACGAAGCTTTAACCTCATGTGCTACATTCACCTCTCGTTCCAAATTCGACTCTTTAGTGTAATGATGGTACATTAAAGGCAAAAGGTTATCAGGACCAGTTTGCCAAACTGAAACTACCTCAATTAGGTCAAACAGATAACAGCCCATAATATCGATTTTGGTACTACTCCATTTGACAGGAACAAGAAACTTTCGCGGATAAGTAGTAAAGGATGCAAAGCAATGTATCACTCATTCACATGAAAGTTAGACCAAACTTTTTTTAAATGAATTAAAATTAGGACCTAGTAGGGTCTTTCATTTCAGTCGATAGAGCACTGAAATAGACTGTCAGCATGCTGTTCCTGGGCTATAATTTCTTCATTTACTCAGCCTATGGTTTTCTATATGGTAATCCTTCAGTCTTAGACAAAATGTCATTTTTCCATTAGACATATACTTAATTTGAAACTGGGACGTCACTGCCTTAAGACATGCTCACAAAGCTACTTGAAAACTGAGAAATATTTTACTAATAGAAAAAGGTTTTATGATCACGATTATCCAAATCTATAAGTGGTAACTGGCCATGATGTCACCTGAATTATGCGCCATGTTAGAGTCTTTAGCGCTCATCAAATTGAGAAAATCTGCCAGCGAATCTTAAGAGCATTATCTGCCGAAAAAAAATCACACCACTTTTTTCTATGGCGTAAACCAGCCATATTTATTTCAATCTTAGGGATTTAAAAAAACTTTGGAAAATCAAAAAGATACTAGTCACAACATTCTACTGCTAATCAAGTTTGTTTGTCACTTTAGTGCTCCGTTATTGAATGAAAAAACCAGCCTGTTAACTAAACTTATATAAGATGGTGTAATTAACCGTAAGGCTGAGATACTTCTCATGCAATCGAGATTAGTTTCAGTTAGAGCAGGAAGCTCATTTGAGAAATTAGTGTTATGAACAACTGAAAGCTAGGCAGCTTGATAACTCGATAAGTAATCAGTGGTTGTCGAGGTAATGAAGCCTGGTCAACAGTGAGGCTTTCCTAGTGTAGTCTATAGGACACTAGGCCATTAATCCTTTTGTCGAATTCGGTAACCAATTCAAAACATGGAAATTAGTCCACTGAACTAGGCTGTTTTGTATACTCTAATTAATAAAGAATGCAAGTTGTTTTACCAAAAAATCGTACAGAACAGATAACCGTTGTTTTGTATAAGGTTGTTAAATCCACTGGTAATTTGCACAATTTTATTGATTCCTATCAATGTCCATTTACAACCTCGCCTGGTTAACTAGTTCACCAAGCCCGGGTAAAGAGGGAAGCTTGGGCAAACGACTAGCAACCCTACCCCGGAAAAAAAATCTAACCACTAAACAAACTTCAAAGCACAAACAAAATATAAAAAGTAATAACAAAATTATTCCCCACTGGAATCGGAGAGGTGAAATGACCCCAGTTGGTGGAAATCTTCGTGAAGCCAGCCTGCCTACGTGTCCTCTCTCACTCAATGAAAGCGAAAGCAAACATGAGGATATGGAATGTCCGCACCATGTGTGAACCAAGCAAGACTGACCAGATTGCAAAAGAGATGAGAAGGTATCGCATTGAAGTGTTAGGAATTCACGAAAGCAGATGGAATGGGAGTGGACTCTCCAAACTGTCAAGTGGAGAATCAATAATCCACTCCGACATTGTCACCCAGACGACAACCACGAGCACACTGAGTTTCGGAGTGGCTACCATGATGTCCCCAAGAGCATCGAAGGCCCTCATGCTGCAGTGTGAACCAATCTCCTCTACGATCAGGATCAAGACAGCAAGGTTCAACTCGAAAGGAAGGAAGGAAGGAAGGAAGGAAGGAAGGAAGGAAGGAAGGTCACAATCATAAAATACTACGCCACGCACCTACAAATAATGCAGAGCAAGAGAAAAAGGAGGAATTCTACAGACAACTTCAATCAACACTGGACAAGACCACACACCAGTTGGCGACATCAAAATTCTAATGTGTGAGGTGACATGAATGCCAAACTGGGAGGGGACAACACAGGAAGAGAACAAACCATGTGTCGAGAAGCGCTCGGTGAGGTGATGAACGAGAATGGAGAATTGTTTGCAGACTTGTGTGCATTCAACGATTTGGTGATTGGAGTCAGGTACTGTATTCAAGCACAAGGATATTCACAAGGCAGTGACATGGATTTGATTTCAACAGACACCAGGACACACTACACTAAAAATCAGATCGACTTCATCTCAATGTGAAGAAAATGGAGACACAGCCTACTTGACACAAGATCGATCACATCAAGAAGAGGAGCAGATGTAGGTTCACACCACTCACTTCACTATCTAGTGCAAGTAACCTACCTTCCAAATCAAGTTGAAAGCCTTCGAAGAAGAAGCTGGTGATAGACCACAGTTCAAGTTGAACAACCACGCAGAAAAGAAACTGAACTGAAGGACGAAACTACAAAGGAAATCTTCACATCAGCCAGCCATCAAGACAAAATGGGAGATGTTGAGGAACATCCCTGAAGATATCTGTGTGGATGAACACTGGAAGTCCTTGAAAGCCATGTGGGAAGAAACCTGCACAAGCGTATTAGGAAGGAAGAAGAAAGAAGATAAGACGAGGAATGGATCTCGACGGATACATGGAAGTTGATAGAGGAGGGAGAGGAAGATTGTGGGTCAGAAGATGAACAACCAGGGTAGTGCAGGGATGAACAACGAAAAGAGGAAGTGAACACAACCTATAAAACACTACATTGGACAAAGAAGTGAATGAGAGTGCGTGCAACGACAAAAGACACCTCCACGACACATTGTCAAGTGGAGCAGAACAGGCTGCAGGTAGGAGAGATAGAGACCTGACAACACTGTATGAAATAACCAGGTTGCTATCTGGGAGGAGAGAGATCAATGGAGACGAAACCAAAAAAAGATGATGACGGAAATTTAATTACGAAGTAAAAGGAACAAAGGAAACGATGGGCTGACCACTTGAGAAAACTCTTGAATCGACTACCACCACCTGCAACTCGTCCAGAAACACCACCAGCAGACTAGCCACAGAACAATCTGTGAACAGAAGCCCTCCGACAAAAGTGGAAGTGAAGTCCTGAACGCCATAAAGCTACTGAAATCCGGGAAAGCAGCAGGACCAGATGGGACCCCCCCTCCAGAAGCACTGAAAACAGACACAGAGACAACAGCATCGGACATGCTGACACCACCATTGCAGAAGGTGTGGAAGGAAGAGAAGATGCCTGCCAATAGATTGGAAGAATGGCTACCATGTCAAACTGCCGAAGAGGGGGAGACCTCAGTGTTTGCAAGAACTGGCGCGGAATCATTCTCCACTCCTGTCCACCCGAAGCAAGTAAAATCTTAATCCGCATCATCCTGGAGAGACTCGACGATGCTCTGGATTCAAAACTACGACCGGAACAAGCTGGCTGGCTGGCTTTCTGGCTGACTGGCTTGATGGAGAACAAATCATGTGCGGACCAAATTACTACGCGTCGCATCATCATAGGACAAAGTATAGAATGGCAGTCAACTCAACTCAACCTCAACTGCATCGACTTTGAAGAGGCCTTCGACAGCGTTGACCGGGAAGTAATTTGGCAGGCAGCTGCTTCAACACTACGGTTTCAGTGCCACAAACCTTTACCAATCTCATTCAACAACTATATGAATACGCCACATGCCAAGTGATTCACAATGGGAAGCTCAGTGACGCCTCTGAAGTGAAGACAGGGGACAGGAGTAAGACAAGGCTGTCACTTACCGTCACTTATGATCTTCCTGATTGTGGTCGACTGGATCATGCAACAGACAACTGTGAGGAAGGAGAAGAGGGGGTTACGCTGGACCAAGGAGAAGATCCTAGAAGATCTGGATTTCGCCAGTGATGACTTGTGTCTGATGTCACACAAACTTGAAGATCTACAGGCGAAAACTAACAAGTTGACAGAAGAGGCAAGGCAGGGCAGCGAAGACAGGACTTCAAGTGAATATAGAGAAGACAGAGGTGATGAAGATACCCAACCAACAACTCGAACAACAACAACAACAACAACAACAACAACAACAACAAACTCCAATCACTATCAACGGGAGAAACTTAAAGGAAGTAGCCTGTTTCACCTATCTAAGCAGCACTGTCTCAACTACAGGCGGTGGCACCGATGAGGACGTCAAAGCCATCCAGGATCGGAAAGACACCAAGACAGGCCTTCCTGCATTAATCTGAAACCAGTGTGGAGATCTTCTGCACTGCACTCAGCACGTGGAACAACATCCGGATTTTCAACACCAACGTCATATCAGTGCTCCTATATGGTTGAGACCCTGGAGTGGAAGTAAGATGGGAAACGGCGAGTTGGGCGTCCGAGGTGAGGGTGATATGGAGGAGATTGTGTGAGGAGGAAATGAGAGCTTGTGGGCAGTTGTGGAGCCAGGTTCGAGAGATTTCAGAGAAGAGAGTACAGTGGAGACGTGCTACTGAGGGCTTATGTTCCATTAGGAACCCAAGTGACTAATAATAATAATGTGATAATGAGAACAATAATAACAATAATAATAATAATATCCGTTTATAGGTTTCAATACTTTACACGTTTTCCTCAAGCATTTCTTTCTTGTACCTTTATCAAATTGAAGCAATACTTTTATAGATAACTAAGTAAGTTTCACAAGTAATCGCATGTTTGATTTTTCCAGTCACCATCTTTGTTGATAATCAAAGTTTGTTTGACGTGATCTCATCACTCTGGTTAAGTGATGTAATTTGTATTTTGATCTCATTTTACAAAAGAAAGAAATAATGACACAAAGGTGACGAATTGAGCATTACTCTAATTCAGACACTGTTAGGTTATGTAATTCAAGTTTTCAAGTTGTCACTTTAATCTAATGGCATCAGTTACATACCAGAGATAAGTCAATTCCAAATGATAAATGCCTTCAAATCCACTCGAACTGGTTAAGGTAAGACTCTACTCACCATTCACTTTCAATATAAATTTAGGCCTCATTACTACACAAAAGATTAGTTATATTAACAATTATACCTTACTGATTAAATTACTGTCAACAATTATTTTAACTGCAGTTTACTTCAAGTACCTAGCTGACTAATTCACTAATTATTTTAAGTTTAAGAGTTTTATGTGACATCTGTGACATATAAGGAGTATTTGTCTGTTTGTTTAAGATAAGTTTTCCTGTTCATTTATTAGTTCAGATGCAATCCTACAGGTCTAAAAGTGTCTAAAAGTGAAGTTATCCGTGAATGAACTGAGAGGGCTGAGTAAGAAGTAAACCTCGTGGTATCAAGATTTTCAAATTAGCATAAACAGTGCTTCACACAGAGTGGCCAGACCTAACGAAGGCTGAAGATGAAGAGAAGCATAATAAATCATGATTAAAAGAAGACAGTAAATCACTAATCTTATTGAAGAAATATTTAGCAGCTGTTGATAAGTAGATGATGAAATACTACTTATAACTGAAAATAGATCTTCGCTAACCACTCTGACTACTATTGCTGCCACTAAGGGATTTTGTAACTTTAGTAACACCTGTTAATTGTTCATCTACAATGGTCATTCTAATTCTTAAGAAATGGTGAGTAAATCAGTGATTCCCTACAAACCACAAACTGAATTACTATCGATTGTTCATTAGTGACCTGATCAGAAATGAACATCCCGAAGTTTTAATGAGAAAGTGACCAGTGTGACCAACTAAATCGGAGTTGAGGTGGATGCCTACACATGACACTGGGTAGTGATCGTGCTATATTGGGAATAGAAAGAAGTATGAAATAGTGGGGTTCAAACCCAGTTGTTGAGTGGTGATGGACGTGCCGTAAGCTCTGGTGATTCTGGGTTCCATGCCCGGTTGGGTCATAGGCAAGTACTGCTGAGGGCTGTCATACTAGGACGATATGACTCTCCAGTGCTCACAGGTTTTTAGTGATTTTCCAGCTGATGCCAATCAGTGATGAAAGCTACTTTCTCATTGGAGATGGGTTTATAAAACTATGAACAGTTGAAAGTTTGTAGATATGTTGTCTAACCGCTTAAAGCAGCATCTGAATTATTTTCATCCACTGATTCTGTGCTTCATTAAATGTTAATATAATATTGGACGATAACAGTGGTTCATATATTAGTTACATAAATTAGCTGTAATCAGTAGGTTAGTTCGTCTGCACAAAAACATTGACACTATTCCGGGTTAAATACAAAAGGTGTGAAAGCTTTCAAAGTTAATTTACCCTGTTCACCATTATTATTTATGGTTACACTACAGATTACCAGGAAGTGCTGTTGAGTTTACAGTGGTGAAGTGAATTCATTCCTGTTAGTCAGCATCTATATGGCTGTAAAAATGTCTTTGTAAATAACAACCAAATGGTATATATATTGATCACTGGAGAGTAATCAACTTCATGCTGTGTAATCCTAAGTTCTGGTTGGATTCTATCGATCATTTTGTAATCTCGCCATCAGACTAAGAGACTCAGCATCTCAGTGCACTTTGGTAAATGTTAGTTGGATTGAGGCAATCTGCAGGGTTTTCTACTGATGCCACGTAGTCAACTGAATTATTACGCCTTTGTGTTATATTGTGTGCTGAAATGTCAGAAACAGAAAAAGCCAACATACATTCGGATATGCTGCGTAGCAGTCGAAGTTGCCTCACCTTAAATCAGCACATCAAGTGAGATGCAATAAGATGAAAGATCAAGAAATAGGGGAAAAACAGTTAAAAGAGCACACAAGAAAAACAGAATGTTGAAATTCACTAGGATGACGGGGCACCTCGAATAAGTAGATGGCATAACTTTCCTTCCTCCTCCTTTTTTCATCTTGTCCACTTTTGGTGCCTTGATCTTGGAGCAGCTTTGCCTGGCACGACGACCTTTGATGGCATTCTTCAGTAGATAAATGTTTTCCTCACTCACTCTCGCTATGTACGGAACAAAGTCGTATATTATTGATCAACATCAACCTCTGGCCAAAGTTGACAGTTGCAAACAAAGTTTTAACCGCACAGTTATTTGAAGAGTCCTTCTCGGTGACCGTTGTCTGCGTAAACGCAACTAAGGAATCAACAATAATGTAACCACCTACAGTTTTTATATGATAGATAGTGACTATAAGTGGTCTTGAATGCATGAACCATCAATCACTGCATTCTGCGGATAGTTTCGCAACAAAATCTTGTATACCTCTATTTATTTATTGATCGTTGCCTTGGGATTAGCAAGGGACAAGTTTGTTCGAATTTTGATAACTTTCTACCTACTCACATAATGTTTAAGTAGGTATATACCAAACGTCTTCACTAATTTTGCAGGTGATATAGTGTAAACAGGATTACACATTGTTCTGTTTTACTCTGTATAAAACGTGTAAAGTTTCATTTTCATAAATTTCGTGCCATGTCAGGGTTTCATATACGTGGATCTGTTGGATGATCTAATATGAACTCTCTATATTAGAATTTAATAACTGACAGATGTGAATTAAGCGTACGTAAACTGATTTCATTCAACAATGGGCAAACTCTTCACCGATCTAACTAATGAATGTCTTTCCATTGAGTAGAAAATTTCGTACGAATCTGCATTTTTACCGCCATAGAGGTCATACCTATTTTCGAGAAAAACTATGAATGTGAACAAAAAAACGTGATCCAAAGGTACCCTCCTGAATTTCAGAAACTACTACCTTTCTATTAGTTTCAAACTATGAAGTTGAGATAAAGTCAATGTATTGCTGACTTGAATTTCATATCCAAAGAACAGTTACTAATTACATTCCATAATCTTTCCATTAAAGCAAACCTTAAATGCACAACTGATTAGCTTCCAAAGCTAGGTGATCAGAAATCGAGAAAGAAAGCTTATCTACCTACTCTCATCAAGGGTTAGAATTCTGCATACTAATGACAGTAGTAAGCCAGGGTTGGGAAGTATCCAAAAATCCTAGTGTACCTCAAGATGCGATATGACGTGAATAGATTTACGAAACGGCCCTACATTAAACTATTTTCATCTCTATAAATAGGCACGTCCAGAGCTCATAACAGCTAATATAGGAGTAAACAGTTCGTCTATCTATCGTTCACAGTACTCCGAAAAGTTTGGTTACGTCATTCAGTAGGACTCAGTATAAAATATCTTCGTGTGGTAAAAGCTTTAGTAATCAAGAGTTATAAGTAAAAAATACAAAAGCAACCACTTTCTTCTACAGGGCATTGGGAGTCTTCATACTTCATTTTTCATCTTCACTTAGTATTTTGTGACTCAAATTTTAGAACCCATTTTCGTTATTATGTTGACTCTGATCGCTGACATGAGATTTATCTGAAACAGCCTATGTTTGTTCTGTTCTTCTATAAGCTTAAATGATGTCACAGTATACAATGATGATTTTTAAATCCAAGTGACAGTAAATTTGTGTAATTTCTAATAATAAACATTTTCCACTTATAGCGTTAATGCTTGTATTACACCATCGTTGATTGGGCGGAATTAATCAGTTTCTGTTGGCATATGGGCTCCTGTGCGGATGCCTAAATATTGCCTGTATTCTTAACTACGTAGTAATGATGGATAGTGGCTAGCACTGGAATCCGGGATGCGCATTTCCTTCTATTTGGGACTCGTCATCTGGATGTACCTGCCTCCCAGTAAGTGATGTTGTTCCCACCGGGATTCGGACTCGGGGGCGATCGCTTCGAATGCAAGAGAGTTATCCACTACACCACCATCGAGATCACTCCCGACTCTTAATCCCGGTGGGAACAACATCACTTACTGGGAGGCAGGTAAATACAGCTGACGAGTCCCAAACAGAAGGAAATGCGCATCCTGGATTCCACTGCTAGCCACTATCCATCATTACTAAATAGTTTTCACTTCTATTTATGAATGCATAAGTCAAATTCCAGGTTTGTTACAGCAAATATATAACTATCGAGAACACATCTCTGAATCGTTTTATGTAAAAACAGTTAACTTTTAGATGCAAAGTTACAGTATAATTTCTACTGAATTTATCTTCATGACTAAGCATGTCATAAAATCACTTCGAATAAGAGAAAATTACTTCTGGTACCCTCAGGATATGAAGCAATTTACTTATTGGTGCTTTACTCTCACAACAGTTTCCTTTGGCCTTCTGAGTCAAAAGTCAACTACATCACACTGAATAGTTTACTTGATGGACTGAAGAAAGTCTCCTTGAAGTATTTGCTAAAAATAAACAAATAAAAGAGATTGAAAAACTGTTGGTTACCGTTTGGTGAAGATTATTTTCAAAGTATATCTGTATTTTGAGAAATTTCAAGAAAAGACTACTAACAAAACACATTATGTGTTCATACAGACTGTAAAATGGTTTTAAATTGCAGAGACTTTGTAACTTGCAGGTGATAGAAAATGGTCACCCGAAATAAAGTAAAACTAACAAGTCATAAGCTCATCACACTTATCACACAGCACTCGAAGTCAAAGAAATGATAGTTTTAAAGCATAGGTGCTAATGAATAATGCTAATTTTGGTGCTAGAGGGTGAAAGTCAATCGGTAGGAAGCCCTGGACCCAGGTTCCGTTCTTGTTGGCTCTCACCATCATCTGAAACCATGAGGAGACTATTGTTCCCTCGGTAATTTGAACCCCGGTCGCCCAATGATGTAGCCAAAAAGGTAACCACTAAGCTTTTCAGACACGATTGACCCTTCATAGGACTGGACTCTGTACATGATTTGGTTACTCACTAGTGACCAGCTTATGTAGAGTTAATTTTTTGATTTTAACTTTGCAGGTATACAGACAACCTATAGGGTAGTCTTTTTTGCAATGCACATTGCCATAAGGAGTCGTCGAATTGATTCTAGTACTATATTTCCTGAGCATAGTGCATACAATATTGACTTTACAATCTTGTCTTTCGCAAAAAGTGTTCAACCAGGCGTTGCACCTTTGTATTACCAAGTGATGTCTTTTAATATGCTTTGAAAATGTTTTAAGCAACTCACTTGCTGAGTCGGTTATTTAATTTAAGGAATACAACGATATATGGCTTCCTACGGACGGATTTATAACATCTAGCAAAAAACTATATTGATGGCGCTGTGTTCCATTATCTGGATGGTTTAGACGTGTGAAGGCTGGTTCCTGAGGGGATCGACCCCTCGATATTCGCTTTATTAGCATGACGCTCTGACCAACTGAGGTATCTTCAGTGTATGAATTCACTATTATACAATAAGTGCTGTCACGATTTGCCTCCACCCCTATCAATGGAAAAAGTCTAGCCAAACACTTAAAAAGTAGGGATGCACTATATTTAGACAGAGTTTATGACGTTTTAAATTGAAACAGTCAGATGGTGGTTTGGTGTTCTTTGAGCTTTAATACTTGGTTGTGACCTCCTGATCACCAGGCTTGGTAACATCTTCAGCACTGGCTTAATAAAGCATCAGGTTTTCTACAGGAAGTTTTGAATGTAGACAGCTCACCAAAAACAAACCAGTATGTGGCAGTAATAAAAACCAATTTTTATGTATTTATTTGCCTCATTGTTGTGAATGTTCTTTGATGATTAATGTGAATTGCAAGAAATTTAGGTACACGATTTTGCTTCAGTAACCAATCAAATTTTCAGGATTTGGGAATTATCTCCACCCAATAAATATCATTTTATGCATAAACATTTTGTTATTCTGATCTCTTCTTCATCATATGAATTTAGTCGTGTAGTATAAAGCGCAATTAACTATTGTTTCATTTCAAATTAATCGTTCAGTTTTCATTTAACTTTGGAATATGAAAAAATATAATTTAAACATGCATGTGTTTATTTTGAGATTTCTTATCACATTCAATGGTTTCAACGTTATTTATTTTGTTCATTTCATGGCGAAACAATTTGCTTAGACCACATAATTTTAAATTCTTGACTTCATCGGATAAAACCGATAGATATCTGTAGGCGCACGGATTCCTTCCGGAATGATTCGGTTGTGCTATTATTTTCCTCATGATGTTATTTGTGTGATGATGGAGAGCAGTAGAATCTAGGATGCTCATTCTGTTTCAGAACTAGTCAACGTATCTGCATCGAAATGCGTTTCAAACTTGGTAAACATCGTTTAAAAAACAAGGGTGTTACCTACTTGCCTGTTGAGATACGATAGCTACCTCTTACTGGACAGTAGTTAGTCATTAGTTACGCTTTGTAAGTTTTAATTTTTCACTGCATCGGAACACATTTATAAACATATAGCAAAATATTCCTGTCAGTCTCGGTGAATTCAGGTAGCAAATTATAATATCAGTTTTATATTCGTTTTACAGATGTTTTTTTTATATGAGTTGTTCATCTACTTGGAATCGTAGGTACCGAAGTTATGTCATGAAATTTGAAGTTTGCTAGAATTGAGAATAAAGATTCATTTTAGTTGGTTTGAACCAGCTGGCAAAAAGCCGTGAACCTGGATTTCATGTTTGTTGGCATTCATCAACAAGGCATATCTGCAACGTCAAGGGAATTGATTTTGCCCCTGAGATTCAAAAGCGTATCACAGCGTTGCAGTCAGCAACGACCGGTCTTTTTTAAGACCGGATTAGATACTTAGATCGGTCACTGGAGAGCAACCAATTTCATGTTATCAAGAGATACTTTGTTTGAAGGATACCATTAATTCATCGTTTTGTATATTAATGTCTTTGATCCTTCCTAAGAATTCTGTCGGTGATTTGATGGAATGTCAACATGATTGCACAAGGTATTATAATTTCCCCGAGAGTTCTCTGGATATATTGTAATTTGGAGTTCCCGGAAGTGAGACTATTGGTTGTAGAGGTATGCCTGGTTTCTGTAGCTTCGGTTTGCCGTAAAACCGAAACTTCACGGAGAAATGAAGAAAATTACTTGATGTCTATCCTAAAGAAGAACGGCTACCCACGAAACTCCATCAGAAGACGTCTATCACATTCATCATCAACTACAAATTCATCCACAGAAATCAATAATTGGATTATCCCAACGTACATAAAGAAATATATCAGAGATCACATCAAGATTAATGAGACCACATGGAATTGGTATGGCTTATAAACCAACAAATTCTCTGTGAGCCATATTATGCAGACCAAGGAACGCAACAGCCAAAGAAGACAGACCGAATATCATTTACAAAATCAACTGCAATAATTGTGATCACCACTACATTGGACAAACTTGACCCCCTCTTCACCTTCAATTTACATAAACACCAATCAGTTACTAAACGTCATGACATTTCATCACTCATTTCAATGCAGGTGGGTAATTATGGTTATGAATTCAATTTTGACTATGTACAAATGTTGGACAGATGAAACACGAAGAATATCCATAAGCTTTACATTCATGTTAACCTTGCCTGGTTAACTAGTTCACTTGTTACTAGCCGGTCCTAAGCCCGGGTAAACAGGGAAGCTTGGGCAAACGACTAGCAACCCTACCCCGGAAAAAAAATCTAACCACTAAACAAACTTCAAAGCACAAACAAAATATAAAAAGTAATAACAAAATTATTCCTCACTGGAATCGGAGAGGTGAAATGACCCCAGTTGGTGGGTCTTCTTGAAGCCAGTCGGCCGATGTGTCTTCTCTCACCCAATGAAAGCGAAAGTAAACATGAGGATATGGAATGTCCGCACCATGTTTGAAACAAGCAAGACTGACCAGATTGCAAATGAGATGAGAAGATATCTCATTGAAGTGTTAGGAATTCACGAAAGCAGATGGAATGGGAGTGGACTCTACAAACTGTCAAGTGGAGAATCAATAATCCACTCCGACATTGTCACCCAGACGACAGTCACAAGGACACGGAGGGAGTAGCTGTCATGAGGAAGAGAGTCAATCATGGGTCGAGAAGCACTTGGTGAAATGAACAAGAATGAAGAACTGTTGGCAGAATTCTGTGCATTCGACGATTTGGTGATTGGAGTCAGGTACTGTATTCAAGCACAAGGATATTCACAAGGCAGTGACATGGATTTGATTTCAACAGACACCAGGACACACTACACTAAAAATCAGATCGACTTCATCTCAATGTGAAGAAAATGGAGACACAGCCTACTCGACACAAGATCGATCACATCAAGAAGAGGAGCAGATGTAGGTTCACACCACTCACTTCACTATCTAGTGCAAGTAACCTACCTTCCAAACCAAGTTGAAAGCCTTCGAAGAAGAAGCTGGTGATAGACCACAGTTCAAGTACAACACTCGGAAACTGAAGTACGAAACTACAAAGGAAATCTTCACATCAGCCAGCCATCAAGACAAAATGGGAGATGTTGAGGAACATCCCTGAAGATATCTGTGTGGATGAACACTGGAAGTCCTTGAAAGCCATGTGGGAAGAAACCTGCACAAGCGTATTAGGAAGGAAGAAGAAAGAAGATAAGATGAGGAATGGATCTCGATGGGCAAATGGAGGTTGATAGAGGAGGGAGAGGGAGAGGGAGAGGAAGATTGTGAGTCAGAAGATGAACAACCAGGGTAGTGCAGGGATGAACAACGAAAAGAGGAAGTGAACACAACCTATAAAACACTACATTGGACAAAGAAGTGAATGAGAGTGCGTGCAACGACAAAAGACACCTCCACGACACATTGTCAAGTGGAGCAGAACAGGCTGCAGGTAGGAGAGATAGAGACCTGACAACACTGTATGAAATAACCAGGTTGCTATCTGGGAGGAGAGAGATCAATGGAGACGAAACCAAAAAAAGATGATGACGGAAATTTAATTACGAAGTAAAAGGAACAAAGGAAACGATGGGCTGACCACTTGAGAAAACTCTTGAATCGACTACCACCACCTGCAACTCGTCCAGAAACACCACCAGCAGACTAGCCACAGAACAATCTGTGAACAGAAGCCCTCCGACAAAAGTGGAAGTGAAGTCCTGAACGCCATAAAGCTACTGAAATCCGGGAAAGCAGTAGGACCAGATGGGACCCCCCTCCAGAAGCACTGAAAACAGACACAGAGACAACAGCATCGGACATGCTGACACCACCATTGCAGAAGGTGTGGAAGGAAGAGAAGATGCCTGCCAATAGATTGGAAGAATGGCTACCATGTCAAACTGCCGAAGAGGGGGAGACCTCAGTGTTTGCAAGAACTGGCGCGGAATCATTCTCCACTCCTGTCCACCCGAAGCAAGTAAAATCTTAATCCGCATCATCCTGGAGAGACTCAACGATGCTCTGGATTCAAAACTACGACAAGAACAAGCTGGCTGGCTGGCTTTCTGGCTGACTGGCTTGATGGAGAACAAATCATGTGCGGACCGAATTGCTACGCTACACTATGCATCATCATAGAAGAGAGTATGGAATGGCAGTCAACTCAACTACATGTCATCTTCATCGACTTTGAAGAGGCCTTCGACAGCGTTGACCGGGAAGTAATTTGGCAGGCAGCTGCTTCAACACTACGGTTTCAGTGCCACAAACCTTTACCAATCTCATTCAACAACTATATGAATACGCCACATGCCAAGTGATTCACAATGGGAAGCTCAGTGACGCCTCTGAAGTGAAGACAGGGGACAGGAGTAAGACAAGGCTGTCACTTACCGTCACTTATGATCTTCCTGATTGTGGTCGACTGGATCATGCAACAGACAACTGTGAGGAAGGAGAAGAGGGGGTTACGCTAGACCAAGGAGAAGATCCTGGAAGATCTGGATTTCGCCAGTGATGACTTGTGTCTGATGTCACACAAACTTGAAGATCTACAGGCGAAAACTAACAAGTTGACAGAAGAGGCAAGGCAGGGCAGCGAAGACAGGACTTCAAGTGAATATAGAGAAGACAGAGGTGATGAAGATACCCAACCAACAACTCGAACAACAACAACAACAACAACAACAACAACAACAACAAACTCCAATCACTATCAACGGGAGAAACTTAACGGAAGTAGCCTGTTTCACCTATCTAAGCAGCACTGTCTCAACTACAGGCGGTGGCACCGATGAGGACGTCAAAGCCATCCAGGATCGGAAAGACACCAAGACAGGCCTTCCTGCATTAATCTGAAACCAGTGTGGAGATCTTCTGCACTGCACTCAGCATGTGGAACAACATCCGGATTTTCAACACCAACGTCATATCAGTGCTCCTATATGGTTGAGAAACTTGGCACGTTACGAAAGGCATTTCCAATAAACTACAGACATAAATCATCAACAACTGCCTACACTGGCTCGTTACTGAAGATCAGATGACCAGAACGATAGGAATGAGCAACAAGGAACTGTAGCCGGGCAACGAACCAACGAAGCAAGAACCCATCGCCCAACAAATATGCATTGGAAGGAAGTGGAGATGGATTGGATTTGGCATACACTGAGAGGGCTGATTGGGGACATCAGGCACCAGGCCAGACCCTGGAGTGGAAGCAAGATGGGAAACGGCGAGTTGGGCGTCCGAGGTGAGGGTGATATGGAGGAGATTGTGCGAGGAGGAAATGAGAGCTTGTGGGCAGTTGTGGAGCCAGGTTCGAAAGATTTCAGAGAAGAGAGTGCAGTGGAGACGTGCTACTGAGGGCTTATGTTCCATCAGGAACCCAAGTGACTAATAATAATAATATGATAATGAGAACAATAATAACAATAATAACAATAATAATAGTAATAATAGTAATAAGGATATTCAGGTCAGTCAGTAATCAATAGATGTATGGATATTGATAGCTCACTTCATACTGAATTTAGTGCTGATGATGTTGTCTTGAAAGAAGATGAAGGCTCCACGAATAAACCCCTCAGCTGAGGTGACAAGACCTTTTCACAGCTCTCATTTTTACTGAATGCGTGTGGTCTAAAGGAGTGCAGTTAATTTTGTGTATGAATGGAATTTCGGAAGTAAAATAACGGTGATGTCAACAGCTATCACTTTGACTTCTGGAACTACTGTCTATTGTACAGTGAAAAACACTGGCAGGTTTTCCTGTAATCATTACTGTTGAGATATACAACCACATTTATTGTAGACTTTGTATAACTTGATTTTTAAGTTATTCTCTAATATACAGTGTGTCAGAGTATCACAAACTACAGCTTACATGTACTTTGGAATGGTTTTGGAAAAAAGTCGAAATAACTTCGCCTGACTAAGGCCTGTGCCGTTAAGTTTACTTCATAAATACCCCCAGTAGGTATCCTATTAACTTTAAGATCACCCATCTTATGAAGTATAGGTTATAGATATTGTGTACAGTCTATATTTATAGACAGCAGACGCACACTGTTCAACAACGTTGTTTTATATCGAAAAGCAGTTATACTAATTGATGATTTTTCGGAACATAAATGTACATACAGCTCTTCTATAACTGGTTTGTGCTCGATGTCAGTCAATACAGCAACCGAAAGATTTCCCGAGTTTCATGACAGTTTAGGGATTATCCTTTGAAAGATTTCCAGTATCTCTCTATTTGTTTCCACAGGCACTGAGCAAAATCATTTCACTTGAGACTTCCGACAGTTCTTGATATCTTTCACATTTCCCTGATTACCGAAAAATTAGTCTTCTCGAAAGTCAGAAGTGGTGACAATAATTGATAATAAACGAACACTTTAAGGAGGGCAGGAATTCTATGGATCGAAGGGATACTCGTCATTTAATGCAGTCATGCTACAATACGTCACATCAAGACTTAGAACACTAATAATATCAGGGATGCACCAGGATTCAAAGCAGAAACAACTTGAATAAAAATGTCTTATTTTTCTATACATTAATCTTCCGTTGCTATACTGGGTGGATTTTCTCTACCTCTGTCAGAATATGGGCTGTTGTGTTGATGCTTCAATACTGTTTGTGCACAGTAGTGATGTAAACACTTTTCCTACATTTAACTACAACTTCAATGAAATGCCGCAGCTAAATCTTGCTATTGAGAACATTTTCAGCCTCATGCAATTAAGAGTTCTGAACATCTCAGTTCTCCAGTATACTGAAGTATCAAAGCAGAAATCATATCAAAATGACCACAAGAAGAGTCAAGCATTAGAGCCATATAAACTAATGTTTGGCTCAAAATAGACACATAATTTTGCACAGGTTTACAGAAGTCAGTATAATATAGTTTATTTCTATTCACGATTAAGCTTTTTAAGATACTTATGCAAAAATAGAAATTATGATGTTCACTAAGCTGGAAAATTAGCAGCTACTTATAGACTGCAGATAACCTAGGAATTTTAACTGGGGACTGATTACCTACACGTAAGTGCAGTAATGGCTCTTGTAGTACTGGAAAGTTATATAATTTCACTTTGTTATTGAATAACTAGAAATTGGTGTCTGTCTTTGTTGCAGGTTGGAAAAGTACCAAAGGTTTTTGGAATAAACGAGGTCAACTGCTTAATACAGTGGGTTAGACTTTATTTTAACGGCAGGTATTTTAGACAACAGAAAACACTCAATAATATGTTGTTTACTAGTGTAAAGACATATAATTTAGCGGTTAGTGATAACATTTCTTTCAGTTTTATTAAGATCACTACATCCGGTGTAATGGTTTCCACTCAAAAAGAAGAAAAACACACCAGTTTGATGCTGCTCGCAAGTACAAACAACTTTTATCAAAATACTGCTGTAAATTCATTTGATTCATGCAGAAAAACAGTTTTAAATGCATCAATCTCAAGAATTCTCAGTCGACAACCGTGATGAACCATAGTCAATCGTCAGTATCCTCATATGTAAACCTTGCAAAGAAAGTGTGTTTATTTGATAACATTGCTGCAGTGTAACACTCAAGATCACTTCTGAATGGTGACTGTAGTTCGTTAAAGTTTTAGAGAAGTGAACATTATCGGTATCCCATTGATAGTTTCATTCTCATAACATTTGTAGCCACTAATAAAGTTGCATTCAGGGGCATTAATTGTCACCCCTCAAATACCAGCCACATGCAGATAACGTGGACCAGCATTAAAATGTGAAAGTGGTTGAAAGAAAAGCAGTCATTAGGCATGGCCTGCTTCAGTTTTATTTAAATTTTAGATCAGAAAAACCAAAGCATCATACATTTCTTGACAGAAATATCAGTTAGTACTACGCACATAAATTGACTGAAGTAGCATAGAACTCTAGCTGACAACCATTTTGACCAGAGGACTGAATATACGGATTTCACTTGTCGTATGCATCTTAAATTAGCAGATCATCATCTCCAGAAAAATGCCCATAAGTGATATGAACATCAAAAATCTTTCAATGAGTGATACAGTTTACTTTTGAAAAAAAGTTCTTTCTGTTGTCGTCAGATGCTGTACTTGCAGTACTCACTACTCCACGTACATAATACCTTGGTAACTCATTGTACTACATACTGCTATCCGTTCATCCTTTTGGGAGACATCTGTACTTTACAGACTTATGGGGAATATAGTGTTTGCTTTTTCAGGATCCGCCTTAAACGTTTGTTGCGTCAAACAGCATTCCCGTGTTTTGATTGTGGTTAAACCCTGCACGACTGACAAAGTTACAGAGTTTTTCATTGCATTTAGAAAACTCTACGAAGAATACAATACTGTGAGCTCATCGGTCTTAGATTTAGGTTAGATTAATGGGCCTCCTCAATTTTCTGTCAATGAAAAGGATAGTAACACCACCTATGTCTTTTAGGATCCTTGTGTTGAAGTTTTGATAAAACCCACTGATCAGTCTCTCTTAGCAAACACGTTCCTTGAGGTAATGTCTTGCTGATACCTAGAAAGTTGTTTTATTGCTTTCTATTCAGTGGTGATTTTGAGTGGAAAATAAAAATGCACATTTCCCCCTATTTAAGATTCATCGCTGAGTCTGCCCATATCCCAACATCTACGCAACCTAAAATCTGTCACTTTTGATGCCAGGCCTTTATTTTTTAGGTTAACGAATCATAACGGAAGCCGTACGTGTAACAGAAATCAGTTTTTATTTGTGATTGAAATTCTTATTTGGGTTTTTAGCTTCTATAAGAACATCAAAAGCTAGGTGGTGAGTAAAAACCTAGAATTCCATTGCCAGCCATTACCAAATATATAACAGACAAGCAGCAGGTTGGCAAACAAATTTCTAGCAATTATGAAGCACTAAAAACTCCGTAGGTGGATAAAATTATTGGTTATCATATGAAATTGAGTTGTGAGTGATATCTGTCCACAAAGACTGCCACAATATTTTATGGAGACTGCACAGATACTTTCCTATAAACCTTTAAATTACAATTACGTCTCTTCTTTCCACTTGAATTATTTTGTACATTTCGCCTAATATCTGTAGAAATTAATATTTTTAACTATACTGTTGAAATTTGCTGGTAATGTAGTTTTGTGTTCTCGATAAAGTGATTTACTACTCCTATGTTATAGTCCTTTTTCCGTTGCCTACTACCATCTCCGATTGATTATCTTTCTGGAAATTTACAGGAAATCTATCTAATTCGAAGTTACAGTTGGCTGCATTAACAGTTCCTTTTGAAGCTTTGGAGACTAGTATCTCTAATGTACATGTTCGCCATCTGAGGTCTATATTTTATAGGTGCCCATGTGAGAGACAGTGGTTCCGAACACTAAACGTTTGTTGGTACCACAGCCAGTTTGATCACAAAGTCAACAGATGAACAACACCTTATACTTTCCATACTAGCTCAGAAATAGTGCAGGGGGATTCAACAACTAGACAGTGCTGGCAGCAGCTGTTAATGAAAAACATGTGAATAAAAATTTCAGGTTCTCAAATTTGGTCTATACTTGTGCTGAAGTTAGTGTTATTCTGCCTTCACTTTTATGATGATTGCCTAGAATATCCTGGAAAGTATCCCAATTCCCTTGAATATTCATCATTGCCGATGTAAAACACTCTATATTAGGTGCTAATTTCCTGAATGATTTCAATCTACTAGCTGACGTCAACAAGAAAAGGCTGACTGATGCATGCACTAAACTAAAAGTACGGGGATTACTCCATTCACGGTATGCATTACGAAACCTGAAGATGATATATGTGCAGGCTTACTTCGGAAATTCCCACTACTGCGAAATTGTTATCGCACTAGGGAAGTCCTTCATACCATTGTACATAAAGTCACAGCTAAAAGTCAACCTGTCTATGAACGACCCCGGAAGAATCATATAAAAGACACGTTATTCGATAAGTTGTTGTTATTCATGCTGTAGTGGGAGTTGCTGATAACAACGGATATAAGTAGTATATATGGAGAGGGTGGCAGGAACCATAGGGAATTACCGGTAATGGGTAAGGTTTCTGTCAAGAGCAACGCAGGGGACAACACAGGCGTATTACAGGGGATGCTGTTGATAAGAGTGTTTGAAGAGCCAGTCAAGAGCAAATCAAGACAGGAACAGAGAGGAAACGAAGACATTTGCAAATGGCTGCGTTAGTGCAAGGAGTACCATATGTAACCACTACCGTTCCATTCACACTTAGAACTCCGTTTTCCTTCAATGCTTGTTAGTACCCAATGTAATGAAACAAAGTTGGTTTTAATAGTATTGTAATGATAGTTACGATTTTCAAAAAGGTTTTGAATATGATTGCAAGAGGTATATAATAGTGCATATAGTTTTGTTCTTACAGCTTGTGAATCACCACCACTGTTTGACCTGAATTGGTCGGTCACTAATGACATATGGTATCCTGTGCAGGTATTGCCAGCAGCGGTCAATCAATTCTGTACAATCAAGCCACAGCATCACAACTATACTACAAACGTCTCAGAAGGAGTGGCTTTTGTTACCCAGTGCCTAGTATATAATGCTTTGACATTTAAATTGACTGATCTTGTGTTCGATTCATAACAAGAATAACACCACTCACTTAGAGGCATGTACATCCAGCCGACGAGCCTCAAATAGGACGAAACTTGAGTCCTAGATTCCACTGCTGCCCACCGTCTATCACTAATAGTTCATATAGTTCTCTGGACTACGAAATTCTGAACTCTCTCTTTTGTCTGGGGTATATATCTGCATAAATCCAGGGGTTAAAATATGGTGCCACTAATGTTTTTACATTATTTTACACTTTTATCATATCCATAGCATACTTGTAACAAATGATCTGATGGTAAATGTCTTGTGACGTGCACCATAGATGTATACGAGTGAAGTCAGTTTTATTTGTTTTGGGAAAATTGACTACATATTTCGACTTCATAAGAGACTCTAAGAGTCCCACGTAAATTAATGCTTAAAAATCTAAAGTCACAAACGGCTTGCATTTCACTCATAGGATGGTTTGAACCATTTATCAGAAACACTCCTTGAATAACAAACTAGATTCAGCTCAGCAGTCTTTGAAGTGAGAACTGTAACTACAAGTTTTTATCTAAAACAGCCCTTGGGATCCTTTCTTTTTCATAGAATACATCAAGAGTATCTAAAAAGCTTTCATTAAGGGAAAGCATACAACGATATTGATGACCTGAATATAAATGCAATTCAAATAAACTAGCCAATATAAAGATATCGCGCAACAATTGACTTTTCGAGTTTAACATTCTATGTAAGTTGTTCATACATGAGTGTTTCAGTTAAAATCTACTTAAACATATTTAAATGTAGAGCTCGAACTCAACAGTAGCCTGGATGCAGCACTGAAACACTTGCATAACTTATTTTTCTCCAAACGCATCTGCAAAAGTTTCAATGTTTCACACATTTGTAGGCTCCTTACTTTGGAGCTTTAGCAGTCATGAGCTTGTAATTCTTCCTCAAAACACATGCCTCTAACCTTATCTTTTCTAAATTTCACTTGGCAACATTATGAGAAAAGTAAAATAAAGTAAGAAGGACGAAGATAATTTCTGAAGACTTGCGGAAGCACTGCTGCGTGTTGACATATATTGATGAATAACGATTTTCTAATGCATATCAAGATAAGTTGTATGAGTTTTATGGTAAACACTTTCTCCTAATACTACCCTGAATATACATGATTTACCATACGAGACAAATACATAAACCAATCTGAAGCTCATCTTATGCTCACAAGTTGTCAGACAAAAAGAATCCCAATGGCATGAATGGAAGCTTCTAGGTAGTACACATACGATGGAAAGCAAACATTCCAAACCTTTATTCAATATTAGTACGGCTACAATGACTGTATGAATTGGTTGATAACTTTTCTTACTAAAGGAAAATTACCAATACACTTATTATGAGAGGTGGTCTGGAAACTAAAGATAGTTAGTAACATCAAGGGATACTCTATGCTACACAGCAACGCGATTATACAGGTAAAAAAACACTGGCTTATTCCCTGCGTCTCCAACAGATTGTATGAGACTAAAACCCGTACCGAACTTACTCATAGCATTTCTCTCGGCTCTTCTTTTACTATTTCTGCGGTTTTAGAAAAGGAGAGTATCAGCAGTATCACAAGAGGCAGTTTGACAAGTGAACGCCTGGAATTAAAATGAACTAGTCAATATGCTTCTCTACATTCAACTTCTTGTGGTAACATCTTCGCATTAGCTTTATGCTTACTTTTACCTTGATGCTTCTCTCACTTACTGGTATTTCATAGGGTTTAGCAATTACGCATAATCCTTCCCCTTGATATGCAAATTAACGAAAACCTTATAATATCCTCATTGACATTGTGAGTACAGACGGAATTATAACTCCCTTCACATAAATGAAGTAAACTGTATGATCAGTAATTTTAGACCATTCATGCTGTTTTTTGAAGGCAAAACTTATTTATCTGTTAAGCAAAGTTAATTTAGTTTGACGGTATTGAATCGTGGAGGATTATCTACGAATTAAGAAATGTGTCAGTTAAACTCCGAACCATACCATTGTTGTAACGGTGCGACGCAAATGGAAGGCTACTGAAGAAACTGCACTCACCATATTTCCAATTTAACCTACCACAGACTTATTACCATTTGTCTTCCTTTAACTCTTCTCAGTATTAGAGTTTAAATCGGAAATTATATTAGCAGATCTAATGAGTGTTATGAAGCTGAATGACGATGTTAAATTTAAAATTCAAAGTTTGATTGTGTCTTACTTTCCTGAAACTGTGGTTTAAATCGGTCTTCAGGAAATTTTTGACCGAAGCTATTGGTTTATGAATACTTCACTTTTTATGACACTTCTAAAAAGCCTTCTCATGGGCGTCCTGTGTTGGAAATTACTGCTTTCTTGCACCATGATGAGTAACCTTCAGAAGGACATCAAGAATTTTCGACAGAGCTGATCCAAGAAGAAAGTTTCACTATCAGAACAAACAAAGTAGAAATCAACTAACTATTCTTCAATATAATTTTAAAGTTTATTTCATGAAGCAGAAGTACTCAGTAGCATTTTTACAAAATGAAACTGAAGTTTGCAAGTAAACTTTATTGAAACATGCAGGCGAACCATAAAAGGTTTTTAATACATACGTTATAGAGTTAAATGACTTCTTCGACTGCTGTTCAACTTGAATGTTCATTGTTACTTGGTTCTATCTATTGGAACAACATGAGACAAATAATTTTGTTGGGTATGAAATCCTGACACCAATCTTTCAGTAGTTCATTTCTGTACATCATGGTTCCATAAATATCAATTGCAGTACAATTAAGCATAACAGTTATTCTTATATGAGTGGAACAACGTTTGCTCTAGCAACCCTGTATTTAGAATCCATGTATTCAGAAAATGTCTTTCACATACATCACTTAATCGGTCTTTATTACTTAGCTGAAGGCTAACTTTAAATAACTGGTTGGTGAAGATTAGAAATAAATTATACTTCTTGTTATTTATTTGCTAGTTCATGAATAGCTCTGGAAGTCCCCAGTCAAACATTATACAGATCAGAAAAATATTCAAACTATGTTGGATTCAATTACATGTGACCGAAGTAATAGAATATTTTCCCCTCAAAAATTAGCATCAGTAATTTGTTAGTCTAATAAATCTGGATATCTTGAGAATTATTTGACAAATTCATGCTATAAAATCCATTTCAGCTGGGAAGTTAGAGTAATAAGTTAAAAACATGTATCCGCCCTGAACTACATGAAGTTTAAAATAGGCAGCAATATATATTTAAAAGTTGCAAATCCTTTCTTAACATATGTAGAGGATTTCTAACTCTCCATATTCACTCAAAGTCGGATTGTCTAGATGGCACCAGCCTAATTATCAATTAAAATTCAATAAATAATCATTAATAGGTAGCTGAATGATGCATTGGAAACATCCAGCATAATAAATTCCCAGGTTGTGTGTAGGGTAATATGCAAACCAAATGATCGAAAGTAAGCTGGTAAATTGAATAAGAGAATACAATATTCAAAAAACAGGCGCAACCTGAAAGAGAAAAAAATTGAAGAGTAAGGGAAATACTAGTAGGGAAAAAAGTGTTACGTGCAAGCAGCGGCAAAGAACTAACACGAGGAAATCTATCAACCTAAGAAGAATGTTAGACATTCGAAATACTTTATGTGTAACCCAACCGTAATTGTTTGCTTACTAAACACTAATGCTTTTGAGGGATACTGAAACCATTGTGAATGACTGTTTCAATGACTGTACCACATAAATTCCATTTTTTGTTCCGATTTATTTCATTTATAATAATACAAGTAAATCAGCTGATTTCAAATGCTTAACTTCTGTATCGTAGCTGGGACAGTCCGATTCTTGGTAATCCCATCATTACTAACTACAATCCAATTATCTATTACATTTCGGCAACAATGCAATGGAATTCACCAAACCTTAGGAAGTGCCTACCAGCAGCTGGTTGCGACAAATTGTAGATTACCTGGAATGCTTCGACACGTAATGTTCATCAAAGAACCTACATAGTTAGAAATTACCTACTCAGTTTTTTTATCTGTAATCGGTGAAGGAGCATACAGTTTGGTAGAGAATCTTCTATTTCCTAGGTAGCTGATCTTTTTATCATTTGAAAAACTTCGAATTCTTCTAAGGGATCATATTCAAGTGACCCGATTGATACTCGAGAGAGAGCTCAGTTAAGTGTGCTGGCCCGTGGTCCTAATCAAAAGATTCAAGATTTGTTCTGCAGTTTCAAGCAACACAGTCGAAGTATAACTTTGGCGTCCGATTGTAAACTCAGTTGGGTGGTTGTCTTATAGCCGATATCAATATTCCAAAGCGTGGTTCATGTAGGCTCTTTTACATTTCGAAATGCTAAAGATTTATTTATCATCTACAAAGATGTCAATAATGGTTATCCGAGTCAATCTCCCTCACAGTTTGATGTAATGCTGTCTATAGTTCATAATGCAGTTTTCAGTAATAAAAAAAACTCAAATGTCATCTATACATGATAGGTTATATAAAGCAAATATCACATTCACTTCTCCAAATAACTCGATACAAAATGGTGTCAAGTGCAAATAGTTTTCTCGTAATTCTAAGTGATACAAGTGAGATAAAATTTGATACACGAGTACCGTGTGCAGAAGTTCAAGTACCCTGAAACTTCCCATGTTTCATATGAAATGTCAGGTAAGATGGATTCATTATCTCTTTCATTAATTCAATTCAGAGTAGTCATTTGCATTTGCTAAAAGCTTTTAATAGTGAGTCGGGAAAGTTCCTTACATTTATTATTGATACAGACGAAGAAGGATTAGTTGTTACTTTGTGAAGAGGTACAGTTAAAACCTTTCACAGGTTCGATTACAGACATAACTCGCCATACTTTACCTACATACATGTATTCAGAAGAATATTTTTAGAAAAAATACATGGACTGACCAATATGTTAGTTTTCATAGGTTCACACCAATTCAGTGTCATTGAAGCCTAGTCAAATTCCTGAGTTGCAGAACAAGAAATATATGTTCTGATAACTGAATGGAAGAAGAAATGGAGAAGTTGAAGATAACATTGCAGTGAAATGGTCATCCACTAAATTTCATAAATAAATACATGTTGAGATCTAGAGAGGTGATAAAGAAATCGTTATGCCTTAGACCAAGTTTAAAAGGTGATATTACCTCTGATATCTTGATATACCAACTGAGTAGGTTAGTTGGAAAGACATTCACTGAAGCGAAACTTTTTCAGCCAAGCCATTACTGACGCAGCAAATCAAGGACAGGTCACTAATGATAGCCACTTCAAAGTGCATCTGAGTCCAACTACCTCTGTGAAGCAAGTTGTGTAAGCCATACTCACTGATGAACATGTACTAGCTTGGTTAGAGAAAGGAATGACAAAGTTCATCGACAATGCAGTCCTTTAGCATTTATCAGATATTTGATAGTAAATCATGTTCGATCACGCCTTTTCTGTGTTAAATCGTGTTCATCCAAATCTCCTCAAAGGGGGACGACTATGCCTCTTATCCATTGCCGAAGCCATAGGTATCAACACTAGAAAACCTGGTCTATATGTTCAAATGAAATATGTGCATCCACTTTGTCTACCTTGCCCCACAATAGGGTCAACACGTTGTTCATGTACTTTCCTACCATAAATTTCACATTTTAACCTTTCATCTTATGACATCCATTCTCTTACTTTTTCTCTCGCATTCCACTGGTTGATATTCATTTTATGTCATTACTTTTGTGCTTTTATTTGATCATATGATTACCACTAGTCATTTTCGACCGTTGTATAACACTTCACATTCATTATTCGTTACTGTTCCACCTGATAAAAGCTTAGATTCGTATCATTTGATCTCCACTCACCCATGACGCTGTTTCAATATTGAAATAATTTTACATTATGCCTAATTTTGGCTACTGTATTTCACCTATTCTCATGGATTTATAACTGTAGAGCCTGAAGAAGTTATTGAAGACGACTGTTCTCTCAAATTAATCTTGTTCTGAATAGCCTATGGGGATCCTTAAATTATTAAAAATGAGAGTATTTATCTGTATTATCCTATTTCTGACGTATACAATTTTGTATTTGTTGTCGATTGCATGCAAATATACGGCGATTCGTTTCTGCTACGCTCTCCCTGTTTCTACCCCTGCCTGAAAACCTCTCTTTTTGCAAACTTTAATAGGCAGTAACTGCCTAACTTCCTCGTCATCATATCATTATATCCCTTGTTATAACTTTGTCTGGTTGTAATTATCATAAATACATAACTAGTCTCAAATACTCAACTTACCTACACGATGAATCACCCGATCCGGCCTTCCCAAGCGCTGACAACAGAACAAAAGGTCCAGTGTTTACTACCGTATACATTAGGCTATCCAATTCGTCTGTATATACAACCAAATGAACTGACTACAATGCATCATAATCTATCAAATGAGAACCAGTTTCAAGCACAAAAAATGAGATAATGCACAATAGTGGATTTCACTCAACATGTAATTATTTCTTCAATATAAGTCATACAATACCAAATGAGGGATCAATGAAAAGCTTTCGAACCGAGTTAGCTATACAATCATGATAGTAATTAAATCATTAGTAAGTTGTATTTAAAATGAATAAAATAATACGACCACTGATACATATGGGATCAAAACAAGACATATAAGTGAACATATTGTTTTCAATTAGATCCTCTTCATGATGGGAATTTTTAAAACATATCGGATCTACTTTTTCGACATTTCGGGTGATATAGCATCCTTGAAGTCGTTTTTTCAGAAATTAAAGTTGTACTATATTGAACTCAATAATACTGTACTAAATTAACTTTGTTTTCGAATATATTTACAGCATTTACTGACTTTCTGATTAGATTTCTATTTGTGGACTTTTTGTTGGCCTTTCGTTGTCGTTAATGGTTACGTATAAAAGAGACTTAATTTTTCGTATTCAGTGTTTCTCAGACATTATAGCACACAAAATTGATAAAGTAACTACAATTAGAATTAAAGGAATCATCTTCATAACAATAAAATTAATTCACTCTATTCCAAACAATTATTGGCACAATTTGGAATTCTCAGCATGATATATTGCAACAACAACAAAATGCATGTATGTATATACTCCTTTACAGTATTTCGAATTGTTATTATAAAAATTTAAGTAATATAGAGAATATTAATCTCGAGGAAATTTTATATTGCTAATTAAATTACTGAAATGAGATTGCCAACTGCTACAAAGTTGATATGTGAGTTCTGTTCTAACACTTTTTTCTCACATAATATGCGTGCTAGGTAAGGTAAAATCAAATTCTTGTGCTTGAAAATGACGTTAGTTTTCTTGGAAAGTAGATAAATACTGATGAAATTCACAGTGGAACAATCTCTGTCTGACTAAATCATCAAATGAGAAATTCTTACATCACAAAACTTAATCATGTATGTAATCACCATATCCATCAAATCACGAACAGCAGCTCGTAAACGCCTGACCAGTAAAACAACCAAAACGGTTAAAGATTTTCAGACAATTTCCCCCTTCAAAAGTAATCATGCAAATTAAAATAACATTTATGCTTAAAAAATAAAATTGATACAGTATGCGCACCAAAAATGCACCGTTAAAAATGACGCCCAATAATTCAGAGAACATTTATAAATGAAAGTGAGAAAGAAAAGAAGCAAAAATGAGAGTAAATAACAAGGGAAGTAGTAACACAAAGAGTCAAAGAAGCACTGGATACACTTATTTGTGTCCTCAATAATAGAATGTTGAAAAGAACACTACAACAGGCCTAAAAAGTACTAATGAAGCCCAGAAGCCAGTAAAAAAGCTGAAACAGGAAGCTAGCACCGATGGATTCGCCCTCAAGGGAATGAAATACAATGGTCTAGGATAATTAGTTAAATTAAGTGAAGTGATAAGCATTTTGTGTTCTCAGAGGTTTCATCACCAGACTAGGCTAATCCACCACAAATTATTTCTCAAAGAAGCGAATGTGGAAGGACTGGATTTCACTGAACGTACGACAGTATGTTGCAAACTCTCGAAATGTAGTTCATAATTTTTATTGCCACTATCTACTCGAATGTCAGCCACAATTACTTCCTCCTCATGGGTAGTAGATGGCTGTGTCATTCTCATCCGTTAATATTACATAGTCCATATTGTCAAACTTCTGGCATTCATCTGCATTCTCACTGAGTTCATGATCTGCAGTATTTTAGGAAGCTGAGGTTTTGTGAACGCAGACGATGACTGAACAGCACATAGAGTTCGCTTAAGTGTCGAAGAAAGACTCATCTTCTTCGCTTCCCTTCTTTCGTTGTTTATTAGAAACTTTGCATTTCTGCATCCATCACCACTCAATGTAACCTGACATATACGTGCACAATAAGTAACCTACAGATCCAACCATTGGTGGAGACTTAACTCCTCGGAATACAGAAAAGGAGGTAAGACAGCAGTAGGTGTATTGCAACGTCAAAATGTGTATGTAAAGTGCTACTGTACATTTGTCTAAATGTGCATCGTTCCAATACCATCGGTTATTTACAGGTCTTCGTGAAACGGTATTTTCCACCAGTTTTGTCTCCTCAAATAGTCTGATATCTACATTTAAGACCATATATCTCTTCTCAGAACTTCGAAGTATGGTGACCGTTAATGGAGCACTTAAGGGACTAACAGCTTCTCTGGGGGACCTAGGCAATCTTCCTGAGAACGATATCACCTACCCTCTCTAAAGCAAATGGATAGTACGATGGTGGCTTCATACTAGCTTGTTTTGAAAGTCATAGTGTTTATTTTGGAACGATGAATTTTGATGACCATTATAATTTAAGACAGCCAAACCAGTTTAGCTCAGTGGTTGTGGTTTTGTCTTCAGCATTGAGGGAAGCAGTTTCAAATACTCACCAGAAATTTTAATTTCTTGGGGCATACTAATAACACCTAGGAACCTAGGTTCACGTCGTTTGACTACCGTACATGTACGGAACTTAGTAGCTTCAAACTAATATGGAGGGTCAAACCTAGAATTAGTAATCAGGACTGATACTTTGGTTTCATGATATGATCTCAGAACCTTTAATTCACCAGCTACGCCAACTGGAAGACTAAATGACTAAAAACCGATGCTTAGATTCTGGTTACCTACTTTATTTGAATAAGAAGCTGAAGATCCTACATACCTTCTCTCAGTACCAGCTTACTTCCAACCAGTGGCTCTGTACAGATTGCATCATAGTATTACACACCAAGAAATCAAAATATGGTACAGCCTTTCTTCTGCTTATTATTCGAGCCATCAACTTTCTTTTTACGTCTTATGTAGTAATATGATTCCATGGATTGTCTTTACCTTGTTTTACGGCAAAGTTTGCTTATCGTTTAACGCAAGATCTATCAGCTATTTCCAATAGCAGATTTACTTATTTCATGGATTTATTCAACTGTGTGACACTTAAATGGACCTGAAACTATCTAACTACCGTGCGAAATATTCGCTTCTTATAGTTTAACATTGTTTACCGTTTAGAGGTTACTGCATACGAAACGTTATGTGCCGGTAATTTCTTTGTTTTTCATCATATAAGATATCTGCTAATGTGGTCTACTCTGCATTTTATTGTAGAATTTATAAAGAAAGGATTCTTATAAGAACCAATCAGTGATAATTCGCCGATAATAAAATCTATCTTGTATCAACAGGGATAGGATTTCTTAGGTGGATAGGTATCACAGCTGTTTTTCGGGTACGCTCTCTAGACAGGTATTTGATTTAAATATTCAAGAATAATATCATCCCACAATTCAATAAACGCTCCCATATTCAACAAAAACTTTGCATATTCAAGGAGTGACCTGTCGTTCACGTTGCAACTGAATGTTCAGATGTCCCTTCCTACGTAATTCAAGTTTTTCAGATAATTGTGGAGGGATTATGCTGCGAAAATACTTTCTGAAACTGTCTTTGTTAAAATTGCAACCTAACGTCTAATAACCTTGAGGACTACCCACAATATTCAGTTTCATGGTTTGAATGTGAGTGATTCTTCAACTGAGTGCATTGATATGCTTTGATGAACATAATAGTTCTGAGGAATAGTTAGAACCGAAAATCCTGGTTGACCAAAAAACCATCACGTTGTTGATCCACTCCTTTTTAATGTAGTGTATCTAACCTCATGTAGATGAAACAAAATTTTGGTCACGGTAAGATTTGTGCAACCAACCAATCAGGTTAGTATCTGTGTGGTCTGCCGATTGTGATATTCCTGTTGTTTTCTTGTTACTTTAGTCATCTTTCATCATTTATCAAAGCTAAATGACAGGATATGGTGCGTTGATTATGTGCAGCTTTTGGTAATAGCTGAACCTTCTAAAAACGCGGTCCAAAAAACTCTCCATTACTTATTATCATTATCTATTGAAAACAAGCTTGATAAGACATCTGCACCAAAAGATGTACTATGAAAGAAAAGTAGCAATACTTGGATGAAAAAAATGTGATGCAGAAATAGAAAATGGAGACAAAAAGAGGCGTTTTTCGCCAGAACTTTGGAATCTCCAGTCATGGATGGATGTGTTTCTGAGATAAGCACACAAGGTACGAGTGCACTTATTCGCTTGTCCTCACCTGACTAATGTGATTCATATGAAAAATTCACCTCACGCGTGACAGCAGATTGAATGGCTAGTTCCCGTGAACAAGTTGGTATAATCTCTGCACTGAGATGTCGACAAGGAAGTGCACTTCTTAACTGGATATCAGTCCAATCATCAGTGCGTTGTCCGGCTGAATAGATTTTTTGATCTGTAAGAAACCGTGAAACTCATCGACGTCTATCCGTATTCTCCTTCTATATGCCCTGACATTGCCGGTCACTGCACTGCAATCGAACCTTTCAGAAAACGGATAACTGTTGATGAGGATCCAGTCAACCGGTGAGTACGGTTTCGGAAATGACAGAAACACTCAAGTCGATCTTTCTGCAGCAGTAGGCCGAATAGAAACCACTTCAAAATTCTTCGCTCAGCAATCCAGAAGGGTACGAAGGCTGATGATCAGCAACTATCTCACTGAGACTAAATTTCTTGTCCCCAATGGCTTGGGTGATCTGGGACAGCTTCTGATTATTGACAGATATATTTGTTAGCGATCTAGCTCTTTAGGACATACTAATGCATTGAGGATCACTTTCAGGGTTAAATCTTGAACCAAGTAACCAAGACTAAATTTTTTGGATGATCTGTTATCTTCATCGTATGACCTCCGTTAATGTTTCAAAATATTAACAAGACATGCCAGTGCACGGTCCCTCACAGCAATTGTCATACACCTCTCTATAATCTGCCTTAAAGTGAAAAAATCGATGATTAAAAACAAGGTTTAGGTACGGTATACTCAAGTCTTAAGAAAATACCGCATACATTCTAGTTTCTGCTGATGCACATCTAACTACAAACGTTACCGGTACGCAAAGGCTGCCACTCACTGGATTGAATTTGTAGACGTACTTCATATAATTGCCTTCGCATTTGATTTATTTCGCAGGCAGATGTACCACTTCTTCGTGAAACAAGTATAATAACAGGCCAAGCGTAGTTGCGAAGTGCGTGAAAAGGACCACAGGTTCATACCCTGTGATGGATGTACATGCCAGACAGTCGGATAATATATATATCTCGGATACTGAAGCGATGAAAATAAAGAGACTAGCAACAACGCTTACGCAAGTCCACGATACTGGTTCGATTCTGCAAGTGTTGCTTATGGCATTATACTTAGGGCTATCAGTCTAAAACATACATTGTTCAAATGTAATCATGATGCCTTTAAAGCAAATTGGAGTACTGCAAGGAAAGATGACTTACACTTTCTAACATTTACGAAGTTCCTTCTTGGGTTAGGTTTATTTTCCTGTTTACCTAATATGACGCGATTTTTCCCGTAGGACATGTCCTTATTCAATTTTAAGTTCTAAGCACGGTGCTTATTGCTGGAAGACGTCTTGAGACACTTCAAGGTCCCAGATTACACTAAATATTGGGTAAATAAGCCTGCTCCCTAGACACGAGCTCACAATCAAAAGAACTCCGAGGGTAAATAAAAGCTACTTAGGCACAAACCGCCTACTACTTTCGACCCACCGATGAAACTCGTCCCAAGTGTTTAGATTAATTAAACAACAAGAAAATAAATCCGACTCAAGAAGGTTCTTAACAAGAGGGATACTATTTTGGGCAGCGCAAACGAGATTTGTGACTTGATTTAACCAAGTGGGCCAAACTACAGGGGGACAGGATGAAGAGTTGGGCTACTCTTGCTGGACTTAAGGCTTTGAAACAATTAGCAGATAAAGAGATTAAACTTGTGGGTCTTCGGGTAGTGAAGTCTTAAAAGAGAAAGCCTACGTATGTAAGTTGAGGTGAAGCCTTAAAACCTTAATGATACTGCATACTCATTCCCGCGGCATTCATAATCAAATATCAGAGTTAGTGGGCTCTAGTCAACGAAGTAAGATACAACGTAGTCGCTTTTATGGAAAAACGGCTCATGAGGGACACAAATGTTATTTCCTTTCTGGGTACTCTCATGTCAAAGCCGATAGAATATGACATCGTTAGGGTAAGTCAGTCCTACCATACATTTACGATGACCTAAAATGTAAGGCGAAGTATGCCAGAAACACATGAAAACGGCGCACAGGTCCATTAAAAATGGAGATAATTTACCAGAGTTCATTCTGTATACCAAATGAATGTGCAGTGAAACATATTTACGAATGGAGTAACTGTTGTTTGATAATATGACGGAAGTGCGCCACACAACAACCGGGCATAGCAGACAGCTTCACATTCACGGAACTAGCTTGATAACGACCTACCTTTTTCAGTCCCAGAGTGACGGTTAGTCAATATTAAAGTGGGATGTGACATCTCTGAGTATCAGTTCAAGCTGTCATACAGAAAATATTTGATTTGGATTCAGTTGCCGAGGTAGTTTCAGTTCTGGCAATGCCTGATTCGCCAACACTGGCATATTCAGCTTATGATAAACCAATACCTTCGGTTGAGAGTGGTAAGCATAATTTTTGAGCTGCCAGATTACAGTTATTCGAAGCACTGTATTGGGATCGCGTATGTGAGTCTCTGAGATACACCCTTTACAAATAGCGAGACTTCGGACTCCTAATCAAACGCATCTGTTGTCCGATTCGGATAAACGTCTTACCGTTAAATACAGCACAGTTAAACAGTCCACATATTTTCAGAGTAGTTAAATCAGATTTGGCATTAAGGGGTAGTAGTGCGTCATTAGTCTAGGCGATGGGTCACGGGTTTAAACCCAGCTCCACGCATCAAGGTTCAGATAGCCAGGTAGTATAACCAGACTTCCCACAGTAGGTGGGGTTCATTCCTTATTGCGTAGACGTGCCCAAAGTTGCTAAGTGGATTTCGAGCTGATGGGAGAGCTTTCTGGAAGAAACTGTCTAGGGAGTCAAGATGATGTAGACAGATAGGAATTTTAATCAACGACATGCACCTTAGCGAACCAAGAGTGCAAATAAAGATAAGCTCACAAATGACAACGAAAAACACTAAAGTTCAGTCGTAAAAAGAGCAATGATGAAATGACGCATAAAATGATTCGGTTCGATTTTTGCGATAGAAGTTTTAGAACCTGTAGGAAAGTTTAGGCAATGCACAAACCTTTTGATTCACTGCAGTTCCGGTTTTTGCAAGTGACAGCCCCCCCCCTCAACTATCCAGACCGAAGGAAGTGGATATCTTATGGAACCATACCATGAGTCTTTGACCGCAATTTTGATTCGCAACACAGTTGAGCCATATGAGGTGGTGGACCCCTATGTTTTCCAGTGACTAAATTAGGTCCGTTTGACAACCATCTATTTTGCATGTGCACCATACAAAAGAGTTTAAACGACCAATAAGAATTGGACAATCATTTAGTTACTCAAAAAGTGCACATAGCAAACTATTTGGTAAAAACAGCTCATAATCATATCATGAGCATTACTTTTTGCTCGAAACGTCATTAAATAAATAATGCTGCATCACAGTGTACTATATATCAAATAAACAAATCTAATATGGAAGAAGTGGTATACTGAAGAATACCAATAAAACCATTTCAAGTTCAAACATGTTCTCTTAAATACCAACTAGGATGGGCGCCTGCTTCTGCATGTTCGATAGGTTCCCATCCCTAAAATGCAATTACACCTTAGAGTTTACATATAAAGACACTAACAAAGCGAAACGGTTGGATGATAATCCATCTCCCGGTTATCGCATATATCACCAAAAAAAAAGAAAATGTCAAACACTAAAAAGATAGTGAAAGTAGGTTGTTACCTAAAATACTGTTAAAAAAAGTTCTCAGCTTTTTCCAAACTGCATTTTAATGACGAAATATCAGTGCTGTTCAAGACCCTTTGTAAATTTACTTTCCAGTATACGCCATGAAAGTTAATAAAGTTTACTACTCAGATACAGAATACAGCTAACTCTAGAATTTGATAGATGCATACATGACATTTAGCCTTTGGAAAGAAGGAAGACAGGATATAGAGGTTTTAACAACTTCAATACATATGGAAAATGAAAGGTCAACAAAAAGCCAAAGCATTCAAAGCAGTTTATGAGATGCAGAATTTATATATGACTATACAAACACTCCAACGTTAGATGAAGAGCAACTATACAAGCAGTTTATTCAATATTAATATACACGGTTTATGTCAAACAAAGATTGTCACAGGATATTGTTCGAATTCGAACCACTTTTGGGAGAGGTAGGACTGTCAACCCGTGGACGCTTGAAAGAGTTTTGTAATTTGCCAGGACCACTAGTTACTGAAAATCTAGAGAGTGGATCAAGTAGATCTGGAAGAAAAATTGCAAAAGTTAAAGACTTAAACTTAGCAACGTTATTTTGTAAAACAAAAATCAAATTAATTTATTTTAATGCATCATACATAAGCCCTATTCTCTATTAACATAAAAACAAGCTTATTATATGCTTACAACAATCCTCTACTGAAATGTACGATCCTGAGTTGAGTAGAATATTAACCTTAACAACATTAAATAGTTTAAACATATGCTAAATCGCATAAGAAGAGAGTCAATAAATACTTGATCCAAGCCTATCCTTTGAAATGTGAACGCCTTAGGAGGGTGCAGGGTACAAAGTCTGAGCCAGAACGTTGCTACGTCTTTCAAAACCAAATCAAAGTTATCCCATTAAATATGTAACCTACTCAGCTTATTTGAATGATTTCAATGTGTTTAACTTGCAATATATCACATTTAATAATTAAAAGTGACAGCAAACTACAAAAAAAAAACATTAAATATATCAACGATGGATAGTGATCAGCAGCGGAATCCAGGACGCATTAGATTAAATATATCTTTTAAAAAATGCAAACCTTAAAGCATTACACAACCAGTACTTCTTAGAATATGGGTTTGAAAATAACGGAAAACATAAGCAACAACATCAATGAATACCCGTCCTGATTCATCTTAGAATCCAGTCAGAAGGAAAAGCTTTCTGAATCGGTTCAGGAACTGTGTACTACTACAGTAAATATTTGGAAGTTAAATTATTAACTTATTGGATTTAATTTTTTCTCAATCAAAAGGTTAGATGTTGAACTAACGGTCACTCATAAAACCATATCAATAAATTAATTTGACGTTTTTCGTGAATAACCACAGAAACCTACCAAAAGACTATGAATGAAGCCACTATTTTACTATGATAAAATACCCACAGCTTATTGTTCCCTAGTGAGACTTTCAGGTGCAAAATATCGCTGCTATTTGGTCGATTTTGCGGTAAACATTATGATTATTAGTAGATATAATACATAAACACCCAGATTAAATCGTCGCATAGTGTACATAGTCAAATTTGCACTGGTCATCATTGTGCATCCAGTCACTCAGAAATTTATGCTTTACTAAACTCACTAACTCTTCAGAGTATTTCCCAATGAATGTAAAACAAATTTCACTTAACTGACGTTTTGCTATTCAATGCTAACAGCTTTGATAAAGCTTAAGTTAAATAAAATTTATTTTGTTTTACATTCATTGGGAAATACAAATACCAAAATAATGAATATCATTTGCCCAATGCCCAAATTTTTTTTAACTCTTCTGAGGTTGTTACGTTTTGAAACCCTGGAAAGTTATGAAGAATGTTAACTTTTGTGCACTGAGTTATCAGTCATACCTACAGTCAGAGAGATTGATGATATTGCCTAGCCATCCAAATTTTTGGCAGTGAAGCAAGGTTGACCTTTGTACTCGATTGATCATAAAACGCGTTCAAAGCAATAAGCTTCATAGAAATAACGATTAGTGATAGCAGGAACATAGGAAAACGTCTTTAATATACAAATCGTATCACGCTGCAACTCCATTTATTTTCGTTGAGTCTTTCAGGATTTGTAAAGTTAAATGCGAGTCAAATCAGCTGTACTGAACCAGTCCCTATAAGTACAGTACGTCGGTAAACACTCAACAATTGACTAGTACAAATAATATGGACTTGCAGTAGACAAGACGTTTGATGACTACACAAAGTTTCATGTTCTGTTAAACGTAAGAAATCCCTTGCAGAGGATAAATAACTTACTAATTCTTCACTACCTGAACCATTGAATACTTTAATACAAACAACTTCAGTCAGACAATGTAAGAAATCAACGCACTTATAACCTGTACAGCATCTTGAAAGACAGCGAAGGGATCTTGGTTGATAGGTTCATGGTGATTTTTAGTATCACAGCTACAACTGTTTGTTTGGTATTCCGGTAAAATATGGCAGTTCCGCTTCCTTCTTCGGATTAATCCATCACAAACTAGTTCTGAAATATTTGAATGGTTGGTAAGTGAATTTACAGAGGAAGAGAACACTGTAACAAAAAATACATACGAAAAATGATTATCTCTCGAAGTCATAGTCTTCACAGTAGTACATTGCATAACAGTTTCCCAAGTGTGTGAGCCTAAGCACAGTAATTAAAGCTCTTCGACCACATAGACCGTATATAGGAACTTTATGCTATGAACAGGTGACTGATGGTCAAGCGCCTATGTCACTGAAACAAAAAGATGATAGTTTTTAAGGGAAAAAAGACTTTATTCAAAGAATGTTAGATAAGCGTTGGATTTACTTTAGGAACTATGGGTGTTCGTTCATGAACATTAATCGCAAAAAAAATTTACTACAAAATAATATATTTCTGGTTCATAAGAACAGACTGATAGCAATGAAAATTTTCTTCTTATCCTTGTGCACTATTCATTACGTTATAAATTCATCATTTTATCCATTCCTAGTCCAATGAAATCAAGGAAAACAAACCAATTTTACTACACTACTTCAAGAGGATTGAAATTCACATTTGAAGAAAGAAAATGTGTTCAGTATTATTCGGAGTAAGCAGTTTGTATAAAGTAATTCCTCAATCTATAAACACGCATGCAGAATGGTCTACGAGTTACATCTTATGTGTAAAGGCCAATGACATTATTCAGTTACCCGTAGAAAATAATGTACAGGCTTGAATTCAAAGCCCAGTTATCGGAAAACCACCTAAGACACGGATCCATAGTTGTTTGTATCAACATGTTTCTCTGCATATGTGGGCTATGGATTTCGATGGAATGAATGACACAGAAACTCACAATGAAATCGTCAAGTGTATCTGCAGAACGCCAGGATGTGACTGGATTACACTGCTACTCATCAAGCAAACACTATCGTTTAGTACACTTTAAAAAATTCTTCTCCTTTGAACAGATTTTACTAACTTCGTGAATACACACCTTCAAAACACCTCAGTACTACAATGCACTGGAAAGCAGGGGAAAAAGAATCTCATACAACAATATAGCTAGAAATAACGAAACAAAGATAAGACACCAAACATGACTACCCCAACAGTAAAACTTGACAAACCAGTTGTAAAGGAAATCCTCTAGATAAACCAGTTTTTCAACGTCTAACTAGCAAAAACCAGTTCCAAAAGTACTTGTGTTTAACATTTCTTTGCGCAAGCTCAATATTATTCCACGACGAATAATAAAAATATTTCCCTTGGTACAAAAGTGTTTCAATCCAAAAACTCCCTTAACAGAGTTTAGCGTGGGTGAACAGTTAGAGATGTATACAACTCCTACAGAAATGATCTAAGTAATCGATGATTATTGTTTTCTGTTTGAAATAGAAATGACAACTTTTTTATCTGCGTCTATTCACTTCAGACCATCATTCTCGAACATTTACACTGCAAACAACTAGTTATCGGTTATATAAATTTTAATATAGTTCTCGCCTGTTTAGAGAATCAAAATAAGATTCTTTTGAACGTTTCTTGCGTATGCTACAGCTTCTTCAGCAAAATATTCGAATTTTTATTAAACCACATGGTGAAATACCACTCGAAAATACTATGATCAATAAATTCTGAAGGGCTTTATTCCTCAGTTGCATTTTGATAATGACTTTCGCACGTGCTTTCGATAGGTTATGTGGCAAGGAAACTTAATCTCATCAGTACTACGCAATCTGCCATCCAAATAGTAAATTCCACCCATCACTCATCGGAATTTTGTAATCAACTTATTTTCCTGCAATTTAGTAGGATCAAGGCAAGTCGTAAAGCTTTTCAATGCAAATTATGCAAGCGGTGAATTTACAAAACATGACCATGAGGACCAAAACATATAGACCATTTATAATAACCGACTCAGATTTCGTATGACCAGATATGCACTGAAATTTCCCAATAGTAAATTAATACGATTTAATTCGATATTGACTGGTGACACAACCTACATCAAATATATATTTCTGTAACCTGATCCAGCAGTCACGGATAATTGAGACCGACCCACGGATAAATATTCAACAAGTTTATTTCCCTAAATAAATAAAAAATATTCGGCCATAAAAAGATGTGTGGCTAAACGATTTTACAGTGAATTCAGTAATGGACCATATGGAGTGTGACAAATAAGAAATTTCACTTGTTTCAAAAATCTAAATTCATACTTCAAACAATATTCGAATTCATGGTGGTTCTAAACCGAATGTTTGAGAAATAATGGTATCCCTTAAGATACACAAACATCTAAATTCTAAAAATTGTCAACATTTGCATACGTCTTTGAATAAATCAAGGAACTGAAGGAGTAGGGTTTGTAACAGCTATATTCGTTATTATTTGTCCCTGGGGTTCCTAGTGGAACATAGGGCTTCAGTAGCACGCCTCCATTCTATTCTCTTCTCTTCAGTCTTTTCAACCTCGCTACACAACTGCCCACAAGCTTTCATTTCTTCCTCACACCATCTCCTCCATGTCAACCTCACCTCGGAAGCCCAACTCGCCGTCTCCCATCTTGCTTCCACTCCAGGGTCTGGCCTGGTGCCTGATGTCCCCAATCAGCCTTCTCAGTGTGTGCCAAATCCAATCCATCTCCACTTTCTTCCACTGCATATTTGTTGGGCGATGGGTTCTTGCTTCGCTGGTTCGTTGCCAGCCAGCAAGCCAGCCAGCCAGCCAGAGTTCCTCCTCCCTCATTCTTATTATTCTGGCCATCTGATCTCCATCTTCAGTATCGAGTGAGCGTAAGGGGCAGCTGTTGATCAATGCTTGGAGTTGGTTGGAAATGCTTTACCTAACACTCTAAGTCTCTCAACCATCACACAGAAGCATTGACTTACTTGACTGAATTAGTGTTGAAAATCTGGATCTTGCTCACAATTCATGCTGAGTGGAGTGGAGTGGAGTGGAGTAGATCTCCATACTGATTTCAGATTAATGCAAGGAAGGCCTGTCTTGCTGTTTTCCGATCCTGGCTGATTTGACATCCTCATCTGTGCCACCACCGTCTGCAGTTGAATCGATGCTGCCTTGACTAGTTAGGTGAAAGAGACAACTTCTTTTAGGTTTCTCCCAATCATGGTGATTGGTGCTTCTTGTTGTTGTTGCTAGTGGTGGCGGTGGCGGTGGTTGAGTATCCTCATCACCTCCATCTTCTCTACATTCACCTGAAGTCCCGTCTTCGCTGCCTCGTCTCATCTCCCTCCTCCTCTTGTGTCAACTTGTTGGTTTTTGCCTGTAGATCTTCGAGTTTGTATGACAGGACATCAGACATAAATCATCATCGGTGGCGAAATCTAAATCTTCTCCTGGGGTCTTTTCATCAGTCCACCCAGCGCATACTCCTCTTCTCACAGCTCCTCATGGTTTGCTGCATGATCCAGTCGACCACAATCAGGAAGATCATAAGTGATGGTAGGTGACAGCCTTGTCTTACTCCTATCCCCTGTCTTCACTTCAAAGGCGTCACTGAGCTTCCCATTATCGATCACTTGGCATATGGAGTCTTCATTTAGCTGTTGAATGAGATTGATAAAGGTTTGTGGCACTAAAACCGTAGTGTTGAAGCAGCTGCCTGCCAAATTACTTCTCGGTAGATGCCGTCGAAGGCCCTTTCAAAGTAGATGAAGATGAGGTGTAGTTGAGTTGACTGCCATTCTATACTCTGTTCTATGATGATGCATAGTGTAGAGTTGCAATTTGATCCTCATATGATTTGTTCCTCCTCAAGTCAGCCAGCCAGCCAGCCTGTTCCGGTCGCAATTTTGAATCCAGCGCATCCTTGAGTCTCTCCAGGATGATGCGGCCTAATATTTTGCTTGCCTCGGGTGGAAACAAGTGGAGCATGATTCCTCGCCAGTTCTTGCAAATATTGAGGTCCCCCTTCTTCGATAGTTTGACATGGTAGCCATTCTTCCAACCTATTGGCAGGTACCTTTCCTTCCTTCCTTCCTTCGTTCCTTGCAAACCTTCTGCAGTAGTGGTGTGAGCATGTTCGATGCTGTTGTATCTGTGACTGTTTTCAGTGCTTCTAGAGGAATTCCATCTGGTCCTGCTGCTTTCCCGGATTTCAGCAGCTTTATGGCGTTCAGGACTTCACTTCCGCTTTTGTCGGAGGGCTTCTGTCCACTCTTAGTTCTGTGGCTAGTCTGCTGGTGGTATTTCTGGACGAGTTGCAGGTGATGGTAGTCGATTCAAGAGTTTTTTTTGAAGTGATCATCCCATTGTTTCATTTGTTTTTACTCTTTAGCGGTAACTAGGTTTCCTTCATCTGTGTTAATCTCTTCCCCACAACTCCCCCCACAGATAGTAAACTCGTTATTCGACATAATGTTATCAGGTCTCTATCTCTCCTACCTGCAGCCTGTTCTGCTCCACTTGACAATATCTCGTAGAAGTGTCTTTTATCGTTTCACGCACTCTCATTCACTTCTTTGTCCAACGTAGTGTTTTATAGGTTGTGTTCACTTCCTCTTTTCGTTGTTCATCCCTGCACTACCCTGGTTGTTCATCTTCTGACTCACAATCTTCCTCTCCCTCTCCCTCTCCCTCCTCTATCAACTTCCATGTATCCGTCGAGATCCATTCCTCATCTTGTCTTCTTTCTTCTTCCTTCCTAATACGCTTGTGCAGGTTTCTTTCCACATAGCTCTCAAAGACTTCCAGTGTTCATCCACACAGATATCTTCAGGGATGTTCCTCAACATCTCCCATTTTGTCTTGATGGCTGGCTGATGTGAAGATGTCCTTTGTAGTTTCGTCCTTCAGTTCAGTTTGTTTTCTGGGTGGTTGTTCAACTTGAACTGTGGTCTATCACCATCTTCTTCTTCGAAGGCTTTCAACTTGATTTGGAGGGTAGGTTCCTTGCACTAGATAGTGAAGTGAGTGGTGTGAACCTACATCTGCTCCTCTTCTTGATGTGATCGATCTTGTGTCGAGTAGGCTGTGTCTCCACTTTCTTCACATTGAGATGAAGTCGATCTGATTTTTAGTGTAGTGTGTCCTGGTGTCTGGTGAAATCAAATCCATGTCGCTGCCTTGTGTTTGTACACACTGCCTCGTCTCCAATCACTAAATCGTTAAATGCGCGGAAATCTGCATATAGTTCTCCATTCTCGTTCATTCACCAAGTGTTTCTCCACCCATGATAAGTTCTCTTCTTGTGTTGTCTGGGCCAGGTTGGCATTTATGTCGCCCATTGGAATTTTGATGTCGCCAAGTGGGGTGTGGTCTTATCCATTACTGATTGCAGTTGTCCGTAGAATTCCTCCTCCAGCTTAAAACATTGTTCGGATATTCCATGTCCCATCCTTACTTTTACTTTCATCGAGAGAGGCGAAGACACACTGGCAGATTGGCTTCTCGAAGGCTTTCACCAACCGGTGTCATTTCGTCTTCCCGATTCCAGCGAAGAATAAGTTTATTTCTTCTTTGTGCTTGGAAGTTTCTTCAGTGATCGGGTCCGAGGACCGTCTAATAACTAGTGAACTACTTAACCAGGCGAGATTCGTGACCGCCACGCTGATGTTTTTCTTCACCAGCACTGCTTTTTTCAAACTCTATTTTTCATTCTTAACGAAAATTAGTCAGTCGCAGAACAAGTAAATCGAAAAGGGTGAAAACAAAAGAAGAGCGATAATGGCAGGTAAACTAAGTCATATGGATTAGGCCAGGAATAGGAAAGTGAATATATATATATATATATATATATATATATATATATATATATATATATATATCAAGATCGAAAATAGATGAATCCCACTTATGAGATCCATACCGAGGTATAACACCAATGATATCCGTTTACCTCGGTTGTTTTCCGGTTATTAACCAACAGACGCTTTTTGAAACCTGGTTTCAATGCATGGGCAAGTTAATATAAGCAAACGGGGACTATTCAAACCCCAGCTATGCGGACGAACAGACGCGACTGGCTCCTTCATCTGTGTTGGAGGTCCCATATCTATGTTCTCTTCAGGATCTGAGAAGATGGCGCGCAAAGGAATAGGAGCTGGAGGTCAGTCGAATTATTCCTCGAAGTATTCCGCCCATTGTTTAAGTCGTCTTCACACGAGTAAATCACCGACCAATCATCCTCTATTGTTTGAGTAATAATGGAGTTATACTCTACAATAGTGCCTAAGTTTTACTTTGATGTCATTCCATTTCACTCCGATTGTTGTCTTTTGTGGTACTTCAATACAAGAAAGCCTTTAAAGTTCGTGTTGCAACTTGCGACTTCATATCTTGGAAAGACTGGGAAATTTTGAAGTGGATCAATGTGTTCATTCTGACAACCTAACCCATGGACTAACCGAAAGCATAAAAAGATGGATACTACAACGAACGACTTTCTAAATGATTTCGAGCAAATGGACAAAATCACAATTATCGACTTAGGACCTAGCAGCATAATGGTCCAAGTTGCTAAACGTCATAACACCATATGGAGCCAGAATGCACCAAGAGGAAGAAGCAAAGAAGAAAGCAGTCAAAAGTGTTTAAAGGTCATCATAAGAAAGCAAGGAGAAATGAGAGGATACTGGAATTCAGCATGACACTAACCAAATCAATATAAAACCTGGCACACAAGTGCATCGACTCGAGTTGACACACAGTGGATAGAAAAAGGCTTACGTCAAAATAAACAAAGTTGTGTAAGAGGATAAGCAATTTGAAGATAAAGGCTAGCGCAAATATTCGGGCTTTAAAAGACATCGAAAAGTGAATACATCTGCGCCACTGTGACCGGCTTTCAGCCATTTCACCAAGAGTCCTTAACCTCTGATTTCTGTTGTCTCGGGGCCCTGTTCAGGTAGTCTTTATTTCCACACGCGGTTCAGATGAACTGTTAGGGACTTCATAGAGTGATGCCACATCTTGGTCTGACCACCCAAAATCCTCTCCCAACCTAATTTAGCTTCCCTTAGCATGGTACGTCGAGGTAAGCGGTGAATCAATATGCGGCATTCATTTTCAAGTCATCTGGGTCGATGAAGGTTCACAACTTCATCAATCGACTTACCTATCTTGCCTAGTACCCTTCACCTGACCTCGGCATTTCTCACACGGGGATTTCACCAAACACCATGATGAGTAAGATAAATATAGTATGTGGATAGATTGATCCTGAGCCATGCCACCTAGAGTCCCCAATTACTCGTTCCTGTTATCATGTAGACCCCAACTGGGAAGACTTCACGCACTGATGCCATATATTATTCTGGCCTTCTCTAACATTTGTCCAGCCGAAACCTGTTTCAGCCAACATTGTGCGACGAGTCAAGCGGTGACTAGATATGCTTAACACCTGTGCCGGTGAAGGTTCACGACCTCATCAACTGACTTTCTTCTCCTTCTTAAAACTCTAGACCCGGCTTCTGCATTTCCAACGTCGTGACATCACGATGTGGCTAATCTATGAAGGCAACGGTAAGCAAAAACCTAAAGTCTTCTGATGTCCTCTACCTGTAATGGCCTTGTTTCACAGCCAAATAATAGAACAGAGCAAACTGTAGCACAGTGCACTAGACCCTAAATGGACAGTCGGGTATCGCAGCAGCTTCACAGATGATGTAAGCTGACAATAACCACTTGAGTCTTTTGTATCCATACAGAAATTTCGTCAGCCACTGACCCAACGGGGTTGGTCCGACTTCCCAGATGCGTGAATTGTTCAGTGCACTCAACTAATTCACTCTATTGTTAGCCGTGGCACCTCAGGAGACCATTTCTGCAGCAACAATTTGCTTATGGGTGGCGAGAAATACATTCCGAACATTCCCACGCCGCCACTCAAGGTGTCCAGAAGACTGGAATCTTGTCAGTGTCTTAATAGGACTATGTTATCTGCGTACTCCAGTTCTACCAAGAATTCTCCTGTGATGAATATCAATCTCCGTGAAGTCAGCTGGTGAGAAGAAAACTTGAATAAGTATGTATGTGATAAAGTTGGATAATAATAAAGTGAACATCCTTGACAGAAACCCCTCGAGATACGCAACTCACACGATAACTCACCTCAGACTGTAACACCCCGATTGGTTTTCGGGTGCAGTCTCTAACAGTATGGTGTATCTATTCGGTGCTCTTTTCAGTGAGAGACATTGCTTCAACACCTCTCAATCAACGCGTTTGAATACCGTCTTCAAATCGGGAAATACAGTTAGTGTCGGACATCAGTAAGTGTGCCTGTGTTCCAAAACCTGACTAAGAGTGAATATCCGGTCGACACACGTGCCTAGTTTTCTCTCGTTTGCTTCTCCCGGGCTCTACTCAGATCTCTAACGATTATGGAACTAAGAATCTTAGACATTATGTTCCTCAGGTTGTGGTTGTCACAAGAATGTTTCTCCCCTTTCTTGATGACCAGAACAATCAGTGATTGGAACCATTTAGAGGGGATCACATCTAACTTCCACACACTAGCTAACACTTCAGTTAATCTGACCAATAATCCTCGGCCACCGACCTTCAGTATCTCCGGTACTAGTCCATATGGACCTGCTGCGCTTCCTTATTTCCTATTATTTACAGTTTACTCAACTTCAGTAAGTGTTGGAGGTCCTATCTGAATGTTTCATTCAGAATCCTACTAGATAACTGAAAATGAAATAGAAGCTGGAGGTCAGTCGAATTATTCCTCGAAGTATTCCGCCCATCGTTTCAGTCGTCTTCACACGAGTAAATCACCGACCGATCATCCTCTATTGTTTGACTAATAGTTAGTACTTTCGTCCCAGTTTCTTGATGGGTTTAAAAAGTTACCTTCTCTTACCTATCGCCTTTTCTACCCACTGCTGTTCGTGGTCACTGGGTAGACTTCTCTGTCCACATTTGAGTTGCTCCAACTCCTCATTGTGCTCGGAGATTGCAGAAATGCACTCACGTGCAACCATTAACTCAGAAGAGATCGTTGCAATCCACTGTCCTTTCCTTACAACTTTCCAAAGGTCAACTACGGCTTCTAACGCTGTTTCTACAGTAAACTGAAGGTGACCGCAGGCTTCTTCAGAATGAGTCATGTTGTGACAACCGTCTAGTCAGTTTCTCACCTAAAACCAGCTTTAGCGTCCTCGTCGTTGAGAAGCACTCGTAACTGTCTTGGTCCTGTAGTGTTTTGACGTCCATTTTGGAGCATATATACGCATGCTAGAACCGAGGCTTGATAGCTATTTAGACACGTTGTGGGAGGAGTAGAAATCTTTCACCGATTCTCCGACGATGACTGATTGCAATATGGTCTGTCTGTGCCTACCCACTTATCCGCTGAAATCACCTACCACAATAACCACGTCTGGACATTTGGTTTTCACAGTAGGTAGCTAGATAGTTTTCGATGGGACTCATTCGACTTATTTTTAATCGATGTGTAAGCAGAGATTACAAAGAGGACAACGAGTTCCACCACTCCTTTTAGTCCTTATTGTGCCGTCTAGTCTAACAGCACATAGGTGACTGTCAGCTGGGATGCAGTCGAGCAGTGTACTTTGTGCCTTAGTACCTAATGCTACACCTATATCTACAATACCACCAAATATCCGGAAACTTGAAGGGTAAACTATGAGAATTCGCCATATTGACTGGGTTAGGCTAAGTGAATAACCGCACTTGAATCCTCTTTGAGTGTCTCACAAACAGAGCACAAATCCATAGCCCGAGATGCCAGACTTTTGGTAAGCGAAGCTTGTTGACCAGATTGATACAAAGCGCGGACACTGAAAGTATTGATGTGGAGTTTAAAAACAGGGAAGCTGTTCTGCGACTTCAAATAGTTACCAAATGCTGATCTAGGAGAAATGTAAAATGATAGGGGAACACTTGCCCACAGACGTGAAGTAAGATTAGAAGGCAAGCATGTGGAACATGGGAAGTCATCTGAGGGATCTTTGGTGTTGACAGTCGTGAGGGTAACTGACAATTCTCGGTTGTCCACAACATAGAAGGGTGATTCTTCTTGAAGTACCGGAAATAGAAATGTAAAGAGATGACTATAGAGCCCAAGGGACATCCGTTTGAGATCAGTCAAACACGGGTTCTTCAGAAGTTTGAGATTTTAGTTTTTTTATGAATCTACCTAACTCACATTGTGACACCAGTATGCCATGGGGTAGAAGTGAGTGTATTGACCTTTTATCGACGCATAACTGGAGCTTGACAAAAACATCTATCAGATTCTCCCCCTTCGATAAGTTCTGGAACACAGGTGTACCTACCACAGTCAGTGCCAGACACTTGCCGTAATTCATGACCTGAAGGAAGCTTTCTACTCTGTCGACAGATGTGTGACAGTGTCTGACTTTGAAAGGAATTCCGGTAAGTATATAACGTTAAATAAAGCTCTCTACTTGAACTCCCGTAGCCATGTAAGGTTATATGGCGAGTTGTCACGTGAACTGATGACAACTAGTGGAGTCCACCAGGGATGCCCATTGTCAACGTTCCTACTCAACTTTGTCATAGATGCATTAATGTACATAACCTTAGGTATGTCTGACTCCTCAGGGACTGATCTACTTCCTGGAAGTCGTCTGGTTGACTTGGAGTACGCAGACGATTTCGTCCTGCTAGGTAAAGACGCTGACAAAATGCAGGGTCTTGAAACGCGTTGAGCAGAAGTCTGAGTACGTTTGACATGCGTCTTGCCCTTATCAAATGTAGTATGATGCTTCAGGACTGGTTTGAGACTACTCCTAGTTTAAGGATGGGAAGTGAAGTGTTGGGATGTGTCGACCACTTAGAGAGTTAAATCAACTCAAAAGGGCTGGTTGCTGAGGGAATCTCATCTCAAACACAGAAAATCTGTTTAGCATTTGCCAACTTGCGTCATCTCTGGCACAGACTGGAGGGATATATCCAACTATTTATTAAACGACGAGTGCATTGCAATGCAGTCTTTTTTGTTCTTTTATGCGGCTGTGAGACATGGCCATTAAAAGTAGAAGATATGAAGCGGTCACAATTTTATCACAGGTGTCTTCCTAGCATTGCCCGTGTATGGTGCAATCACGCTGTGAGCAATGTCAAAGTTAGGCGAAGAGTACTAGGCAAGGCAGGTAAGTCATTTTAATGGGGTTGTGAACCTTCGGACTGGACATGTGCTATGCATGCTGAGCTACCAGCCACCCTGACGTGCCACGATACTAGAAGTTGGATTACATTGGAAGAAGGCCCAGACTAGCCAGTCCAAGACGTGACATCAACCTATAAGGTCTCTGACTGTTGGTGTGTCGTGTAGACCACCTGATTTGAGTCCTCGGGAAGGCAGTAATCAGTGGTTGAGAACTCTTGGTGAAACGGCTGAAAATTAGTCGCAGTAGCGCAGATGTATTCACTCATCGATGTCTTCAAAAGCCCGAACATATTGGCTAACCTAGATTTTTAAATTTCGACTCGTCCCATACACCTTCGCCTACTTTGATATCAGTTCTCTATCCACTTGTTCTTTGTATACTACTGTGAAGTGTGACAACTTGAAATGATGAACTTGTGTGAGGGGTTCTTTGTTGATTTCATTTGCCTGTCTGCCTTCTCACAAGGAAGGCAGCATTGGCATGGTACTGTTGATTGAATTCAAGAAACACCAAACTGCTGTCATTCCCGGTCAAGCCAACAGCACAACTTCACCATTGTAGAAGGATAATTAACACCATAATGGTAACTGCTTCTTGTTCTACCACTATCCAACTGACGTTTCTGCATAGTGGGACCTCAAAGGAGCAGGTGTTCCTCCAGCATAGTTTGCCTGATCATTGGGATATGCAAGCCCCACCAGCACGTCAAGACAGTAATTACCAGTCGGCTACATATTTGGGAAGTTGGGTCAACCGTGATGAGTCAGTGATCGATGGGATTTACTCTTCATTTGTTCTTCATCAAATCACACTATCGTTGTCGCTACCGTGATACCCAATCACTTATTGGATCATGTAGGCTACGCTGCAGTTCGCTCTGTTCTAAACTAGAGGACATGGGGGGGGGGGCTTCAAGTGTTTGGCCACCGTTGCGTTGCGGCACAACATCAGTAATGTAGCAGTCACGCGTACAGATTTAGGCAGAAGAGTTAAGTTAGTTGATGAGAGTACAAGGTGATCTTCGTGCTTATTACCTTGATGTTTTGATATGAAATAAAGGTAACTTGGACAGTAGTGCTAGGTCTTATGCTGCTGCTGACTAACTGATATTTATGCGGCTCATAAATATTCAGTGTGGTCGATAACTCAGCAACTGTTACAGCTAGCGATTACAGTCAGCTAAACACAAGTAACGATACACTTAGATCCGCATAACTGGAGGCATGCAGAGACTGACTACTAGCTTCTTGGGATATTAAGAAAGGTCGTCTACAAGAACGGAAGCACAGGTCAGAGATTTGCTTCATTGTTTCAGAATGGCCACTGTTAGACTTTTCTCAAATAAACCTTACTCCAGCAAGTATCACTGGTCAGAATTGGCGGTGATCCCATCACAACACACGCCTAAGCCACCTATCAGTTCGGTGGGTTCACAATCCCGGCACTCCACCCTGTTTAAGTCTTTGTGGAGTTGTGTTTCAATGATTTAGGGAGATGACTTACAACCAGTGAGTCACGTGTTCGAACACTGCTTTACCTACTGAGGTTTGAAGAACCAGGTAGTATCATCAATCCTTACACGCTAAGTTCGACTCGTTTCCAACTGCATGAATGAAGACAAGGTTTCGATTTTTCTAGGTTCACAATCTGACTGGCAAACACCATATGCTTAGATACTTCAAATACTTGAAACCAATGACTTAGTGAATATACAGCAATCCTTTAATTCCCTGCACGTACCTCTATAATGGAATGTGACTCCATGAATGGCTGTACAAAGATTTAAGTAGCGATGGAAAAAATTTGTAGGATAAGATGGTGATTTGGTCTTCTGTGAGATTTGATATTTTATCGTGGACATTGATTCGCCAGGTTTAGTGACATCTTCGGCATCAAGCCTGGTGACGAAACGTCCACGAAGAGATATCTAAGATTTAAGTAGCGTAATATTCTCTATCAATCCTAAGCAAGCTAGCTTCGTTGGCAAGAGCACAACCAACAAGCTTTAGAAGCCTATGCGGAGAAACCTCTTGCCCTGTTGGATAGATGTTAACCCTAAGGACCGTAATTATGATTTCTGATATAAAAACATGGACACATTTCTAAGCAGTGGTACTAAAGCGACAAGAGTAAAAGAGCAAAGAATACGGTTTAGGACCAACACAGTAGTGTTGTAACATTTATTTGACGTTGCTGATAAAACTACTCATGAGTAACTAATATTTTATAATACATTTTCTCGAGTTTCTTCTCACTGTCTATTCGATATCAGGCTATTTGATGTTTGATTAGCTTGCTTAGTCAGTTGAGTGGGAGCTATGATATATATATTTCAGTACTTGCTGCTTACGCGTTCTAATGTTACAAACATGCGTGTAAGCGTACCGCTACACAGGGATGTCAGGTCCCATGTTGATATTGACTAACTGCCCCTCTAGCACTGAAAGTTAAATAGTTGCTTGAAAGTGAAGCTTTGAGCAACACCTAGTTGTGTGGAGCATTTAGGCTGCATATTATCAAGCAGCAACTACCCCTTTCGCATATATGATTCAATGCGAAGTTATTCCGCATGCAATATGGAAAGTCACATATAAATAAGTGACCAGTAGTCTCAAATTCCCAAAAATCACTTCTCAATATCTTACAGGAAGACATCGCACGCACCTAGTCTGGGAATCACATTTCCAGTAGACAATTCATCCATCGATGAGTTAAGGGAAGAATACTGCTTTAAATTATCTTAATTTTCATCTACTAATTTCCTTTTTCTTATGGATCAACATCCATTGGCTGTACACAACGTCAAGTTTGTAAGTGTATTTTGGAACATTATGCAACTTGATTATCCAGAGAAGAGAGAAATATCAATAGTTCTATTCTTCAACACAGACATTCGGTCTCTTCTAGTTCATTTAAAGTAATTTACAGAATGAGCCTCCATATGATTTCAAAGCCCTCCTAGTGTCATCTAAAAGTAACCGAATTATTCATGCAGTACGCGACGAGTCACACGTATTGTGTGATGGCTAATGATACTGTTACCGTAGCTTTCAATTGTGACTCATCGGTTTAGAGAGTTGGCTTACAACCAGTGGGTCACTGCTTCAAGTCCCACCCTACTTACCGAGGTTTTGACAGCCAGGTAGTATCCCTAGCTGGCATACAATAGGTTTGAGTCGTCGCCTACTGCACGAATGTTCATAATGTTGCTGAATGCATTTCGACTTCCAGTCGAATCACTGGAAATCCACAAGTGTAAGCCTGGTCTCTGAATTCAAAAACATTACGTACAGCCACTAGTTTTACCATAGCTAAGGTAGTAAATCTCTTCTATATTCAGAAACTTTATTTTACTCTACAATGTTATGGTAATCCTCTGTTTCTATTAATTGACTTATTTGTTTCCGATGATTTTCAATACGATCGTATGTCTTTAATAAGTGAAATCGTCGAAAGTAGGATTTTTTCATCATTGTGTCCTTGATTTAGTGAACCCCGAATATGCACAACCACAACGTCCACAAGTACTTACTGCATACTTAAAAGTTTTAGGTGGCATCAGAAATTGTGGATGGGTAAGACTGAAATTTAGTCTTCTTCACATTTCTCTGAACCTTGTTGATGTGTAAGTGTATTGCCAATCACATACCAGAACAAAAAAATGTAACTCACCTTGAGAATTGGACAGTGGACCAGATGTCATTGATCCTACTAGATCAGTCTCATGTCCAACCGGTTCACCACCACTCAGACTTTCAATCACACTAAACAGATGTGGATCAGCTGAAATCGTATTCAAAATAGGAAATAACGCTCTATTTTTGGAACGTTTTCGTTGGCAACGCTTGAGAACACAGTGATCCAACGCGATTCGCTTTGATCTACGTGGACAATAAGCACAATGGCGTGGACGTTTCCTTAAAAGGTTTCCGGAGGTATTGAATTGTTCTGTATTGCTAAGAAACGATCTCAAAGGCACGTAAAATTCTACTCCATTACTACTTCCAGAAGTCTTTACATTCTCGTAAGCTAGGTCCCGCAAATGAAGGCGTAGATATTGTGATCCGACACTTTTTCCATAGCTTAGTGCAGCTTCTATAGAGCTCTGAGAACCTAAAACGATCGGAAGAACAGCTAAATGAACTTCAAATAGATAGATTAAAAAAATTAACGTAGAATATGCGCAGTGTTAGACAATATAAACATCCGTAGGAAGAGAGAAAGATAACGTTACACTTATAGAACCGAAGAGTTACAATAACCATTAAAGAGGAAAAGTGAAGGATGATCATATCAAGTTTCAATAACAGGAGAATGTGTATAGGTTCAGCCTAGCAAACACATGTATGTTGATGTGCTACGATACGAGCCGCAATTATTGTGTGAAAGCTGAGATCACCTAGTCTTCCTAGCTTCGGTGGGCAAAGTGGGATTCGAACCCGCGACTAATTGGTTAAAGTTCAATCCACAAACCAATAATCCAACAGCTGGGTACTATGAATACAGGAATGCAGTTTCAAAAACGGTGACAATTTGTGTTAACACAGATCGTAGCTTTCAGCACCTAGTTTATTTACATAAGTGAGTGTCTGGACCACACGTTTCGAGCGGACTCGTTAATATTTCAAGAGGGCGAAAACTACCAGTGATTCAGGACAGAAGAGTAATTCTTAGAATGAAAGTTATCCAATATGGAAACATAAGAAGCGAGCAGTAGAGACAGGGTAAGACCAACATAGGACCAGTGAACACTGGATAATGGTCTAACCTGCCGCACTTATCATTACAAGGTAGAAAAGGGAAAACAGAAGACGAAGATAGCATCAGACGTCATAAAAAGACCTTTCAATTTACACCAAGGTAGAGCATGAATGTATCTTTGCGACTGCAACTGTTTCCAAACTATGTCAACTAGTCTCCATGTCACCGATCTCGGTGGTCTAATAAACTACAACCCGAAGAGCTATTTTCTACGCAGTTCTGAACTATAGTCAGTGGCGTCAAGGAATTATGTTTCCTTTTTATCCCGCTACCTATAATTTTAAAACTCACACTACCTCATTTAACACGATATGGTGAGCTGTTATTTGAAATGCATAGTTAAAGTTCTCATTATTTCAGTCAGCGGTTTACAATCTTATCGACTAATTTGTCTCTCTTACCTAAGAACCTACGCTGTGATTCTAAACTACCTGTTTTGACTTTACCATATGTGCAGTACTAGGAGGGTAATGATGGTATGATACTATAAGCCTTACGATATCTGCGAAATTAATGGTCATATTGCACAACTGTTCAGTAGGACAGAGCGGAATTTTTCGCAGAACGCAAATCTTAACAGGCAAACGCATATCTCATCAGCTCTATTAGAAACAGTCAGTTGAGTATTCTACATTTGTACCGAGATTTGGTCGGCTACTGATCCACCAAGGTTGATGCAACTATCAAAGTGAGTGGAACGACTAACGCATTCAACCAATTCGCTTCCAACTAACAGACAAGGTATCGATGTACGCTAATACTAATGATGTGCATATCACATATTGAAAAATGTTTAAAAGACGTTGTGTTACCGGCGTCTTTACTTGGTCCAAGTCAGTCGCGGAATCACAGTTCACATAATGTTGGACGGAGACGATGATCTTACCAAGTACGTCTATATGTTTAAATAGGAATCAGCAATATCACCGATGAACAACACTGTGTGCAATGTTATGAATAAACATAAACAACTATCTATCCCCAATGACTTCTCTATCTCTTAACATTTTGCTTTCCATCACAGCTCACTATTATCCAGTTAATGACAAAAGCATGGATCATGAGCTGACATCCATCCATCTTTTGCTAAATTAGTCGCTGCACCTTTTCTTTAACACTATCACTGTTATTATTATTATTATTACATTCACTTTGAATAGTTTCCGGTGTTATTTCACCTAATCGTTTCAATCTCTTCAGGAAACATAGATTTTATTTCGACCAACTTATGCATTCCTGTTGCATAACACTATTGATTTAACTCTTTCATCAAATTTACACATCTTTCTGAGTTAAATACATTCTATAAACGATTGGTTATTTTACATAATCTACTTTGTTATCACAAACGGTTATCATAATCACAAGTACCTTCATCATCATTACTATTAGTATTATCACCCATTATTTAAATCCCCTCATGGGATATAATCTGTCAACTATCATGTATATACGAATGCACAGCTTGTAAGTAAACCCGTTGACCACAAGGAGGAGTGATAACAGCTTAAACGTAAATTTACCAAAGTTCTTCGCAATGATCGCGAGCAATGGTAAGTGGTGAAAGCCAAGGAGATGAAGAAAGTATCAGCATTAGGTGATACTTATCAGTATTTAGGCTTATTAAAGATAATGGCAAAAAGAAGACTATGGTTAGTCAGACCATCACCAAGAGGAATCGGACTCTGAAAACCTCACAGGACAGCTAAGTTTGGCAGAATACTACATCACAGCTCAACTGGCCTGCAGCCAAGCTGCAGTTGTCCAAACCTAAAGTGAAGCAGATGTTGGCCGTCAAACCCTTCTTGAAGTTGGAAAGCATGTTTCAAACCTAAAAAGGCAGCATGACCCGATTCTTTGCCATCAACTCGTTTTAGGATATTGGTCAAAAATTACAAGGAAGACTGGCGCGAGTGCTAATCAATTTATGGAAATCAGAGGTAGTCACACTAAACTGGCCCAGACTATTGATTATTCCAATTTATAAGAAAGGAGAGAAGTCCTCTTTCGATAACCACGGGGAGATCTGGTAAACGAACATCACAATACATCCAAGGGTCTTCAGTATCCGAGGCCTAACTGAAGCTCAAAACACTAAACTCGGGGAAACAAGGCAGTTTCAGACCTGAAGGGTGCATCAATTACATCTTCAAAGTTAGGTTTTGAAACTAAGGAGCTCGACACTAGCTATATTTTAGACCGAAAGGTGGCGCTGGCCTGCTGTAGACTGAGACGGCGTCTAATTGAGAAGTACTGAGCAAATATATTGTGCGAATGAAAGCTCTCCATGCGAACCTACGCAAACGCGTAAGAGTAGAAAGAAACACCGTTCGAAGTAAGGATGACTAGAAGTGTCCAACAGGTACGTTTATTGTCATTTTTCTCTAAATTTCTAACTTGTCCTGATTGGGGTAATGCCAAGTACATACAGCTTTCAGGGATTCGCTTATTACCCAAAAAGCACGCAGTGAAGCTTGAGTATGAAGACGAAATTATCCTGTTAAACAAAGGTGCTGACAAAATGCAGGGTCATCTGAACGCCAGTAGCGGACGTTGGACGCTTTGGACGCTTTTCATACCCTTTAAAAGCTAGGCGATGCTTGCTCTACTTGAAAGAGTTTCATTAGCTCCAGTTAGTTGGTAGCCTATCCCGAATACAAAAGGTCTATTCGTCAGTAGCCAAATAATAGTTTGTGGCGCCAGAGAGGCACTCGACTATCCATTAAAAAGATGAGTATACTGTGGAATAATTCTCTGTCACTATACGGCTGTGAAACATGACCATTGAAAGTAAATGTGTAGAGAATGCAGGTAATTAACTACAAGTTCTTCGCTCAGCAATCCAGAAGGGTACGAAGGCTGATGATCAGCAAACTATCTCAGAGATTAAATTTCTTGTCTCCAATGGCGTGGGTGATCTGGGACAGCTTCTGATTATTGACAGATGCATTTGTTAGCAATCTAGCTCTTTAGGACACACTAATGCATTGAGGACCACTTTAAGGGGTTAAATCTTGAACCAAGTAATCAAGGCTGAGTCGTTTTGGATGATTTATCTTCATCGTATGATCTTTGTTATCGTTCCAAATACTAGCAAGGCATCCCACTGCAGTCTTTCACGGTAATTGTCATATTCACTTTCCTTATTAGCTCTTAAGTAAGAAATACCGGATTAAAAGCGAGGTTCCGAGCACGACATGCCCAAGTCTTGAGGAAACATTGCATGCTTTCTAAGGAAGACATACAGACGAAATTAACTGACGTGAAAGATTTGAAGGTAAAGATATGGAGAGTGGACAGTGAGCACTGGCAGAGTGGCGACGATGGTTGGTTGTTTCAGGTTGCTCACCCTATGGAAGGTGGGTTCTTCTTGAGGCACTTAAAAAAGAAGGGTTAGTAAGTGACCGCAGAGTCCAAGGGACATCTACTTGAGGATGGTATTTCAGTTTGATTTTTGTGAATCAGCCTGTGAACCTGTATCAGCGCATATAACCAAATTCAGATCACCAAAAAGCGGTAAGCAATGACAATGACGAAATAGGTTTGTTGTCCTAATTACGGAATACTGAAGCCACATCTTCGGGCTAAAAGGCCACTAAGACTATTCTGCAACCAGCTGAAATGGATTCTTCATGGCCTCGCCATGTCATCTAACCAGCTGAAAGCGAACTTCCTCCATGACTAAAGTGGTAGTGAGGATGTACTTCTCGTTGAGGTCACTCCGTCAAAGTGGGAGTTGACCCGCTTTTGGCTTCCAAATATGTGTAACTTCGAGTCTTAAACAACTTAAATAACAAATATTACTTTTTCTAAACATTCACTGAAAGGTAAATATGCGATCTTTTGTAATTTCAAGACCATTAGTTTCAGTTTTCAGGTTTATTGATAGTATTCCAAGAGGCCTGTATTATTCTCAGCAGTACAAATTCCCGCGAAGACGAAGTTTCTTCTTTAAAGTACTCATCGAAGGAACAGCCATCCTACATTTAGGTAATGGGTTCCAAGCGCTGGCCACTCTCTGAAAGAATCAGATTCCCAACCGTAGTCTATTTGACTGTGAGTTGTGGACCCTTTGTAGTGACCTCTTAGATGGCTAGTTGTAGATGTCGGGAGATAAGAGAGATCAACACCCGAATCATTTTTTCAAGACAAGACAATATAGCATAAGATCCCTTTCCCCACCTTTTGATAGATAATTGGAAAACACTGTCCAACCGTCTTCTTATGGGAGGTGCAAAAGTCTTGTTGCCAACTTAGAGCCTACCCTTTGTACCCGTTCTAGTGTGTGCTTCTTACCTGAAGCAAGGACCGGGTGCCTATGTGTAGTACTCCAGATGATGTCTAAAATAGTTAGGTTATTAGGTATATCTCTCCCCAAAAGAACCAACGGCTACTATAAAAAGTTCGACTACAATACAGAAGGTATGAGGGATGATAGGATACACACCTTGGTAGAAGCTTCCTATCGAAGACAGTGTATCCAGTAAACTTTGAAGGTCAGCACAACGATCTATTTTGCCTGTGAAGATATTATCAGATTTCAATTCTAGATATACCTTTGTATAGCTGGCACAAACCAGATGCAGCACTCGCGAAAAATTCCCATACTTTTATTACAAGTCTGCTAGGATCGACATCATCTGAGTTATAGACGGACGCCATAAAGAGAAGGATGCCGAAGTTCCCGCAGCGCGAAATATTGTACAAGTGGACGAGGTAAACAAACAGAAGCTAATTGTTAATACCACTTTCAAGTAATAGGATAAGTAAAGAAGTTGAAATCCGCAAATCTAATGAATGTTGCTTTTAAGTGACCATGAAAGGTTTTGATGTACTACAAACTGTTCAGATGGTTCGGATGTTTGTTGTCAAACTAGAAGCTTTCACTTAACTGACTTCCGCATTTAAAATCCGTCAATCACTACTTCTTGTTGTCAGTAACTTGTGTAAGATTTAACAGAGGGCAAAACATGGCGGTGAAATGTGAAAATTTAGTCACGTCTGAACAGTTCCCATACACACCTCAAGTAAGTACCAGGCCGGCGTTTAGAAGATTCAGACGAAGTAGCCTGGATCACCCCTGCGGTAACAGCATTCCGGGTTTAACAGCTCTTAGACAACGGAGGTTGTGCCTGATATCTAACCTGCTATACTTTAGGCCTAGTTTCTATATGTCATCTAGGATGGATGCTACGACTAAGATCCAACTAGTGACAGAGTGGATGTTGAGGGGCGCTGAAGATGTTGTCAGCCACTGTCGAATCTCCCCTTAGTCTTCGATATTCAGCAGGATAGATCAAGTGCAATCAGTAGTCCTTCATATGTTTTTAGATCTCAGTCGTCGAAAAGATTTGGTCGAGCGCCTTTAGATGCGTCCTAAGCTTAATGTCCTTCTGCAGAGTAGACGGGAAGTCGATGGTCCCAAGCTCCGGGTGAGGTGGAATGAAGTTGTTGAAAATCTCGCAAAAACACCTACTAAAGCGCTTAGACTCTATTGATTTCACCGTTTTTAACGATATAATTCCCGTTGCAAACTTAGAGAACAGTTACTCTTTGGGTTGTACGTCTGTATTACTGGAGATATTTTTCCGAATGACATCACAGTTCCGTATCCAGCTTCAAGATATCTGGAGCGACATGTTTTCATCTATGGTTCCCCTCTGGTTCCACCGCTATGGGTTGAGAAGTATCGGGAGTACAGCCCATATAGATTCTATAGTTTCAAAGGAAGTTCAATTTTTTTCGAAAGCATCAAGAAAACGAACAACACGAAACCTTTTCTTCGAGGAATTCCACGTTTTGCAGATTCCAGCTACAAAACAGTCGACAAGGATCTTTACTTGTTTATAGAACTTCTGTTTACTGTATTATAGGTAAATTTTTGATGAAAGGTTTACGCGCAGTGGCAAGTTTTTATTTTGGCAATATTTGGAGCAAATCTGCCGCCCGTGATCACAGCAACAATTGGGATTTTTCAGCAATATTTTTCATTGATATGTTCTCCTCACTAGTTTATCTGCTATCTTCCAAATAAAGATACCTTGGGCTGCGGTGCTAGGGGATTAAGATGCTCAGGTGTTCCTGGGGTATTCTGTGGGAGTTATGCGGCTGACGAATACCAAGCAGCTGTGCAGGATGATGACGGTTTTATGACCTTGTTGAGGAGGTTGAGATAGCATAACGGGGAGTGCATATGTGCGGAAGATTGCGTACATTTTGCTGGCTCACCGGAGGGCAAGGAGATTATTCAAGAGCTCAGGAATGTAAGGCCAACACTGAGTGAAGATCTGCCAGCAGTAGCAATGGAACTCATCAATGTTTGCCCCTTTGCATTATCCAGAAACGGCGCAGAGTCAGAACCGGAAATGGTCCCGGCGCAGTTTATGGAGGGTATGCAGGGAGCTAGTGCTTAAAAGTTGGAGCTTGTGGACACAGCTTACCTGATGAGAACTGGAGACCCACAAACGTTTCATGACAGTTGATGGGCTCGACGGCAATGGCGCCGGAGCTGTAGAGGTAATTGTCACGAAGAAAGAGGTTGAAGATTCACAATAGCAAATGGTAGCCCCACAAGTGAGCAGAAAAGATGAATGCTTCCTTTTGGGGGTTGTGAGCACTGCTATTAGAACTGAAAGAGCAACATCAGAGCATGGGTGCACGAACGTCACCACTCGTTAGAGGTTGCACGGATGTGTGGTCGTGTCATTTTCTTGAGATAGGCGAATGCAGTTAATAGCGCCAAAAAATAGAAAGGTGGTTAGGAATTACCAATCATTTACCATGCACGAAAATAAGAAAGTAGAAAAGGTAGATGTAACAGAAGTATCTGTAGTCATTGAGTCAACTACTGATTACATGCGTGTATTAGCCGAGGACAAAGAACCACATGGACATTGTGACAATATGGCATATGAAATACGGACAGAAAATGGACAGGACATTTGCAAACAGTCGTATTACTCTTCACCTGTTTAAGGCATGACTGACTGTGACAGCTCGTTAAGCTGACACGTGCAAAATGGAGCAATCAGACGGGAAATACAGATTTCGTATTGACCTTAGATAGCCAAAAAGCTACATATTCTAAAAGATCACGCTCTCCACATATTCAAATAACTGTCGAGCTACCAGAAGTTACAGAAAAATGAGGTGGTAGGGAGAAATCGGTTCTCGCTGTTCAGCAGAAACAAATACTAATTTGAACGAATTCGGTTAGGTTTTGATAGAGAACGATCTACTTTCAGGTGACATATGAAGTTGTTGCCCACAAATTTGCGGAACACAAGAATGTATGGTGATGGCCTCATGTGCAGTCTATCCCAAGAATAACAGTGACAGATCATAACCCATAGTTTGAGAGCGTGAAGTTAACATCTAGCTTCGGTCAGCCGGTATCGGTAGAATAATAACTTCTTAACACCCACCAGGCAAAAGATTGACAAAAAGGAATAACCTTGCCCTGAAAGAATGTCTGTTGGAGAAAGGGGATTTGGAAGCAGAAACGAAATCAGTGGTATTGGTGTATCGGGAATCCAATGGCAGAACGACGGATAAACCGTCGCTTCAGCTGATATATGACAGGGCATCTAGGCCACCGTCGCAAGGTAGGGCTTGGAAGCAACCAGAGTCATGGGATTCTCCAAGATAGTGAACGGGACGAGATCAGCCATAAACAAGGTAAAAGAAAGACAAAAAGCGGATCTAGCAAAGCTCTCACCGGAAAAGAGATGAAACGGAAACTTTCCGGCGTAGGTAAGTATGTAAAGTAGGTCGTATGACAATGAATCGCAGGAAAATGACCAGGGTCACAAAATTTGCTCCTAAAATTATTGAGCTTATGAATGGTCATGTGGGGAGGAACGTTTACACGATCAGCAAAGAAAACGACTAAAATGTGTGAACGTCATTCAGCTTTGGAAATGGATTACAGGAACGAAATGCGGAGTCATAAACTATGCAGAACGATACACTAACAGCACAATAAGCAGAGCGACAGAAACATCATTTAAGGAAAGGGCGAGTAATTCGTTCTCATTCCATTCTGATGAATCCCAACTTTCGTGTACTTTTCGTCGTCGGACTAAACTATCACACCACATTTTCGCTATGCCGTATTTGCCCAGCTGGAATAAACCTCTCCGACCGATTCGGCAATTCATTCATTACGTTGACCTTTCTTCAGGATCGCGATCCGACTGGGTGATCATAAAAGTCGCCTTCTGCGCCAGATTTGAATGTCAACCGGAAAACCTTACATCGGACTCATACCCAGGAAGAGAACCTTCCTGACGAAGTTGAAAATTCGACGAATAGCACGAAGTATTTGCCGTTCGTTTATTTGCTTTCTTTGTCATTTCTTCCGGTATGCTACGCCAGGGTTGTACGAATAAAATATACCTTGTATGAGGTATGGAGCTTTTTGTTGTTCTGATCTGTGGTGTTTAAAAGCTCGACAATGGGCCTGGATCTTTTTACGTCGAAAGCAACAAGCCCCACGCCGAGAAACGCACGTGGGATTGGCGGAATCAGACAGTCTACATCTGTTTCTTGTAAGGGATGGGACACTTCGCCGGCCAGAAATGCTCTTTGAAGGACCGCCCCGCGTGCGTCGTACGGCAAACTGACCAATATTGTCGTGTTTGAGTTTCATTTTCGGCAAGTTATGTATCTGAGGAACTGCTAGCGTTCTTGGCTTAGTCTTTGTGACGTTGAAATGTTTGGTCATAAACTTTTCTTGGCAGCCATCCCCATCATGTAGGTGAACTCTTTCTCCGTAACGTCAAGAGGGCAAATGTCTACTGCATGGTACACCAATTATTTCATCAGGCTTGGCTTGTATCAGAAAGATACAGCATTAAAGAACTACTTGCACTTGCCTGCCGATGTTGGCTTTCTATAAATCTTTTTATATTTCTATCCAGCCTTCTTGCCAGCAGAACATCCAGAAATAGAATGCCACTACTTTCCTCTTATAATGTGAATATGACAGCCAGATGAACGCCACTGAACTTATTAAGAACAATGCCTCTAATCCAGTTTTTGGGTAATATACGCACATTATCCATGCAACGATTATGTGGTTCCAAACAGCTGATTGCCTCATTCAAAGAGGGACACTCTCCAGGGGTGACCCGTGGTCAAAGCATCGTGCTGCCCGTGGAACGTAATGCTTAAAAAGAAATGCGCATTCACTGTGCGTTTCATGAGTGGTTCTTCCAATATGGGAGCAAGAATAACTGCCTCACACCAACATTCAGTCTCTTCTAGCGGATATCTTCGGCTGGGTGCATCAAACTGCTGGGTAAAAAACTATATCGAAAAGCAATGAAGCATCCTCCTATGACTCACAACATCCTCAGCACGCCTGGCCGCTCACTCAGTCACTTATTAAATCTTAGCTGTAGCGCTAATCTTATGGGACACACAGAAACTAAGTCTGGAATATAGCAGGTTAGATGTCAGGCATAACTTCCATTCCCTAAGAGTTGTTAAACCCTGGGACGCTCTCCCTGAAGATGTGATCCGGGCTACTTTGTGTGAATCGTTTAAACGCCGATTGGATACCCACTTGACATATGTCTGGGACCTGCCCGGAACTAATTGAATTTTCATACTTTAACCGCCACTTTTTCCTCTTCCCTTACCTGTACACAGGTTAACAACTGCAAGGAGAAGTGATCCACTGGTCACAGACGCGGAAGCCAGTTAAGCGAAAGCTTCATCTATTCCGTCAACAAGCGTTTTATGATAGCTGGTTTTTCCCTTCGCCAAACGAACTGGGTTTAGTTGGTTCTCAAATTTACAATTTACGTAAAGCCATTCCTCATCTCGACGTGGCTGATGGGCCCCGTTTGATCAAATCTTGAACTCTTATTGAGAAGCGCCAATCAGGGTGAAATTCAGACCTTCGTCGAGACGAGAAACAGAGAAGGCCCGTGAGCTGTGACGCAATAATTCTGGCGTGGTGAATTTAAAATGAAAAATGACGGTTAACGGGGATTATTGGAGTGATGACATTCCAAAAATACAAAGATTGCGTGGTCAGGAGTCGTCCGGACTACAGGCCAAAAAGTTTTACCACAGAGCTAAAATTGATTTCAAGTTGCAATACGAAGGAAAGTATATCACTTTTCGGTACACAAATGACGTTCATGAGTTAAGATCATGTCTGTAGTCTTAACATCCACAGGTAACACCGAGGCTGCATAATGCTCGGCGGTTGCGTTACAAATAGCTAACATGGCTGATTCGAATACACAGTTTGGCCTTTCGTTAGATAACCATCTATTTTAGCACCAACAATTATGTTTACAGCTTCACTGATCACTCAGGAATCATCCCCACGACCAAAAGAATCAGTAAATACCCGCAGAGCTTTACAACTCAGGTGAGCACCTAAACTCGAGCACTTCCGGATCTTCAAGCACAACACTTCTCAAGGGTGCAGAATTATCCCATTAAAAATATTTGTTGGGGTGCATCGGGATAAACATGGAAGGGTTGTCGGCCAAGCAATAACGGGTTACACAGACTCCATGTATTTTTATAATGAATCATGGGGCCTTGTGTAAGATGAGCGTTTGGTGCACATCGTATTCCATCTGCTGGAGTCACATGATACAAAGAACCGGAAAGTTTATACTGTATCGATATTGCATATAAGTTGACTTCAGAGCCTTCAACTGCATTCAGTTCTTCGGTTTCATCGCTTGACGTTTTCACCGCAACTATGACCGATGGGACCATCCATTGCAGGAGTAACTTCAGAGGCTGGAGTTTGAAGAACATTGAGTGAAAGGTGATCTCGCCATGAAAACTTTGAAAGCAAATCAGTCCGAAGACTCCTTTCGATAATTCTTAACGCTCCGGACCAAGCACTGTTTCCAGTAAATCAATATGTTTTGGTTGAAATGTAGTTTTTAATGTGTTCTTATAAAGTTGATTCTGAAAACAGGAAGACGAATGTGAGAATAAGGAGAAATCTTATATCAGGGAAGATAAGTTGAGGGGGGACCGAAGTTTATGTCCTTTCAAACGCTCTCGTTCCTTTTGAACGCTTTGATATTAGCATAACGAAAAAACTTTGTCGCCCTTCTACCCAGCAGGTCGTACAAGTTTCCAGATATGTGATACTTAATCGTAACCAGGCATACATCAGGTACATTTGTAACTTTCCAGCTGCATATGATGTCTAGGCCAACTGTGAATCACGCACACTTCGTAAACACTCGTGGGCCCACTGAGGTACAAAAAACTTTGTGACATTGGTAAACTTCTGTGCACTCAAACGTCCAAGCATATTTTCATTAGCCTGAGATGCATGTACAGTGGCTATTCGAGTGACAGGTCATTACTTAAGAGTGTCCTGGTGAGCGGGCAGCGAAATAAAGGTAGCAAACGTGTAGCACGTATTTTTCAGGGGTCTATTTCAACTATGGAGAAACTTACTGAAGAGGAAACTAATTCTCAGTTTGGTCGCACAACACCCGGCTCCAGCTAGTGACCTATTATCACGCATGTTATGAGCAAACGTTACTAGTCCGATTTCTGAGCTGCGACAGTGTAGATGCCTATGGGGTAGCTGATAATCAAACGCAAGGTTCACTTTAAGTCGCCCTTTCAAGAATGGTTCCTGCTCTGAAATGTTACATTTACAGACGTATTGTAAGCTGCAGTTAGCTCCAAGTGTCTTAAAGTCGGAAGTAATTTGTACCTCTTCAACCTTAAATTTGTCACTTGTGCGGAGGCCGTTAAAAGTGGGCTGATGCACGCTTTCATTTTACACATGTGACCTGAAAACGTGGGTATTTCCATTGGTTTCAGTTGCAAGTCGGTCCATGACGGCGGGGAAGGTTTCCGACTTTAAGCAGCCCCTGATAAACGCACATGGTATTCAGTAGTTTTTGACCTTCGCCGTGAAAATTGTGGGGCGAACACTATTTGTGGTGTTTGGCACTAGAATATTACACTGACCACGTAAAATGTGTTGGCGATTTGTAATGGAAGAGCTATGTTGTGTGCCGCAGTCTTAAACCACGAGATCGTAGGGACCGGCTGGCAAGATTCTAACAGGCATTACTTCTTTGAGATCACGCCGTAAAGAAAGGTCTGGAAGACAACTGCGATACTTTGTCATCAGTTCTCTCGTAGCCATAGGTCAGAATGCTTCAACGGCAATTACACCAACTGCTATGTTAGAGATAAGTGGTTGCCCGTAACAGTTGCACTCGAAGGTTCACTGCTACATACTTCTCTCATTCCTGCGAGTACATCAGTAGCTCAGCGTTTCTATAACTCAACTTGGCTACGAAATTTGTGTTGACCTCCAAGATCTGTTAGACGACGTTTCTTGAGAGCGGTGGTTTTTAGGCGTGTATGTAGGCTATTCACGTCAGGGCGTATGGGCTGCTGCGCAAATGTTCGATTCCCGTTGCACCGCGCACACAACAGCAGGGGGCTGAGGAAGGCTGTCTTTGATGCTATGTCTTTGGAAGCTGGCTTTGGCAGACCAAAGTCATGTTTCTGGATCCTCTGAACAGAATGACACAGGCTGAATGCGATGCGTTGTCGGTGTAATACGAATAGCTTCAGGGGAGAATGATTGCACATGGGTACTAAGTTTGCAATGTGAATGTTGAAAAGATAGAGTACATGAACAAAGCTGCACAAGTAGAGGGACGAAGGAATTTAATAGCTGGGTCGTGAAGCGCGATTTTGACCATGAATGTCGCATCAAGAAAGGACGCAATTTGCGGCTAAGTGTGGATGGTACTTTCATCCTGTCGTCCCAATACGCCGAGATGCTCTAGCTAGCCGGCTGAGGAATCGTGAGCAAGCAATACGATAATACGACCACCCGTTGACAGTGTATGAGCTCCATCATTTGGATCCAGCTTGATGAGTACGTCATGGCCATGAAGGTGGGCATTAAGGTTGAATATCACTGGAACATGAGTTGTTGATTCCGTGAAAACTGCAAGTAAAAATAAACGACAACTGATGACCATTGTGGGAGACACGCACCCTTGTCTTGATGCTACATAGGATGAAATTTTTGCGCCAGAAGTGGGAGGCATCGGGTTTCCGTGCCAGTTGCGACATCACTCACTGAGTTGCGGGTACGTCCAGCCACCCAGTTACAAATAAGATGAATTGCGCGTTCTGGATTCCACTGCTAGACGCCGATTAAACCACGGCACAAAATATTCGGGTGAAATAGAAGCATTCGCACTAAAGTGCACCCGCCAACAGAGGTTGGGTGATTCGACCCAAAAGTACACCGGGGGTTTCGGGTGTTGATAATAAGCTTTGGGGAATTACTTGTCATCATTGCCTACAACCTCCACATGGTGGTTCTGTGAGAGATCTAGGACAGGTCCAGTTGGGATCAGGGACCTAATGGTTCGCCCAGCTATTAAAGCTTTCCCGATAGACTCAGTGAGAGTAGTCACCTGAGTTGACAGCACTGCGAAAACAACGCAGTTAGTGCAACAAAAATTTGAATTCCACCCTCAAAGTTTGCTGAATTTAGGTCCGGTATTCGTTGAATCTGAAATGGAAAACAAGAACTTGTAGTGTCTTGACAAAGTTTCGTGGAAATGAAAATCCCACAACTATGATGGGGTACAGGGAAAGGTCATTGGCAAAAAGCTTGGCATTCCCTTGGAACATGACACAGCTTGCAAGAGAACTGATAACTCGCAGACGAAATGAAACTAAAAGTTCTGGTTTCAACAAAACTGCGTCATGGGGATAGACAAGGGCGACATGTTCATGGATATTGATCAGCCATGTGGGTCTTCACGCATGCCGAGAATGTGACGGTGTTACCTAAATACGTATTCTGATATCCGAAGAGTAGCATTTGTATCCACAAAGCTTCCTCGTCACCAGGGTGTTTGAATATCGGATGACCTTCCACTAGTCGGTCAGGCCAGGTGGAGGCGATGTTAGGGCGGTCTGTGGCGACTTAGAGACATCCCAAGCTAGTGGTAATCGCAGACTGACATCGGTAAGAGGAACAGTGGAGACTTGAGAGCGCTAAACAGGCGTATCGCCATGGTATGCGACTTCCCGAAGGCGCGCGCCCGCGGCCCTACCGGGAATTGAACCCGAGACCTTCAGGTCCCGTACCTAGCGGTCGCGCTGTGTCGTGAACCGCCAAAAGCTGGAAGTGTGCGCCATTTGATTCCGACCAGGCGGCTCGGTGGTAACGTGCTGGCTACTGAACCTGAAGGTCCTGGCCCTGGGTTCGATCCCTGTCGGGGTCGTGGTTGCCCATTGTCGTGGAGTCCCATACCAGGATGAAACAGCTGTACAGCGCTCTCAGGTCTACGATGAACGCCGACTGTATGCGATATTGTCGACGAAAAACTTGACTTTGGGTAAGGCCGGTTTCAAACGGCTGATAGTGACGGGATTTCCACTACCGTGTGAATGTGTGACAAAACGCTTCGTGTCACTTGATGGCTTGCAGTACCTCCTCAGAAGGCGATCTGAGGAGTTTAGGAGGGGCATCTCGGCGACGTTTTGTATAAAACGTAGCGACTGAGGGTATCAACTGCCTGTGTTTGAAGATTATGAGGTCTACCTTGATATATTTCTTCACAAACCTACCGGAATGAGCCATTTTACCGAAAACGAATGTAAAAGTTAAAAATGAGACTAACTTACACGATATTCAGGAGGTACTTCCATCGGGAAATTCAACAGAAGTTCATCCAGGGTCAATTTTTCTCTCATCTAGTAGCCCCAGGGGAAGTTCTTTATCCGGCAGGACCCACTAAGGCGTCACCTGCTGCCGAACCTAAGAAAGCTTGGGCAATTGTGAGGAAAACACTGGCGTGGTCATGAAAACCCGCCTATAGATCAGGAGTTTACAAATGTTGGTCCTCGACTGAGTTCTGCCGTATATCATTTGCTGCACACTTGGATTGCTAGCCTGCAGATGACAGTGTACGAGCAACACGGAGGCTTATGCCCACCCCGGGGGGAATATCCAATGGTAGGACTAAACCAAAGCTTGACAGAGGGGGTAGAAATTTCGCTCTTGATGGTCATCAACTTGTCATTCTGGAGCGCAGCTAAACTAGGGCAGTCAAAGCTAGAGAAAGGAACACCTTGGGAAGTGTTGCACCTAAAGGGACTCACAGCTGTTGTAACCAGAGGAATTCTACAACTAACGGTTGCAAATCGGGAAGAAAAAGGCATACATGCGATCCCGCAGTACCACTGACGCAGACCAGGTCTAGTAGGATGACAGCGGTGGCAATCTGCTGACTCCCTTGTCCCTTGCATGTGAAAAAAATAACACCACGCCGTTGGAAGGCCTTCGGCTTGGATGCTTGGAGCCTGAAACCATCGTTAGGCGGATACGGCGAAGACCTGAAAATACCATAAGCTGAAATACTTGTCTGGGCAAAAGCGAACAGAAAACCATAGTTCTTACTCTGGTTCAGGCCATCACTGAACTAAACCGAAAGTATGGGGGAAATACTCATAACCTTGCCTTTTTGGTAACCCTAAAAACTGGCTTGGGGTAAAATCTAACCGAGCCAGTTCTGCTGGAGGCAGGGACATACCACAAGCTGCTTTCCGTCACCTTTCCCACGGAAATGCCGCGTTGTGAGAGTCACCTTCAAGCTGCTTCAAGGCAGTTTAAGGGAGCTCAGTGTCGAGACAGCGCGGCTAGGATACCGCTGTGCTCGCTCCAGAAACTTCAACCGTGATGGAAGCCTAGTTGTCGACTTTTATTGAGGGCGTCAGAATGAGCGTACTTGGCACATTTCTGTTGGAGAGAAGTAGGGAGAACAGTGAAGGAGATGGAGTACTATTGTACTCTAGTATGTGTTTTGAAAGTGAGTGGGCCACTGACACTGTACCGACGGAACTTCCATCCTCAGCCTGCTTACATCTCACGGTGACGCAGACTGAGCACTCATTAGGAATCTGTGAAAACTCACTAGTGGCACGGGACAGAAGAAGCGAGTAATATACGCCGTGTTGACTATGGGGTGCAACCGAGCCATCATGACCATAGACCACAGCACCCAAACTCTTGGCCTGTTGCAGGTTTGCACCGCTTCGCGAGCGTCGCTTAATCAAAACCTGGGAAATGTCATCCATAAAGCTGGGCTGCATGAAAAGATCGGTAACGACACTCACCAAGGCCGAGCAGAGGGCGGTCAAAATTAAACTATCTTCCCAATGGCGACCACATAATACAGAACGTACCGGTTCAAATCTGTCTTGGCATTCGTGACCATGTCAACATAGTATATGGCGCAAGACTCAGAGAGCGACCGTGGCGGGCCGGCTGTCGTTCTTGTGTCTACTGCCACAAGGCGAAGTATGTGTCAAAGGGAAAATTTTTCCTGACCCCAAAAGTGGTGTCCCTTGCCAGCTGAATTGGTGAGGGACATCCTCAAAAAAGCTACTCCTGAAAACTTGCCCTTGGCGGCAATTGTTCTCTAAAAACCATCGAATGCCCTTTAGGAGCCGAGAGAAGGGCATGGTACAGTTACGGGCCTTCGAAAATCTGTCAGATCACAGAGTATATACGGCTGCAAAGAATCAGTGTGACACCAACATGTGGACGAATACGAGGCTGTTCCGGACAAATATCCTCTAAAAAATTCAGATAAATCGCAGCAGTCTATCTCGGAAGACAGGAGATATAAAATCTACTGACCAAAAAGCATGAGTTATTGAGGGGGTGAGCACATAACTTTCCTCTGAAGTGGAAATCACCAAAACTTTTGCAGCCACCCTTACGGTGAAATCACTGAGTAGTGCATAAAGAAGATACGAATCCCCGGAGTTTCCAAACCCAAGGAGAAGCCAACCAGATCCAAAGCACCTTGTTGCCAAACAACACATATATTTTCAAATGGTGAGTGAACTGTAAATTGTTCTCTATAGCAAAATATAAGTGCGAAACTCAATTACGGACCTTCGGTTTTAACGGCTACTGCAGTTTCTAGCCAAAGCAGAATAGGATGGTGACAGCAATAGAGACAAGAATTCCAATATGGTTACACAAGCAAATTGAGTGGGGTCAAAGAAAGTGAATGGTCGATGTTTCTGAATACATTAAAACACGCATCCCAGGATCCTGTCAGCCGACCGTGCCGACCAAAAGCCTGAATATCCTTGGAAATTATCTTGCGCAGAAGAGGTATGCAGATCGAAGATAACCCCTGATATGATTTTAAAGACCCACCAAGGCTCATTACAGGGAGGAAATCCCTGGGATGTAATAACATTCATCCATCTGGGCCATAACAGCATGTGGACACCGTATGTGGTCTGCTGTAAGGCGCTCCTCGGCCCTCCCTAAAGATATCAGCTTCCCATCTTCGGAAGGGTAGACAGGTGGCACCGGAATCTCAACCGACCAGTAGCGCTTGCACCAGTATCGTAAAAGTTGTGAAGACCCGCTTTGGTAATCAAATCAATAAATGCTTGGTACAAAGAGAGAGCTCTACGAGGCTCGGCGCCTCTCACCCAGAAGCCTTTGACAACAGAATATGCGTTGTTGCGACCACCAGACCCCTCTTTCAAGTGATTTTCCTGGATGGTGAAAAGACTTCCTACACAGCCCATTAAGCCATTCTTCAACGAAATATCGTACATTTTCGTACTGCTGGTCAGGTTGCATCGTGACTGGAGGAATGTCTAGATGGTAGGAGATTCTGTTTGAAAGCTTAAAGGATGTACTGAGCATGAACGGCACTGTCATCTGGCGCGTCTCGAGAAGCCAACTTGCTTCCGTTACGGTTCCCAATTTTAGTGGGTGACTTTTCGTGCATTCTTTGCTCTTCATTTATGCCATACGCTGGCTTTGATTTATGGGGGGACATATTGTACGAGTCGCACTCGAAGAGTCCATGAGAAGACATTCGCAGATTCAAAGAGTGAAAGACCACTGACTGGCATTGGGCCGGGTAGGTTGCTTAGAATGTCTTTCAGCACTGCTAATCGGAAGGAGGTAGTATAATCTCCCCATGGTACACATTTTTTCACACAGCCATGGAGAAAGAAACGGGTCTACTGATGACTGGCCACTCAAACTTAGTTCCAGTTATTCGTTGGACACACCCAGAGTCTGTGCGGTACTACACTTCGTATTTGGTCAAATAAATGCTGTCAGCGCAGAGATCTTTGTTTGGCTTTGCGACACCTGTATACGGCTGCACCTGGCTGTTCATCAAGTCGTTGCGCCATTATATCTGAAAAGAGGTTGAAACCTGGTAAATAAAGTCCAAAGACTAGCCCCTTGTGGTGTTTTAAGAGTTGAACGAAAATCCAGAGAGGATAGACAGAGGGATTTGGGCTGTTCTCAGACTGTTCTTCTCCTTGAATGACGTATCAACAGCTTGCAAAACAGTAAGTTATTCACGTCACCTGAACGGCGGAACCATGCCCTAAGATCTCCTGAGAAGACCAGACAAAATCACTGATCAGAAGGTTAAAACTCATGTACAGTAAGGTTTTCTTTCTCTCCGAATTTGCAGAAACCGAGAGGTATTATTTGCCCAGGTGACTGCCGCTTCATATGTCGAGAGCTTCAGGAGAAGTTTGGGTAGCTATTAGGTGGTTCATAGGTTGTGCTCGACCAGTTAGCGCTCAAATTAGGTCAAGGTAGCCAACTGGGATCTTACCACTTCAGCGCCTCCTGTTACTTGTGTCAACTCGTTGTCTTAGAAACCACCGATCCGGACACGATTCAATCTTCTATACTTATATTTGAGGTCTTACCTCTCCAGATACCGCCTAGTTATTAATATCATTATTTTTCCAATCTTCACCATCCCTCCTTCCTTCCCTCTACGCCGCTCCACATCATAGCCTATTTCACCTGAATTCTCCACTTCGCTCTTTCCCATCTTCGTTTCACTAATCCAACCTTCTATTTTCATTCTTTTCGCATTTGATCATCCCTCAATTCACTCCTCTTCTTCGTACGACTTGCTGTGCACAAAATATGAAAATTCCACCTGGGGTTTTCAATGGCCTTGATGAACTCGTAACATACTTCCGTGATTTTTTTCGGCTTCCGCCTACACGCATCTCTGGGCTCAGTTCTTTGATTTTAATAGTATTATGGCCACCTGAGGCAAATAATGTGCTGGGGCTTGTATTGCTATTTGCTTTCACTTATGTGGAAGCAGTTTTATTTTTTGAGCCACCTTGTTGTTCTCTTGAACCCCACAATCTACTCTTTTCCGATCCGGTGTGACCTAATATGACGGTATCAACTAATGATTTTACTGCATGTCAGAAGAACGTCAGCTTCCCTTCCTCCAAAAATGGCCTGCTAGTTCTGTTCACAGCGAACTCACTACTCCTGTGATCATGGCCAGCCTGTTGAGTACTGCAAAGTACTGCTGAAAAGCGCGTTTACTGGTGACTAGCACCTGCGTGCATGTTGCAGGCTCAAAGGTTAAGACTGGAAAGGCTAGAAACTGAGTGGATATCACCCTGGGCATCCAACATTTGAGGTTTCCATGAGAAATGACTCGATTAAGAAAAAGCAGCGTTACCTAAAGACCACTCATGATGGCAGCAGTCAGGAGTCAAAAATTGCGATCCTTTCGGTCCCTAGTACCGACAGTACCGCACAAACAGAGACATAGGAAACAATTAATCCTCGTGACTTACTGCTACAAGCTTCTTCCATGAGGGTAGTTCCTAAAGACACCTTTTCAACTGGGAAGGCGACTGTCAAGTTCGATAAGCGCCGCAAGACAAACGAGAAGAATAGAGATAAGAAGGCTAAAGCAGTGAATAGCTCTAACACAATGAGTAGAGGTCTACATCTATATTTAGCTTCATGTCACCTTTCAGGAGCCACCGCGACGATTCCTAAGGACCTCTGGATTTGAGCTTCCCTCTGGTCTTCATTATGGGTGATTTTATCTTTTCACGAGACAGTCACTAGCAGTTCATCTATCATTGCTAAACAACTACTGAATCATCCCAGAAACATTGCCCGGATGAGCATATCTCTGATTGCATTAACCGGGGTTCTAAAAGTAAGGCATTCGGGCTAGATTACGTTTTTATCGATCGGATCATAGGTTTATTCAAATTGAATCTCCAAAGCTTACTTGAGCGTAGTGATCATTCACTCTTTTCCTTAAAGATCTCTACATCCAAGTTGCCTACCCCTGCGCAATCACTATTCAGGAGTCGAGGAAAAGCGATTACGAGAGGCCAGACATAGTCTAGAAGGTTAAGCCTCTCTTTAGGTCTACTACTCATTTGACCCAGATCACATGTGCGAACTATTGATGAACGTGGTCACCTATGAAAACGGAGAGTAACCTCTTACTCACAATACGGGATCCTGATCTGCACTAGCTGTGAGTCAGGCGACATAAAGGTACAGGGGTTTCCGGGTAACTTCTGTCGAATGCTAAAGATGACCCCATACCAGCTAGATCTCTGAATTACGGGCGGGTCTAGGCAGTTTATAGTCCAAGCTTTCTAAGCCACGTGGATCATGAGGATCACAAAGTTTTGAGGGCTGACGACACCCGCAAGATAACGGCCATTGTAGCGGTGTTCTGTGCACTACACCAGCAAGACTCTCCAAACATCCCTTTCTAGGCAGCAGACTGGCCTGTGTTTGGAGGCGATCGATAGTTGTCCCAGTATATATAGGTTGAAAGTAAACCAATCGCCTCCAACCGTGGACCAACCTCCATATCTCTTTGGTTGCAAAGAGTGTAAAGGAGAGGCAAACAACCCATCTGGTGTTTTGTTGCTAAAGAACTCGATTCCGAAGGATATTCGGTAAGGTTCCTACACACCAGGTTACCTAACACTAATTTGTTGACTGTCTGGAACAGCTGGGCTCTCTTTTATGAGGACTGAAAGCCCATTCATACTGTTACGCGAGTTCTCCAAAGCCTTTGACATGATTAATAGTGGTGAACTGTGAAACAAAAATCAGCCCGTGCGTGTACATGGAATTTGACTCGGCTGATTTGAGGATTACCTTAACACTCGGTTGCAATCAGTTGGAGTTGGCTCCCGTACACACGGTTGTCTCCCGACACTAACTGTGGGGCCTCAGTGTTCCGTTCTTGAGTGATTTCCAATTCCTGCCCTAATAGGTGGCTCACTAGCGATACCAAATTCTCATTCATCTTTGCATACTGACGAACTGAGGCTTCGGGGCGGAATGCAGGAACCAATAGATACCTATGTCCCCTGGGAGGGCCTATCTAAAACTGTGCACGTAGGGGGTATAAGACGACGATAAGTCAAAGATATGGGTGTATTTCTGGTTTTTGCTCTCTAGTGGAGACAAGTGCCTCTCATAAGGACGTTGGAGAACTCTGTGGGCTACCGTGAGTGACAGTTTTCGAGTTCCCACGTACTGTTGCATTGCGGTGAACAAGGAGCCATTGGGTTTCTTTCCCAACCTCAAGGGAATAACCTGAAGCCTGCGATTCAAACGGTACATGGGTGACCTAGTCAGTAGTGATCTGCGATTGGTAAAGAATATAGAAGGATCACAGGCTATGTGCTCGTAGAGTGTTATGATACTTACAATCCCCTTTATCACAAAAGACCATCTTTTGGCTTCAGTCAGAACCCCCCTTACGTATCACGCCTTCCTTAAGAGGTGGATTATAGGAGGGCTTGAACAAGATCCGCGCCTGCTCTTTCAGTTAGGATCTGAGGATGGAATTTCCCCTCTGATAAAGCTTCACTAGCTCCTTCTTCCCACACTTTGAAAGGAAGGCAGGAAGCTTGCTTGCAATTCTGTAGTGCATATAAGATGTGCCTAAGTCACTTTCCGTTGTCTTATGGATCCCAGGTAGCAACACTTCCAGAATGGAGCCAACTACTAACATCTGACTATCCTTGCAATCTCAGGTTTTTGGGGCCGGGACTTCGGTCATGGCGACCAGTGCAGGCTTTCCACTAAAAGGGGCGTAAAACCCAGAAAAACACCTTTCACTTCCCCGTAGCAGTTTTTCTAAAGGTTTGCCGACGATGTTATCCGGAATAGAAATAAAAGCTTTGAGATTGAATCATACAGCTCAGTGACAACAACATCAAAAGTTCGTAGATGACAATGTGAACTCTTACTGACGTCAAATTACGCGCTGAAATTAATAAAGAACCAGTAAGCGAGTGACTGGATTTACCTAATAGGAATCCACCGAGCAGTTGAAATTGTCCTGGAGACCAATAAATCATCACAATGAAATGAGCGGGTTTGCACAGGTATTGGGCATTTAAAGTCAGTTAAGGTTTGACGCAGGCGGGTGTTTAACTGCGCCTGGAATGGCAGCGTCTAAGGGTGCTAACACGTATAACCGTCAGAATTGGGAAGATTCAGTAAGTTCTTGCTGCCTAGTAGTTGCTATTAAAGTAAATTTAACTAATTCGGTCTAAAACAGCATTTATTTTCCATGGTGCATCTGTTAAGCCTGCTTTGAAAATGGTGTAAGTATGCCACCAGACAAAAGGAACAGAGCTTGAAAGCTAGACGCAAGGTTTCGTAGACTAAGGTTTCCATTTACTCCCACTACTGGTGCTGGATTTGGTTTTGAAAAGTCGCACTTGGATTTAAAGTCCTATATAAAGCTGGAACATCTGAAAACTAACTAGTGTTTATCTCATTTGTACTAAAGTGATCCCCTACAAACTTTCCTTCCTAGTTCATATTTTCATAGGGAAAGACGATGTGTTTGACAATATCACCTCCCATATTATCATTTATCCAGTGACTAGGATCACTTTTTCGCTTCATATTGCTACAGACGGACCAGTCCTACAGTACTGCACCAATATAACTCGTCAAACCTGAGGCTGCGACATTGGACTAGAGCAAAAGCGTTATGTTTTATGTACAGTATTTTCGCTAAAAGATTAATGAGACTTAGGGCAAGTATCAGTTCATTATCATAAAGCTTACTGCCTGTACTTTACACCCACCCCTTCGACACGGAGCTTACACTCTTTGGAATCCAATTGTCCCAGTAAATCTGTAAGCAATTGGTACTGCTCATATGGATCTATTTTCAGTGAGCTGCATTAATCGCACACAACCCCATTTGAACATTTATACTGAGTACTCAGTAATAAGGGTATTCGGCCGGTTGTTCCATCTTGATCCTTGCATTAGTTGTTCAATGTCTCCTTAGATATGTTCACCGAAAAAGCTGATATTTTTCGTTAACGTAGGTAATTCTACTTGTTGATCACTTATTGCGATCAACTCAGGTTTACGTTAAGTTGATTCGGTCGTGGTTTTCGAGTTTTCTTGTAATAGCCTTGGATGTAACCAATTCTAAAATCAAAATCGAAGTTATTGTTAAAGTTACAGAATGTGAGTATATGGTCGCCTCTCTTCCTACTATAAAACAATGGGCATGTATTCAGTCGACTTTGATGTCTTCATAAGATAGTTCAGCCACCATTTCAGTGTATATCCTTTGAACGCTCTCAGGTACGTCGGCATTTTTTTCAAGGAAAGGCAATGCCTGGATGCAGTGCTCTTAGGCAGGCAATATATATGTGGATTGCAGTGTTTTTAGTGTATCCTGGTCTAAGCTTTTAACAGCTGTGTAAAAACACGCCGCACAGAAACCTTTCACTGCATCTGCTTTACAATAAGTGGAGGTTTTTAGTTTATGTCTCACAGTGACATGTCTTTTTCTAGGTTTGTCAATAACAGTTTACCGTCAACATAATACTGGAAATAATTAATGTAACCAGTGTGCGTTGTTGCACTTTTGCTAGAGTTTATTTCCGGGCACCTCATCCAAATCCGCTTGAATTCCACGCTTATCATCATCATCTCATAGGACTCCTCAGACTTTTACATCATTAGCACAGGACTGAGTATTTCTGGTGCTTCGTCGACATGAAGAATGAAAGTTAGATCCAGGATTGTTCCTTTCGGAACCCTCCTGTGATACATAAATTGCCTGATAGTTTCCTAACGTAGGACCAAACCCGATCGAGGAGGGCTTTCTTAGCAGTTTCCCATAAGTCTTATCTAAGTCTTTGATCACAGCGTCGGTTAGAAGTTTGCTATCTTGGGTTGAAACCCATTCATATCTTGGTATGAGGTTTCCTAGACAGGAGTGTACTACCTAAAAACTATGTCACTGCAGTGCTAAAAAATTGTTTGGTTGGATGTGGTAAAGCACCCTATAACTATACTAGTTAAACTCTTACTGCTATAGTTGGATTTTAGCTGACGGTTACTAACCTTGAAAACTGAACTGATTATGGTATCTTTGAACGTCTAGGGGTGAGTCTGGGAATAAGATTTATTGGAAAGATCGTTAACTGGCTCAGTAACATTGTCAACTAGTTAATATTTAGCAATCTAGTGTGGAGACCATCAACACCAAGGGATTTTCCTGGTTTAAGGCTATTAAGTAACCGAAAGATCGTCTTTGTTGCGCATTTTACTTGTTGGCTGGGCAGTATTAGTACTGCTGTTGGGCACGTAACTCGACCTGCTGAGACCTCTTTGAAGTGTTACTAAAAGCCGTCGCTTTTGAATACGTTAAACTACACCGTTTTTGTCATTCGAATGGATGAGGACAGTTTTGCCCATCATTAACGAACTATTTCTCACAGGATATTCGAGAACATGTAATTAAAATTTTGTATAAAAATTTCGGACCTTGCAGCGCTGTAATCTGACTTCTAAAAGTTTCCACAAATATTTCCTCTGCTCTAACAGTCTTTGAGCACCCTTATCAAACTGCAGGGGGTGAACATTATATAGGGGTTAACTATGGAATAAAAAACATCGTTACCTTTGCGAACATAATTCTAAACCTATTCCAGGCGTTCTGCATAGACGGGTTCCTATCGACAGTCTTGTCTTTACTGACTGCACAAACCCTTGTGCCTGAAATCTTTGCATTAAGTCTTCAAACTCGTACGTTTATAAACCGAAAGTAGATACCACATGATTGCTATGCGCCAATGAAGAAAAGTACCGTAGATCCATAATACACTCACATTGGTGTGTTTAAACTAAATATAAGTGTTCTTAGTCATAACATGTTGCATAACTTGCATAGTCATAGTAGTACACAAAGATTACGTGGATAGGGAAGAGTGAATCAAAGATAGAAGCATAACATAAGAAGACAGATCTTACATACTTATCACCTTTGTTCAAACTGGCAATAATATTATGATGCAAAACACATGCAGCACCTAAAGTACTCCTTCTGGGCTTCTAGGTGAATTGATTTGCACCAGTGAAAGCCTCCGAAGGTGACTCAATCACAGGAGGCAACACCTTTACGTCACTTTTAAAAATGGAGACCTTATTGAGGTCCTCCGGCAATTCACACTTGCCCCAGAGAGGTATGGGCATGGGTATCGGAACTACTTTAATTTCCTTCGAAGCTGTTAATATGTCATTCTCGGCAGAAATTAATTCCCAGTGGATGAAACAGAATACCAGCTCATTTGCTGAATATAATTCCTGATATGGCATCCGAAATCAGAGTAGGGATAGGTGTGACTGACTAACAAAATCAACGTGGAACCTCACATACAAGTGCATCCTCCCAAATTGCCACACTTCGCAATAGTACACAAAGGACACGTGGATAAGAAAGGGTGATATCAAAGTAGACAAAACTGTGTGAGAGAAAGAGCAATCTGCAGATAACAATCAGTGTGAATATTCAAGCTTTAGAAGACGTCATGGAGTGAATACATCTGTGGTAATGTGACCGATTTCCAACCATGTCACCAAGAATCCTCAACTTCTGATTCCTGCCATCTCAGAGACCCAAAACAGCCAGTCTACATCTCTTAACACCGCTAAGAACAACAGTCAGGGACTTCATCGACTTGTGCGACGTCTTGTTCTGACCACCCTGAACCCTATTCCCACCTAATCCAACTTCCCCATAGACTGGCACGTCGAAACAGGGGGTGACTTGGCGTGCGCAACACATTCCCAAGCCATCTCAGTCAACCAAGATTCACAACCTCATCTACTGACTTGCCTATCATGGCTAGTATCCTCCTCCTGACCTAAACGCTAGTCACATGGTGATTCCACGAAACACGAGTGATGCAGCGAAGACACCATCCATGGTCGAACACCTGTAATCGCTTCATGTCTTTTTCGTTTAACGGCCATGTCTAACAGGCGTACGACGAGACAGAACGAACTGTAGTGCAGTATACTCGTTCTTCGGTAGGTAATCGGACAACTTGCAGGAGCGACCGGTGACGCAGGTTGACAAATGCGAAACGGGCCTTCTGTATCCGAGCGTAGACTTGGTCAGAAGACTAGCACTCATTCAGGAGAAGCTTGGTACCATCTCCAGTGTGCTATGAAAGCCGCGCTGAAGACCGTAGCCTACTCTGAAATAGTGGCTAAAGAGAGTCAGTGAATCTCAGCAGCTTCTTACAAACTAATAGATGGACGTGAACGTATCCCTGCCTGCAGGCTCTGAGCGAGTGCAACTTAAGAGTAGATTGAGGAAAAGTCTACGCAATGACCGCGAACAGTGGTGGGCAGCGAAGGCTAAAGAGATAGAGAAGGCGGCGGCGATTTGTAACAGTATACAGTTATTTGGACTTATTAAGGAGACTTGGGGAAAAGGTCAACTGCGGTTAGTGAGGTTATTGGCGGAGAGGGATTGGCCTGCGATTCACTCGCAGGGAAGACGACTGGAACGATGGGCAGATTACTTCGCAGAACAGTTTAGCTGGCCTCCAGCCACCATTACGTTGCCCGCTATCCAGTCGGATCCTGAATTAAACAACACTGACAGAAGTCGAGAAGGCAGTAGGCAACCTGAAACAAGGAAGGGCGGTGGGACCAGACGAACTACCTCCTGAGGCATACAAGGATGGTGGTAGAGTGCTCTTAGTGAGGTTAACGGAAGTGCTAACCAGTATATGGGAATCAAATACGATCCCCTCTGACTGGTCTAAATCACTGATTATCCCAGTCTTCAAGAAAGGTGAGAAGTCCTCTTGTAATAACCATAGAGGAATGAGCCTGACAAAAGTAGTGTCCAAGGTTGTAGGGAACAGCGGGCGCGAGGAAACCAGACAGGCCTTAGACCCTACTGCGGGTGCATCGACCAAGTATTCACACTGCACCAGGTCCTGGAGCATAGGTACGCTTACCGACGCCCGACACTAGCTGTATTTCTCGACCTGATCGAGAAGTCTTATGGGAATGTCTCTCAGTGAAAAGCGTGCCGAGTAAGTACACCACGTGATTGAAGGCTCTCTACTCGAACACTTGTGGGAGTGTTAGAGCCTATAGTGAGATGTGGAGGGAGCAACGCTCATCGAGTGGTGTCCTCCAAGGGTGCCCACTGTCTCCATTCGTATTGAGTTGTATCATGAGTAGTCTTAAGGAGGTCTCCCTCTCGCGTCACCTGATTACACAGAGGTTGACCTAATCACAGGCGAATTTTTGTTAGGCCTAGAATATGCAGATGACATAGTCGTGTTAGGTGAAGACGCTGACAAGATGCAGAGAATGTTTGGGATGCGTTTCTCACCACCTAAATGCGAATTGTCGCACCAGGATTAGTCTTCAACGGTGCGCCACCGCGGCTAACAATGGAGAGTGTGGTGGTTGAGTGTGTCGACCACTCGACTTACCTGAGAAGTAGGATCAGCCCTACCCTGGTGGGTCAGTGGCCGATGAAATCTCTGCACGGATACAAAAGGCTTGGTTGGCTTTTGGCAATGTACACCACGTGTGGCTCCGCCGTGATATCCGGTTGTCCATTAAGGGTCGCGTGTACGGCGTGTTCTACTTTGTGACTGTGAGACATGGCCACTGAAGGTGAAAGACATGAGAAGGCTTCAATTGTTTGTCCACCGTTACCTTCGTAGTATAGGCCGTATTGCGTGGTGTCACCATGTGAGTAACGCAGACGTCAGGTATAGAGTTTTAGGGAGAAGGTGTAAATCAGTTGACGAGGTTATGAACGTTCATCGATTGAGATGGTTGGGACACGTGTTGCGTATGCCTAGTCGCCGATCGCCTTGTCACACAATGTTGGTCAAAATAGGTTTAGGCTGGAAAAAGGTCCTAGGTGAAGTGTTTGACTGTTGGTTTGAGCCATGTGGGGGCGATGCAGACTAGGTGGTTGGGGTCCGTTGGACAAGAGGAGCCAGTGGTTGGAGACTGACTCTATGTGATATGGCTGAGAACGGATGTCAGTGGCGCAGATGTATACATACATTATCCTTATTTCAATATTATATGGAATTTCACCATTTTCTCATTCTTTGTTTCTCTCTTTGAGTACTTTATGTTTCTTTTGACTGAATTTTCTTATCTTCATCTTGCACCTCACTGCCTTTCGCTTGATGTACTGATATAGTGTGTGGCAACTCGGACCGTTACGCAATAGTGCCTGGTCCTATGTTGATGTTGATGCTGATGATGCTGATGGTGAACGTTCTAGTCGCCTGTTGTAGGAGGTTATCAGCTTCCATCCTTTTCGTTGATAGTTTCACCCACAGTTGTCTTCTTGTCTGTATCTTTAATAAACCTGTATTGTTGCTGCGTGTTACGTGACACTGATGGCTTCTCCATCTTCCTCATTTTTGCCAGCCACCACTGCTGGCGACCCAAGCGAAGACTGTTGGCCAATTTATGTTTGAGTTGGTTTCGCTCTTGATCGTGGTCAGAGCCAGCTGGAATCATTCTTCTCACGTGAATCAGTTCGAGTGATATTGCGAAAATCCAATGACGTTTGCTAACCTTTTGTTGTATGTTAGCAATTGTTTTTACTGCTGGTTCTACAGCAGTTTTAATAACATGCCGGGTTTCCTCAGGAAGAGCATTGTTGTCATGTTCAGATAAATGCTTAGGTAACTGTTCCCTGATTGCGTATTTGGTGTCCTCATCATCCAATCGAGCATACACAAGTTGCTTTACTATTGCCTGTTTCCTGCGGGTAGTAGGGCGCAGACACATGAGTCCGTACTAGTGCGTGATCGGCGTCCAAACTGGTACTCCAGGAAGAGCGACAATCCTCCACGAATCTTCTTGAACTATGACTCATGGGAATATGTTCGATCTGTGTCCATCGTTGGTTTGATGTCGGCGGACACCATGTTGAGACAGCGTCTCTCCTTATGTCTAAAGTTAATGGTGGCCAGAAACAAGTGACTGTTGGAGCGAAATCGTTACATACGATCACTGTTGTTGGTTTGTTGGCATGGGATTTCGTAAATACTCTTAATATGCATTTTCGATTGACTGAGTTTCCCTCATTGAGCGTCAAAGTCACCTGCCATAATGCCTACCTCTGAACACTTTGCTTACTGTAGCAAGGTTGACAGGCTTGCATCGAATCTGTTTTTTGCATCATTCGAACTGGAGTCGTTGGATACGTAGACGGAGATTACAAGCAGGCATCAGTTGGTCTCACAGATCCATTCAGTCGACCGGCACATAGACGTATGTTAACTGATAATCAGTGGAGAAGTGTACTTTCTGCCATACAACTTAATGCTATGCTTACACTAGTGAGTCTACTTGAACTGGTCACTCAGTTTCGTGATACTTGTAATACGAATTTGATAAGCACACTATGTTGCTGTATACGTGTCTTAGAGACATGGTATCTATCGAAAGTTTGTGATTCCAGAGTTCTGGTGAGCTTTCCTTCTCTTTCTGAAAATACTGAGAGGTGTCAAGTAAAAGTGGTACTGACGTTTGTCCGTGATAAACCGGATAGACGATATGCACACAACAGAAACTTTTTAACATGATATACACTGATAAGTGGTTAATGGTACTAAAAATATTCAAACTGGGTCACAGGTTCAAACCCGACTGTACATACTGAGATTAGGATAGCTTGGCGGTATCATTAAGCTTGATATAAAGGTGTTTCTTATACCTTTTTACATAAACATTTACACAGCTACTGAGTTCCGTTTTCCATTATTATTATTTTACATCTCAGAAATAGTGTGTTTTGCACAATAATTCTAGTCTTCATGGTTTCATTCTTGATAATTGTCTTCATTCTTTTTCTAATTCCAGATATTTTTGTGTACTATTTAGCTAAATAATTGACCAATCATTGGTAAAACTCACTTGGTTTTTCTGTTTGATACATTACATTCGGCGTTGAGTAATTTAGACCATTATCTGTTTTCCCTTGCTTTCAGTCATTTCCCATCCTGTGTGAAACATGTTTAGGACCAAGCCCCTTTGTGAGAATGATGAAGGAAAAATACGGGAAAGAATGCAAAATTTGCGACCGTCCGTTTACCATATTTCGCTGGTGCCCTGGTCCCAAGGCTAGATTTAAGAAAACTGAAGTCTGTCAGAGCTGTGCGAAAATTAAGAATGTTTGTCAGACTTGTTTGTTTGACCTCGAGTATGGTCTGCCTGTTGAAGTTCGTGACAAAGCGCTTCGATTATCACAGCAGCTACCGAAAAATGATGTTAACCGAGAATATTTTCACCAGCAAATTGAGCAGAGTCTGGAAGTGGAAGGTGATATAACAGCTCCTTATGGAGGACATCAATTAATCGGAAAAGCTATTTCAAATACAGCTTTAGCTAGTAGTTCTAGTGGCAGTGGTGGTACGGACTTACTGTTAAAGTTAGCCCGTACTGCACCTTATTACCGCAGAAATCGTCCTCATATATGCTCTTTCTGGGTAAAGGGTGAATGCAGAAGAGGTGAAGAGTGTCCTTATCGTCATGAAAAGCCCACCGATCCGGATGATCCACTTTCTGATCAGAAGCTAAGAGATCGTTACTATGGTCATGATGATCCAGTAGCAGCCAAATTATTGTCGAAATATGACACGATGCCTAAGCTTACTCCTCCGGAGGATCGTACAATAACCACCTTGTATATTGGTGGTATTCCGGATGGCATGACGGAAAAGATCTCCGTAATCATTTTTACCAGTTCGGTGAACTACGTTCCGTTAATCTCCATGCTAAACAGCATTGTGCTTTCATACAGTTCGCTACCAGAGGTGCTGCAGAACGTGCAGCTGAAAAAACCTACGATCGGTTGATTTTGGGTGGTCATCGATTAACAGTTAACTGGGGAAAGTCACCAGCAGCTCTAGCAGCTGCTGGTTCTCACTCATCAACAGAAACTGGTGATATAAGCTTACCTCCTGTCCCAGGTCTACCACTACCACCTGTTTTGCCGCCAACCAGTTTACTGACTAAAGCTATGGCGGTTGGTCTCAGTGGGAATTTCTTCATGGCACCCCCTCCACCCCCACCACCACCACCGCCTCCTACTAACAAGTCATCAATAGACTCTGCTTCTGACAGGATATCTGGTGACAGAATGCCGGTTATTCCACCTCCGATACAAATCGCACCACCAGTTGTCGAACCACCACCCCCTGGAGGTAAGTGATGTGTTTTATAACAGTGGGTTACAACTTATTAGATGTCTATTTGCCATTGAGTGTTTTTGACGATTTTTGTACAAGTTATTTATTTTTGATGTTTACGGTGATCAGTCACTGAAGAGTAACCAGTGTTCCCCTTATATCTCAGTACTAGCCAAATGTTTATTATCTAGTGGTCTACGTTAATCTAACACCATTATGCTCTCTGGTTGATTAGACCGTGAACGTAAGTCTTTCTAGTGCTGAGGATAAGTAGTCATCTGATACACCAATAGTGCCTATCGTGGTGTATTGTTGTTTTACGTGAAAGGATTCACGACCAATAAGTCTATTGACCACGTCCAGGTATAACCTGTGGGTTTGAAGAGCTTCGTCTGTTTTAGTATCAAAGATTCACTTCGCTAGTCACTGTGTGTGTATAGAATGTTTCGCCTTTTCATCCTAATAAACTCCAGACTCCATACACTAGTCATTAGCTTTTCAAATATCTGCTATGTACGATATTTGAAACAATTTTGTATCAAACGCGAATAATTACAGTTGAATATAACAAACCCAAACCTCAGGCACATAGTTTCATTGACGATGCACCAATAAGATGGAATTTCTGACTGTTCTAGACTGTAGGGTGAGTTGTCAACTTTCAAAGCTACACTCTACACGCTTAATTAACCAGAAATCTATTTTACTTTTTATGTAACCTTTATGGATTTGCCTGTGAGAAGATTCTCTTGGATTAAAATTCGCCCCCAGCGGATTCACTCATTTATCAATGTCCTAAAATATCCAGACACCTGACCATAGCTATTTCATCATCAGTAAATAATGCTGTTTCACTACGTGCTGCATATCCAAAAAACTATAGTGGAGTTATACTCTACAATAGTGCCTAAGTTTTACTTTGATGTCATTCCATTTCACTCCGATTGTTGTCTTTTGTGGTACTTCAATACAAGAAAGCCTTTAAAGTTCGTGTTGCAACTTGCGACTTCATATCTTGGAAAGACTGGGAAATTTTGAAGTGGATCAATGTGTTCATTCTGACAACCTAACCCATGGACTAACCGAAAGCATAAAAAGATGGATACTACAACGAACGACTTTCTAAATGATTTCGAGCAAATGGACAAAATCACAATTATCGACTTAGGACCTAGCAGCATAATGGTCCAAGTTGCTAAACGTCATAACACCATATGGAGCCAGAATGCACCAAGAGGAAGAAGCAAAGAAGAAAGCAGTCAAAAGTGTTTAAAGGTCATCATAAGAAAGCAAGGAGAAATGAGAGGATACTGGAATTCAGCATGACACTAACCAAATCAATATAAAACCTGGCACACAAGTGCATCGACTCGAGTTGACACACAGTGGATAGAAAAAGGCTTACGTCAAAATAAACAAAGTTGTGTAAGAGGATAAGCAATTTGAAGATAAAGGCTAGCGCAAATATTCGGGCTTTAAAAGACATCGAAAAGTGAATACATCTGCGCCACTGTGACCGGCTTTCAGCCATTTCACCAAGAGTCCTTAACCTCTGATTTCTGTTGTCTCGGGGCCCTGTTCAGGTAGTCTTTATTTCCACACGCGGTTCAGATGAACTGTTAGGGACTTCATAGAGTGATGCCACATCTTGGTCTGACCACCCAAAATCCTCTCCCAACCTAATTTAGCTTCCCTTAGCATGGTACGTCGAGGTAAGCGGTGAATCAATATGCGGCATTCATTTTCAAGTCATCTGGGTCGATGAAGGTTCACAACTTCATCAATCGACTTACCTATCTTGCCTAGTACCCTTCACCTGACCTCGGCATTTCTCACACGGGGATTTCACCAAACACCATGATGAGTAAGATAAATATAGTATGTGGATAGATTGATCCTGAGCCATGCCACCTAGAGTCCCCAATTACTCGTTCCTGTTATCATGTAGACCCCAACTGGGAAGCCTACTTCTCTCTACATGGCACAGACCAACAGCCAAAGACTTCACGCACTGATGCCATATATTATTCTGGCCTTCTCTAACATTTGTCCAGCCGAAACCTGTTTCAGCCAACATTGTGCGACGAGTCAAGCGGTGACTAGATATGCTTAACACCTGTGCCGGTGAAGGTTCACGACCTCATCAACTGACTTTCTTCTCCTTCTTAAAACTCTAGACCCGGCTTCTGCATTTCCAACGTCGTGACATCACGATGTGGCTAATCTATGAAGGCAACGGTAAGCAAAAACCTAAAGTCTTCTGATGTCCTCTACCTGTAATGGCCTTGTTTCACAGCCAAATAATAGAACAGAGCAAACTGTAGCACAGTGCACTAGACCCTAAATGGACAGTCGGGTATCGCAGCAGCTTCACAGATGATGTAAGCTGACAATAACCACTTGAGTCTTTTGTATCCATACAGAAATTTCGTCAGCCACTGACCCAACGGGGTTGGTCCGACTTCCCAGATGCGTGAATTGTTCAGTGCACTCAACTAATTCACTCTATTGTTAGCCGTGGCACCTCAGGAGACCATTTCTGCAGCAACAATTTGCTTATGGGTGGCGAGAAATACATTCCGAACATTCCCACGCCGCCACTCAAGGTGTCCAGAAGACTGGAATCTTGTCAGTGTCTTAATAGGACTATGTTATCTGCGTACTCCAGTTCTACCAAGAATTCTCCTGTGATGAATATCAATCTCCGTGAAGTCAGCTGGTGAGAAGAAAACTTGAATAAGTATGTATGTGATAAAGTTGGATAATAATAAAGTGAACATCCTTGACAGAAACCCCTCGAGATACGCAACTCACACGATAACTCACCTCAGACTGTAACACCCCGATTGGTTTTCGGGTGCAGTCTCTAACAGTATGGTGTATCTATTCGGTGCTCTTTTCAGTGAGAGACATTGCTTCAACACCTCTCAATCAACGCGTTTGAATACCGTCTTCAAATCGGGAAATACAGTTAGTGTCGGACATCAGTAAGTGTGCCTGTGTTCCAAAACCTGACTAAGAGTGAATATCCGGTCGACACACGTGCCTAGTTTTCTCTCGTTTGCTTCTCCCGGGCTCTACTCAGATCTCTAACGATTATGGAACTAAGAATCTTAGACATTATGTTCCTCAGGTTGTGGTTGTCACAAGAATGTTTCTCCCCTTTCTTGATGACCAGAACAATCAGTGATTGGAACCATTTAGAGGGGATCACATCTAACTTCCACACACTAGCTAACACTTCAGTTAATCTGACCAATAATCCTCGGCCACCGACCTTCAGTATCTCGGTACTAGTCCATATGGACCTGCTGCGCTTCCTTATTTCCTATTATTTACAGTTTACTCAACTTCAGTAAGTGTTGGAGGTCCTATCTGAATGTTTCATTCAGAATCCTACTAGATAACTGAAAATGAAATAGAAGCTGGAGGTCAGTCGAATTATTCCTCGAAGTATTCCGCCCATCGTTTCAGTCGTCTTCACACGAGTAAATCACCGACCGATCATCCTCTATTGTTTGACTAATAGTTAGTACTTTCGTCCCAGTTTCTTGATGGGTTTAAAAAGTTACCTTCTCTTACCTATCGCCTTTTCTACCCACTGCTGTTCGTGGTCACTGGGTAGACTTCTCTGTCCACATTTGAGTTGCTCCAACTCCTCATTGTGCTCGGAGATTGCAGAAATGCACTCACGTGCAACCATTAACTCAGAAGAGATCGTTGCAATCCACTGTCCTTTCCTTACAACTTTCCAAAGGTCAACTACGGCTTCTAACGCTGTTTCTACAGTAAACTGAAGGTGACCGCAGGCTTCTTCAGAATGAGTCATGTTGTGACAACGTCTAGTCAGTTTCTCACCTAAAACCAGCTTTAGCGTCCTCGTCGTTGAGAAGCACTCGTAACTGTCTTGGTCCTGTAGTGTTTTGACGTCCATTTTGGAGCATATATACGCATGCTAGAACCGAGGCTTGATAGCTATTTAGACACGTTGTGGGAGGAGTAGAAATCTTTCACCGATTCTCCGACGATGACTGATTGCAATATGGTCTGTCTGTGCCTACCCACTTATCCGCTGAAATCACCTACCACAATAACCACGTCTGGACATTTGGTTTTCACAGTAGGTAGCTAGATAGTTTTCGATGGGACTCATTCGACTTATTTTTAATCGATGTGTAAGCAGAGATTACAAAGAGGACAACGAGTTCCACCACTCCTTTTAGTCCTTATTGTGCCGTCTAGTCTAACAGCACATAGGTGACTGTCAGCTGGGATGCAGTCGAGCAGTGTACTTTATGCCTTAGCACCTAATGCTATACACCCACTTTCAAGACCGCGAAAAACAGCCGTTCCATCTCCAGAAACTTGACCGGTGAGTTTCATGAACTGATATTTGATGTCTGAGGTCCTGTGTGTGTGTGGTGTCTGAGAAACAGCACGTTTCCCTAACCTGAGATGTCAGAGTTTTGTATCATATTTCAAATGGTCTCTTGTGTACGGTGTTGAAGCTATTGAACTCTTGGTAGAAACTTATTTTACCTATTTATTTGACAGTAGTACTGGTCTCATTGAAATGTAGTCATGCGACGAGTTGAAATGAAATTCAATATTCATAAACTACCAGATGGAAATGATGTTTTTTTATGAAATGAAAGCACGACTTTTCAAAGGAAAGCTTAACGGACAGAGTTAAGGAACACTTTTATCGATAATTCGTGAAATTATTTTGCTAGAAATGCCAATGCGTATCAACGATGTAATGTTACTAGGCGCAGTTCATTTATTAAGTTTGAGGTACATTTGTGTGAGGGTTTATAATATTACTGTATTGCAGCTTCGTTTTCTTTGAAATTGGGCAAAAAGGTCTGTTGCAAAATCTCTGTTCGGTTGTGCTTTGATTTTACTGTTGTATCGCAAACTTTAAGTGACGTGTGTACAATTCTTGTTCCTATAGACAGAGAAAAACAGAATGAAAAGTGTAGAAAAGGTTGAGATGAATGTACTGTTTCGAATTTTTAATAATCTTTGAATTGCAACCATCCCTATTCTTAAGGGAATTATGAACATGTATTATCTGAGCTAATAAGACCGTTGTATTATTTAGCACTCTGTTACCATCGATGAATGTTAAATAGTCTGTTAAATGCAAGTTGCACAATGAACCCTTCAAATTGGCTGTTTTGCTTGGTCTTATCGTTTAGAAGTCAAATAAGATGTAGGCTAAAATACATCCACTGCCCACAAAATTCTTAGTAGCGCTCAATGGTTTAAATGTGCTACTTGTTTCATCACCTGTCTTTTAAGCGTGCATATTTGCAACCACAATAAGTTTTCACTATAGCATTTGAAATCTGACCTCGATGTGTACATGAAAGCACCATTATAAGGTGATGTGATTTGGGCATTACAACTCAGTGAGGGCGTAGAGCTCCATATTTTAATGTGCGACGATTATTTATTTCACATTGTTTTACGAACGTATTCAGATAAATTAGGTTTTAAACCCGTGACTTACGGGTTGAATTTTGAATGCCTAGACCAAAAAACCGAAGTTTCAATTGTAAAAGAATTCGAAATATAGTAGTGCATGCAACAAAAGTACAGTTGTAACTTACTATTCCTTCAACAATAGGATTTTTTCATGTGATGTACCCCAACATATAGAGACATGAGTTAAGAATGTTTTCAGTATGGTACGAGATTCCTATGATTTCTGTTATAGGAATAAGCGTGCCTATCGCGTAACTGTCGTATTATTACAATCATATCCCAATGATAATCACAATAAGACTTTTCTCTTTTAGCATTACACGTGTGGTAATAAATTAAGGTCAACTTACCAACAGAGTACACAGCCCGGAAAAATAAAAGTTTTCTTTGTCATTCCCACCGATGAACTTTGTCTTGTTTTTCTCAAGTGACCACTCTGACAACAACCGAAATAACCAATTCAACATCTCTATTTTATGAAAGTCTCTGTTTACAACAGAAAAAAAACTTGATTAACTATTTTAGTCATTCCCAGGATAGCATTTATAATCACCCTTTTTCTCACCCAAACTTTCTGTTTGTTGAACCAGCATTGATTTTTCTGAATGTACCCTTTTTCAATTTTTTTTTCAGAACTGTTTATGCGTAACCCACCACCACCGCCTCTTCCTCAATTCATGGTACGTCCTACGAGCTTGTTACAAACGCCCCCACCACCACCACCTACTACCCATGACTCCAACTCAACAACTTTGTTACCTATGCCTCCACCACCACCCCCTCCTCCTCTTGGATCAAAGACCAATAAAACAGCCTCGTCAAATGAACCGAAGTCTGGCAAAAGTATGCCAGCTGATGGAGCATTGGGTATCCATTATCCAAGTCAAAATCCCCAACGTATGGGTAGTGTACCACATACTGAGCAACACGATTAAAAATGTTAAGTATTTTGAACTAAAAAATATTTGTTTCTTTAATCATTAAAAGGTATATATTTTCTCATTTTGGTTTTCACTGATTTTACATCCTCTGTTTGTCTATAGTTTAGTATTAAATGCTACTCGATCCAGTAAGTAAGCCGCCTCATTCAAATAATAGTCTTTACATTCTTCGGGATTTGCAAGTAGCGTTTGCCATCACTATAAACACTTGCATTTTTGTGTATCAGTAGTTAAATTCCAACTAGAATCCATCTAATATGTTAGAAATGTGTTCATTCATCATATTTACTGACTAGTTGAACTTGTTATCTAGTGTTTTTGAAGTTTAGTACTTCTAGTCACTTGCGCTATTTAAAGTGCTTCATGTGGTGATATTTTTGAGTGTAAAGTGCTTGAGGCATTGATTTCTGCATTTCAGTCACCATAAGATATTTCACTTTTAACATTAGGTATATAATGTGTTTTACTTTATATAAATTAACAGTTGTAAGAAGACTAGTTTACCAGCTTGGAACAACTTAGAAATGCAACATGGTTTTCATTAGCTCATCTAACTTAGCTTCTAGATTCTACTTTCTACCAAAAATCCACAAAAGTATGATCCCATTCAGGCCAATTACTGATTTTACAAATTCGATAACTTATCACTCACAAAATTATTTTTTAAGAATTTTGAAGGCATTTTAGTGAAGCATCTTTTCAAGTGTTAAAAATGCTCAAGATTTCAACGATGAAGTGATAAATATCAGCATAAGAGCAAATAAAATTATGGCAATTTTCGGTGTGAATTCCCTTTTCATTAGGACACCAATGTTTGAGTGTCTAGATACTGTAAGGAATGCAATCAATAACCAAGATCTATTATCTGAATGTTAACTTTCACTAGAGAACACTATAGGATCTTTGAAGCCATACTTCGAATTCACATATTTCACGTTCAAAGGTAGAATGCGCCGTCAGAGAAACGGAGTTGCAACAGGTTCACCGGCATCTCTGATTGTGAGGAATCTTGACATTAAGGTTTTAGAAGAGACAGTATTGAATAATTCCCAATACAAGTCCAGGATTTGATGTAGGTATGTGGTTGATAAAAGCACAAGAAACTATAAAAAATGAAAGCAAAATTATTCCTCGCTGGAATGAGGGAGGCGAAATGACGCCAGTTGGTGAAAGTCTTTGCGAAGCCAGTCGGTCTATGTGTCATATCTCACTCAATGAAAGCGAAAGTAAGAATGGGGACATGGAATATCCGCACCATGTTGAACCTAGCAAGGCTGCTCAGATTGCAAAATAGATGAGAAGTGCTAGGAATCTGTGAAAGTAGATGGAATGGAAGTGGACTCAACAAACTCTTGACTCTACTTCGATATTGTCACCCAGACAACAGCCATGAGCACATTGAGTTGTGGAGTGGCTATCATGATGTCTCCAACAGCATCAAAGCCTCTCACGCAGCGGAAATCAATCTCCTTCTGCAGGATCATGACAGTAAGATTCAACTCAAGAAGAAGGAAAGTCACAATCATACAATGCTACGCTGCGCACCTGCGAATAATGGAGATGAAGGGAAGGAGTAATTCTACAGACAACTGCAATCAGTACTGGACAATACCACACCCCAGTTGGCGACATCAAAATTCTAATGGGTGGGGTGACGTGAATGTCAAACTGGGAGGAGACAACACAGGAAGGGAATAAACCATGGGTCGAGAAGCGCTCGGTGAGGTGATGAACGAGAATGGAGAATTGTTTGCAGAATTCTGTGTATTCAACGATTTGGTGATTGGAGTCAGGTACTGTGTTCAAGCACAAGGATATCCACAAAGCAACATGGATTTCACCAGACACCAGGACACACTACACTAAAAATCAGATCGACTTTATCTCAATGTGAAGAAAGTGGAGACGCAGCCTACTTGACGCAAGGCCAAGAAGAGGAGCAGGTGTAGGTTCACACCACTCACTTCACTATCTAGTGCAAGTAACCTACCTTCCAAATCAAGTTGAAAGCCTTCGAAGAAGAAGCTGGTGATAGACCACAGTTCAAGTTGAACAACCACCCAGAAAAGAAAGTGAACTGAAGGGCGAAACTACAAAGGACATCTTCACATCAGCCAGCCATCAAGACAAAATGGGAGATGTTGAGGAACATCCCTGAAGATATCTGTGTGGATGAACACTGGAAGTCTTTGAGAGCTATGTGGAAAGAAACCTGCACAAGCGTATTAGGAAGGAAGAAGAAAGAAGACAAGATGAGGAATGGATCTCGACGGATACATGGAAGTTGATAGAGGAGGGAGAGGGAGAGGGAGAGGAAGATTGTGAGTCAGAAGATGAACAACCAGGGTAGTGCAGGGATGAACAACGAAAAGAGGAAGTGAACACAATCTATAAAACACTACATTGGACAAAGAAGTGAAGGAGAGTGCGCGCAACGACAAAAGACACTTCTACGACACATTGGCAAATGAAACAGAACAGGCCGCAGGTAGAAGAGACCTGGCAATATAATATCAAAGAACCGGGTTACTATCTGGGAAGAGATCAGCGCAGATGAAACCAAAGAGGGATAGTGAAGGAAACCTAGTTACCGCTAAAGAGTAAAAACAAATGAAACAATGGGATGATCACTTCAAAAAAAACTCTTGAATCGACTACCACCACCTGCAACTCGTCCAGAAATACCACTAGCAGACTAGCCAAAGAACTAAGAGTGGACAGAAGCCCTCCGACAAAAGCGGAAGTGAAGTCCTGAACGCTATAAAGCTGCTGAAATCCGGGAAAGCAGCAGGACCAGATGGGATTCCGCTAGGAGCACTGAAAACAGACGCAGATACAACAGCATCGAACATGCTCATACCACTACTGCAGAAGGTTCGCAAGGAAGGAAGGAAGGAAAGGTACCTGCCAATAGTTTGGAAGAATGGCTACCATGTCAAACTATCGAAGAAGGGGGACCTCAATATTTGCAAGAACTGGCGAGGAATCATGCTCCACTCGTTTCCACCCGGGGCAAGCAAAATATTAGGCCGCATCATCCTGGAGAGACTCAAGGATGCGCTGGATTCAAAATTGCGACCGGAACAGGCTGGCTGGCTGACTTGAGGAGGAACAAATCATATGAGGATCAAATTGCAACGCTACACTATGCATCATCATAGAACAGAGTATAGAATGGCAGTCAACTCAACTACACCTCATCTTCATCTACTTTGAAAGGGCCTTCGACGGCATCTACCGAGAAGTAATTTGGCAGGCAGCTGCTTCAACACTACAGTTTCAGTGCCACAAACCTTTATCAATCTCATTCAACAGCTAAATGAAGACGCCATATGCCAAGTGATCGATAATGGGAAGCTCAGTGACGCCTTTGAAGTGAAGACAGGGATAAGAGTAAGACAAGGCTGTCACCTACCATCACTTATGATCTTCCTGATTGTGGTCGACTGGATCATGCAGCAAACCATGAGGAGCTGTGAGAAGAGGGGCATACGCTGGGTGGACTGATGAAAAGACCCCAGGAGAAGATTTAGATTTCGCCACCGATGATGATTTATGTCTGATGTCCTGTCATACAAACTCGAAGATCTACAGGCAGAAACCAACAAGTTGACACAAGAGGAGGAGGGAGACGAGACGAGGCAGCGAAGACGGGACTTCAGGTGAATGTAGAGAAGATGGAGGTGATGAGGATACTCAACCACCGCCACCGCCACCACTAGCAACAACAACAAGAAGCACCAATCACCATGATTAGGAGAAACCTAAAGGAAGTTGTCTCTTTCACCTACTAGTCAAGGCAGCATCGTTTCAACTGCAGACGGTGGTGGCACAGATGAGGATGTCAAACCAGCCAGGATCGGAAAGACAGCAAGACAGGCCATCCTGCATTAGTCTGAAATCAGTATGGAGATCTACTCCACTCCACTGCACTCAGCATAAAGCGTGAACAAGATCGGGATTTTCAACCGCGATGTGAAGTCACTGCTTCTGTATGATGGTTGAGAGACTTGGAGAGTTAGGAGAAGCACTTCCAACAAACTACAGACATTCATCAACAGCTGCCGCCTTCGCCCATTTTATACTGAAGATCAGGTGGTCAGAAAGAATACGCAACAAGGAACTGTGGGAACGAACCGACCAAGAACTCATCGCCCAACAAATATGCAGTGGAAGAAAGTGGAGATGGATTGTATTGGGCGTACACTGAGAAGGCCGAGTAGGGTCATCACGCACCAGACCCGGCCATGGAGTGGAATGCGAAGGGGAAACGATGAGTTGGGCGTCCCAGCTGAAGGTGACATGGAGGAGATCACGTGAGTAAGAAATAAAAGCTTATGGAAAGTGGTGGGGTGAGGTTAAAAGGAATGGAGTGAAGTGAATGAAATGGAGACGTGCTACTGAAGCTCTATTTTTCACTAGGAAAATAATAATAATAATAATAATAATAATAATAATAATAATAATGTGGTTGGTATGTTTGTTATTTTTCTGAAAGTAAACTAACTGTTTCACACTCGATAAAATCCAAAAATGAACTAGAATCTAAGGATAGGACTCTAAAAATTTTAGATTGTTTTATTCAAATACCCAATGAAGGTACATTTAGTCTAAGGAAATGCAGAAAGCCAGCACGTTCCGGTAAATATTTATATTTCCAGTCAGATCACACAGTTAACATGAGAGCTACTGTAGCATTGAACCTACTAAATAGAGCGAGAAACGTAACAGTTCCTAATGATTTAGAGGATGAGATTTTTATAGTAAAACATGTTTTAATGGAAAATGGATATCCAAAAAAGTTTTCAACAGCATCGTTCAGATGAATAAATCAGCAGGTATCAATAATAATAAAGTTACAACTAAATCACTGATGTCGTCTCTGACGATAACATATCAGATAGATACTTATAGACTCATTTAAAAGAATGTTTACCTTTCATTGTATTAAAGTATATTTTAGAACTTCTAACTCATCAGAAAAGTTTCTAGTTTCAGTTAAAGATGCAATTCTTAGGATGATAACAACTGTCTACAAAACTAAATCTCTGGAATATGAGGCTAATTATATTGGAGAAAGTTGTTGGTCCTTGAAAATTAAGGGGAATAAACGTAGGTTGTGTATGAAATGCCCACTGAAGCATTAATGATGAACTCAAAAACTAAGGACAGCCATTAGCAATAGCTATTCTCCCAATACAAAGTGGACATACAGCTCATTTTCATGGCTTAGGCACATTAGGAAAGGGTTTCCATTCATATGAGAAGATTGACCTCTAAAGTCTCACATATTTTAACAATGTCAGATGTTGTAAACAGCAGAAACAGAATAGACTTGTCATCTTTTTGGCAAACATTAATCTAACAAAATCATTCATGATTACCTTTTTCTATAGGACATTGACGATTACGGGTTGTTCGTCAGTGAATATATTTTCCCATACAAATAGTCCTTACATATTCTACAACATAAACACTTTTTACTGCCGTACATTTTTCGCTGACAAGTAACAATAAGAAATTGCAATGACTTATCATAATTACTCAGTCTAAACAACAAAACATCTAACCAATGCCCTATATTCACTATATATTTGATTCACTGTTCGGCTATGTATCTTAGTCTTAATTAGAAATCCAAATATTCTGCTGATGAAACGGTGACTTGCACAACTCAATGTTCAGAAAAACCTTGACTTTCTAAGGCCACTGAAATTACATTGAAATATACTCTTAAAATCATTGAATCAGATTCAGCGCTCAATTTTTCCAGGACAACCGTAACAACTATGGTGTGGGTGTTTATGAGTTAGTTTCCCGAAAGTGAAGACATGTTTAACATGAAACGGCATTTAATTGTTATGTGCAAAGCAATACATTATTCAATCAGTGTCAATGGGGATTTAACGTTTAATAGTTACTTTTTATGGCTTTATCAATATTTAAGGGTAATTAATACGTTCTCCATGTAGGCCTGGAATTGTTGCTTCTATTGGTCTCTGCTACGTTTAAATACCAGTCGAAAAACGAAATCGGGTATACTTAAGATGTATTAACAACTGCGAAATGCCTTCCTCTTCTGACTATTCAACTTCAACAATTGTTTCTAAAAGTATTACATCAAGACATAGCAAGTACTGTAGACCTATTCCTGACCCTGAACGCCGGCGTGACCGACTTTAGATAAGGAATGTTAATCCACTTGAAATACATTTATCTAAGCAAGTTCTTCATGTCCTCTACCAAAAATCTGTTTCCCTACCTGGAAAAGCAAAGAAAAGACTGAAATAGTGTTCAACGATGGAATAAAAGTGATAAGTGTGAAATGGTTTTGAGAAACCCTGATTCAGCAAGTTCTTTCTATGACTCGAAATTTTTAGTGCTGCATGAACCTGTTTTAGTTACAGGTCATTGTCACAGCATAACTTCTGTTATATGGATTAGGCTCTGAAATGAATAATGACTAACTGACAATGATCATAGTAGTACACAAAGATTACGTGGATAGGGAAGAGTGAATCAAAGATAGAAGCATAACATAAGAAGACAGATCTTACATACTTATCACCTTTGTTCAAACTGGCAATAATATTATGATGCAAAACACATGCAGCACCTAAAGTACTCCTTCTGGGCTTCTAGGTGAATTGATTTGCACCAGTGAAAGCCTCCGAAGGTGACTCAATCACAGGAGGCAACACCTTTACGTCACTTTTAAAAATGGAGACCTTATTGAGGTCCTCCGGCAATTCACACTTGCCCCAGAGAGGTATGGGCATGGGTATCGGAACTACTTTAATTTCCTTCGAAGCTGTTAATATGTCATTCTCGGCAGAAATTAATTCCCAGTGGATGAAACAGAATACCAGCTCATTTGCTGAATATAATTCCTGATATGGCATCCGAAATCAGAGTAGGGATAGGTGTGACTGACTAACAAAATCAACGTGGAACCTCACATACAAGTGCATCCTCCCAAATTGCCACACTTCGCAATAGTACACAAAGGACACGTGGATAAGAAAGGGTGATATCAAAGTAGACAAAACTGTGTGAGAGAAAGAGCAATCTGCAGATAACAATCAGTGTGAATATTCAAGCTTTAGAAGACGTCATGGAGTGAATACATCTGTGGTAATGTGACCGATTTCCAACCATGTCACCAAGAATCCTCAACTTCTGATTCCTGCCATCTCAGAGACCCAAAACAGCCAGTCTACATCTCTTAACACCGCTAAGAACAACAGTCAGGGACTTCATCGACTTGTGCGACGTCTTGTTCTGACCACCCTGAACCCTATTCCCACCTAATCCAACTTCCCCATAGACTGGCACGTCGAAACAGGGGGTGACTTGGCGTGCGCAACACATTCCCAAGCCATCTCAGTCAACCAAGATTCACAACCTCATCTACTGACTTGCCTATCATGGCTAGTATCCTCCTCCTGACCTAAACGCTAGTCACATGGTGATTCCACGAAACACGAGTGATGCAGCGAAGACACCATCCATGGTCGAACACCTGTAATCGCTTCATGTCTTTTTCGTTTAACGGCCATGTCTAACAGGCGTACGACGAGACAGAACGAACTGTAGTGCAGTATACTCGTTCTTCGGTAGGTAATCGGACAACTTGCAGGAGCGACCGGTGACGCAGGTTGACAAATGCGAAACGGGCCTTCTGTATCCGAGCGTAGACTTGGTCAGAAGACTAGCACTCATTCAGGAGAAGCTTGGTACCATCTCAGTGTGCTATGAAAGCCGCGCTGAAGACCGTAGCCTACTCTGAAATAGTGGCTAAAGAGAGTCAGTGAATCTCAGCAGCTTCTTACAAACTAATAGATGGACGTGAACGTATCCCTGCCTGCAGGCTCTGAGCGAGTGCAACTTAAGAGTAGATTGAGGAAAAGTCTACGCAATGACCGCGAACAGTGGTGGGCAGCGAAGGCTAAAGAGATAGAGAAGGCGGCGGCGATTTGTAACAGTATACAGTTATTTGGACTTATTAAGGAGACTTGGGGAAAAGGTCAACTGCGGTTAGTGAGGTTATTGGCGGAGAGGGATTGGCCTGCGATTCACTCGCAGGGAAGACGACTGGAACGATGGGCAGATTACTTCGCAGAACAGTTTAGCTGGCCTCCAGCCACCATTACGTTGCCCGCTATCCAGTCGGATCCTGAATTAAACAACACTGACAGAAGTCGAGAAGGCAGTAGGCAACCTGAAACAAGGAAGGGCGGTGGGACCAGACGAACTACCTCCTGAGGCATACAAGGATGGTGGTAGAGTGCTCTTAGTGAGGTTAACGGAAGTGCTAACCAGTATATGGGAATCAAATACGATCCCCTCTGACTGGTCTAAATCACTGATTATCCCAGTCTTCAAGAAAGGTGAGAAGTCCTCTTGTAATAACCATAGAGGAATGAGCCTGACAAACGTAGTGTCCAAGGTTGTAGGGAACAGCGGGCGCGAGGAAACCAGACAGGCCTTAGACCCTACTGCGGGTGCATCGACCAAGTATTCACACTGCACCAGGTCCTGGAGCATAGGTACGCTTACCGACGCCCGACACTAGCTGTATTTCTCGACCTGATCGAGAAGTCTTATGGGAATGTCTCTCAGTGAAAAGCGTGCCGAGTAAGTACACCACGTGATTGAAGGCTCTCTACTCGAACACTTGTGGGAGTGTTAGAGCCTATAGTGAGATGTGGAGGGAGCAACGCTCATCGAGTGGTGTCCTCCAAGGGTGCCCACTGTCTCCATTCGTATTGAGTTGTATCATGAGTAGTCTTAAGGAGGTCTCCCTCTCGCGTCACCTGATTACACAGAGGTTGACCTAATCACAGGCGAATTTTTGTTAGGCCTAGAATATGCAGATGACATAGTCGTGTTAGGTGAAGACGCTGACAAGATGCAGAGAATGTTTGGGATGCGTTTCTCACCACCTAAATGCGAATTGTCGCACCAGGATTAGTCTTCAACGGTGCGCCACCGCGGCTAACAATGGAGAGTGTGGTGGTTGAGTGTGTCGACCACTCGACTTACCTGAGAAGTAGGATCAGCCCTACCCTGGTGGGTCAGTGGCCGATGAAATCTCTGCACGGATACAAAAGGCTTGGTTGGCTTTTGGCAATGTACACCACGTGTGGCTCCGCCGTGATATCCGGTTGTCCATTAAGGGTCGCGTGTACGGCGTGTTCTACTTTGTGACTGTGAGACATGGCCACTGAAGGTGAAAGACATGAGAAGGCTTCAATTGTTTGTCCACCGTTACCTTCGTAGTATAGGCCGTATTGCGTGGTGTCACCATGTGAGTAACGCAGACGTCAGGTATAGAGTTTTAGGGAGAAGGTGTAAATCAGTTGACGAGGTTATGAACGTTCATCGATTGAGATGGTTGGGACACGTGTTGCGTATGCCTAGTCGCCGATCGCCTTGTCACACAATGTTGGTCAAAATAGGTTTAGGCTGGAAAAAGGTCCTAGGTGAAGTGTTTGACTGTTGGTTTGAGCCATGTGGGGGCGATGCAGACTAGGTGGTTGGGGTCCGTTGGACAAGAGGAGCCAGTGGTTGGAGACTGACTCTATGTGATATGGCTGAGAACGGATGTCAGTGGCGCAGATGTATACATACATTATCCTTATTTCAATATTATATGGAATTTCACCATTTTCTCATTCTTTGTTTCTCTCTTTGAGTACTTTATGTTTCTTTTGACTGAATTTTCTTATCTTCATCTTGCACCTCACTGCCTTTCGCTTGATGTACTGATATAGTGTGTGGCAACTCGGACCGTTACGCAATAGTGCCTGGTCCTATGTTGATGTTGATGCTGATGGTGAACGTTCTAGTCGCCTGTTGTAGGAGGTTATCAGCTTCCATCCTTTTCGTTGATAGTTTCACCCACAGTTGTCTTCTTGTCTGTATCTTTAATAAACCTGTATTGTTGCTGCGTGTTACGTGACACTGATGGCTTCTCCATCTTCCTCATTTTTGCCAGCCACCACTGCTGGCGACCCAAGCGAAGACTGTTGGCCAATTTATGTTTGAGTTGGTTTCGCTCTTGATCGTGGTCAGAGCCAGCTGGAATCATTCTTCTCACGTGAATCAGTTCGAGTGATATTGCGAAAATCCAATGACGTTTGCTAACCTTTTGTTGTATGTTAGCAATTGTTTTTACTGCTGGTTCTACAGCAGTTTTAATAACATGCCGGGTTTCCTCAGGAAGAGCATTGTTGTCATGTTCAGATAAATGCTTAGGTAACTGTTCCCTGATTGCGTATTTGGTGTCCTCATCATCCAATCGAGCATACACAAGTTGCTTTACTATTGCCTGTTTCCTGCGGGTAGTAGGGCGCAGACACATGAGTCCGTACTAGTGCGTGATCGGCGTCCAAACTGGTACTCCAGGAAGAGCGACAATCCTCCACGAATCTTCTTGAACTATGACTCATGGGAATATGTTCGATCTGTGTCCATCGTTGGTTTGATGTCGGCGGACACCATGTTGAGACAGCGTCTCTCCTTATGTCTAAAGTTAATGGTGGCCAGAAACAAGTGACTGTTGGAGCGAAATCGTTACATACGATCACTGTTGTTGGTTTGTTGGCATGGGATTTCGTAAATACTCTTAATATGCATTTTCGATTGACTGAGTTTCCCTCATTGAGCGTCAAAGTCACCTGCCATAATGCCTACCTCTGAACACTTTGCTTACTGTAGCAAGGTTGACAGGCTTGCATCGAATCCGTCCTTTGCATCATTCGAACTGGAGTCGTTGGATACGTAGACGGAGATTACAAGCAGGCATCAGTTGGTCTCACAGATCCATTCAGTCGACCGGCACATAGACGTATGTTAACTGATAATCAGTGGAGAAGTGTACTTTCTGCCATACAACTTAATGCTATGCTTACACTAGTGAGTCTACTTGAACTGGTCACTGAGTTTCGTGATACTTGTAATACGAATTTGATAAGCACACTATGTTGCTGTATACGTGTCTTAGAGACATGGCATCTATGGAAAGTTTGAGATTTTTAGAGTTCTAGCGAGCGATGCTTGCTGTTCGATTTGGCGTAGAGTTGGGACGGTGGAAAGTCTTATTTAATGTCGATCCCGGTATGTGGGTGGGATCATTGGAAACTGTGATTGAGGTTTCGCTGGCTTTGGTCGTTGGCAATGGTCGCAGAGTGAGAGGTTGGAAAGAAAATATGTTTAATTTAGTATCAAACGAGGAAGGGAAAAGGGGGGGGGCAAAGTTGATGAGGTTTGGTTAAGCTTGACTGGGTATTGTTCACTGCTGGAAGCGTGTGGGCAGGTGACGCTTCTTGACTACCCACACCGTGGAAGCGTGTCTATTCTTGAGGTACCTAATAAAGAAGTGATGGTTGTGACGACATGGCTCATGGGACATCTGCTTGAGACCGATTACGTGGCGTTTTGGCAAGTTTGATATTTTAATACTTTGTTTTGGATCCGACTATGAATCCTTTTTAAGGCATCGGCACACCGCAAGGGGGTAGGAGTATGCTATTTTTTGAGTCCACTTCCCGTAGGGAAGGCAGCATCATCACTGGATTGCTGGTCATTCAAGAGAAACACATTACTGCTGTCACTCCTGTCCAGTCATTAGTGTGACTTTGCCCTCACACCTTCACAGCGTAGCAATCTATACTATAGTGGTAACTGCTTTTTAATTAACAACTATCCAAGAGACCTTTCCGGCATAGTGGGACATCAAGGGAACAGGCGTTTGTCTAGCATAGCTCATTGAGTCACTGTTATATGCAAGCCCGACCACCACATCAAGTTATCAGCTAACAGTCGCGAAAATCAACCAATAATTGGGATTACTGAGAAAAGTTTCCTCATAATAAATTCAGTTTAAATCAACCAGTATTATCTGATATCTTTACTGCCTACTGTGCTGATGTAACATAAACTAGTCTATACAGAGGAATCCCTTTCTTGGATACTCTAATAATGTATTCAGTTTCTTCAACATTCCAGCGGTTTACAAACTGAAGATCGTTCAGTTATGATACAAGTATTATCCTTTCTTCAAAACAAATCTGTCTTTCTGAGTAGTCTGCCATAGGTGTCAGTCACTATGCCTGTGCATATTTCTCGTGGCAACACATCTCCTTCCTTATATAGTAATATCACACCTGAATTATTAGACCGAATAGCATTGATGGATCAAGCTGTTTTTTAGACTGTTTGGCGAATTACAGCATGTACTAGATGTGTTTGCCTTACATCCTCTTGATAGAAGTTCAATCGTTTGGTGAGTTAACTATTTCTCATTAAAAAGAGTTTAACCATTCAAACTATTTTCTCTACAGTATTGCTTTATTTAACTATCCTGGCCAAAATGAGTCATCTAAAAGTTCATTTTGATCAGCCACTACTTTACCCTGAAGTGTTCAATACCTGTCTATTTGTCTCATCATCATTTAAAAAATAAGAAATTAAAAAAAGGAATATTTACTCTCAGTAACATCCACTTCATTTTTTAACGTCTTCTAAAACTAGGATATTCTGAAAAACGAAACATTATTTACAAAATAAACTGCAGAAACTATGAAAAACACTATATCGGACAGAAAAGGCCGATGTTTTCGTATCGTCTACATGAATATCAGCTAGTAGTAAAGCGTCATAACATTTCCCCCCTAATATCAATGCATATGGACTACTGTTTACATGAATTTGGTTGGGGAAATGTGGAAATCCTAGACAGACGAAATACAAAGAATTTTAGAAGCTTGGTATTCAGGATAGTCAGTGATAAACAAACATATTGACACTGATTTAATTCATCAACCAATCAGAAACAACAAGGCGGTCAAAGTTCACGTCAGCGAATCAGCCAATCGAAATAAAGATGGCGACAATGCTCAGACTTTGGCAAAAATAACCACTCACACACAACGCCATTAGGACGAGCCACAAAGCCAATTGTGAGGAAAGCCTGATCAATGAAGACAAAAACCTTACAGGACACACAAAACTTAAATTTTCAAGTCTGATAGGACTCATCGACCTTTGTATGACAACATACTTCCAATTGAATGGTAAGATATACAAACAGATGAAAGGAACTCCAATGGGATCACCGATATCGGATTAATAGCAGAAGCAGTGATCCAGAGACTAGAAGCCATTATTCTACCTGTGATCAAACCAAAAATTTGGATTCGTTATGTAGACGACACTTTTGTCATCATTAAAAAGGATGACATAAAAAACACCCACAGTTTGATCAACAACGTTTTCAATTATATCAAATTCACAATGGAGAAAGGATCAAACAACCAACTACCATTCCTGAATGTTCTGGTCAATAGAACAAATACGGGGAAGCTGGAAACCCAAGTGTACAGGAACCCAACACACACTGACCAAGTCCTCAACTACAATAGCAACAACCCAACAACACAAAATCGGTTGCGTGCAGACTCTATTCAGAAGAGCGAGAACACACTGCAGCACAACAACTTCACGGGGAAACGAAGAAAATTACTTGATGTCCATCCTAAAAAAGAACGGCTACCCACGAAACTTTAACAGAAGATGCCTATCCCGTGCATCACCAACTACAAAGTCATCGACAGAAATCAACAAACGCATCATCCTACCATACATAAAGAATGTATCAGAAATCACAAGAAGATTGCTGAGACCACTTTGAATTGCTGTGGCTCATAAACCAGCAAATTCCCTCCAAACACTATTATGAAGACCAAAGGATGCAACAAGCAAAGAAGACAAACCCAATATCATTTACAAAATCAACTGCAATAACTGTAGTCAACACTACATTGGACAAAGTGGTCGCCCTCTTCACCTTCGTCTACATGAACACCAATTGGCTATCAAACGTCACGACATTTCATCACTCATTTCAATGCACGTGGATAATTACGGACAATGTAGAAATTTTGGACAGAGGAAACACAAAGAATATCAGAAATTCCCTAGAATCTTGGCATTCAGCTCAGATGTATAGACATAGACTCAATCTATCAACCAATAAGAAAGATGATAAACGACAGAAAGGTCAGAGGTGAAGCAGATGAACAGCCAACAGGAAAGTCTATACAATCAATGACACAGCAATCGAAGGGAACAACCAATCACAGACCATTTTCATCGTCAGAGCAAGCTACTAAATCACTCACGGAGAGATATTGACAGCTCACTTCATACTGAAGTTAGTGCTGATGATGTCGTCTAGCAAGGTGATGAAAGCTTCACGATTAAACAACCCAGCTCAGAGAACACAATACAACTAAAACCATCCACCTGAGCTACAAATATTCTGCATCATTTCAGGAAAGCTCTACCCTTCACTCGTTCCTGAAGTTGATGATGTCTATGATAGCAATGAAAGGTTCACGATGAAACCACCCAGCTCAAAGAACACAAAATGTATTTTTACAATATTTCCTCTCCCATAAATCATTCCATTATGTAACTTCGCAATAGACATACCCTCAGGTACATCTGAATTCACAGCGATTGACTCACTCCCTGGAGGTCATCTGGTTGACTTGGCGTATACAGATGATACGGCTCTGCTTGTTGAAGACGCTGACAAAATAAAGTCTTCTGAACACATTTAGCAGAAATCTGTGTGTGTTTGGCATGCATTCCAAATCGGTCAAACGTAAGATGATGTTCCAGGAATGGTCTGCTACAAGTAATCCAGCCTAATGATCGAGAGTGAAGTGGTGAAATGTGTCGAACACTTAACTTACTTGGGGAGTTGCATCAGCCCGCTGAACGGGCTGGTTGCTGACCAAGTCTACGGTCGGATACAGAAGGCCCGTTTCGCATTTGTCAACCTGCGTCACCGGTCGCTCCTGCAAGTTGTCCGATTACCTACCGAAGAACGAGTATACTGCACTGCAGTTCGTTCTGTCTCGTCGTACGCCTGTTAGACATGGCCGTTAAACGAAAAAGACATGAAGCGATTACAGGTGTTCGACCATGGATAGTGTCTTCGCTGCATCACTCGTGTTTCGTGGAATCACCATGTGACTAGCGTTTAGGTCAGGAGGAGGATACTAGCCATGATAGGCAAGTCAGTAGATGAGGTTGTGAATCTTGGTTGACTGAGATGGCTTGGGAATGTGTTGCGCACGCCAAGTCACCCCCTGTTTCGACGTGCCAGTCTATGGGGAAGTTGGATTAGGTGGGAATAGGGTTCAGGGTGGTCAGAACAAGACGTCGCACAAGTCGATGAAGTCCCTGACTGTTGTTCTTAGCGGTGTTAAGAGATGTAGACTGGCTGTTTTGGGTCTCTGAGATGGCAGGAATCAGAAGTTGAGGATTCTTGGTGACATGGTTGGAAATCGGTCACATTACCACAGATGTATTCACTCCATGACGTCTTCTAAAGCTTGAATATTCACACTGATTGTTATCTGCAGATTGCTCTTTCTCTCACACAGTTTTGTCTACTTTGATATCACCCTTTCTTATCCACGTGTCCTTTGTGTACTATTGCGAAGTGTGGCAATTTGGGAGGATGCACTTGTATGTGAGGTTCCACGTTGATTTTGTTAGTCAGTCACACCTATCCCTACTCTGATTTCGGATGCCATATCAGGAATTATATTCAGCAAATGAGCTGGTATTCTGTTTCATCCACTGGGAATTAATTTCTGCCGAGAATGACATATTAACAGCTTCGAAGGAAATTAAAGTAGTTCCGATACCCATGCCCATACCTCTCTGGGGCAAGTGTGAATTGCCGGAGGACCTCAATAAGGTCTCCATTTTTAAAAGTGACGTAAAGGTGTTGCCTCCTGTGATTGAGTCACCTTCGGAGGCTTTCACTGGTGCAAATCAATTCACCTAGAAGCCCAGAAGGAGTACTTTAGGTGCTGCATGTGTTTTGCATCATAATATTATTGCCAGTTTGAACAAAGGTGATAAGTATGTAAGATCTGTCTTCTTATGTTATGCTTCTATCTTTGATTCACTCTTCCCTATCCACGTAATCTTTGTGTACTACTATGATCATTGTCAGTTAGTCATTATTCATTTCAGAGCCTAATCCATATAACAGAAGTTATGCTGTGACAATGACCTGTAACTAAAACAGGTTCATGCAGCACTAAAAATTTCGAGTCATAGAAAGAACTTGCTGAATCAGGGTTTCTCAAAACCATTTCACACTTATCACTTTTATTCCATCGTTGAACACTATTTCAGTCTTTTCTTTGCTTTAGCATATTCGGAAATAGATTTTTGTCTTGAGGAAACTGCTGGTGGGCATTGCGTGGAACGTGTCTATGTATAGCTGAATCGCTAGCCATGAGGAAATACAAAGCAGCGTTATGCGTTGAGGAAATTTACGTCTATACTTTATCTTTTCACATGACCATCGTGATGCCTTGACTGTCATGAATGCAAATTGTAATAGGTAACTGTGCATATATTTCCATGATCGCTTGTCTGTTTTCCGACTCTATACCCAAAATGTGTATTTGCTAACTTACTGTATTCAGTTATTGAAGATATTTTACTGCCTAGCTGGAGATAATTCTGGGACCTTCTGTAGTTGTTAACATATATTCACGAATGTACAGTTTAGTGAACGACTTCGGCGAAAAAATTTTTCTCTTCGCTGCAACCGCGTCTTGTGTATTCTATTTGAAATTTGTGAAATTACGTTGTCAATCCAGTTTGTAATTGCGAACATTTGTCATGATCCTGAAGTCATTCAACATTTCATTTACCCGTTGTTATTGATTATATATTGTGTTAACCAGTACCACTGTAATGTGTGCTTTTGAAAAATATTACAGAACGGGTAAACTAATGAAATATCAAATATTAAGAATTCTGTACTGTAGAAAATATTATAGTTCGGAATAGAGAAAATATGCTATTATTTTTTACATCCAACTTTCTGCATGCTACTTTAAGCTATGGTAAATTGAACCGATGCAGTTGTATGCGAGGTTCTGTGCTGATTTTGCCTGTCTGTATGAGAACTACTCAGAAAGATGTTAATGTGGCTGAATATCAACATTGACTCCCATGAATAGAATGCACATCTTTACGGGATATACATTGACTGTGCTCATCTACAAATCCAATCAATGCAAAGTAGTATTCATCCCGAAACAGCTTTTTATAGTGAAATGTTGAAAGGCAAAGACCCACTGGGCCATTCTTTCAGTTTAGTTCACGACACCCCAGTAGTGTATTTGTAATCAGAATCAAACCTAGGACTTTCATGTTTTATTCATCTAATTCGATTCCAGTAGCGCATATGTATTACCGTTACTCGGTTGTCATTCATTATCATACTTGACGAATACTTGCGGTTCAGCTAATCAACTTTTCATAAACTTTTCTCATTAGTGATTTACTTTGAGGTGGATCTCTCAATGTTATGTTTTAAAAAAGCCGTGATCTATGGCCTTACAACAAGTTGAGCGTGTGAACAGTTAGTTACTAATGATAGTGGATGATGTTTGTGCTGTTTTACGACTGACTAGCTGCTACTTTGACGTGTTTGTCGGGCTAGTACATCACGATGACCCAACGAGCTATGCTAGTCGAACGTTTGTTCCCTTTAGGTCCCACCATACCAGAAATGTCTGTTTAGTAGTGGTTGAACGAAAAGCAGTAACCCTTACCCTTAACGTCCTGAAATAGAGAGCTGACAAATTATGGGGGCTTAGATCAGTTATCAGTGGTTAGTGGTTATCAAAAACCATAGGACTTATGCCTAACTACATCTTCCATAATACAGGCCAATTGTCATGACATCAAAAAGGGTGTACGTGACCGGTCTCAAGCAGATGTATCCTGGGGTCCGTCGTCATGCACCAACCCTTCTTTTCCAGGTATCTCAAGAAGACCTAGCCTTCCACGGTTCGGACAACCGGGAAATATCAACCACCATCACGACTCTGTCAGTGCTCAAGTTCCCTCAGACCACTATCGCTCCCCCTCATCCTTAGCTTCTAATCTCCCTCCACGTCTCTCAGTTAACGAACCTACATCCCCTTTAATTCCTTCTAGCTCTGTAGCTTTCAACAACGGTCTGAGTCCACATAACTGCATCCCTGGTTTCCTTAGATTACGCTCCAAATCACGTGTTGGAGTCTTCAGCGTCCGCACACTCAGTTAAATCGGCCAACAAGCTTTAGTGGCCAGAACTCTAGCAACTCGGGGTACGGATGTTTGCTGTGTTTGAGAGACATGCATGCAGAACCCAAGTGCGGTTATTTACTTAACATCTTCTGGCCAGTATGGTGAATCCGCAAAATTCACCCTTCGAGTTTCTGGAGATTCGATGACTAGTTCCCGCGGTCTTGCAGGTGTAGACATAGTATTAGGCACTAGGACAGAAAGCTCGCTACTAGACTGTCTCCCAGTTGACAGTCGCTTATGCGTTGTCCGGCTGATGGGCATAATGAGAGCTAAAGGGAAACGTGAAACTCCGCTTGTCTGTTTGTAATCTCTGCTTACGCACCCACTGACTGCAGTTCAGATGGAGTGAAGGATGGGTTCTACCGAAAACTATCTAGCTTCCTTCTGAAATCCAAACTTTGAGATGTAGTTGTTGCAGGCAATTTCAATGCACTAATGGGTAGGATGAGTTAGGCAGAAATGCACTTAGGTGGAACTTTCGGAATCCCGACTGAACAAACAGATAACGGTGATCGCCTAACGTAACTGTGCTCAGGTAACCATTTGTTTCTAGCTAGCACAAACTTCTGAGATAAAGAAAGACATTGTCTGACTTGAAGTCCACCGAGCTCAATTCAGTGATGGACATAGACAGGCCACATTGCTTACAGCTATCGCTGGAGAGGGTCAGTGGGAGAGTATCGCCTCTTTTGGAGCATGTGTTTGAACAATGACCACGCGTTGGTTCAAGCGCGTATGTGTCTGCGCCTTAATGGACATAAAAACCTAGCAACGAGATCATTACGGGTGAAGCTCGATAATGAGAGCTCTAATTCCGCCTTCAGTGAGAAACTGGCTAGGTGGTTGTCGGAACAGGACACCACAACTCATCTGGAAGAAGCTTGATGCCATCTCCAGCCTCCCATAAAACAGCGTTGAAGATCGTTGCCGACTTTCAAACAGTGGTTATAAAGAGCCATTGGATATCAGCAGCTTCTGAATCGATGGATGCGTGTGAACGCATCCCTGTAGGCTCGGAGTACAATGAGGAGCGGATGCAACTCGAATGTAAACTGACAAAAAGTTTGCTCAATGGCCACGAACAGTGGTGGGCGACAAAGGCTAAAGAGATGGAAAAGGTGGCGGCAATGGGCAACAGCAGACAATCATTTAGACTGATTAAGGAGACTGGGGTGAAAAGGTCGACAACGGTTAGTGAGACCATAGCGGAGAAGGACGGGTCTTCGATTCACTCACAGGGAAGACGACTAGAATGATAAGCAGAACACTTCGAGGGACTGTTCAACTAGCCTCCAGCTTCTGTTGCGTTGCCCGCTATCCAGTTGGATCCTGATGGGGCACTGAGATAGGTCCTCCAACACTCGGAGAAGTTGAGAAAGTGTTAGGTAAGTTGAAAGGGGGAAGGGCAGCGAGACTGAACGGACTAGTTGCTGAGGTGTAGAAAGTCGGTGACAGAGTGCCTTTGGTCAAGTTAACCGAAGTGTTAACCAGTGTATGAGTCAAATATGATCCCCTCTGACTGGTCTTAGTGGCGGGTTGTCCCAGTCTTAAAGAAAGGTGAGAAGTCCTCTCGCGATAACTACTGAGGAATCAGCCTGTTGAAAGTGTCTAAGATTCTAGGTTCCATAGTCATTAGACTCCTGAGTGAAACTAGGGAACAGCATGTCTGAGAAATCCAAGCAGGCTTTAGACCCTACTGCGGGTGCATCGACCAAGTATTCACACTGCACCAGGTCCTGGAGCATAGGTACGCTTACCGACGCCCGACACTAGCTGTATTTCTCGACCTGATCGAGAAGTCTTATGGGAATGTCTCTCAGTGAAAAGCGTGCCGAGTAAGTACACCACGTGATTGAAGGCTCTCTACTCGAACACTTGTGGGGGTGTTAGAGCCTATAGTGAGATGTGGAGGGAGCAACGCTCATCGAGTGGTGTCCTCCAAGGGTGCCCACTGTCTCCATTCGTATTGAGTTGTATCATGGGTATTCTTAAGGAGGTCTCCCTCTCGCGTCACCTGATTACACAGAGGTTGACCTAATCACAGGCGAATTTTTGTTAGGCCTAGAATATGCAGATGACATAGTCGTGTTAGGTGAAGACGCTGACAAGATGCAGAGAATGTTTGGGATGCGTTTCTCACCACCTAAATGCGAATTGTCGCACCAGGATTAGTCTTCAACGGTGCGCCACCGCGGCTAACAATGGAGAGTGTAGTGGTTGAGTGCATTGAACATTGATTATCTGGGAAGTCGCATCAGCCCTTATGGGCCAATGGTCGACGAAACCTCTGCAGGGATGCAAAAGTTTTGGTTGGTTTTTGCTAACTTACGCCATATGTAAGGCCTCTGCGATATCAGATCGTCTATTAAGGGTTGAGTGTATTCTGCTGCAGTTCTCTCTGTTCTACTTCATGGCTGTGATAGATAAAGGTAGAAGACACAAGAAGGCTTCAGGTGTCTAGCCACTGTTTTTTCATAGCATAGGCCGTGTTTCCTGGTATCACCATGTGAGTAACGCGGAAGTCAGGCCCGGAGTTTTAGGAAGGAGAGGAAAGTCAGTCGACGCTATTATGAACCTTCATCGACTGAGATGGCTGGGACATATGTAACGTATTCCTAGCCACCGTCTGCCTCATCGTCAAAGTAGGTTCAGTCTGGAGAAAGGCTTGAAACTGCCCGACTAAAACATTGTATCAATGTTTGAAGTGCTTGACTGTTAGTTTGAGCCATGTAGGGCGATACAGACTATCCGGTTGGGGTCCGCGGGACAAGAGAAACCAATGGTTGGAGACTAGGTAATATGGCTCACACCCGATGTCAGTGTAGGAGATGTATACTCATATTATCTTCGTCTTGACCGCTATACTAAATCAAATCATTTTCTCATTCTTTGCTCTTCTTTTTTTACTACTTTCTACTCCTTTTGACCGATTTTTCTTTCCTTTTTCCTCTTCAATTTTATTGCCTTGTTACTTGATGTGCTAATACGAGGTGTGGCAGCTTGGACTGTTACGCAGCAATGTCTGGTCTTTTGTTGATTTTGATGATGATTATGGTGTCAGTCCCTATGTTTGTCAAAATCTTGAAACCCACTTACCCAGAATACCCTTATTTTGGGGTAGGATTCAACCAAAACATTGCTGACAGGATGTGGCAAATGTCGTTTTCAAAGCGCTACATGTGTTTAGATATGTCAGTGAGTTAGTGAATCGTTTTTTATAGTGTAGTCTTTATATACCATAGCATACACGTCCTGCAGCTCAACTAGAAAAACAAATCACTGTACGGACTTGCGAAAATAGTGTCATCTTAAGTTTCTTCTTCAAAGCAGCATGCAAACAAGCGATGTTCTTCCTACCTATCGTTAGATAGAAAAAGTGAAATGAAGTAGAAATGAAGACAGGAAAGAGAAATATAGGGGCTAGTGAAAATATCAACAACTGATGGTTAATATATATATATCTCTGAACCATTGGAAACAGCGCAAATGTGTCAAATAAAGTCTCAACTACCAAATCAAACGATTTCCAGAACCTTCACCTCGAGGTATACTCTGCTGTTTGATCTAGAACGATGACGATTCTAACAACCATATCCTAAAAAGGCAAAACTTCCAAATGGAGGGGGCATTTCTATGCATGCGTAACACACTTGGAAGCCAAATCAGTAGATGGAAGTATAGAGCAGCGTCGATGAAAGTACCTTCGTTAATATGTACACCTTTCGTAAAATCTGCATTACTTACACGGTGCATCCAACAAAAGGAAAAAAATCTGAGGACAAGGCGTTGTCAATAACCTGTAACAAATTCATATTTAATTTCAGCGACACCGTCTGAGAACCGAAAAATATGACTGAGATACGCGTCGGAAAATCACCTTTATAAGACGGTGGCAAAAAACGTATCATCCAGATTTTACTCCAATAGGCAAACCGCATAAAAGCCACTAAACAAGTTAAAATCATCATAGAAAACAACCTATTCAGTATCAAAGAACAATAGAAGGAAGTGGTTAACATAAATTTAAAAAGAGATCAAACTTTAGAAGACCTCTGAGAGTGAATGCATCTGCATTATTGTGACTGATTTTCTGCTATGTCACAAAGCGTCTCCAACTTTTGGTTGGTATTATGTCGACGACCCCAACCAGGTAGGTATTTTACGCCTCCATACACCGCTGAAACCAATGACCAGAGACTTCATGAGCTAGTGCTACCCACTTCTTAGAGTGACCATCGTGAGCGCTTTCCTAACGTGGTCCTACTTCAGTGAACATTGCATGTTGAGGCACATGGTGGCTCGGCATGTGAAATACAGGTGGAAGCCACTTCAGTGGGTGAGGATTCACAACGTCATCGACCAAGTCGCCTGTCACGCATAGTACTCTTCGCTTAACCTAAAAATTGCTTACACGGTGATTCCAACATAGATGAGTAGTGCTGTGAGCACGCTTGTCGAAAACGCAAATTCTTTTGACATCTACTTTTAGCGGCCATGTCTCACAGATGAATAACTGGACACAGCGTGCCCCAGGACAGTTTGAAGTGAAGTGTTCAATGCATTCTCCCCTCCACTCCCTATCCTTAAGCTGGGAGTAGCTGGAGACCAGTTTTGAAGCATCGTTTTACGTTTGACAGGTGAGAAATGTATTCCAAGAGTACTCAGATTTCTGCTTAAGGCGTTCAGTAGACTCTGAATTTCGTCACCGTTTTCACCAGGTGGGACAGTATCATCTGCGTAATCCAAGTCAACCATATTCCCTTCTGGGAGTAGGTCAATCCATGTGAAGTCAGAGGTACTTAAGTTCACGTGTAAGGACTGAACAAGGAGGGGGTCAACGGCGGATATGACGAACACCACTGGTTTTTGTCACTTCGGACGGAAACCCTCGATAATCCCTTTCATGTGAGTTCGTGCAGGTAACGTTTTTAACGTTACATACTTGCTCGGTACTCCCCTCACAGTTCACACTACCACAACACCTCTTGGTCAGCAGGGTGGAATGCCATCTTCAGGTCAATAAATATGCCATGTTTTGGCTCTCTGTATGTATAGTTGTTTTCCAGAACCTTACGAAGAGTAAAGTTCTGGTCGGTGTACTCTTGTTCACATGAGAAAGTTGACTTATTTTATCAAGTTTACTGTTCGCTAGCTCCAGTTAGGCGTCGGATACTTTTGAACCCTAGCATTATGAATAGGATGTTAGTCAAACTGATTTCCTTATGTTTGACACAAGAAGACTTCTCAGCCTTCCTATAAACTGGAATGATCAGTGAAAAAGACTGGTTTGATGGGACTACCCATGATTCCTATACGCTACATAGTACCTCTATTACTGTGCTCAGTTATTTACTAAGTACACCCTTAAAATATTTTTGTAGCACACCGTCAGTTTCTACTGCCTTGCATCATTTCGGGTTAGAATTCAGCTTCTCAACTTCGAGGTGAGTTGTAGGATTGACGTCTAAATCCAATTCAGGTTCGGCAGGGATTCTGGGTAGCCAAAGCGTTACTTCGGACCAGTTGATAAACTCTCCTTCAAAGTGTTCCACCTAACGTCGTAGCCGTCTCTCCTGAGAGGTTGTAAGAGTCCCATCCTTCTTGGCGGTGGTCTGATTAACCGTAGTCTTCTTCTTGTCAGTATCCTTAATAGCCCTAAATAATTGATGAGTACCACTTAATGCTGCTGCTTTCTTCATCTCCTGGGCTTTCACCTCCCACCACTGCTCGCGGTCATTCAGAGAACCTCGGTCAATTTACATTTGAGCTTCTATCACTCCTTATTGTGGTCAGAGCCATCTGGAATGAGTCTTCTTGCACCAATCAGTTTATATAGGGTTTTGGTAATCAACTATCTTTGGTTAACCTTTGGATGTAAGTTACCAACTATCTTTACTGTTGTTTCTACAACAGACTGAATATCAGACCAGGCTTCATCAGGATGAACATTGCTATTGTTTTCATTTGAACGCCTATCCAACTCCCCACCAAATCTACAGTTAGCGTTCTCACCTTTCTGTCAGTCCCCACTGTTGTCTGCAACCAGTAGGGCAAAGACATTCGTACACTGGCACAAACGTGTGGTGAGAGTCCATTCACGTAGTCTAAGAAGTGCAGCCTTCCTCCGCCGATTCTTTTCTACGACTGCTTGTAGTGATATAAACTTTCTGGATCTGTTGTTGGTTTGATTTCGGCGGATGCCATATGAGACAATATCTTTCCTTATGCTTTAAGCTATCCCCGGCCATATACAAGTGATTTTTGGAATAAAATTTCAATAGGTGTTCACCATTACTTATTAGTTGGCATGAGATCCCATGGATATCTCCCACACGCCTTTCCGATTGGTTCAGCTTTCCTACTTGATTTCCTATTGATTTATGAAGCGAAACTTATGGCTTTTGGTAGAATTTATCCTTTGCACCATCCAAACTGTCACAGATGGGCGTATGGACGAAGATAAAGAATAGACAGCGGTTAGTCTAACAGTCATTTCTGGTTTATACAGATCCGTTTATTTGAACAGCCCACAGATGGCTGTTGACTGATATTCAGTCAAGAAGTGTACTTTCTACACCACAGTTTAATTCCATTCCCAAACCAACAAGTCTACGAGTGCTAGCCATTGGGTTTGCGGATGCTGCTAAGGCGAATTTTGAAGATTCACCTTATTCTCCGGGTGAGTTCAAGTGAATAACCACCTTCCGGTCCTGTATCGGTGTCTTTAAAGCACACTATACATCAGTGGCCAGGGATTCCAGAGTTATGACAAGAGATGCCTTTTGTTCAATGTGGCATAGGTTTAGGACGCTAATAAACCCCATTTGAACGACAGAGAGATTTCAGGAGACTTGAAATGATGCCTTGGCGGCTTGGATAGTTGGCAGTGGACGCAGATTGAGAGGTTGAGGAAGTTGCAAGGGGTTTATTTTTGGTATCATTAGGTCAATGGAAAGGAAGCGACAAAGGTAAGAAGAGTAAGTTATAGTTGATTGGGTTTCGCATACTGCTTGAAGCGTGCAAGAAATTGACACTTGTAGGCTGTCCACACCGTAAAAGGCTGGTTCTTTTTTTAAATACCTGAAAAGAAAGGTTTGTGCGAGACCACAGAGCCCTTGGTACATCTGCTGAGCCAGGTCACACACAGTCTTTTTAGAAGTTTGAGATTTAAGTTTGTTATTTTCCAATCCGATTATGAACCCGTATCACTTACATCGGTATACCGTGGGGTAGTTGGGAGTGCGCCATTTTTAGGAATGATCTTTTCCGAACTCCCTTCCCACAGGGAAGACGACGTAGGTATGGCACTGCTGGTCGTCAGCAGGAAACACCTCTTTGACGTCACATCCCACTCCATTCAGTATTAAGACTTCCCTCTCGGACCTCCGTCGAAGTGTAGAAATTCACATTAACACAGTGACTGCTTTTCGTCTTACCACTATCCAACAGATCTTTCAGGCATGACTGATTGCAACGGAACAAGCTTTCCACCATTATAGCTCATTGGGTCATTGTGATATGCAAGATCAACCATTCAATCAACGTAGCAAATATTATATATCGCTAAATACAAACACATATGTTCGATACTTAACTCTGTTTGTTGAAATTATTATTCTAAATGGCTTTTGCCACTCAAACGTGATGACCTTTTCGTCCTGGTTATTATCTATTTAGGCATTTTTTTCAGTTATCTCATTTACACAGGCTGCAAAAAGATTTATGAATGCGAGAGATGTATTCTAATTTTACACTATATTAACTGAGTTAATAAACTAGTCCATGTTTTTTTATCTGCTTGAGCCAGGAACAGCTGGGCAGAAATGACTTCATCGTTTTGCAAGTCGGAGTTGTTGTATTGTCAAGTGACTCACATCAGTTTGCGACAAGGCTAGTAGAAATCATGGACCCACAAAAAGGTCAAGGTCTTCGAAAGCAACAGCTCGGACTAACTTCGATACCAGCTGTTACGAAGATTGATTCAACTCCACTATCAAATACACCTGGTCTTACCAGTACACCATGGTACTGCAAACAGTATTGTAGAATTTATCTGTGATTTGGATGTTGAAGTTGATTTTGATATATGGTGTCGTCACTATAAGGATTTCTTAGAATTTGATTTTCCTGAACATGGTAATGCACGGAAAGTGTACCGTCTGACTCGGAAACTTAGTTCAACCGAATTTGAGAAGTACTACAATTTAGTTCGGTTTCTGAATCCATGGGATCAAAGTTTCAAAAATACCATCACGTCACTTAGACATTTCTCATTGTTCAGTTTAGGATACCGTTGTATAAATCTAGTGATGAACAAGCACGTTCATTTCCTTACATACATTGGTGTCGTTGATTCATACTACGAACACTTTCCAATTAAGTCTCTAGCTGATGATCAACGCGCAGCTTCTGTAGAAAACGCAGTCTCCAGTCACTTATTTTAGCAGCAATCCAAACTTAACTGCTCAGACGACTGGAGCCAAATTCCAGGTTGACAGTGAATGATATTTCAAGTCAATATCAATGGTTAGTGAACTTGTAGAAGGATATTTGTGCAAGTAAGTTAGGATGTAAAAGAGTCGTTGAGGTACACGCGTCATATCCGTTCACAAAGTACTTTGTATCACTAAGCTCTGTTTTAATTAAACCTTATATACATTTTGGCTACTTACGTCGTAGTTCTAGTTATCAGGTCACATTATATCAGACTCTTCTATCACCATGCAGTAGTTGCATAGCGTGGCATTTTATAACACCACCAGTGTAATACTGCTGGCTATGAATATAAAGCTTGGCAGTTGTAACAACCGTGAAGCAGTGGACCTCAATGCCGCTCAAGATCTGCAGTGTAAACCAGATCGCAGGTGGTTAGTAAGTCTGCGAGTTAAGTGACCACATGGAGTTGCCACACAAGGTGAACGCAGATACATTCTTCAAATAATTGGCTTGTGAAGTCTGTGTATAGTTTTTTTTCTACGTGTTTATTAGCTTTGCAGATGTAATCATATATATTTGTTACAACTGTTGAGTTGCCTTTATCCGATTAGGAAATTACTATATGCTTTATCATGCCGTCTCATAGCCGTGCAACAGGAGGGAACGGAATGCACCGCAGTATACACGTCTATTAACCGACAGTTGAATATCTCGCCAATCGGTTCCACAGATAATACAAGCTGGCGAATGCAAAACGAGTTTTTTAAATCCCAGCTGAGATTTCGTCAGCAATCAACCCGTTCGGGCTTTTATCCAATTAGTTACAAAATATGTCTTGTAAGAACATTTTTCACCCCTACGCGTAAACTCTGCTCTGAAATAAAAGATATCGAGGAAAAACTAACCTGTATCGAAAACTGTCTACGCAAAAACGGTTACTCACCAACGTCCATTGACAAGTATGATAGAATAGAAGAGAAGAGAATTAAGTGCAGTACATTTGATACCTTGTCTTCAAAGGGAATGAAATCGCCACATGGATGAGTCATAGAGTGAGTGCTGCAATAAAAATGACCTATCCAGCTGCCAAGTTAGTCTGTGTATATCAAACTCAATGTTCATTGAGACAGTCTAAATTGGGCAAGTTCCCAACTCTTGTTATCCCCAATTGTAGTGGCGAAGTGGTCGACACATTCCATCACTTCACTCTCTATCATTAAACTAGGAGTAATTGCAGCAGACCAGTCCTAGAGTATCATCTTACATTTGGCAGGGGCGAAATGCACGTCAAACATGATCAAATTTCTGCTCAAGGCATCCAGAAGACCCTGCAGTTTGTTAGAATCTTCATCTAGAAAGACAATAGTGTCTTTATACTTCAAGTCAACTAAATGGCCTCCAGGGAGTGAGACAATTGTCAGTTGGTTAGAGGCAGTCGACAGGAAACCCTGGACTTAGGTTTCGTGCTTGTTGGTACTCGTCAGCAAGGAGAGTCTGCAACCTCGACGGGACTGATGTCGCGCATGAGATTCGGACCTGCACTACACAGCATTGTAGTCAGCGACTTTACCATTGAGCTGTTCGGGACACGATCAGCCTCTTGAAGGACTGGGTTACATGTATTGACTGGTCACGAGATTGCACCCAATTTCACGTTGTCTAGTTCTGAGTACAGACCGAATCCTATCGATCATATTCGCAATGTGGCCACCAAGCTAGGAGGCTCAGGAATATCAGGCGGGACATCACTTCCGTCGAGGTTACAGATACACCTTTCTGACGAGTGCCAACAAGCACGAAACCTAGGTCCATGGCTTCCTGCAGATTGCCTACAACCAACTAACATCCACAAATGTGCCCCGCAATGCTGAGCCTCCTAGCTTGGTGGCCACATTGCAAATATGGTCGATAGAATTCGGTCTGCACTCAGGACTAGGCAACATGAAACTAGGTGCGCCCTCATGACCAATCAATACAGTGAGTCAATTCCTGTAAATTCAGATGTACACAGGGATATATTTATTAGTTTTTCCATAACGAAGTTGAATGGGAAGGGTGACTAATGATGTCCCTGGCGGACATCATTAGTTGTCATCAGTTCAGACGACATCTCATAAGCCTTTAAACAGCTGCGTGAGTTCAAGTAGAGAGCTTTGATTAGTGTTATATACTGGCTCGATACTTCCTTCACAGTCAGACACTGTCACAACACCTCACTTTTAATAGAGTCAAATGATGCATTTAGGTCATGAAATATGGCAAATGTACACCGCCGGTAGGTATCCCTGTTCCAGAACCTGTCGAAGGGTGAAAATATGATCGATGCACCCTTATCGATGTCTGAAACGTGCCCGCTTTTCTCAAGTTTAATGTTCTAGAGCTCCAGTCAATCAGGTAACGGATAACCAAGGACCTTAGGATCTTGGACATAATATTGGTCAAACCAATTCCCCTATGGTTGTCACAGAAAGATTTTTCTTCCTTCTTTTAGAGATGGATGATGAGAGAAGTAGACCAGTCTCATGACGTTACCTCTGAATCACACAAACTGACTAGTACCTCCATCACTTTGCTTGGCGATTTTGTACCTCCATCCTTGAAAACGTCGGGTGGCGAACTGTCAGATCCTACAGATTTTCATTGTTTCAGGTTCGATACAGCCTCTTTAACTTGGAGGAGAGTTGGAGGACCGACTTCTACATCTCATTCAAACTGGATGTTGGGCAACTTAAGCGTTGCCTTGAGCCACTTGAACTGTGCTTCAAAGTATTATGCCCAACGTTCTAGTCCCCATTGTAGGAGGTTATCAGCTTCCATCCTTTTCGTTGATAGTTTCACCCACAGTTGTCTTCTTGTCTGTATCTTTAATAAACCTGTATTGTTGCTGCGTGTTACGTGACACTGATGGCTTCTCCATCTTCCTCATTTTTGCCAGCCACCACTGCTGGCGACCCAAGCGAAGACTGTTGGCCAATTTATGTTTGAGTTGGTTTCGCTCTTGATCGTGGTCAGAGCCAGCTGGAATCATTCTTCTCACGTGAATCAGTTCGAGTGATATTGTGAAAATCCAATGACGTATTTTTTTCTAACCGTACTTCCATTGTTTGGTCACTGAGGAGTAACTAATAATTTGTTTGTTGTCTTTTACTGAATGTTAACCTATTTATAGTTAAACAACAAGTCAGTAGTTGAGAATATTTGTAGCTCAGGTGGATGGTTTTAGTTGTATTGTGTTCTCTGAGCTGGGTTGTTTAATCGTGAAGCTTTCATCACCTTGCTAGACGACATCATCAGCACTAACTTCAGTATGAAGTGAGCTGTCAATATCTCTCCGTGAGTGATTTAGTAGCTTGCTCTGACGATGTGGTCTGTGATTGGTTGTTCCCTTCGATTGCTGTGTCATTGATTGTATAGACTTTCCTGTTGGCTGTTCATCTGCTTCACCTCTGACCTTTCTGTCGTTTATCATCTTTCTTATTGGTTGATAGATTGAGTCTATGTCTATACATCTATTGATTGTTGACTGACCTGATTGCTCAATGAAGACAAAAACCTTACAGGACACACAAAACTTAAATTTTCAAGTCTGATAGGACTCATCGACCTTTGTATGACAACATACTTCCAATTGAATGGTAAGATATACAAACAGATGAAAGGAACTCCAATGGGATCACCGATATCGGATTAATAGCAGAAGCAGTGATCCAGAGACTAGAAGCCATTATTCTACCTGTGATCAAACCAAAAATTTGGATTCGTTATGTAGACGACACTTTTGTCATCATTAAAAAGGATGACATAAAAAACACCCACAGTTTGATCAACAACGTTTTCAATTATATCAAATTCACAATGGAGAAAGGATCAAACAACCAACTACCATTCCTGAATGTTCTGGTCAATAGAACAAATACGGGGAAGCTGGAAACCCAAGTGTACAGGAACCCAACACACACTGACCAAGTCCTCAACTACAATAGCAACAACCCAACAACACAAAATCGGTTGCGTGCAGACTCTATTCAGAAGAGCGAGAACACACTGCAGCACAACAACTTCACGGGGAAACGAAGAAAATTACTTGATGTCCATCCTAAAAAAGAACGGCTACCCACGAAACTTTAACAGAAGATGCCTATCCCGTGCATCACCAACTACAAAGTCATCGACAGAAATCAACAAACGCATCATCCTACCATACATAAAGAATGTATCAGAAATCACAAGAAGATTGCTGAGACCACTTTGAATTGCTGTGGCTCATAAACCAGCAAATTCCCTCCAAACACTATTATGAAGACCAAAGGATGCAACAAGCAAAGAAGACAAACCCAATATCATTTACAAAATCAACTGCAATAACTGTAGTCAACACTACATTGGACAAAGTGGTCGCCCTCTTCACCTTCGTCTACATGAACACCAATTGGCTATCAAACGTCACGACATTTCATCACTCATTTCAATGCACGTGGATAATTACGGACATGAATTCAATTTCGACAATGTAGAAATTTTGGACGGAGAGAGGAAACACAAAGAATATCAGAAATTCCCTAGAATCTTGGCATTCAGCAATCAATAGATGTATAGACATAGACTCAATCTATCAACCAATAAGAAAGATGATAAACGACAGAAAGGTCAGAGGTGAAGCAGATGAACAGCCAACAGGAAAGTCTATACAATCAATGACACAGCAATCGAAGGGAACAACCAATCACAGACCACATCGTCAGAGCAAGCTACTAAATCACTCACGGAGAGATATTGACAGCTCACTTCATACTGAAGTTAGTGCTGATGATGTCGTCTAGCAAGGTGATGAAAGCTTCACGATTAAACAACCCAGCTCAGAGAACACAATACAACTAAAAACAACAAGTCATTTTCAGCGAGAGAGAATAAATTTATTTTATATTGAAAATATACTATTTCGCAGGAACGTTCAACGTAACAGCAAATATCAGTATTGTGTATTGGAATCGGGATGGTTGAACTATTCTCTATTAGCCAGCTTTCAAAGTATGATCGAGTTAGAATTACGCCTAATACTAAATGGAGATATGTTATCATGCTTGTCGAGCAACATGTGTATTTGGTGTTGATGCGGAAGGTAAAGTATAGTGAAGTTATAAGCAGGTTTACTTAATCATGCATGTGTACTCTTCAGATAAGTGGTTACGCGAATATTCATACATCCACGCATACCATTTTACATTTGTTTATTTGATGTATAACACATAATGATCTAGTATTATTTACGTGATTACTTTTCGAGCATAAATTATAGCTCATAATGATATCATTGATTGAGCAATAATTTATGCTCGAAACGTCATGAAGTAAACAATATTGTATCACTGTGTGTTATAAAACAAATCTCATGCGGAATTAAATTCCACCACAGTGCCCAAGTTTTACACCTACATTCACATATACTTAAATTTCTATGCTTATCTTGAGAGTGGAACTTTAATTTTGTATTCTGTACCTAGGGGGAGACATTCTTATGCACTACTGAGGAGTTCCGTAATAGGATGAAACAGCTCTACAGTTCTTTCAGGTTTCAAATGGTTCTCCAACTGACAAAAGCTACCTGAAGACCAAGAAATCCCACACCCGCCAAAGTGAATCACAGTTCAGGCTTTGGAAACAGATGAGCTGGTCAGAAAGGTATTTTCTTTCACAGACTCCACCGATGCGACTGAGAATGACCAAACAGAATTCTGAATGCTACATAATTTCAGATTAATTTATTGTCATCTATCATTACTTCACAACCTGTCAAATAGTTTTGGAGACATTTTTCTAATATCTGAACCACTTACTTGTAAGTAGTATAACTGTACTGAGTATATTTCAAAAGAAGCATGAAGTTGAAATTCTGCTCAGGGGAAGGATCAGTGCCTTGATGTTTCTGGGGAGTTATTAAGTTTTGCAAATGAAGAAATATAGTCCCAGAAAAATGAACTGAGCCCGAATGAGCACCAATTCACTTGATGTTATACTTGGTTTTATCAGTGCATATGTAATTTACTAAACATTACACCACTTCAAATTGTTAGCTTATTGGCGACAGAACGAATGATCCTATGGAGGTTAATCAACTTATTCCAGATACAGACTGTCACTTTATCGAACTCAGCAGTATGATTATCAGTCAGTGCATGATGAACACCAGTAGTCCAGCTTTTCTTCGGATTGTTAATCTTAGTAGGGTTTAACATTCTAATCTGAGTAAAGCAAGAAGAACAATAGTAGCAGAATTAGCATACATGCATTTTGTGGATTTGATTCAGTCTCTTTATTATCTATAAAATATAATATTTATGGTGGAAAATGTGTTTTACGACTTACTTTCATAAAACGACAAGAATTGTTCGAATTGAGATGGAAGGTAACAAAGATTTAGGTTGATCGAAGTTGTCAAAACTACTCGAAGGTTAGATATTTATGCAGTGATAGAATGAACATTCGAGAGAAGATAGTAAACATATAAATGGGAGGTGTTTGTTTACAGTGTTTTAGTAAAATTAGTAAAAACGAGGTTACGGTTAAGTAAACGTAGTTAAGATCAAGACGTTTTCATTATATTTAGAAGTAAGATGAATACAACTCAGAAAGTGGGAGTAGGTTTTGAAATAGATCGAGAAATAAATTCACAAAAAAACTAAACTAAGGGTCATGAAATCTAGTACTTACACATTTAGGAGATTAGGATCACTAAGGTAATGCAAGATTGACAACAGTACACTTCTGAATACATAGATCACGTTTTTGTCTTTTAGTTGCAACTGCTTCAGTAAACCGCAAAAGAGTAGGTTCCCGTTGTTTATCGATCACTTCGAATGAAATTACTAGGTCAAATTTACGCCCTGCATCAAACAAGTACCGGACGGTTTCATTATTTAAACCCTGTGGACCTTCAAGACTCAAATTCTTCCTGATACGTTCAGAAATAAGGATAAGAACCACTCTTTCTGTTCCTCCTATCTATGTGCTTTGGCGTGTACATGTAAACTGGTAGATATAGTTGGAGGTAGCAAGAGTTGGGAACTTGCCCAATTTAGACTGTCTCAATGAACATTGAGTTTGATATACACAGACTAACTTGGCAGCTGGATAGGTCATTTTTATTGCAGCACTCACTCTATGACTCATCCATGTGGCGATTTCATTCCCTTTGAAGACAAGGTATCAAATGTACTGCACTTAATTCTCTTCTCTTCTATTCTACCATACTTGTCAATGGACGTTGGTGAGTAACCGTTTTTGCGTAGACAGTTTTCGATACAGGTTAGTTTTTCCTCGATATCTTTTATTTCAGAGCAGAGTTTACGCGTAGGGGTGAAAAATGTTCTTACAAGACATCTTTTGCAACTGATTGGGCAAAAGATGTTGAAGTTTAAATAAAGCCTGCTCTACCAGTCTTTCCGATGAATCAATCAGTGAATCTTTGCATTTTATGACATTGTAGGCCGAGGTCTAGGAAATGATATTTTTTGTCATTTTAATTTTCCACTGTGAATGCTTTATTAGCTTGCACTTCATTGAAAATATTCAATAAGTGAGAGGCATGTTCAACATTATTGAATGCAACAAATGTATCGCCAACATACCTTACGTAGAATGCTGTTTAGTTGATTGTATATTTCAGTTTTATCTGTTTTAGCCTCCCCATGAATGTCCCCATGTCACTTACGGTCAACCTAAGACTTCATTATCTTTCATCTCCATTTGAAAAATTCTTGTCGATTTGTTAGTGTACGTTGTGCAGTAAATTGTTTATCATGAACAATAACTCTATAGGTTGTAAAGAGGCTGAGGAGAATAGACTAAATATATGCAAGCTAATTTTGCTACTATTGTTCTTTTTGCTTTATTCAAATTCATGAAAAGGGAGAATTGTATGATTCCTTCTTGTATTATTTTTAACTCTACTGACATTCGCTCTCCACTTACCTGACTGACGCCAATTGTTTATCTGGTTTACCAGGTCTTCCTGGGTTACCCACGTCAGTCCTATGTCACTACGGGCTTCCAGCTATGCGCTTATTCATCAAAATGGTGTACGTTACAGATCGTGCACTCCTGCTAACGGGGATAACGACTTACTCCTGGTTATCTACATATCCCACTTAAGGAGGGATGGAATTGAGTGTGCGACCTAGGTTTTCAGCCGCTTAGGCCAGTTGCATACCACAATTGTATCTCTACTTAATAAGAACCTTTTTTCCTACCATGGTGGAACGGTAACACTCCAGCATTCCAATTTTCACTGCATGCGTGGTTAGCAGCCAATTTTTTCAGGTTTAGGAATCCACAGCCGACTGACTTCGAAGATACTCTACTTGGCTAGAAGGAGTAATACAAGCATGGTCACGAGTGCAGTGACTAGGATATTTAGCGACTAATCTGTAGTAGACTGCGCCTCATCTATGCGAAGCTTCCTCTGAAAAAGAGGGATAGAGAAACAGAACAAGGTTAGCTTAAGAAAAGGAACTGGAGGTTCTAAGAATATTGTACTAGAGCTGGTCTCAGAGAGGGGAGGAAACGAGTAGAACACAGTCGAAAAGAGTCGCCGTATGGTTCCACGCAACTGACAACACATACGAAATTATATTCGTAGGAAAATAGGCGGCCCAGATAAACAAATAATGGTTTATACACTGTTAGAGAAAATGTACAAAATATGGGAAATAACATGAAGAAAAATTATTTTCAACTTAAAAACATCTAAAAATATTTATTGACTTCCATGCAAGAAAGCAGCTAAAAAAATCACGAATTTACTACATACCCATTAGGAACTCAACAATTATCGGTAAGACTTATCATCACAGCAGAGATTATGCGTGAACTAACCGTTGCTGAACATATGATGACAAAAACTAAAATCATGCCCAAAAAACGACTACTTGGATTCTTAATATTAGGATGCAATCTACTGCGACTCAGGTTTCTGTAACTTAGGGTCTTTACCAGAATATGTTCATATTGGAAGGAGGAAAAAGGTAAAGAAGTGTGTATATCGTCCAGTTCATGTACTTTCCTAATATAAATAGCCATTCAGCTATCCATCTGTTCCTCTTGAAAGAAGAACGTCCAAAAAAGCAGTCACCTCATCCTGTGATTTCTACTGACAAGTGAATTATATAGCTGGGCGTGCTTCATGGAATTCGATTCTATCCATTTTTGTAAAGAAGCAATGTATCATTCACATATCTGATGTGAAATCCAAACTTTCGAATAAATTGATTCAGAGGACCATTTTCCTGTCTAAGTAGGAAAATACCTGCCGATATGGGACCAAACGAACTCTGAAAATTGTCAAAAAGCACATGAAAGACATTTGTGATGAAACTTTCAGAACGAGTGTTGCCTACAAAAGGATGAAGATTATGCTACAAAGTCATTAGCTATAATGCAGTAAATAAAAAGATTAGATTTTCTTTAGGTGTACAATTGTCATTGAAGGCATTGGGGATTAGAGATGAAACATAATTGATGGCTTTGACTTTAGTAAGAATCGAAGGTATTCAAAATCAGTAAAGTGTATAGAAGAAGGTATCAAAATCACTGAAACCGTACAAGATTTCATATTATCGACAGAAAATTGTAATGCATGGAACGCATGTTATAAAGTTGAGATAATTACTGAAGACTGAATTTGTTTAACCGTCAGTCGGCAAATTATTATTATTTGTCACTTAGGTTCCCAGTGGAACATAGGGCTTCAGTAGCACGTCTCCAGTGCACTCTGTTCTTAGTCGACAAAATGTCAAGTTAATATTACAAATTCAATTTAAACTAGTTATGTCATAGCAGAAAAGGAGTGATGAACGGAAACTAACCGAGAAATTCTACAGAAATGCCAAACCTGGTTGAAAGAATACGCAAGAAAGATATCCCGACTATTTTACTACCTGAGACACCCATTAAGAATTTTTTTAAAGAAATGTTCGGTCAATATATTAATACTTACAAATGATTTTCCCGAGGAAAAATTATTGGTGAAGTTACCTTCAACATGTGAAATTAGACGCATTTCAGTTCCTATAGAGACATTAGCAACAGGATTACTGCAAAACTGCGTCATAGATGTCTAAATAGACACAATCAGACATTACAAACAATTGTTTGTCACATTAATGGGCTAAGTGGCTCTTATCACACTTAACTATTTAATTTTGTGTATGAATTTACGAATTGTTTTGGGCTTGTGTTGGGCAGTTGTTTGTCAGAAGTCTGTGAAGATTTCAACTCCTCTCTCTGTGGCTTTCTTAGGTCTCTGGGCCACAAATACCTTGACAGTTTAAATCCGTTATCCTAATGTAGACCTAGTCTACATTATTAACTTCAGTTTATATAGACTTACGCCCGAATTGCTGTATTAAGTCCTAATTACTACATAGTAATTGCTTTAGCAATTGCTAAAGCAGTACTCAGAAGTGCTTTTTCATGTCAACAAAAGATATCACACTACGACTTAGAAATATTTGCAATTCTATTTCAATCAGTTTTTCAGACGTATCACAGTGAAAGAGCATTTATTATCTATTGAATAAGGTTACGGACAATTTCTTTTTCTTAGTATTATATAATTCTACATCTTTGAGGCTTTGTTTATGCATCTAAAACTCTCTCTCTCTCTCTCTTTCTGCTTCCTTCTTTGTGATAAGAACTAAGGAACTTTCTGTAAATTTACAACAAGTGCTGAGACATTCCTTTTACATGTATTTAGCGTTTTATCAGACGTTTCTGACTGCACATAAACTAAGGTTTATCAGTTAGTGTTATACTGAACGACGCTACAGATAGTGTCAAATGATAACTAACTTGTCTTGCTATTTATTGCTCAAGCGAAACACTTTCATGTGATGTGGCTTAATTTTCTCGCCAAAATGTATGACTACGAGCAGAAATCCTGTTACCCAGACCAATATGCTTGATAAAATGCATTACGCGAAATATAACTAAAGCTATAATTGTATAACAGCTGTTCTACCACATAGAAATCATACAGAATGCATTAGTGGAAAGTAGCTGAGTTATAAGCCTTTTACAAATGTCTTAACTTTAAACCAGTACCTTATATGTAAGCTTATCTTTGTTCGACAGCAGGTTGTTTCATCATATTCTCTAGGATGGTTGTTGGCATGTATATCAAGTCAGTCAGATCAACACGAAGCTTGGAGCATGATGACACACCAAGAAACAGCTAAAATTATGTGTTATCTAGTGAAGAACATCTTCAACTATCTCCCATAAATGCAATACCTGTCGTTCAGAAAGTAATTGACATAGTTCCTATATCTTAGACTTACCTTCCAGGATTAACGCGAAATTTAGATTGATTAAAATTACTACTTTTTTAAAACAATAAGAAAATTTCATTCATCTAGCACCTTCATGGAAGTCCTATATTGATCCAAGTCAGTTTGGGTCATCAGCAACGGAGAACTACTTCCTATTCCGCCAGTTTTGTTTCATAATATTTTCTCAGTTCAAATCAATGTGTCAAGCATGTTGACATCACTAACATTTCATGACATTTTTAGACTGAAATACTGATTTAAATTCAATCCCTAATCCCCTCCAGTTTAAAACCTCTGCTCTAATACCCATTCAGTCATAGATTAAGAAAATGACTGATGGCTATATCTTTGAATTTCTAGAAGACTGCGGTATATTGTGTGTAGAGAGAAATACCTCATGTTACCACTTAAGATAGCTGATGCATATCAAGCTGGTGTTCTTCCTCCTTTTCCGTCTTTCTGTATGACTTGATTTTTTGTTAAAGATAAATGTTTTAATATGCTGATGAGCCAAATTTCCCACACCGGTTAACTTCCCGTGAGATCACTCTCTTAGTGGTCTTTATGAAAGTAACCTTTAACCGAATTCCTCTATTACTTTTGTCGTCAGACAGCAATGAGAATTATGTGGACTACTTCACCTCTTTAATCCCTGTTATATTTTTGTTTCTGTTCTTAGAAAAATAGCGTAATTTATTCGAGTTCCATTTTTCGAATTACTCCCGGGTTTTGTTAGTTTGGGGGAAATGTAGAAATACCAACTTAATGAATTGCAAGTTTACGGTGTGAACTAGTCTCTCTCTTGTCCCTTACCTGTTTCTTTTCATTATTTCCCTTTACTTTTCGTAGAGTGGGGACAAAAAACTGTTGCACTGAATAAGACTTTGACGGCTACCAGCTGCGTTAGTGGTATCCCTACAACGTCACTGATTAACACGGTTCCCAAATCGAATTGAAATGAACTCAGCAACTATATGGACTTTCTTACAGTTTTGCAATGAGTCACACCTATTTTGTAAGGAATAGTGATACTTCCAGGCTGCCCAAACTTCGACAGTTAGATTGATGTCTGAACGCACAGCTTCTCTATCAAGTATGAAGTAGTAAGTAAACAGCTGTTGCATAGGATGATCAATTTAAGAATTATTTATTAACTGCACCATCCATTTTGATTTTTCTCACAGTTGAGTATTTTCCCAGCTACCTAACCGTGGCGTCAGCACATATTCCATTGGAAACCACCGAATCGAAATAAAAAGTGTGATGTCTGATACAAAAGTGTGATGTACTGAAGTAATATACTACTAAGCAACATGTGTAGTTCGATGATTAGAAAACTACTCAATTATGCGAAACATCTACACCAAGGGTACAATTTGTAATTCATAAACTGATCTCCATATTCAAGGTAAATTGGTTACTACAATTCTTTTGGTCAAACTCAGGTTATTTAAACAATTCGCTCCCATCAACTAAGTTTTATCAAGTATATCGCTGAGGAGGTCGGTACCAAACATGCAAAATCTACCTATCAGTGTGAATCATTTCTCATTACTCACATTATTCATTAGTTTTATCACCTTCACTGTCGTCTGTATATAAATGCCTTTAATTTTTAACGGTTAACACTGCCACTTTATTTGAAAATGACGTAAAAGGTATAAATTTCAAGTAATATTACAGGCCCAGAATTTTGTACCGTATTCAAAATAAAATAGTTAATATTATAAAGGATGGATTATTTGCTGTAAATGTAATTGTTATGTCAGTCAATTGATATGTAGTAGAAGAAAAAATGAATTTTTTTCTGGATTACGGTGACATCTACCACAGTATGAAGTAATCGTCTTAACCTATCCACTCAAAAAAGAAACAACAGAATTGACCAACTTATACTTACAGCTGACTTTTTCCTCAGTAATAATATCTATGAGAACAAGACTAACAGAACCATAGGTGCACTTACGCTATAAGGTATTGTTGAATCAGCAATGTAGTGTCTAGATTAGATGACCACTTCAAATATCCAACAACTAACATATGAGCATAATGCGCGCAAACAGTGAAAGATATACTTAGAAGGAATGAAGAAATCTTACAAACTACAAGCTAACCAGATGAAACACCAGTCAACACGCAAACGAACACAGACATTTTACAGCTTACTGGGAAAGAAAGTAATTATGCTCTAAGCTGACTAAACAAATAAATGATAATTCATTAAGTCAGTAAAGGTGATCATATTTGCTAGTTAATAAGGGTTATTTTCTAGCATGAATTAGTAAATTTAGGGTAAATATATGACAACATATTTTCTCCTCTCACAATTTAGCAACTCTTAAGGTCAATAATAATTACTACTCAAGAATACAAACAATTTATACATCCTTAAATTATATGTGAGATTATTGTTAATGAATTAGTGAGGTGTGGTGATGAAACATTCATGCTTAAAACCAATAGCGATCCTTACAGGTGACTATCTTTATCCTCAACTACAATGCTCCCAACCATTCAGAATTCAGTGAATTTATTTGAATCATACTCACACCATACAAATAGCTGTTAGGCATTTCACTTACAATTTCGCCATCTATTATTGCATATTTTTTGTGATAGATTCTCTGAAAACATTCCGAAGATCCTATGATTGAGGAGAAGTAACACTTTGAACAGTGCAGTCACTCAGCATCTTACTGATACTGGACATCAAGCAGACGTCTTCAATTCCTTCAAGACAATAAACAACAAACAAGCTCAATCCTACTGAAGTTGGTTAAAGCTATAGTCACTAAACGCTTTAAATCTAATTCGTTTGTTCAAAACGGAGCCATAGTTAACTTCTGTCTACCTTAGTAATCTGCTCCTGACTGTTATCTGATTACATCATCCTTGATCAATCTTAGATGTTTATTCTCTCACTCTTATTTAGTTCATGTCGGTAGATGTTAATTGGTTGGTAGAAGGCAACCTACAGGATGCCCTGGACCTAGGTTTCGTGCTTGTTGGCGCTTGTCAACAAGACGCATCCTTAACGGGATTGATGTCCCGCCTGAGATCCGAACCCGCGTAAGAGACTTTACTACTGAGCTATTCGGGGGACAATTTACCTCCTGTAGGACTGGGTTACATACATTAATTCGTCTTTAGAGATCAACCGATTGCATGCTGTCTGTTCCTACGTGCAGGCCGAATTCTATCGATGCTGAGCCTCCTAGTTTGGTGGCCATATTGCAAATATGAACGATAGAATTCGGTCTGCACTCAGGACTAGACAACATGGAATTGGTTGCTCTCCTGTGACCAATCAATGTTTGTTTATATTAGATGTTTTTGACTGACTGAGCTTAACTCACAATATTCTGCTGATTTATTGCACGACCTACTTATCTAATCTTGCATCGTTAATTTCCTCAATTTTGATTACTACTCTTATTACTGTTTTCATTCGAGAAAATTCCATTGGATTATGTCAGTAATAGTGACAATTTGTCACCATTTATTAACTTTCGTTGAATTTGCGGTTATAATTGACCTCTACTCTATGACTATTTCCGTTTACCTTACTACCAACCGATATTCTGTTTTCTTTGGAAAAATTTGAGCATTTTAAATTTTCAGTAAAACTGTATATTTGAGTATTCTAGGTTGTAAGCAGTTGGCAAGACCCTACCGAAATAAATTAGATTTATCTTATCCTGCTCACACTATTGTTTTTATCTTTTTCGAATTCACAAATGAAGGTACGTGCATGAAATAATTCCCTAGTTTATGCATTTGCTCTGATCATTTTCTGGTGTTCTGCTGATGGCTATGAAATTTGATCGTTGGCAGTTCACTAACAGATACTTTGGAGAATACTAAATAATTATCACTGTCAACTTGAGCTAAAAGCTATCATCATAACTGCAATATACTGACTACACTTCTGTACCTGTTCACAGAAGTAAACACAGAACAAGTGGATAGAAAAAGTGATATCAAAGTAGACAAAGTTAAATGAGACAACAAGCAATCTGAACATAAATGTAAGAGCAAATATTCAACCTTTGGAAGACATCAGTGAGTGAATACTTCTGGGTCAGTACGACCGATTTCTAACCATGTCAACAAGAGTCCTCAACCACTGATTCTTATCGTTTGGGGGATCCCAGCCAGGTAGTCTTCAACTCCACATACGGCTCAGACCAACAGTCAAGGACTTTATGGACTGATGTCTCGTTTTGGTCTCATCACCATGAGTCCTTTTCCAATGCAACTTCCCCTAACCTGGCACTTTGAGGTAGGCGGTGGCTTGGCATTCAAAACACATGTCCAAGCCATCTCAGTCGACTAAGGTTTACAGCCTTGTCAATCGCCTACCTGTTTCGCTCAGTATCCTTCACCTGACCTCGACATTGCTCACACGGTGATTCCACCAAACACGAACAATGCAACAAAGACACCTATGATCGGAAACCTGTTACCGCTTCATATCTTCTACTTTTAACGGCCATGTTTCACAGTCGTACAACAGGACAGAGCCGACTGCAATGCAGTAATGACACCAGTTAACGTAAACACGTGATAGATTTTGAATTAAAACGTATTTTTCCCAGGGTTAGTGAGATGACTTAACCTGTTGAAGAAATGTAAAAGGTCAGAAATCAGCATTCACATGAAACATTTACAATTTTCAGCGTCCTATATGACAATCATGCTTCATTTCATTCTATTTTTCGTGCTGAAATGAAAATACTGACTGAATAGGTTAGTTTTCTACACAGCTCTAATTTAAGATTCTTGCTAGTTGTTTCTTGTCATTCATAGATACTGTAGTGACCTCAATTTCTTTTCTCGAACATATTATTCAATACTTAGCCATTGTACATTATTGAGATGTTTGTATCAGGATGGCTGAGAACACTCGACACATTTAGTCCAAGCCTTGCACACTTCGCGCTCTTCAACGTTTGCTATAAAAGTGCGGTGGCGATACGCTGTTAGTAAACATCCGTGTTATGCCGTATTCAATACTTGTAGTTAATAGAATTAATAGAAACGGGTACTACACCTATTAATATTATTACTAATATTTTCCCCTTGGGTTCCTAGTGGAATATAGGGCTTCAGTAGCACGCCACCATTTCACTCTCTTCTCTCTAGTCTTTTGGATCTGGCACCACGACTACCCACACGCTTTCATTTCTTCCTCACGTGATCTCCTCCATATCACCCTCAGCTAAGACGCCCAACTCGTCGTTTCCCCTTTGCATTCCACTCGAGGCCCTTGCCTGGCGCGTGATGTCCCCAGTCGGCCTTCTCAGTGTATGCCCAATACAATCCATCTCCACTTCCTTCTGTATATTTGTTGGACGATAGCTTCTTGATCGGTTCGTTCCCACAGTTCCTTGTTGCTTATTCTTTCTGAACATCTGATCTGCAGTATCGAACGAGTGTAGGCGGCAGCTGTTGATGAATGTCTGTAGTTTGTCGGAAGTGCTTCTCGTAACGCGCCAAGTCTCTGAACCATACAGAAGCACTGACTTGACGTTGGTGTTAAAAATCCGGATCTTATTGCACATGCTGAGTGCAGTGCAGAAGATCTCCACACTGATTTCAGATTAATGGAAGTCTGTCTTGGTGTCTTTCCGATCCTGGCTGGTTTGACATCCTCATCTGTGTCTGTGCCGCCTGTAGTTAAAACGATGCTGCCTAGGTAGGTGGGTAGGTGAAAGAGACAACTTCCTTTAGGTTTTTCCCACTAATGGTGATTGGTGCTTGTTGTTGATGCTGTTGCTCGTTGGGTATCTTCATCACCTCTGTCTTCTCCACGTTAACTCGAAGTCCCGTTTTCACTGCCTCGCCTCTTCCGTCAACTTGCTAGTTTTCACCTGTAGATCTTCGAGTTTGTGCGACAAGACATCAGACATAAATCATCATCGGTGGCGAAATCCAAATCTTCTCCTGGGGTCTTTTCATCATCCATTTGAAACCTGAAAGAACTGTAGAGCTGTTTCATCCTATTACGGAACTCCTCAGTAGTGCATAAGAATGTCTCTCCCCTAGGTACCGAATACAAAATGGTTTAAATGTGCTACTTGTTTCATCACCTGTCTTTTAAGCGTGCATATTTGCAACCACAATAAGTTTTCACTATAGCATTTGAAATCTGACCTCGATGTGTACATGAGAGCACCATTATAAGGTGATGTGATTTGGGCATTACAACTCAGTGAGGGCGTAGAGCTCCATATTTTAATGTGCGACGATTATTTATTTCACATTGTTTTACGAACGTATTCAGATAAATTAGGTTTTAAACCCGTGACTTACGGGTTGAATTTTGAATGCCTAGACCAAAAAACCGAAGTTTCAATTGTAAAAGAATTCGAAATATAGTAGTGCATGCATCAAAAATACAGTTGTAACTTACTATTCCTTCAACAATAGGATTTTTTCATGTGATGTACCCCAACATATAGAGACATGAGTGTAAGAATGTTTTCAGTATGGTACGAGATTCCTATGATTTCTGTTATAGGAATAAGCGTGCCTATCGCGTAACTGTCGTATTATTACAATCATATCCCAATGATAATCACAATAAGACTTTTCTCTTTTAGCATTACACGTGTGGTAATAAATTAAGGTCAACTTACCAACAGAGTACACAGCCCGGAAAAATAAAAGTTTTCTTTGTCATTCCCACCGATGAACTTTGTCTTGTTTTTCTCAAGTGACCACTCTGACAACAACCGAAATAACCAATTCAACATCTCTATTTTATGAAAGTCTCTGTTTACAACAGAAAAAAAACTTGATTAACTATTTTAGTCATTCCCAGGATAGCATTTATAATCACCCTTTTTCTCACCCAAACTTTCTGTTTGTTGAACCAGCATTGATTTTTCTGAATGTACCCTTTTTCAATTTTTTTTTCAGAACTGTTTATGCGTAACCCACCACCACCGCCTCTTCCTCAATTCATGGTACGTCCTACGAGCTTGTTACAAACGCCCCCACCACCACCACCTACTACCCATGACTCCAACTCAACAACTTTGTTACCTATGCCTCCACCACCACCCCCTCCTCCTCTTGGATCAAAGACCAATAAAACGGCCTCGTCAAATGAACCGAAGTCTGGCAAAAGTATGCCAGCTGATGGAGCATTGGGTATCCATTATCCAAGTCAAAATCCCCAACGTATGGGTAGTGTACCACATACTGAGCAACACGATTAAAAATGTTAAGTATTTTGAACTAAAAAATATTTGTTTCTTTAATCATTAAAAGGTATATATTTTCTCATTTTGGTTTTCACTGATTTTACATCCTCTGTTTGTCTATAGTTTAGTATTAAATGCTACTCGATCCAGTAAGTAAGCCGCCTCATTCAAATAATAGTCTTTACATTCTTCGGGATTTGCAAGTAGCGTTTGCCATCACTATAAACACTTGCATTTTTGTGTATCATAGTTAAATTCCAACTAGAATCCATCTAATATGTTAGAAATGTGTTCATTCATCATATTTACTGACTAGTTGAACTTGTTATCTAGTGTTTTTGAAGTTTAGTACTTCTAGTCACTTGCGCTATTTAAAGTGCTTCATGTGGTGATATTTTTGAGTGTAAAGTGCTTGAGGCATTGATTTCTGCATTTCAGTCACCATAAGATATTTCACTTTTAACATTAGGTATATAATGTGTTTTACTTTATATAAATTAACAGTTGTAAGAAGACTAGTTTACCAGCTTGGAACAACTTAGAAATGCAACATGGTTTTCATTAGCTCATCTAACTTAGCTTCTAGATTCTACTTTCTACCAAAAATCCACAAAAGTATGATCCCATTCAGGCCAATTACTGATTTTACAAATTCGATAACTTATCACTCACAAAATTATTTTTTAAGAATTTTGAAGGCATTTTAGTGAAGCATCTTTTCAAGTGTTAAAAATGCTCAAGATTTCAACGATGAAGTGATAAATATCAGCATAAGAGCAAATAAAATTATGGCAATTTTCGGTGTGAATTCCCTTTTCATTAGGACACCAATGTTTGAGTGTCTAGATACTGTAAGGAATGCAATCAATAACCAAGATCTATTATCTGAATGTTAACTTTCACTAGAGAACACTATAGGATCTTTGAAGCCATACTTCGAATTCACATATTTCACGTTCAAAGGTAGAATGCGCCGTCAGAGAAACGGAGTTGCAACAGGTTCACCGGCATCTCTGATTGTGAGGAATCTTGACATTAAGGTTTTAGAAGAGACAGTATTGAATAATTCCCAATACAAGTCCAGGATTTGATGTAGGTATGTGGTTGATAAAAGCACAAGAAACTATAAAAAATGAAAGCAAAATTATTCCTCGCTGGAATGAGGGAGGCGAAATGACGCCAGTTGGTGAAAGTCTTTGCGAAGCCAGTCGGTCTATGTGTCATATCTCACTCAATGAAAGCGAAAGTAAGAATGGGGACATGGAATATCCGCACCATGTTGAACCTAGCAAGGCTGCTCAGATTGCAAAATAGATGAGAAGTATGATAGAAGTGCTAGGAATCTGTGAAAGTAGATGGAATGGAAGTGGACTCAACAAACTCTTGACTCTACTTCGATATTGTCACCCAGACAACAGCCATGAGCACATTGAGTTGTGGAGTGGCTATCATGATGTCTCCAACAGCATCAAAGCCTCTCACGCAGCGGAAATCAATCTCCTTCTGCAGGATCATGACAGTAAGATTCAACTCAAGAAGAAGGAAAGTCACAATCATACAATGCTACGCTGCGCACCTGCGAATAATGGAGATGAAGGGAAGGAGTAATTCTACAGACAACTGCAATCAGTACTGGACAATACCACACCCCAGTTGGCGACATCAAAATTCTAATGGGTGGGGTGACGTGAATGTCAAACTGGGAGGAGACAACACAGGAAGGGAATAAACCATGGGTCGAGAAGCGCTCGGTGAGGTGATGAACGAGAATGGAGAATTGTTTGCAGAATTCTGTGTATTCAACGATTTGGTGATTGGAGTCAGGTACTGTGTTCAAGCACAAGGATATCCACAAAGCAACATGGATTTCACCAGACACCAGGACACATTACACTAAAAATCAGATCGACTTTATCTCAATGTGAAGAAAGTGGAGACGCAGCCTACTTGACGCAAGGCCAAGAAGAGGAGCAGGTGTAGGTTCACACCACTCACTTCACTATCTAGTGCAAGTAACCTACCTTCCAAATCAAGTTGAAAGCCTTCGAAGAAGAAGCTGGTGATAGACCACAGTTCAAGTTGAACAACCACCCAGAAAAGAAACTGAACTGAAGGGCGAAACTACAAAGGACATCTTCACATCAGCCAGCCATCAAGACAAAATGGGAGATTTTGAGGAACATCCCTGAAGATATCTGTGTGGATGAACACTGGAAGTCTTTGAGAGCTATGTGGAAAGAAACCTGCACAAGCGTATTAGGAAGGAAGAAGAAAGAAGACAAGATGAGGAATGGATCTCGACGGATACATGGAAGTTGATAGAGGAGGGAGAGGGAGAGGGAGAGGAAGATTGTGAGTCAGAAGATGAACAACCAGGGTAGTGCAGGGATGAACAACGAAAAGAGGAAGTGAACACAATCTATAAAACACTACATTGGACAAAGAAGTGAAGGAGAGTGCGCGCAACGACAAAAGACACTTCTACGACACATTGGCAAATGAAACAGAACAGGCCGCAGGTAGAAGAGACCTGGCAATATAATATCAAAGAACCGGGTTACTATCTGGGAAGAGATCAGCGCAGATGAAACCAAAGAGGGATAGTGAAGGAAACCTAGTTACCGCTAAAGAGTAAAAACAAATGAAACAATGGGATGATCACTTCAAAAAAAACTCTTGAATCGACTACCACCACCTGCAACTCGTCCAGAAATACCACTAGCAGACTAGCCAAAGAACTAAGAGTGGACAGAAGCCCTCCGACAAAAGCGGAAGTGAAGTCCTGAACGCTATAAAGCTGCTGAAATCCGGGAAAGCAGCAGGACCAGATGGGATTCCGCTAGGAGCACTGAAAACAGACACAGATACAACAGCATCGAACATGCTCATACCACTACTGCAGAAGGTTCGCAAGGAAGGAAGGAAGGAAAGGTACCTGCCAATAGTTTGGAAGAATGGCTACCATGTCAAACTATCGAAGAAGGGGGACCTCAATATTTGCAAGAACTGGCGAGGAATCATGCTCCACTCGTTTCCACCCGAGGCAAGCAAAATATTAGGCCGCATCATCCTGGAGAGACTCAAGGATGCGCTGGATTCAAAATTGCGACCGGAACAGGCTGGCTGGCTGGCTGACTTGAGGAGGAACAAATCATATGAGGATCAAATTGCAACTCTACACTATGCATCATCATAGAACAGAGTATAGAATGGCAGTCAACTCAACTACACCTCATCTTCATCTACTTTGAAAGGGCCTTCGACGGCATCTACCGAGAAGTAATTTGGCAGGCAGCTGCTTCAACACTACAGTTTCAGTGCCACAAACCTTTATCAATCTCATTCAACAGCTAAATGAAGACTCCATATGCCAAGTGATCGATAATGGGAAGCTCAGTGACGCCTTTGAAGTGAAGACAGGGATAAGAGTAAGACAAGGCTGTCACCTACCATCACTTATGATCTTCCTGATTGTGGTCGACTGGATCATGCAGCAAACCATGAGGAGCTGTGAGAAGAGGGGCATACGCTGGGTGGACTGATGAAAAGACCCCAGGAGAAGATTTAGATTTCGCCACCGATGATGATTTATGTCTGATGTCCTGTCATACAAACTCGAAGATCTACAGGCAGAAACCAACAAGTTGACACAAGAGGAGGAGGGAGACGAGACGAGGCAGCGAAGACGGGACTTCAGGTGAATGTAGAGAAGATGGAGGTGATGAGGATACTCAACCACCGCCACCGCCACCACTAGCAACAACAACAAGAAGCACCAATCACCATGATTAGGAGAAACCTAAAGGAAGTTGTCTCTTTCACCTACTAGTCAAGGCAGCATCGTTTCAACTGCAGACGGTGGTGGCACAGATGAGGATGTCAAACCAGCCAGGATCGGAAAGACAGCAAGACAGGCCTTCCTGCATTAATCTGAAATCAGTATGGAGATCTACTCCACTCCACTGCACTCAGCATAAAGCGTGAACAAGATCGGGATTTTCAACCGCGATGTGAAGTCACTGCTTCTGTATGATGGTTGAGAGACTTGGAGAGTTAGGAGAAGCACTTCCAACAAACTACAGACATTCATCAACAGCTGCCGCCTTCGCCCATTTTATACTGAAGATCAGGTGGTCAGAAAGAATACGCAACAAGGAACTGTGGGAACGAACCGACCAAGAACCCATCGCCCAACAAATATGCAGTGGAAGAAAGTGGAGATGGATTGTATTGGGCGTACACTGAGAAGGCCGAGTAGGGTCATCACGCACCAGACCCGGCCATGGAGTGGAATGCGAAGGGGAAACGATGAGTTGGGCGTCCCAGCTGAAGGTGACATGGAGGAGATCACGTGAGTAAGAAATAAAAGCTTATGGAAAGTGGTGGGGTGAGGTTAAAAGGAATGGAGTGAAGTGAATGAAATGGAGACGTGCTACTGAAGCTCTATTTTTCACTAGGAAAATAATAATAATAATGTGGTTGGTATGTTTGTTATTTTTCTGAAAGTAAACTAACTGTTTCACACTCGATAAAATCCAAAAATGAACTAGAATCTAAGGATAGGACTCTAAAAATTTTAGATTGTTTTATTCAAATACCCAATGAAGGTACATTTAGTCTAAGGAAATGCAGAAAGCCAGCACGTTCCGGTAAATATTTATATTTCCAGTCAGATCACACAGTTAACATGAGAGCTACTGTAGCATTGAACCTACTAAATAGAGCGAGAAACGTAACAGTTCCTAATGATTTAGAGGATGAGATTTTTATAGTAAAACATGTTTTAATGGAAAATGGATATCCAAAAAAGTTTTCAACAGCATCGTTCAGATGAATAAATCAGCAGGTATCAATAATAATAAAGTTACAACTAAATCACTGATGTCGTCTCTGACGATAACATATCAGATAGATACTTATAGACTCATTTAAAAGAATGTTTACCTTTCATTGTATTAAAGTATATTTTAGAACTTCTAACTCATCAGAAAAGTTTCTAGTTTCAGTTAAAGATGCAATTCTTAGGATAATAACAACTGTCTACAAAACTAAATCTCTGGAATATGAGGCTAATTATATTGGAGAAAGTTGTTGGCCCTTGAAAATTAAGGGGAATAAACGTAGGTTGTGTATGAAATGCCCACTGAAGCATTAATGATGAACTCAAAAACTAAGGACAGCCATTAGCAATAGCTATTCTCCCAATACAAAGTGGACATACAGCTCATTTTCATGGCTTAGGCACATTAGGAAAGGGTTTCCATTCATATGAGAAGATTGACCTCTAAAGTCTCACATATTTTAACAATGTCAGATGTTGTAAACAGCAGAAACAGAATAGACTTGTCATCTTTTTGGCAAACATTAATCTAACAAAATCATTCATGATTACCTTTTTCTATAGGACATTGACGATTACGGGTTGTTCGTCAGTGAATATATTTTCCCATACAAATAGTCCTTACATATTCTACAACATAAACACTTTTTACTGCCGTACATTTTTCGCTGACAAGTAACAATAAGAAATTGCAATGACTTATCATAATTACTCAGTCTAAACAACAAAACATCTAACCAATGCCCTATATTCACTATATATTTGATTCACTGTTCGGCTATGTATCTTAGTCTTAATTAGAAATCCAAATATTCTGCTGATGAAACGGTGACTTGCACAACTCAATGTTCAGAAAAACCTTGACTTTCTAAGGCCACTGAAATTACATTGAAATATACTCTTAAAATCATTGAATCAGATTCAGCGCTCAATTTTTCCAGGACAACCGTAACAACTATGGTGTGGGTGTTTATGAGTTAGTTTCCCGAAAGTGAAGACATGTTTAACATGAAACGGCATTTAATTGTTATGTGCAAAGCAATACATTATTCAATCAGTGTCAATGGGGATTTAACGTTTAATAGTTACTTTTTATGGCTTTATCAATATTTAAGGGTAATTAATACGTTCTCCATGTAGGCCTGGAATTGTTGCTTCTATTGGTCTCTGCTACGTTTAAATACCAGTCGAAAAACGAAATCGGGTATACTTAAGATGTATTAACAACTGCGAAATGCCTTCCTCTTCTGACTATTCAACTTCAACAATTGTTTCTAAAAGTATTACATCAAGACATAGCAAATAATGTAGACCTATTCCTGACCCTGAACGCCGGCGTGACCGACTTTAGATAAGGAATGTTAATCCACTTGAAATACATTTATCTAAGCAAGTTCTTCATGTCCTCTACCAAAAATCTGTTTCCCTACCTGGAAAAGCAAACAAAAGACTGAAATAGTGTTCAACGATGGAATAAAAGTGATAAGTGTGAAATGGTTTTGAGAAACCCTGATTCAGCAAGTTCTTTCTATGACTCGAAATTTTTAGTGCTGCATGAACCTGTTTTAGTTACAGGTCATTGTCACAGCATAACTTCTGTTATATGGATTAGGCTCTGAAATGAATAATGACTAACTGACAATGATCATAGTAGTACACAAAGATTACGTGGATAGGGAAGAGTGAATCAAAGATAGAAGCATAACATAAGAAGACAGATCTTACATACTTATCACCTTTGTTCAAACTGGCAATAATATTATGATGCAAAACACATGCAGCACCTAAAGTACTCCTTCTGGGCTTCTAGGTGAATTGATTTGCACCAGTGAAAGCCTCCGAAGGTGACTCAATCACAGGAGGCAACACCTTTACGTCACTTTTAAAAATGGAGACCTTATTGAGGTCCTCCGGCAATTCACACTTGCCCCAGAGAGGTATGGGCATGGGTATCGGAACTACTTTAATTTCCTTCGAAGCTGTTAATATGTCATTCTCGGCAGAAATTAATTCCCAGTGGATGAAACAGAATACCAGCTCATTTGCTGAATATAATTCCTGATATGGCATCCGAAATCAGAGTAGGGATAGGTGTGACTGACTAACAAAATCAACGTGGAACCTCACATACAAGTGCATCCTCCCAAATTGCCACACTTCGCAATAGTACACAAAGGACACGTGGATAAGAAAGGGTGATATCAAAGTAGACAAAACTGTGTGAGAGAAAGAGCAATCTGCAGATAACAATCAGTGTGAATATTCAAGCTTTAGAAGACGTCATGGAGTGAATACATCTGTGGTAATGTGACCGATTTCCAACCATGTCACCAAGAATCCTCAACTTCTGATTCCTGCCATCTCAGAGACCCAAAACAGCCAGTCTACATCTCTTAACACCGCTAAGAACAACAGTCAGGGACTTCATCGACTTGTGCGACGTCTTGTTCTGACCACCCTGAACCCTATTCCCACCTAATCCAACTTCCCCATAGACTGGCACGTCGAAACAGGGGGTGACTTGGCGTGCGCAACACATTCCCAAGCCATCTCAGTCAACCAAGATTCACAACCTCATCTACTGACTTGCCTATCATGGCTAGTATCCTCCTCCTGACCTAAACGCTAGTCACATGGTGATTCCACGAAACACGAGTGATGCAGCGAAGACACCATCCATGGTCGAACACCTGTAATCGCTTCATGTCTTTTTCGTTTAACGGCCATGTCTAACAGGCGTACGACGAGACAGAACGAACTGTAGTGCAGTATACTCGTTCTTCGGTAGGTAATCGGACAACTTGCAGGAGCGACCGGTGACGCAGGTTGACAAATGCGAAACGGGCCTTCTGTATCCGAGCGTAGACTTGGTCAGAAGACTAGCACTCATTCAGTGTGCTATGAAAGCAGCGGTGAAGACCGTAGCCTACTCTGAAATAGTGGCTAAAGAGAGCCAGTGAATCTCAGCAGCTTCTTACAAACTAATAGATGGACGTGAACGTATCCCTGCCTGCAGGCTCTGAGCGAGTGCAACTTAAAGTAGATTGAGGAAAAGTCTACGCAATGACCGCGAACAGTGGTGGGCAGCGAAGGCTAAAGAGATAGAGAAGGCGGCGGCGATTTGTAACAGTATACAGTTATTTGGACTTATTAAGGAGACTTGGGGAAAAGGTCAACTGCGGTTAGTGAGGTTATTGGCGGAGAGGGATTGGCCTGCGATTCACTCGCAGGGAAGACGACTGGAACGATGGGCAGATTACTTCGCAGAACAGTTTAGCTGGCCTCCAGCCACCATTACGTTGCCCGCTATCCAGTCGGATCCTGAATTAAACAACACTGACAGAAGTCGAGAAGGCAGTAGGCAACCTGAAACAAGGAAGGGCGGTGGGACCAGACGAACTACCTCCTGAGGCATACAAGGATGGTGGTAGAGTGCTCTTAGTGAGGTTAACGGAAGTGCTAACCAGTATATGGGAATCAAATACGATCCCCTCTGACTGGTCTAAATCACTGATTATCCCAGTCTTCAAGAAAGGTGAGAAGTCCTCTTGTAATAACCATAGAGGAATGAGCCTGACAAACGTAGTGTCCAAGGTTGTAGGGAACAGCGGGCGCGAGGAAACCAGACAGGCCTTAGACCCTACTGCGGGTGCATCGACCAAGTATTCACACTGCACCAGGTCCTGGAGCATAGGTACGCTTACCGACGCCCGACACTAGCTGTATTTCTCGACCTGATCGAGAAGTCTTATGGGAATGTCTCTCAGTGAAAAGCGTGCCGAGTAAGTACACCACGTGATTGAAGGCTCTCTACTCGAACACTTGTGGGAGTGTTAGAGCCTATAGTGAGATGTGGAGGGAGCAACGCTCATCGAGTGGTGTCCTCCAAGGGTGCCCACTGTCTCCATTCGTATTGAGTTGTATCATGAGTAGTCTTAAGGAGGTCTCCCTCTCGCGTCACCTGATTACACAGAGGTTGACCTAATCACAGGCGAATTTTTGTTAGGCCTAGAATATGCAGATGACATAGTCGTGTTAGGTGAAGACGCTGACAAGATGCAGAGAATGTTTGGGATGCGTTTCTCACCACCTAAATGCGAATTGTCGCACCAGGATTAGTCTTCAACGGTGCGCCACCGCGGCTAACAATGGAGAGTGTGGTGGTTGAGTGTGTCGACCACTCGACTTACCTGAGAAGTAGGATCAGCCCTACCCTGGTGGGTCAGTGGCCGATGAAATCTCTGCACGGATACAAAAGGCTTGGTTGGCTTTTGGCAATGTACACCACGTGTGGCTCCGCCGTGATATCCGGTTGTCCATTAAGGGTCGCGTGTACGGCGTGTTCTACTTTGTGACTGTGAGACATGGCCACTGAAGGTGAAAGACATGAGAAGGCTTCAATTGTTTGTCCACCGTTACCTTCGTAGTATAGGCCGTATTGCGTGGTGTCACCATGTGAGTAACGCAGACGTCAGGTATAGAGTTTTAGGGAGAAGGTGTAAATCAGTTGACGAGGTTATGAACGTTCATCGATTGAGATGGTTGGGACACGTGTTGCGTATGCCTAGTCGCCGATCGCCTTGTCACACAATGTTGGTCAAAATAGGTTTAGGCTGGAAAAAGGTCCTAGGTGAAGTGTTTGACTGTTGGTTTGAGCCATGTGGGGGCGATGCAGACTAGGTGGTTGGGGTCCGTTGGACAAGAGGAGCCAGTGGTTGGAGACTGACTCTATGTGATATGGCTGAGAACGGATGTCAGTGGCGCAGATGTATACATACATTATCCTTATTTCAATATTATATGGAATTTCACCATTTTCTCATTCTTTGTTTCTCTCTTTGAGTACTTTATGTTTCTTTTGACTGAATTTTCTTATCTTCATCTTGCACCTCACTGCCTTTCGCTTGATGTACTGATATAGTGTGTGGCAACTCGGACCGTTACGCAATAGTGCCTGGTCCTATGTTGATGTTGATGCTGATGGTGAACGTTCTAGTCGCCTGTTGTAGGAGGTTATCAGCTTCCATCCTTTTCGTTGATAGTTTCACCCACAGTTGTCTTCTTGTCTGTATCTTTAATAAACCTGTATTGTTGCTGCGTGTTACGTGACACTGATGGCTTCTCCATCTTCCTCATTTTTGCCAGCCACCACTGCTGGCGACCCAAGCGAAGACTGTTGGCCAATTTATGTTTGAGTTGGTTTCGCTCTTGATCGTGGTCAGAGCCAGCTGGAATCATTCTTCTCACGTGAATCAGTTCGAGTGATATTGCGAAAATCCAATGACGTTTGCTAACCTTTTGTTGTATGTTAGCAATTGTTTTTACTGCTGGTTCTACAGCAGTTTTAATAACATGCCGGGTTTCCTCAGGAAGAGCATTGTTGTCATGTTCAGATAAATGCTTAGGTAACTGTTCCCTGATTGCGTATTTGGTGTCCTCATCATCCAATCGAGCATACACAAGTTGCTTTACTATTGCCTGTTTCCTGCGGGTAGTAGGGCGCAGACACATGAGTCCGTACTAGTGCGTGATCGGCGTCCAAACTGGTACTCCAGGAAGAGCGACAATCCTCCACGAATCTTCTTGAACTATGACTCATGGGAATATGTTCGATCTGTGTCCATCGTTGGTTTGATGTCGGCGGACACCATGTTGAGACAGCGTCTCTCCTTATGTCTAAAGTTAATGGTGGCCAGAAACAAGTGACTGTTGGAGCGAAATCGTTACATACGATCACTGTTGTTGGTTTGTTGGCATGGGATTTCGTAAATACTCTTAATATGCATTTTCGATTGACTGAGTTTCCCTCATTGAGCGTCAAAGTCACCTGCCATAATGCCTACCTCTGAACACTTTGCTTACTGTAGCAAGGTTGACAGGTTTGCATCGAATCCGTCCTTTGCATCATTCGAACTGGAGTCGTTGGATACGTAGACGGAGATTACAAGCAGGCATCAGTTGGTCTCACAGATCCATTCAGTCGACCGGCACATAGACGTATGTTAACTGATAATCAGTGGAGAAGTGTACTTTCTGCCATACAACTTAATGCTATGCTTACACTAGTGAGTCTACTTGAACTGGTCACTGAGTTTCGTGATACTTGTAATACGAATTTGATAAGCACACTATGTTGCTGTATACGTGTCTTAGAGACATGGCATTTATCGAAAGTTTGAGATTTTTAGAGTTCTAGCGAGCGATGCTTGCTGTTCGATTTGGCGTAGAGTTGGGACGGTGGAAAGTCTTATATAATGTCGATCCCGGTATGTGGGTGGGATCATTGGAGACTGTGATTGAGGTTTCGCTGGCTTTGGTCGTTGGCAATGGTCGCAGAGTGAGAGGTTGGAAAGAAAATATGTTTAATTTTAGTATCAAACGAGGAAGGGAAAAGGGGGGGGGCAAAGTTGATGAGGTTTGGTTAAGCTTGACTGGGTATTGTTCACTGCTGGAAGCGTGTGGGCAGGTGACGCTTCTTGACTACCCACACCGTGGAAGCGTGTCTATTCTTGAGGTACCTAATAAAGAAGTGATGGTTGTGACGACATGGCTCATGGGACATCTGCTTGAGACCGATTACGTGGCGTTTTGGCAAGTTTGATATTTTAATACTTTGTTTTGGATCCGACTATGAATCCTTTTTAAGGCATCGGCACACCGCAAGGGGGTAGGAGTATGCTATTTTTTGAGTCCACTTCCCGTAGGGAAGGCAGCATCATCACTGGATTGCTGGTCATTCAAGAGAAACACATTACTGCTGTCACTCCTGTCCAGTCATTAGTGTGACTTTGCCCTCACACCTTCACAGCGTAGCAATCTATACTATAGTGGTAACTGCTTTTTAATTAACAACTATCCAAGAGACCTTTCCGGCATAGTGGGACATCAAGGGAACAGGCGTTTGTCTAGCATAGCTCATTGAGTCACTGTTATATGCAAGCCCGACCACCACATCAAGTTAGCAGCTAACAGTCGCGAAAATCAACCAACAATTGGGATTACTGAGAAAAGTTTCCTCATAATAAATTCAGTTTAAATCAACCAGTATTATCTGATATCTTTACTGCCTACTGTGCTGATGTAACATAAACTAGTCTATACAGAGGAATCCCTTTCTTGGATACTCTAATAATGTATTCAGTTTCTTCAACATTCCAGCGGTTTACAAACTGAAGATCGTTCAGTTATGATACAAGTATTATCCTTTCTTCAAAACAAATCTGTCTTTCTGAGTAGTCTGCCATAGGTGTCAGTCACTATGCCTGTGCATATTTCTTGTGGCAACACATCTCCTTCCTTATATAGTAATATCACACCTGAATTATTAGACCGAATAGCATTGATGGATCAAGCTGTTTTTTAGACTGTTTGGCGAATTACAGCATGTACTAGATGTGTTTGCCTTACATCCTCTTGATAGAAGTTCAATCGTTTGGTGAGTTAACTATTTCTCATTAAAAAGAGTTTAACCATTCAAACTATTTTCTCTACAGTATTGCTTTATTTAACTATCCTGGCCAAAATGAGTCATCTAAAAGTTCATTTTGATCAGCCACTACTTTACCCTGAAGTGTTCAATACCTGTCTATTTGTCTCATCATCATTTAAAAAATAAGAAATTAAAAAAAGGAATATTTACTCTCAGTAACATCCACTTCATTTTTTAACGTCTTCTAAAACTAGGATATTCTGAAAAACGAAACATTATTTACAAAATAAACTGCAGAAACTATGAAACCACTATTATTATTATTATTATTAGTCCCTTGGGTTCCTAGTGGAACATAGGGCTTCAGTAGCACGCCTCCAGTGACCTCTGTTCTCTGAGATCTTTTGAACCTGGTCCCACGACAGCCCACAAGCTCTCATTTCCTGCTCGCACGACCTCCTCCATGTCACCCTCGGACGTCCAACTCGTCGCTTCCCATGGGGATTCCACTCGAGGGCCTGACGCGTGATGTCCTCAGTCGGCCTTCTCAGTGCATGGCCAATCCATCTCCACTTCTTCCTGCATATTTGTTGCGTGATAGGTTCTTGGTTGGTTCGTTCCCAGAGTTCCTTGTTGCTTATTTTTTCTGGCCATCTGATCTTCAGCAGCGAGCGTAAGCAGTTGTTGATGAATGTCTGTAGTTTATTGGAAATACCTTTCGTGACGCGCCAAGTCTCTGAGCCATACAAGAGCACTGACTTGACGTTGGTGTTGAAAATCCGTATCTTGTTCCGCATGCTGAGTGCAGAAGATCTCCACACTGGTTTCAGGCTAATGAATGCCTGTCTTGCTTTTCCGATTCTGACTTTGACGTCCTCGTCCGTCCCGCCTGTAGTTGAAACAGTGCTTCCTAGATAAGTGAAGGAGGTTACTTCCTTCAAGTTTCTCCCGTTGACGGTGATTGGAGTTTGTTGTTGTTGTTGATGGTGGTGGTGCGGTATCTTCATCACTTCTGTCTTCTCTATATTCACCTGAAGTCCCGTCTTAGCTGCCTCTTCTGTCAACTTGTTAGTTTTTGCCTGCAGATCTTCAAGTTTATGTGACATTAGGCATAAGTCATCGGCGAAATCCAAGTCTTCTAGGTTCTTTTCCGTCGTCCAGTGTATCCCCCTCTTCTCGCTGCCTACTGTTTGCTGCATGATCCAGTCCACCACAATCAAGAATATCATGGGGGATAGTAGGCAACCTTGTTTCACTCCTGTCTTCACTTCAAAGGCATCACTGAGCTTCCCATTGTGGATTACTTGGCATGTGGCATCTTCATATAGTTGTTGAATGAGGCGGATAAAGGTTTGCGGTACTCCGTAGTATTGAAGCAGTTTCCAAATTACTTCTCGGTCGACGCTGTCAAAGGCCTTCTCAAAGTCGATGAAGTTGAGGTGGAGAGGTGATTGCCATTCTATGCTCTGTTCTATGATGATACGAAGCGTTGCAATTTGGTCTGCACATGATTTGTACTTCCTGAAGCCTGCCTGTTCCGGTCGTAGTTTTGAATCCAGTGCGTCTTTAAGCCTCTCCAGGATGATGCGGCTTAATATTTTACTTGGGGTGGACAGGAGAGTGATTCCGCGCCAGTTCTTGCAAGCACTGAGGTCTCCCTTCTTCGGCAGTTTGACAAGGTAACCCTTCTTCCAATCGTCAGGTACCTTCTCTTCCTTCCACACCTTCTGCAATAGTGGTGTGAGCATGTCCGCTGTTGTCTCTGCATCTGTTCTCAGTGCTTCTGGCGGTATTCCATCTGGTCCTGCTGCTTTCCCGCATTTCAGTAGCTTTATGGCGTTCAGGACTTCCATTTTCGTTGGGGGATTAATGTTCACTTGTAGTTCAGCGGCTGCAGGTGGTATTTCTGGACGAAGTGCAGGTGGTGGTCGATTCAAGAGCTTCTTGAAGTGGTCGGCCCATCGTTTCCTCTGTTTCTCTTCTTTTGTAATTAAATTTCCTTCTTCATCTTTTATTGGTTTCATCTGTGTTGGTCTCTTCCCTGATAGCAACCTGGTTATTTGATACAATGTCGTCAGGTCTCTCTTACCTGCAGCCTGTTCTGCTTCACTTGCCAGTGTTTCGTAGAAGTGTCTTTTGTCTTTGCGTGCACTCTTCTTCACTTCTTTATCCAGTGTTTTATACATTGTGCTCAGTTCCTCTTGTCGTTGAGCATCCTTGCACTGGTTTATCTTCTGCTTCACCATCCTCCTCTCCTCTATCAGCTTCCAGGTATCCGTCGAGATCCATTCCTTGTCTTCTTTCTTCTTCCTTCCTAATACTGTTGTGCAGGTTTCTTTCCACATAGCTTTCAAAGACTTCCAGTGTTCTTCCACACAGGTTTCTTCAGGGATGTTGCTCGATGTCTTGATGGCTGCCTTGAAGATCTCCTTTGTAGTTTCATCCTTCAGTTTCCGAGTGTTGTACTTGAATTGAGGTCTATCACCAGCTTCCTTGAAGGCTTTTAACTTGATTTCGAAGGTTCCTTGCACTAGATAGTGGTCTGAACCTACATCTGCTCCTCTTCTTGACCTTGTGTTAAGTAGACTGCGTCTCCATTTTCTTGAGATTGAGATAAAGTCGATTTGATTTTTAGTGTGTCCATCTGGTGAAATCCATGTCGCTTTGTGGATATCTTTGTGCCTGAACACACTGCCTCCAATCACCAAATCGTTGAATGCGCAGAATTCTGCAAACAATTCTCCATTCTCATTCATTTCACCTAGCGCCTCTCGACCCATGGTTAGTTCTCTTCCCGTGTTGTCCCCTCCCAGTTTGGCATTCATGTCGCCCATTAGAATTTTGATATCGCCAACTGACGTCTTGTCCAGTGTTGACTGAAGTTGTCTGTAGAAATCCTCCTTTTTCTCTTGCTCTGCATTATTTGTAGGTGCATAACATTGTATGATTGTGACCTTTCTTCCTTTTGAGTTGAATCTTGCTGTCATGATCCTGGAGGAGATTGGTTCCCACTGCATGAGAGCCTTCGATGCTCTTGAGGACATCATGATAGCCACTCCCTCAGTGTGCTCGTGGTTGTCGTCTGGGTGACCGGAGTAGATTATTGATTCTCCAGTTGACAGTTTGGAGAGTCCACTCCCATTCCATCTGCTTTCGCAAATCCCAAGCACTTCGATGTTATACCTTCTCATCTCCTTTGCAATCTGGGCTGCCTTACTGGGTTCAAACATCGTGCGGACATTCCATGTCCCCACGTTTACTTTCGCTTTCATCGAGAGAAGACACATCGGCCCGGCTAATTGGCTTCCCGAAGGCTTTCACCAACTGGCGTCATTTCGCCTCTCCGATTCCAGCGGGGAATAAGTTTGTTTTCATTTTTTATATTTTGTTTGTGCTTTGAAGTTTCTTTAGCGGTTAGATTTGTTTTACGGGGTAGGGTTGCTAGCCCTATGCCCAACCTTCCCTCTTTACCCGGGCTTAGGACCGGCTAGTAACTAGTAAACTAGTTAACCAGGCGAGGTTATGAAACCACTATATCGGACAGAAAAGGCCGATGTTTTCGTATCGTCTACATGAATATCAGCTAGTAGTAAAGCGTCATAACATTTCCCCCTAATATCAATGCATATGGACTACTGTTTACATGAATTTGGTTGGGGAAATGTGGAAATCCTAGACAGACGAAATACAAAGAATTTTAGAAGCTTGGTATTCAGGATAGTCAGTGATAAACAAACATATTGACACTGATTTAATTCATCAACCAATCAGAAACAACAAGGCGGTCAAAGTTCACGTCAGCGAATCAGCCAATCGAAATAAAGATGGCGACAATGCTCAGACTTTGGCAAAAATAACCACTCACACACAACGCCATTAGGACGAGCCACAAAGCCAATTGTGAGGAAAGCCTGATCAATGAAGACAAAAACCTTACAGGACACACAAAACTTAAATTTTCAAGTCTGATAGGACTCATCGACCTTTGTATGACAACATACTTCCAATTGAATGGTAAGATATACAAACAGATGAAAGGAACTCCAATGGGATCACCGATATCGGATTAATAGCAGAAGCAGTGATCCAGAGACTAGAAGCCATTATTCTACCTGTGATCAAACCAAAAATTTGGATTCGTTATGTAGACGACACTTTTGTCATCATTAAAAAGGATGACATAAAAAACACCCACAGTTTGATCAACAACGTTTTCAATTATATCAAATTCACAATGGAGAAAGGATCAAACAACCAACTACCATTCCTGAATGTTCTGGTCAATAGAACAAATACGGGGAAGCTGGAAACCCAAGTGTACAGGAACCCAACACACACTGACCAAGTCCTCAACTACAATAGCAACAACCCAACAACACAAAATCGGTTGCGTGCAGACTCTATTCAGAAGAGCGAGAACACACTGCAGCACAACAACTTCACGGGGAAACGAAGAAAATTACTTGATGTCCATCCTAAAAAAGAACGGCTACCCACGAAACTTTAACAGAAGATGCCTATCCCGTGCATCACCAACTACAAAGTCATCGACAGAAATCAACAAACGCATCATCCTACCATACATAAAGAATGTATCAGAAATCACAAGAAGATTGCTGAGACCACTTTGAATTGCTGTGGCTCATAAACCAGCAAATTCCCTCCAAACACTATTATGAAGACCAAAGGATGCAACAAGCAAAGAAGACAAACCCAATATCATTTACAAAATCAACTGCAATAACTGTAGTCAACACTACATTGGACAAAGTGGTCGCCCTCTTCACCTTCGTCTACATGAACACCAATTGGCTATCAAACGTCACGACATTTCATCACTCATTTCAATGCACGTGGATAATTACGGACATGAATTCAATTTCGACAATGTAGAAATTTTGGACGGAGAGAGGAAACACAAAGAATATCAGAAATTCCCTAGAATCTTGGCATTCAGCAATCAATAGATGTATAGACATAGACTCAATCTATCAACCAATAAGAAAGATGATAAACGACAGAAAGGTCAGAGGTGAAGCAGATGAACAGCCAACAGGAAAGTCTATACAATCAATGACACAGCAATCGAAGGGAACAACCAATCACAGACCACATCGTCAGAGCAAGCTACTAAATCACTCACGGAGAGATATTGACAGCTCACTTCATACTGAAGTTAGTGCTGATGATGTCGTCTAGCAAGGTGATGAAAGCTTCACGATTAAACAACCCAGCTCAGAGAACACAATACAACTAAAAACAACAAGTCATTTTCAGCGAGAGAGAATAAATTTATTTTATATTGAAAATATACTATTTCGCAGGAACGTTCAACGTAACAGCAAATATCAGTATTGTGTATTGGAATCGGGATGGTTGAACTATTCTCTATTAGCCAGCTTTCAAAGTATGATCGAGTTAGAATTACGCCTAATACTAAATGGAGATATGTTATCATGCTTGTCGAGCAACATGTGTATTTGGTGTTGATGCGGAAGGTAAAGTATAGTGAAGTTATAAGCAGGTTTACTTAATCATGCATGTGTACTCTTCAGATAAGTGGTTGCGCAAACATTCATACATCCACGCATACCATTTTACATTTGTTTATTTGATGTATAACACATAATGATCTAGTATTATTTACGTGATTACTTTTCGAGCATAAATTATAGCTCATAATGATATCATTGATTGAGCAATAATTTATGCTCGAAACGTCATGAAGTAAACAATATTGTATCACTGTGTGTTATAAAACAAATCTCATGCGGAATTAAATTCCACCACAGTGCCCAAGTTTTACACCTACATTCACATATACTTAAATTTCTATGCTTATCTTGAGAGTGGAACTTTAATTTTGTATTCGGTACCTAGGGGAGAGACATTCTTATGCACTACTGAGGAGTTCCGTAATAGGATGAAACAGCTCTACAGTTCTTTCAGGTTTCAAATGGTTCTCCAACTGACAAAAGCTACCTGAAGACCAAGAAATCCCACACCCGCCAAAGTGAATCACAGTTCAGGCTTTGGAAACAGATGAGCTGGTCAGAAAGGTATTTTCTTTCACAGACTCCACCGATGCGACTGAGAATGACCAAACAGAATTCTGAATGCTACATAATTTCAGATTAATTTATTGTCATCTATCATTACTTCACAACCTGTCAAATAGTTTTGGAGACATTTTTCTAATATCTGAACCACTTACTTGTAAGTAGTATAACTGTACTGAGTATATTTCAAAAGAAGCATGAAGTTGAAATTCTGCTCAGGGGAAGGATCAGTGCCTTGATGTTTCTGGGGAGTTATTAAGTTTTGCAAATGAAGAAATATAGTCCCAGAAAAATGAACTGAGCCCGAATGAGCACCAATTCACTTGATGTTATACTTGGTTTTATCAGTGCATATGTAATTTACTAAACATTACACCACTTCAAATTGTTAGCTTATTGGCGACAGAACGAATGATCCTATGGAGGTTAATCAACTTATTCCAGATACAGACTGTCACTTTATCGAACTCAGCAGTATGATTATCAGTCAGTGCATGATGAACACCAGTAGTCCAGCTTTTCTTCGGATTGTTAATCTTAGTAGGGTTTAACATTCTAATCTGAGTAAAGCAAGAAGAACAATAGTAGCAGAATTAGCATACATGCATTTTGTGGATTTGATTCAGTCTCTTTATTATCTATAAAATATAATATTTATGATGGAAAATGTGTTTTACGACTTACTTTCATAAAACGACAAGAATTGTTCGAATTGAGATGGAAGGTAACAAAGATTTAGGTTGATCGAAGTTGTCAAAACTACTCGAAGGTTAGATATTTATGCAGTGATAGAATGAACATTCGAGAGAAGATAGTAAACATATAAATGGGAGGTGTTTGTTTACAGTGTTTTAGTAAAATTAGTAAAAACGAGGTTACGGTTAAGTAAACGTAGTTAAGATCAAGACGTTTTCATTATATTTAGAAGTAAGATGAATACAACTCAGAAAGTGGGAGTAGGTTTTGAAATAGATCGAGAAATAAATTCACAAAAAAACTAAACTAAGGGTCATGAAATCTAGTACTTACACATTTAGGAGATTAGGATCACTAAGGTAATGCAAGATTGACAACAGTACACTTCTGAATACATAGATCACGTTTTTGTCTTTTAGTTGCAACTGCTTCAGTAAACCGCAAAAGAGTAGGTTCCCGTTGTTTATCGATCACTTCGAATGAAATTACTAGGTCAAATTTACGCCCTGCATCAAACAAGTACCGGACGGTTTCATTATTTAAACCCTGTGGACCTTCAAGACTCAAATTCTTCCTGATACGTTCAGAAATAAGGATAAGAACCACTCTTTCTGTTCCTCCTATCTATGTGCTTTGGCGTGTACATGTAAACTGGTAGATATAGTTGGAGGTAGCAAGAGTTGGGAACTTGCCCAATTTAGACTGTCTCAATGAACATTGAGTTTGATATACACAGACTAACTTGGCAGCTGGATAGGTCATTTTTATTGCAGCACTCACTCTATGACTCATCCATGTGGCGATTTCATTCCCTTTGAAGACAAGGTATCAAATGTACTGCACTTAATTCTCTTCTCTTCTGTTCTACCATACTTGTCAATGGACGTTGGTGAGTAACCGTTTTTGCGTAGACAGTTTTCGATACAGGTTAGTTTTTCCTCGATATCTTTTATTTCAGAGCAGAGTTTACGCGTAGGGGTGAAAAATGTTCTTACAAGACATCTTTTGCAACTGATTGGGCAAAAGATGTTGAAGTTTAAATAAAGCCTGCTCTACCAGTCTTTCCGATGAATCAATCAGTGAATCTTTGCATTTTATGACATTGTAGGCCGAGGTCTAGGAAATGATATTTTTTGTCATTTTAATTTTCCACTGTGAATGCTTTATTAGCTTGCACTTCATTGAAAATATTCAATAAGTGAGAGGCATGTTCAACATTATTGAATGCAACAAATGTATCGCCAACATACCTTACGTAGAATGCTGTTTAGTTGATTGTATATTTCAGTTTTATCTGTTTTAGCCTCCCCATGAATGTCCCCATGTCACTTACGGTCAACCTAAGACTTCATTATCTTTCATCTCCATTTGAAAAATTCTTGTCGATTTGTTAGTGTACGTTGTGCAGTAAATTGTTTATCATGAACAATAACTCTATAGGTTGTAAAGAGGCTGAGGAGAATAGACTAAATATATGCAAGCTAATTTTGCTACTATTGTTCTTTTTGCTTTATTCAAATTCATGAAAAGGGAGAATTGTATGATTCCTTCTTGTATTATTTTTAACTCTACTGACATTCGCTCTCCACTTACCTGACTGACGCCAATTGTTTATCTGGTTTACCAGGTCTTCCTGGGTTACCCACGTCAGTCCTATGTCACTACGGGCTTCCAGCTATGCGCTTATTCATCAAAATGGTGTACGTTACAGATCGTGCACTCCTGCTAACGGGGATAACGACTTACTCCTGGTTATCTACATATCCCACTTAAGGAGGGATGGAATTGAGTGTGCGACCTAGGTTTTCAGCCGCTTAGGCCAGTTGCATACCACAATTGTATCTCTACTTAATAAGAACCTTTTTTCCTACCATGGTGGAACGGTAACACTCCAGCATTCCAATTTTCACTGCATGCGTGGTTAGCAGCCAATTTTTTCAGGTTTAGGAATCCACAGCCGACTGACTTCGAAGATACTCTACTTGGCTAGAAGGAGTAATACAAGCATGGTCACGAGTGCAGTGACTAGGATATTTAGCGACTAATCTGTAGTAGACTGCGCCTCATCTATGCGAAGCTTCCTCTGAAAAAGAGGGATAGAGAAACAGAACAAGGTTAGCTTAAGAAAAGGAACTGGAGGTTCTAAGAATATTGTACTAGAGCTGGTCTCAGAGAGGGGAGGAAACGAGTAGAACACAGTCGAAAAGAGTCGCCGTATGGTTCCACGCAACTGACAACACATACGAAATTATATTCGTAGGAAAATAGGCGGCCCAGATAAACAAATAATGGTTTATACACTGTTAGAGAAAATGTACAAAATATGGGAAATAACATGAAGAAAAATTATTTTCAACTTAAAAACATCTAAAAATATTTATTGACTTCCATGCAAGAAAGCAGCTAAAAAAATCACGAATTTACTACATACCCATTAGGAACTCAACAATTATCGGTAAGACTTATCATCACAGCAGAGATTATGCGTGAACTAACCGTTGCTGAACATATGATGACAAAAACTAAAATCATGCCCAAAAAACGACTACTTGGATTCTTAATATTAGGATGCAATCTACTGCGACTCAGGTTTCTGTAACTTAGGGTCTTTACCAGAATATGTTCATATTGGAAGGAGGAAAAAGGTAAAGAAGTGTGTATATCGTCCAGTTCATGTACTTTCCTAATATAAATAGCCATTCAGCTATCCATCTGTTCCTCTTGAAAGAAGAACGTCCAAAAAAGCAGTCACCTCATCCTGTGATTTCTACTGACAAGTGAATTATATAGCTGGGCGTGCTTCATGGAATTCGATTCTATCCATTTTTGTAAAGAAGCAATGTATCATTCACATATCTGATGTGAAATCCAAACTTTCGAATAAATTGATTCAGAGGACCATTTTCCTGTCTAAGTAGGAAAATACCTGCCGATATGGGACCAAACGAACTCTGAAAATTGTCAAAAAGCACATGAAAGACATTTGTGATGAAACTTTCAGAACGAGTGTTGCCTACAAAAGGATGAAGATTATGCTACAAAGTCATTAGCTATAATGCAGTAAATAAAAAGATTAGATTTTCTTTAGGTGTACAATTGTCATTGAAGGCATTGGGGATTAGAGATGAAACATAATTGATGGCTTTGACTTTAGTAAGAATCGAAGGTATTCAAAATCAGTAAAGTGTATAGAAGAAGGTATCAAAATCACTGAAACCGTACAAGATTTCATATTATCGACAGAAAATTGTAATGCATGGAACGCATGTTATAAAGTTGAGATAATTACTGAAGACTGAATTTGTTTAACCGTCAGTCGGCAAATTATTATTATTTGTCACTTAGGTTCCCAGTGGAACATAGGGCTTCAGTAGCACGTCTCCAGTGCACTCTGTTCTTAGTCGACAAAATGTCAAGTTAATATTACAAATTCAATTTAAACTAGTTATGTCATAGCAGAAAAGGAGTGATGAACGGAAACTAACCGAGAAATTCTACAGAAATGCCAAACCTGGTTGAAAGAATACGCAAGAAAGATATCCCGACTATTTTACTACCTGAGACACCCATTAAGAATTTTTTTAAAGAAATGTTCGGTCAATATATTAATACTTACAAATGATTTTCCCGAGGAAAAATTATTGGTGAAGTTACCTTCAACATGTGAAATTAGACGCATTTCAGTTCCTATAGGGACATTAGCAACAGGATTACTGCAAAACTGCGTCATAGATGTCTAAATAGACACAATCAGACATTACAAACAATTGTTTGTCACATTAATGGGCTAAGTGGCTCTTATCACACTTAACTATTTAATTTTGTGTATGAATTTACGAATTGTTTTGGGCTTGTGTTGGGCAGTTGTTTGTCAGAAGTCTGTGAAGATTTCAACTCCTCTCTCTGTGGCTTTCTTAGGTCTCTGGGCCACAAATACCTTGACAGTTTAAATCCGTTATCCTAATGTAGACCTAGTCTACATTATTAACTTCAGTTTATATAGACTTACGCCCGAATTGCTGTATTAAGTCCTAATTACTACATAGTAATTGCTTTAGCAATTGCTAAAGCAGTACTCAGAAGTGCTTTTTCATGTCAACAAAAGATATCACACTACGACTTAGAAATATTTGCAATTCTATTTCAATCAGTTTTTCAGACGTATCACAGTGAAAGAGCATTTATTATCTATTGAATAAGGTTACGGACAATTTCTTTTTCTTAGTATTATATAATTCTACATCTTTGAGGCTTTGTTTATGCATCTAAAACTCTCTCTCTCTCTCTCTTTCTGCTTCCTTCTTTGTGATAAGAACTAAGGAACTTTCTGTAAATTTACAACAAGTGCTGAGACATTCCTTTTACATGTATTTAGCGTTTTATCAGACGTTTCTGACTGCACATAAACTAAGGTTTATCAGTTAGTGTTATACTGAACGACGCTACAGATAGTGTCAAATGATAACTAACTTGTCTTGCTATTTATTGCTCAAGCGAAACACTTTCATGTGATGTGGCTTAATTTTCTCGCCAAAATGTATGACTACGAGCAGAAATCCTGTTACCCAGACCAATATGCTTGATAAAATGCATTACGCGAAATATAACTAAAGCTATAATTGTATAACAGCTGTTCTACCACATAGAAATCATACAGAATGCATTAGTGGAAAGTAGCTGAGTTATAAGCCTTTTACAAATGTCTTAACTTTAAACCAGTACCTTATATGTAAGCTTATCTTTGTTCGACAGCAGGTTGTTTCATCATATTCTCTAGGATGGTTGTTGGCATGTATATCAAGTCAGTCAGATCAACACGAAGCTTGGAGCATGATGACACACCAAGAAACAGCTAAAATTATGTGTTATCTAGTGAAGAACATCTTCAACTATCTCCCATAAATGCAATACCTGTCGTTCAGAAAGTAATTGACATAGTTCCTATATCTTAGACTTACCTTCCAGGATTAACGCGAAATTTAGATTGATTAAAATTACTACTTTTTTAAAACAATAAGAAAATTTCATTCATCTAGCACCTTCATGGAAGTCCTATATTGATCCAAGTCAGTTTGGGTCATCAGCAACGGAGAATTACTTCCTATTCCGCCAGTTTTGTTTCATAATATTTTCTCAGTTCAAATCAATGTGTCAAGCATGTTGACATCACTAAAATTTCATGACATTTTTAGACTGAAATACTGATTTAAATTCAATCCCTAATCCCCTCCAGTTTAAAACCTCTGCTCTAATACCCATTCAGTCATAGATTAAGAAAATGACTGATGGCTATATCTTTGAATTTCTAGAAGACTGCGGTATATTGTGTGTAGAGAGAAATACCTCATGTTACCACTTAAGATAGCTGATGCATATCAAGCTGGTGTTCTTCCTCCTTTTCCGTCTTTCTGTATGACTTGATTTTTTGTTAAAGATAAATGTTTTAATATGCTGATGAGCCAAATTTCCCACACCGGTTAACTTCCCGTGAGATCACTCTCTTAGTGGTCTTTATGAAAGTAACCTTTAACCGAATTCCTCTATTACTTTTGTCGTCAGACAGCAATGAGAATTATGTGGACTACTTCACCTCTTTAATCCCTGTTATATTTTTGTTTCTGTCCTTAGAAAAATGGCGTAATTTATTCGAGTTCCATTTTTCGAATTACTCCCGGGTTTTGTTAGTTTGGGGGAAATGTAGAAATACCAACTTAATGAATTGCAAGTTTACGGTGTGAACTAGTCTCTCTCTTGTCCCTTACCTGTTTCTTTTCATTATTTCCCTTTACTTTTCGTAGAGTGGGGACAAAAAACTGTTGCACTGAATAAGACTTTGACGGCTACCAGCTGCGTTAGTGGTATCCCTACAACGTCACTGATTAACACGGTTCCCAAATCGAATTGAAATGAACTCAGCAACTATATGGACTTTCTTACAGTTTTGCAATGAGTCACACCTATTTTGTAAGGAATAGTGATACTTCCAGGCTGCCCAAACTTCGACAGTTAGATTGATGTCTGAACGCACAGCTTCTCTATCAAGTATGAAGTAGTAAGTAAACAGCTGTTGCATAGGATGATCAATTTAAGAATTATTTATTAACTGCACCATCCATTTTGATTTTTCTCACAGTTGAGTATTTTCCCAGCTACCTAACCGTGGCGTCAGCACATATTCCATTGGAAACCACCGAATCGAAATAAAAAGTGTGATGTCTGATACAAAAGTGTGATGTACTGAAGTAATATACTACTAAGCAACATGTGTAGTTCGATGATTAGAAAACTACTCAATTATGCGAAACATCTACACCAAGGGTACAATTTGTAATTCATAAACTGATCTCCATATTCAAGGTAAATTGGTTACTACAATTCTTTTGGTCAAACTCAGGTTATTTAAACAATTCGCTCCCATCAACTAAGTTTTATCAAGTATATCGCTGAGGAGGTCGGTACCAAACATGCAAAATCTACCTATCAGTGTGAATCATTTCTCATTACTCACATTATTCATTAGTTTTATCACCTTCACTGTCGTCTGTATATAAATGCCTTTAATTTTTAACGGTTAACACTGCCACTTTATTTGAAAATGACGTAAAAGGTATAAATTTCAAGTAATATTACAGGCCCAGAATTTTGTACCGTATTCAAAATAAAATAGTTAATATTATAAAGGATGGATTATTTGCTGTAAATGTAATTGTTATGTCAGTCAATTGATATGTAGTAGAAGAAAAAATGAATTTTTTTCTGGATTACGGTGACATCTACCACAGTATGAAGTAATCGTCTTAACCTATCCACTCAAAAAAGAAACAACAGAATTGACCAACTTATACTTACAGCTGACTTTTTCCTCAGTAATAATATCTATGAGAACAAGACTAACAGAACCATAGGTGCACTTACGCTATAAGGTATTGTTGAATCAGCAATGTAGTGTCTAGATTAGATGACCACTTCAAATATCCAACAACTAACATATGAGCATAATGCGCGCAAACAGTGAAAGATATACTTAGAAGGAATGAAGAAATCTTACAAACTACAAGCTAACCAGATGAAACACCAGTCAACACGCAAACGAACACAGACATTTTACAGCTTACTGGGAAAGAAAGTAATTATGCTCTAAGCTGACTAAACAAATAAATGATAATTCATTAAGTCAGTAAAGGTGATCATATTTGCTAGTTAATAAGGGTTATTTTCTAGCATGAATTAGTAAATTTAGGGTAAATATATGACAACATATTTTCTCCTCTCACAATTTAGCAACTCTTAAGGTCAATAATAATTACTACTCAAGAATACAAACAATTTATACATCCTTAAATTATATGTGAGATTATTGTTAATGAATTAGTGAGGTGTGGTGATGAAACATTCATGCTTAAAACCAATAGCGATCCTTACAGGTGACTATCTTTATCCTCAACTACAATGCTCCCAACCATTCAGAATTCAGTGAATTTATTTGAATCATACTCACACCATACAAATAGCTGTTAGGCATTTCACTTACAATTTCGCCATCTATTATTGCATATTTTTTGTGATAGATTCTCTGAAAACATTCCGAAGATCCTATGATTGAGGAGAAGTAACACTTTGAACAGTGCAGTCACTCAGCATCTTACTGATACTGGACATCAAGCAGACGTCTTCAATTCCTTCAAGACAATAAACAACAAACAAGCTCAATCCTACTGAAGTTGGTTAAAGCTATAGTCACTAAACGCTTTAAATCTAATTCGTTTGTTCAAAACGGAGCCATAGTTAACTTCTGTCTACCTTAGTAATCTGCTCCTGACTGTTATCTGATTACATCATCCTTGATCAATCTTAGATGTTTATTCTCTCACTCTTATTTAGTTCATGTCGGTAGATGTTAATTGGTTGGTAGAAGGCAACCTACAGGATGCCCTGGACCTAGGTTTCGTGCTTGTTGGCGCTTGTCAACAAGACGCATCCTTAACGGGATTGATGTCCCGCCTGAGATCCGAACCCGCGTAAGAGACTTTACTACTGAGCTATTCGGGGGACAATTTACCTCCTGTAGGACTGGGTTACATACATTAATTCGTCTTTAGAGATCAACCGATTGCATGCTGTCTGTTCCTACGTGCAGGCCGAATTCTATCGATGCTGAGCCTCTTAGTTTGGTGGCCATATTGCAAATATGAACGATAGAATTCGGTCTGCACTCAGGACTAGACAACATGGAATTGGTTGCTCTCCTGTGACCAATCAATGTTTGTTTATATTAGATGTTTTTGACTATTTATTATTATTATTAGTCCCTTGGGTTCCTAGTGGAACATAGGGCTTCAGTAGCACGCCTCCAGTGACCTCTGTTCTCTGAGATCTTTTGAACCTGGTCCCACGACAGCCCACAAGCTCTCATTTCCTCCTCGCACGACCTCCTCCATGTCACCCTCGGACGTCCAACTCGTCGCTTCCCATGGGGATTCCACTCGAGGGCCTGACGCGTGATGTCCTCAGTCGGCCTTCTCAGTGCATGGCCAATCCATCTCCACTTCTTCCTGCATATTTGTTGCGTGATAGGTTCTTGGTTGGTTCGTTCCCAGAGTTCCTTGTTGCTTATTTTTTCTGGCCATCTGATCTTCAGCAGCGAGCGTAAGCAGTTGTTGATGAATGTCTGTAGTTTATTGGAAATACCTTTCGTGACGCGCCAAGTCTCTGAGCCATACAAGAGCACTGACTTGACGTTGGTGTTGAAAATCCGTATCTTGTTCCGCATGCTGAGTGCAGAAGATCTCCACACTGGTTTCAGGCTAATGAATGCCTGTCTTGCTTTTCCGATTCTGACTTTGACGTCCTCGTCCGTCCCGCCTGTAGTTGAAACAGTGCTTCCTAGATAAGTGAAGGAGGTTACTTCCTTCAAGTTTCTCCCGTTGACGGTGATTGGAGTTTGTTGTTGTTGTTGATGGTGGTGGTGCGGTATCTTCATCACTTCTGTCTTCTCTATATTCACCTGAAGTCCCGTCTTAGCTGCCTCTTCTGTCAACTTGTTAGTTTTTGCCTGCAGATCTTCAAGTTTATGTGACATTAGGCATAAGTCATCGGCGAAATCCAAGTCTTCTAGGTTCTTTTCCGTCGTCCAGTGTATCCCCCTCTTCTCGCTGCCTACTGTTTGCTGCATGATCCAGTCCACCACAATCAGGAATATCATGGGGGATAGTAGGCAACCTTGTTTCACTCCTGTCTTCACTTCAAAGGCATCACTGAGCTTCCCATTGTGGATTACTTGGCATGTGGCATCTTCATATAGTTGTTGAATGAGGCGGATAAAGGTTTGCGGTACTCCGTAGTATTGAAGCAGTTTCCAAATTACTTCTCGGTCGACGCTGTCAAAGGCCTTCTCAAAGTCGATGAAGTTGAGGTAGAGAGCTGATTGCCATTCTATGCTCTGTTCTATGATGATACGAAGCGTTGCAATTTGGTCTGCACATGATTTGTACTTCCTGAAGCCTGCCTGTTCCGGTCGCAGTTTTGAATCCAGTGCGTCTTTAAGCCTCTCCAGGATGATGCGGCTTAATATTTTACTTGGGGTGGACAGGAGAGTGATTCCGCGCCAGTTCTTGCAAGCACTGAGGTCTCCCTTCTTCGGCAGTTTGACAAGGTAACCCTTCTTCCAATCGTCAGGTACCTTCTCTTCCTTCCACACCTTCTGCAATAGTGGTGTGAGCATGTCCGCTGTTGTCTCTGCATCTGTTCTCAGTGCTTCTGGCGGTATTCCATCTGGTCCTGCTGCTTTCCCGCATTTCAGTAGCTTTATGGCGTTCAGGACTTCCATTTTCGTTGGGGGATTAATGTTCACTTGTAATTCAGCGGCTGCAGGTGGTATTTCTGGACGAAGTGCAGGTGGTGGTCGATTCAAGAGCTTCTTGAAGTGGTCGGCCCATCGTTTCCTCTGTTTCTCTTCTTTTGTAATTAAATTTCCTTCTTCATCTTTTATTGGTTTCATCTGTGTTGGTCTCTTCCCTGATAGCAACCTGGTTATTTGATACAATGTCGTCAGGTCTCTCTTACCTGCAGCCTGTTCTGCTTCACTTGCCAGTGTTTCGTAGAAGTGTCTTTTGTCTTTGCGTGCACTCTTCTTCACTTCTTTATCCAGTGTTTTATACATTGTGCTCAGTTCCTCTTGTCGTTGAGCATCCTTGCACTGGTTTATCTTCTGCTTCACCATCCTCCTCTCCTCTATCAGCTTCCAGGTATCCGTCGAGATCCATTCCTTGTCTTCTTTCTTCTTCCTTCCTAATACTGTTGTGCAGGTTTCTTTCCACATAGCTTTCAAAGACTTCCAGTGTTCTTCCACACAGGTTTCTTCAGGGATGTCCCTCGACGTCTCCCATTTTGTCTTGATGGCTGCTTTGAAGATCTCCTTTGTAGTTTCATCCTTCAGTTTCCGAGTGTTGTACTTGAATTGAGGTCTATCACCAGCTTCCTTGAAGGCTTTTAACTTGATTTGGAAGGTTCCTTGCACTAGATAGTGGTCTGAACCTACATCTGCTCCTCTTCTTGACCTTGTGTTAAGTAGACTGCGTCTCCATTTTCTTGAGATTGAGATAAAGTCGATTTGATTTTTAGTGTGTCCATCTGGTGAAATCCATGTCGCTTTGTGGATATCTTTGTGCCTGAACACACTGCCTCCAATCACCAAATCGTTGAATGCGCAGAATTCTGCAAACAATTCTCCATTCTCATTCATTTCACCTAGCGCCTCTCGACCCATGGTTAGTTCTCTTCCCGTGTTGTCCCCTCCCAGTTTGGCATTCATGTCGCCCATTAGAATTTTGATATCGCCAACTGACGTCTTGTCCAGTGTTGATTGAAGTTGTCTGTAGAAATCCTCCTTTTTCTCTTGCTCTGCATTATTTGTAGGTGCATAACATTGTATGATTGTGACCTTTCTTCCTTTTGAGTTGAATCTTGCTGTCATGATCCTGGAGGAGATTGGTTCCCACTGCATGAGAGCCTTCGATGCTCTTGAGGACATCATGATAGCCACTCCCTCAGTGTGCTCGTGGTTGGCGTCTGGGTGACCGGAGTAGATTATTGATTCTCCAGTTGACAGTTTGGAGAGTCCACTCCCATTCCATCTGCTTTCGCAAATCCCAAGCACTTCGATGTTATACCTTCTCATCTCCTTTGCAATCTGGGCTGCCTTACTGGGTTCAAACATCGTGCGGACATTCCATGTCCCCACGTTTACTTTCGCTTTCATCGAGAGAAGACACATCGGCCCGGCTAATTGGCTTCCCGAAGGCTTTCACCAACTGGCGTCATTTCGCCTCTCCGATTCCAGCGGGGAATAAGTTTGTTTTCATTTTTTATATTTTGTTTGTGCTTTGAAGTTTCTTTAGCGGTTAGATTTGTTTTACGGGGTAGGGTTGCTAGCCCTATGCCCAACCTTCCCTCTTTACCCGGGCTTAGGACCGGCTAGTAACTAGTAAACTAGTTAACCAGGCGAGGTTAGATGTTTTTGACTGACTGAGCTTAACTCACAATATTCTGCTGATTTATTGCACGACCTACTTATCTAATCTTGCATCGTTAATTTCCTCAATTTTTGATTACTACTCTTATTACTGTTTTCATTCGAGAAAATTCCATTGGATTATGTCAGTAATAGTGACAATTTGTCACCATTTATTAACTTTCGTTGAATTTGCGGTTATAATTGACCTCTACTCTATGACTATTTCCGTTTACCTTACTACCAACCGATATTCTGTTTTCTTTGGAAAAATTTGAGCATTTTAAATTTTCAGTAAAACTGTATATTTGAGTATTCTAGGTTGTAAGCAGTTGGCAAGACCCTACCGAAATAAATTAGATTTATCTTATCCTGCTCACACTATTGTTTTTATCTTTTTCGAATTCACAAATGAAGGTACGTGCATGAAATAATTCCCTAGTTTATGCATTTGCTCTGATCATTTTCTGGTGTTCTGCTGATGGCTATGAAATTTGATCGTTGGCAGTTCACTAACAGATACTTTGGAGAATACTAAATAATTATCACTGTCAACTTGAGCTAAAAGCTATCATCATAACTGCAATATACTGACTACACTTCTGTACCTGTTCACAGAAGTAAACACAGAACAAGTGGATAGAAAAAGTGATATCAAAGTAGACAAAGTTAAATGAGACAACAAGCAATCTGAACATAAATGTAAGAGCAAATATTCAACCTTTGGAAGACATCAGTGAGTGAATACTTCTGGGTCAGTACGACCGATTTCTAACCATGTCAACAAGAGTCCTCAACCACTGATTCTTATCGTTTGGGGGATCCCAGCCAGGTAGTCTTCAACTCCACATACGGCTCAGACCAACAGTCAAGGACTTTATGGACTGATGTCTCGTTTTGGTCTCATCACCATGAGTCCTTTTCCAATGCAACTTCCCCTAACCTGGCACTTTGAGGTAGGCGGTGGCTTGGCATTCAAAACACATGTCCAAGCCATCTCAGTCGACTAAGGTTTACAGCCTTGTCAATCGCTTACCTGTTTCGCTCAGTATCCTTCACCTGACCTCGACATTGCTCACACGGTGATTCCACCAAACACGAACAATGCAACAAAGACACCTATGATCGGAAACCTGTTACCGCTTCATATCTTCTACTTTTAACGGCCATGTTTCACAGTCGTACAACAGGACAGAGCCGACTGCAATGCAGTAATGACACCAGTTAACGTAAACACGTGATAGATTTTGAATTAAAACGTATTTTTCCCAGGGTTAATGAGATGACTTAACCTGTTGAAGAAATGTAAAAGGTCAGAAATCAGCATTCACATGAAACATTTACAATTTTCAGCGTCCTATATGACAATCATGCTTCATTTCATTCTATTTTTCGTGCTGAAATGAAAATACTGACCGAATAGGTTAGTTTTCTACACAGCTCTAATTTAAGATTCTTGCTAGTTGTTTCTTGTCATTCATAGATACTGTAGTGACCTCAATTTCTTTTCTCGAACATATTATTCAATACTTAGCCATTGTACATTATTGAGATGTTTGTATCAGGATGGCTGAGAACACTCGACACATTTAGTCCAAGCCTTGCACACTTCGCGCTCTTCAACGTTTGCTATAAAAGTGCGGTGGCGATACGCTGTTAGTAAACATCCGTGTTATGCCGTATTCAATACTTGTAGTTAATAGAATTAATAGAAACGGGTACTACACCTATTAATATTATTACTAATATTTTCCCCTTGGGTTCCTAGTGGAATATAGGGCTTCAGTAGCACGCCACCATTTCACTCTCTTCTCTCTAGTCTTTTGGATCTGGCACCACGACTACCCACACGCTTTCATTTCTTCCTCACGTGATCTCCTCCATATCACCCTCAGCTAAGACGCCCAACTCGTCGTTTCCCCTTTGCATTCCACTCGAGGCCCTTGCCTGGCGCGTGATGTCCCCAGTCGGCCTTCTCAGTGTATGCCCAATACAATCCATCTCCACTTCCTTCTGTATATTTGTTGGACGATAGCTTCTTGATCGGTTCGTTCCCACAGTTCCTTGTTGCTTATTCTTTCTGAACATCTGATCTGCAGTATCGAACGAGTGTAGGCGGCAGCTGTTGATGAATGTCTGTAGTTTGTCGGAAGTGCTTCTCGTAACGCGCCAAGTCTCTGAACCATACAGAAGCACTGACTTGACGTTGGTGTTAAAAATCCGGATCTTATTGCACATGCTGAGTGCAGTGCAGAAGATCTCCACACTGATTTCAGATTAATGGAAGTCTGTCTTGGTGTCTTTCCGATCCTGGCTGGTTTGACATCCTCATCTGTGTCTGTGCCGCCTGTAGTTAAAACGATGCTGCCTAGGTAGGTGGGTAGGTGAAAGAGACAACTTCCTTTAGGTTTTTCCCACTAATGGTGATTGGTGCTTGTTGTTGATGCTGTTGCTCGTTGGGTATCTTCATCACCTCTGTCTTCTCCACGTTAACTCGAAGTCCCGTTTTCACTGCCTCGCCTCTTCCGTCAACTTGCTAGTTTTCACCTGTAGATCTTCGAGTTTGTGCGACAAGACATCAGACATAAATCATCATCGGTGGCGAAATCCAAATCTTCTCCTGGGGTCTTTTCATCGGTCCACCCAGCGCATACTCCTCTTCTCACAGCTCCTCATGGTTCGCTGCATGATCCAGTCGATCACAATCAGGAAGATCATAAGTGATGGTAGGTGACAGCCTTGTCTTACTCCTATCCCCTGTCTTCACTTCAAAGGCGTCACTGAGCTTCCCATTATCGATCACTTGGCATATGGCGTCTTCATTTAGCTGTTGAATGAGATTGATAAAGGTTTGTGGCACTGAAACTGTAGTGTTGAAGCAGCTGCCTGCCAAATTACTTCTCGGTAGATGCCGTCGAAGGCCTTTTCAAAGTAGATGAAGATGAGGTTGAGTTGAGTTGACTGCCATTCTATACTCTGTTCTATGATGATGCATAGTGTAGCGTTGCAATTTGATCCGCACATGATTTGTTCTTCTTCAAGCCAGCCAGCCAGCCAACCAGCCTGTTCCGGTCGCAATTTTGAATCCAGCGCATCCTTCAGTCTCTCCAGGATGATGCGGCCTAATATTTTGCTTGCCTCGGGTGGAAACGAGTGGAGCATGATTCCTCGCCAGTTCTTGCAAAGATTTAGGTCACTCATCTTTGGGAATTTGACATGGTAGCTCTTCTTCTAATCTATTGGCAGGTACCTTTCCTTCCTTCCTTGCTTCGTTCCCTGCAAACCTTCTGCAGTAGAGTTGTGAGCATGTCCGCTGCTGTTGTATCTGCGTCTGTTTTCAGTGCTTCTGGCAGAATTCCATCTGGTCCTGCTGCTTTCTCAGATTCCAGTAACTTTTTGGGGTTCAAGACTTCTGCTTTTGTCGGAGGGCTTCTGTTCACTCTTAGTGTTTTGGCTAGTCCGCTGGTGGTATTTCTGGACGAGTTGCAGGTGGTGGTGGTGCTCGATTCAAGAGTTTTTTGAAGTGGTCGGCCTATCGTTTCCTTTCCTTCTACTCTTTAGCGGTAACTAGGTTTCCTTCACTATTCCTCTTTGGTTTCATCTGTGCTGATCTCTTCCCAGATAGTAACCCGGTTCTTTGATATTATATTGGCAGGTCTCTTCTACCTGCGGCCTGTTCTGTTTTATTTGCCAATGTGTCATAGAAGTGTCTTTTGTCGTTGCGCGCACTCTCCTTCACTTCTTTGTCCAGTGCTTTATACATTGTACTCAGTTCCTCTTCTCCTTGTGCATCCTTGCACTGGTTTATCTTCTGCCTCACAATCCTCCACTCCCTCCTCTGTCAGCTTTCATGTATCCATCAAGATCCATTCCTTATCTTCTTTCTTCTTCCTTCCTAATACGGCTGTGCAGGTTTCTTTCCACATAGCTTTCAAAGACTTCCAGTGTTCTTTCACGCAGATTCCTTCAGGCATGTTGCTCAATGTCTCCCATTTTATCTTGATGGCTGGCTGATGTGAAGATGTCCTTTGTAGTTTCGCCCTTCAGTTCAGTTTCTTTTCTGGGTGGTTGTTCAACTTGAACTGTGGTCTATCACCAGCTTCTTCTTCGAAGGCTTTCAACTTGATTTGGAAGGTAGGTTACTTGCACTAGATAGTGAAGTGAGTGGTGTGAACCTACACCTGCTCCTCTTCTTGGCCTTGCGTCAAGTAGGCTGCGTCTCCACTTTCTTCACATTGAGATAAAGTCGATCTGATTTTTAGTGTAGTGTGTCCTGGTGTCTGGTGAAATCCATGTTGCTTTGTGGATATCCTTGTGCTTGAACACAGTACCTGACTCCAATCACCAAATCGTTGAATACACAGAATTCTGCAAACAATTCTCCATTCTCGTTCATCACCTCACCGAGCGCTTCTCGACCCATGGTTTATTCTCTTCCTGTGTTGTCTCCTCCCAGTTTGACATTCACGTCACCTCACCCATTAGAATTTTGATGTCGCCAACTGGGGTGTGGTCTTGTCCAGTACTGATTGCAGTTGTCTGTAGAATTACTCCTTCCCTTCATCTCCATTATTCGCAGGTGCGCAGCGTAGCATTTTATGATTGTGACTTTCCGTCTTCTTGAGTTGAATCTTACTGTCATGATCCTGCAGGAGGAGATTGATTTCCGCTGCGTGAGAGGCTTTGATGCTGTTGGAGACATCATGATAGCCACTCCACAACTCAATGTGCTCATGGCTGTTGTCTGGGTGACAATATCGAAGTAGAGTCAAGAGTTTGTTGAGTCCACTTCCATTCCATCTACTTTCACAGATTCCTAGCACTACTATCCCATACCTTCTCATCTATTTTGCAATCTGAGCAGCCTTGCTAGGTTCATACATGGTGCGGATATTCCATGTCCCCATTCTTACTTTCGCTTTCATTGAGTGAGATATGACACATAGACCGACTGGCTTCGCAAAGACTTTCACCAACTGGCGTCATTTCGCCTCCCTCATTCCAGCGAGGAATAAGCTTACTTTTATCTTTTATATTTCGTTTGTGCTTTGAAGTTTGTTTAGCTATTGGATTGGTTTTCCGGGGTAGGGTTGCCAGCCGTATACCCAACCTTCCCTCTTTATCCAGGCTTAGGACCGGCTAGTAACTAGTTAACCAGGCGAGGTTGTTATCAAGTATTAGTAGAATAATATATATTACATTGAATCACTAAGCTACACTTCCTTCTCAATGTTAATTTTCAAATAAATCTGAATCTGCCTGTTTCTTGATCATCACTTGGGCAGAAAATAATGCTGAAGTTCATATATTTCCTCTGAAAAATTTCGTGTATACCTTTATAGCTCTGACGATAAATACGTGCACATCAGTACGTAACACATTTGATCGCGAACAAGATCGATAGTATTAGCTTCGTACTGAAGATCAGACAGTGTAACAACAACAATTAATCAGCCACTCATCAGCGTTTACTAACGTCTTTTATGGGATTCTTAGTGTAATAGCTAAAGGATTAGCCTGCGATTTTGTAATTTTTTACTGTGTGATACATATGTTATGCGAAACACCAATTCCGGTTTACTATAACTTCGACAAGGCTATGGACACTAAATAGCGAAAGAGAGTGATTTATGTGTGGTATAAAAGTATAACAAAAATTAGATCTATATTTTCAATTATTAAGAATGCCTGTAACTACGTATAGGTCAATTCGATAGTGAAATGATTGCGTTGAAATGTTAATTCACGACTGATCTTTGACCTTTTTTTCTCTTTGAGTAATTAGCATTATTACTGCCGTATCTTCGAAGTCCAGAAGCTGAACTTAGGCGCACAATAATTGTGGATCTCATCCTAGATCTATACATACCTGAAAGTCTTTTAGTAGCTCGGTATTAACCAAATGTTACTCTTATGGTCGATAGTGGTGATTGCTTTAATTAAGAACATCATTTGAAGAGTAGTGCTTCAAAGATACCGTTCATTACCACTGGTTGCCTCAAATTTGCTTTTTTCAGTTCCTTACTAGTAACCAAATGAGTGAAGTTTTATAGTTGCATCTATGCAGAGATATCGTTCACACATGAAAGTAATTTCTCCATTAAATAACGCCAGTAATCTCCATAAGCTGTGTTGTGATAGCTCACAGTTTCCCAAAATGACCAACTTCGTCCAATATTCCATTTCTGTGCGTTCAAATGGCTGTTTATCGGCTAAGGATTTCTACTGATGTCTGTTGTGAAAACTATCTTTCAGGATTATAGCTGATGCGCTGTAAAAGGTATTGGTGTATAAGATTCTAAAGTCCAGTTACTGGTAACGACATGAAATGTAGTAACTTACAACGGGTTCAAACTATATCAGTATCTAATTACTATTCTAATGCGACGATTAAGATAGCTTTCTTAAAAAACCGTTGAAGTGTCGTGCATATCATAAGTCAACAGTTTGAACATCTTCCTAACAACTGAAGATAAAAATAAACCCAATTAGCAACTAGGGGTTATTTAGTCTGTGTAATAAATCTCGAGAGTTCTGGTAGACTGAATTTAGTGTCAACTTATAGAATCCAACATGATAACCTGACAGCAACTTGAAGACCGAAAAGTGCGATAGTCTTCGGTTTGATCAATTCTGTGGATTACTAAATTAGTATAACTTTTATAAACATACAATTTCTAGTCTGGCAGGTAAGTATTGGCCCCCGCTAATTAACCTATTCCCCATAATATTCAACTTTGCTCATAGATTTAGCGGTTATTATCTACGTTTTAAATAAAAGCTGTGAGGAGAAATTTGGAAGAAAAGCAAACAAACAAAAGTAAAAGTGACGGCAAAAAAACTCAAGTTTGATGTAGGGAAAGAGTAAATGCATGTGTCATAATTATCTGTCTATCGACTCATTTAGTCGATTCTCTGGTGTCGCTGTACTTTCACAGATGGTGGGTACATCAAATATTTTGAGAGATGTGACTGGATGTCCGTAGCTAGCGCATTTTTTAGTGTCTGGTAGCAGTTTTTACTATCGTAGAGTTCATGTTTTCTCCCTACATTTGTTTCGTAGCACAAATATGGATATCTTACTTGGTAGTACAAACAGTAGTATGTTCTGTAAAACAAACGAAGGACTTGATATCCTTCCTAATTAGCTCCATGTGTGAAAATAAGCAAAAGTCTACAAGAAAAATAAATAAAAACCCGTACGATTTACGGAGTTGTAATGGGTGATAGTAAGCTTTTCACTAATCGAAGGGAAAACATCAAGCAGGTTTATCTACATCATTGATCGATTCTGAATCATAATCTGGGCTCCCCAGGGAACAAATAGTGCTTTTACTGTGTTTCAATCTAACGTCAGAAAATCTTTCTAATCCTACTACAGGTAATCGAACAAACAGTATAGTGACTTGATTCGAAGAAAATGTCACAACTGCCAAAATTGGTGGGTCTTAGCAACCGATTTGCTTTTCTCATTTGATACTACCCTTAATATTTGCTTTTTCTACCACGTGATTCCACGCTATATGAGTTGTAGAATACGTAAAATTTTCGTATATTCTATAGTTTTAATGGCCATTTTGAAACATTTAAACTACCAATCTGTTGTTTTCTTACTTTAGTTAGGCGTCAAATAGTTATTAGTTCCAAGATCTTCGAAACTATAGTTCTTTTCTGGAAAGACTGGTATCACTGTATCCTAGCTAATAGGTCAGGTGGTCTGACTAATAATCCTAAATTACTGCTCATGAAATCCTACAGATAATGAAATAAGATCAACTGTCCTTCTTATCTGAGGTAGTTTTCAGTATGGTTGTCTGGAAGATTTGAGGACCAGCGTTGCTAGTACTTCCCTATTAGTTGAGTAATGAGATTTAGGAGCGTAACTGGACACTTGTTAACTATCACTTACAATTTCCTATGCATTATTTCACTTTCCTGCACTCATAATGGATTTCTGATCCATTTTTCTGAACGATATTGTCACTGTGTGATCTACATCTATAACAAACTAACGTTAAATAACTTGTTGCCACATTAATTGATACGCATATTAGTAAAATAAGTCGTGGAACAGATTTACCTCTGAGTCATGTAGATTTAAACTCGCCTGGTTTACTAGTTCACTAGTTACTAGCCGGTCCTAAGCCAGGGTAAAGAGGGAAGGTCGGGCATAGGGCTAGCTACCCTATCCCCTAAAACAAATCTAACCGCTAAAGAAACTTCACAGCACAAACACAATATAAAATATAAAAACAAACTTATTCCTCGCTGGAATCGGAGAGGCGAAATGACGTCAGTTGGTGAGAGCCTTCGAGAAGCCAATTGGCCGATGTGTCTTCTCTCGATGAAAGCGAAAGTAAACGTGGGGACATGGAATATCCGCACCATGTTTGAACCCAGCAACGCAGCCCAGATCGCAAACGAGATGAGGAGATATCATACTGAAGTGCTTGGAATTTGCGAAAGTAGATGGAATGGAAGTGGACTCAACAAACTCTTGACTCTACTTCGATATTGTCACCCAGACAACAACCATGAGCACACTGAGTTGTGCAGTGGCTATCATGATGTCCCCAAGAGCATCAAAGACTCTCATGCAGTGGGAACCAATCTCCTCTACGATCAGGATAATGACAGCAAAGTTCAACTCAAAAGGATGGAAAGTCACAATCATAAAATGCTACGCCACGCACCTAAAAATAATGCAGAGCAAGAGAAAAAGGAGGAATTCTACAGGCAACTTCAATCAACACTGGACAAGACCTCAGTTGGCGATATCAGAATTCTAATGGGCCACATGAATGCTAAACCGGGAGCGGACAACACAGGAAGGGAACAAACCATGGGTCGAGAAGCGCTCGGTGAGGTGATGAACGAGAATGGAGAATTGTTTGCAGAATTCTGTGTATTCAACGATTTGGTGATTGGAGTCAGGTACTGTGTTCAAGCACAAGGATATCCACAAAGCAACATGGATTTCACCAGACACCAGGACACACTACACTAAAAATCAGATCGACTTTATCTCAATGTGAAGAAAGTGGAGACGCAGCCTACTTGACGCAAGGCCAAGAAGAGGAGCAGGTGTAGGTTCACACCACTCACTTCACTATCTAGTGCAAGTAACCTACCTTCCAAATCAAGTTGAAAGCCTTCGAAGAAGAAGCTGGTGATAGACCACAGTTCAAGTTGAACAACCACCCAGAAAAGAAACTGAACTGAAGGGCGAAACTACAAAGGACATCTTCACATCAGCCAGCCATCAAGATAAAATGGGAGACATTGAGCAACATGCCTGAAGGAATCTGCGTGAAAGAACACTGGAAGTCTTTGAAAGCTATGTGGAAAGAAACCTGCACAGCCGTATTAGGAAGGAAGAAGAAAGAAGATAAGGAATGGATCTTGATGGATACATGAAAGCTGACAGAGGAGGGAGTGGAGGATTGTGAGGCAGAAGATAAACCAGTGCAAGGATGCACAAGGAGAAGAGGAACTGAGTACAATGTATAAAGCACTGGACAAAGAAGTGAAGGAGAGTGCGCGCAACGACAAAAGACACTTCTATGACACATGGCAAATGAAACAGAACAGGCCGCAGGTAGAAGAGACCTGCCAATATAATATCAAAGAACTGGGTTACTATCTGGGAAGAGATCAACGCCGATGAAACCAATAAAAGATGATGAAGGAAATATGATTATCAGAGAAGAGAAACAAAGGAAACGATGGGCCGGCCACTTCAAGAAGCTCTTGAATCGACCACCACCACTTCGTCCAGAAATACCACCTGCAGCCGCTGAACTACAAGTGAACATAAATCCCCCAACAGAAGTGGGAGTCCTGAACGCCATGAAGCTACTGAAATGTGGGAAAGCAGCAGGACCAGATGGAATCCCGCCACAAGCACTGAAAACAGACACAGATACAACAGCATCGGACATGCTCACACCACTATTGCAGAAGGTGTGGAAGGAAGGGAAGGTACCTGCAGACTGGAAGAAGGTCTGCCTTGTCAAACTCCTGAAGAAGTGACACCTAATTCTTCGCAATAACTAGCGTGGAATTACGCTTTTCTCCACCCCAAGCAAAATATTAGGCCGCATCATCTTGGAAGGACTAAAGGATGCACTGAATTCAAAACTACGACCCGAACAGGCAGGCTTCGGGCAGTACAAATCATGTGCGGACCAAATTGCAACGCTTCGCATCATCATAGAACAGAGTATAGAATGGTAGTCAACCCTCTACCTCAACTTCATCGACTTTGAGAGGGCCTCTGACAGCGTCGACCGAGAGGTAATTTGGAAGCCGCTTCACTACTACGAAATACCGCAAACCTTTATCAATCTCATTCAACAACTATATGAAGATGTCACATGCCAAGTAATTCACAATGGGAAGCTCAGTGATGCTTTTGAAGTAAAGACAGGAGTGAAACAAGGCTGTCTACTATCACCCATTATATGCTTGATTGTGGTCGACTGGATCATGCAACAAACAGTGGGGAGCGAGAAGAGAGGGGAATACGCTGGCTGGACCGCGGAAAAGAACCTAGAAGACTTGGATTTCACCGATGACTTGTGTCTGATGTCACACAAACTTGAAGGTCTACAGGCGAAAACTAACAAGTTTGCAGAAGAGGCAGCGAAGACGGGACTTCAGGTGAATATAGAGAAGACAGGGGTAATGAAGATACGCAACCAACAACAACAACAAACTCCAATCACCAAGAACGGGAGAAACTTAAGGGAAGTAGCCTCTTTCACCTATCTGGGAAGCACTGTTTTATCTACAGGCGGCACAGACGAGGATGTCAAAGTCAGAATCGGAAAAGCAAGACAGGTGTTCATTAGCCTGAAACCAGTGTGGAGGTCTACTGCAGTGCACTCAGAATGTGGAACAAGATCCGGATTTTTAACACCAACGTCAAGTCGGTGCTTCTGTATGGCTCAGAGACTTGGCGCGTTACGAAAGGGATTTCCAGCAAACTACAGACATTCATCATCAACTGCCTACGCTGGTTCGTTACTGAAGATCAGGTGGCCAGAAAGAATAAGCAACAAGGAACTTTGGCTGGCTGGCAACGAACCGACCAAGAAGCTATCGTCCAACAAATACGCAGAAGGAAGTGAAGATGGATTGTATTGGGCATCCACTGAGAAGGCCGACTGGGGACATCACGTGTCAAGCCCTCGAGTGTAACCCAGATGGGAAGCGATAAGTTAGGCGTCCGAGGGTGACATGGAGGAGATCGTGCAAGGAGGAAATGAGAGCTTGTGGGCTGTCGAGGAGCCAAGTCCAAAAGATTTCAGAGAACAGAGCGCATTGAAGACGTGCTACTAAATCCCTATGTTCTATTAGGAACCAAAGGGACAAATAATAATAATAATAATAATAATAATAATAATAATAATAATAATAATAATAATAATAATATGTAGATTTATTGGAAACCCCCGTGTCTCTTATCGAGTTCTGAGATTATGAAATAAAATATAACTACTTGCTTTTATTTTAAGATATTTTAGGATTTAATGGAATTCTAAATATTATTAAGTATTAAACTTAGTGTACAGGGAGTTGAGTCTTTGGAAGGCATATCAAATGCGGATAGCGCATCTTCGTTTGCTTTAATAATTTGTCAGTGACGAAGAAATCTGATACATATACCAAGATAGAAATAGAAAGGGTTTAAGAAAACAAAGAAATGTGATGTGGTAGATAGATAAGTTGAGGGGACATATGTGCCGATGAGGTCGGTTTTAAGTCGTATTACCTAGAGTTTTCAATCACTAGTTTAGATTGCCACATAGATCCCAACTGAAAGGTCTATATTTCCGTATTCCGCTCAGACCAATCATCAAAGGCTTCATGGACTGACAGCATGTTTTAAACTGTGTACCCTTGACCTTTTTTCAACCTCAATCTGCTTTGACTAACATTGCCTGGTGGGGAAGACGTTATTAGGGATGCGCAACACATCCCAGCCAACTGAGTCAATGGAGGTCTACATTCTTATGAACTTATCTTCACTGTCTATGTTTACATCCAACTTTACACACGTTGGCTTTACAACATGCATCTGAGACCACAAAGACGATAGTAGTCAAGACCATAAAGCTTTGTCATGTCCCCCAGTTTGAATGACCATGACCATAAATATAATTAGTTTACAGTGATTTCTTACTAAACTTTATTCACTCCTACTACTGATCAGTTGTGTTGGTGTATGTAAATGATAACATCTCTAAATTAAGTACTTAACGATATGGCTTGGAATTTTGAGAGACGACGAAGTTTTTTCTGGGTAGTATATGCACCTGGTCGATAAGTACCAATAACGTAAAGCGTAAGTTTATGACATTTAAGTTTAATTGTTATCTAAAGGAATGAATCGTTCAGTTTGTCCTAATTTGAAAATTTCAGATGAAAGTGACCTAAGAAATAGTGTAATCTGGGTTTTTCTAGCATGCCATTCAGAATGCGATGATTTGAAAACTAATTAAAATAAGATATTTTAAAGTTGATATTTAAATATAACACAGTAATCAACTGAGGATACAGTTCACTTCTGTTTCACAGACTGGAAATCACCTGAGAAGAACACATTAGCTTTGTTCGTTTTCATCAATATCCTAGGGATACTGTTGACAGAGTGGTCCTTAACAGTGACTTAATTCTTATCATCATCCAACCGGGATTTACTACTATTTCTTTCAAAACAAGTAAATAAACTTATTTTTTTAAAAAGGTGGTCAGTTTTGCACGACTGCTTCGATCATTAAACTGACTGACTGACTGACCTTACTCTGTGGAAGCATAAAGAAGCACATGTAAAACGTTGTGAGTCAGTGTTTTTGTTTCTGCATTCAAAGACGCCTATTCTCAACACTTCCATTCATTGAAGAAGTAACCAAAAACATTTATGACCCAGCTTATCCGTAGATGAATCATGTCGTACAAAATGGGTCAAGGAACAACACCATACCTCGTGGTCTTTTGACAAAAAGGGAATCCATAACCTGAATAGTTACCAGTAATGAATACTGTCTATATATATATATATATATATATATATATATATATATATATATATATATATATATATATATATATACATATATATATATATATATATATATATATATATATATATATATATATCCACGTTAGCATTTGCGAGCACACTACCACTTATTCCTACCTTGACTAGAAACGTTATCTTAACTATGCACGAAGTAACAACCCTAATAACTAACTGACCAAACAGTATTTACAGGTGGACGTCCTAATTCAGTGTCTACTACCTATTACTCAAGCATTGTATGATATATATTAAATTAAAGTATGAGTCCATATCTCATATGTTGAGTATGAACCAGATTACATGAATGTATACAGCTCTAAGGTTTCTCAGTTTAAAATTCAATTCTTCATTTATAGTATTTCTGGAGTAAATTACTTGTTTCCTGTAATTAGTCACGAATAAATATATAAATTTTTTTAAGGCAAATATGAAATGAACTTTGGAAAACATTTGTCAACAAATCGAAAACAACCAGTAAAATATTGATTTATTGAATATGGCGTAAAACATTTGCACAAACTACTCTTCTATCAACTGACAAAACTAAATTAATACAATTAAAGTGGAGAATGCGGAAATAAAGCAGCTATGAAAAACGGAATGAGTAAAGTAAATTGTACTCATAATGTTATGCATTTTTTTTAAATTTGTCATTCAAGAGTTAGTGCTACATAGGCTCATTTATCGATTTTTTTCTGGTTCTAAACAGTTTTTTTTAAAGATGTCTATTAAAACGTTAGAAAATGGCCAAAGTAGGAGTGCTGAGCATTTATTGTGAGTAAAGAAAGAGAGACTAACGCGATCAAAATTTAAATGTGTCAATGCGGTAATCATTCTGAGGCATTGATATCTTGTTATTATGGTCTGTTCTTGAAAAATTTTAAATACAGTGCATTATTTCAAAAACCTTGCCCATAGATAGATTTCAGCCCCTTGGCTCAATTATTGGATTTAATAGATCCGCTATATAAGAGAATGCGTTCTATTCGTGGATACGATAAGTCTAGTGTGAACGCACGCCTTCCGACAAAAGCAGAAGTCTTGAACCCCAAAAAGTTACTGGAATCTGAGAAAGCAGCAGGACCAGATGGAATTCTGCCAGAAGCACTGAAAACAGACGCAGATACAACAGCAGCGGACATGCTCACAACTCTACTGCAGAAGGTTTGCAGGGAACGAAGCAAGGAAGGAAGGAAAGGTACCTGCCAATAGATTAGAAGAAGAGCTACCATGTCAAATTCCCAAAGATGAGTGACCTAAATCTTTGCAAGAACTGGCGAGGAATCATGCTCCACTCGTTTCCACCCGAGGCAAGCAAAATATTAGGCCGCATCATCCTGGAGAGACTGAAGGATGCGCTGGATTCAAAATTGCGACCGGAACAGGCTGGTTGGCTGGCTGGCTGGCTTGAAGAAGAACAAATCATGTGCGGATCAAATTGCAACGCTACACTATGCATCATCATAGAACAGAGTATAGAATGGCAGTCAACTCAACTCAACCTCATCTTCATCTACTTTGAAAAGGCCTTCGACGGCATCTACCGAGAAGTAATTTGGCAGGCAGCTGCTTCAACACTACAGTTTCAGTGCCACAAACCTTTATCAATCTCATTCAACAGCTAAATGAAGACGCCATATGCCAAGTGATCGATAATGGGAAGCTCAGTGACGCCTTTGAAGTGAAGACAGGGGATAGGAGTAAGACAAGGCTGTCACCTACCATCACTTATGATCTTCCTGATTGTGATCGACTGGATCATGCAGCGAACCATGAGGAGCTGTGAGAAGAGGAGTATGCGCTGGGTGGACCGATGAAAAGACCCCAGGAGAAGATTTGGATTTCGCCACCGATGATGATTTATGTCTGATGTCTTGTCGCACAAACTCGAAGATCTACAGGTGAAAACTAGCAAGTTGACGGAAGAGGCGAGGCAGTGAAAACGGGACTTCGAGTTAACGTGGAGAAGACAGAGGTGATGAAGATACCCAACGAGCAACAGCATCAACAACAAGCACCAATCACCATTAGTGGGAAAAACCTAAAGGAAGTTGTCTCTTTCACCTACCCACCTACCTAGGCAGCATCGTTTTAACTACAGGCGGCACAGACACAGATGAGGATGTCAAACCAGCCAGGATCGGAAAGACACCAAGACAGACTTCCATTAATCTGAAATCAGTGTGGAGATCTTCTGCACTGCACTCAGCATGTGCAATAAGATCCGGATTTTTAACACCAACGTCAAGTCAGTGCTTCTGTATGGTTCAGAGACTTGGCGCGTTACGAGAAGCACTTCCGACAAACTACAGACATTCATCAACAGCTGCCGCCTACACTCGTTCGATACTGCAGATCAGATGTTCAGAAAGAATAAGCAACAAGGAACTGTGGGAACGAACCGATCAAGAAGCTATCGTCCAACAAATATACAGAAGGAAGTGGAGATGGATTGTATTGGGCATACACTGAGAAGGCCGACTGGGGACATCACGCGCCAGGCAAGGGCCTCGAGTGGAATGCAAAGGGGAAACGACGAGTTGGGCGTCTTAGCTGAGGGTGATATGGAGGAGATCACGTGAGGAAGAAATGAAAGCGTGTGGGTAGTCGTGGTGCCAGATCCAAAAGACTAGAGAGAAGAGAGTGAAATGGTGGCGTGCTACTGAAGCCCTATATTCCACTAGGAACCCAAGGGGAAAATATTAGTAATAATATTAATAGGTGTAGTACCCGTTTCTATTAATTCTATTAACTACAAGTATTGAATACGGCATAACACGGATGTTTACTAACAGCGTATCGCCACCGCACTTTTATAGCAAACGTTGAAGAGCGCGAAGTGTGCAAGGCTTGGACTAAATGTGTCGAGTGTTCTCAGCCATCCTGATACAAACATCTCAATAATGTACAATGGCTAAGTATTGAATAATATGTTCGAGAAAAGAAATTGAGGTCACTACAGTATCTATGAATGACAAGAAACAACTAGCAAGAATCTTAAATTAGAGCTGTGTAGAAAACTAACCTATTCGGTCAGTATTTTCATTTCAGCACGAAAAATAGAATGAAATGAAGCATGATTGTCATATAGGACGCTGAAAATTGTAAATGTTTCATGTGAATGCTGATTTCTGACCTTTTACATTTCTTCAACAGGTTAAGTCATCTCATTAACCCTGGGAAAAATACGTTTTAATTCAAAATCTATCACGTGTTTACGTTAACTGGTGTCATTACTGCATTGCAGTCGGCTCTGTCCTGTTGTACGACTGTGAAACATGGCCGTTAAAAGTAGAAGATATGAAGCGGTAACAGGTTTCCGATCATAGGTGTCTTTGTTGCATTGTTCGTGTTTGGTGGAATCACCGTGTGAGCAATGTCGAGGTCAGGTGAAGGATACTGAGCGAAACAGGTAGGCGATTGACAAGGCTGTAAACCTTAGTCGACTGAGATGGCTTGGACATGTGTTTTGAATGCCAAGCCACCGCCTACCTCAAAGTGCCAGGTTAGGGGAAGTTGCATTGGAAAAGGACTCATGGTGATGAGACCAAAACGAGACATCAGTCCATAAAGTCCTTGACTGTTGGTCTGAGCCGTATGTGGAGTTGAAGACTACCTGGCTGGGATCCCCCAAACGATAAGAATCAGTGGTTGAGGACTCTTGTTGACATGGTTAGAAATCGGTCGTACTGACCCAGAAGTATTCACTCACTGATGTCTTCCAAAGGTTGAATATTTGCTCTTACATTTATGTTCAGATTGCTTGTTGTCTCATTTAACTTTGTCTACTTTGATATCACTTTTTCTATCCACTTGTTCTGTGTTTACTTCTGTGAACAGGTACAGAAGTGTAGTCAGTATATTGCAGTTATGATGATAGCTTTTAGCTCAAGTTGACAGTGATAATTATTTAGTATTCTCCAAAGTATCTGTTAGTGAACTGCCAACGATCAAATTTCATAGCCATCAGCAGAACACCAGAAAATGATCAGAGCAAATGCATAAACTAGGGAATTATTTCATGCACGTACCTTCATTTGTGAATTCGAAAAAGATAAAAACAATAGTGTGAGCAGGATAAGATAAATCTAATTTATTTCGGTAGGGTCTTGCCAACTGCTTACAACCTAGAATACTCAAATATACAGTTTTACTGAAAATTTAAAATGCTCAAATTTTTCCAAAGAAAACAGAATATCGGTTGGTAGTAAGGTAAACGGAAATAGTCATAGAGTAGAGGTCAATTATAACCGCAAATTCAACGAAAGTTAATAAATGGTGACAAATTGTCACTATTACTGACATAATCCAATGGAATTTTCTCGAATGAAAACAGTAATAAGAGTAGTAATCAAAATTGAGGAAATTAACGATGCAAGATTAGATAAGTAGGTCGTGCAATAAATCAGCAGAATATTGTGAGTTAAGCTCAGTCAGTCAAAAACATCTAATATAAACAAACATTGATTGGTCACAGGAGAGCAACCAATTCCATGTTGTCTAGTCCTGAGTGCAGACCGAATTCTATCGTTCATATTTGCAATATGGCCACCAAACTAGGAGGCTCAGCATCGATAGAATTCGGCCTGCACGTAGGAACAGACAGCATGCAATCGGTTGATCTCTAAAGACGAATTAATGTATGTAACCCAGTCCTACAGGAGGTAAATTGTCCCCCGAATAGCTCAGTAGTAAAGTCTCTTACGCGGGTTCGGATCTCAGGCGGGACATCAATCCCGTTAAGGATGCGTCTTGTTGACAAGCGCCAACAAGCACGAAACCTAGGTCCAGGGCATCCTGTAGGTTGCCTTCTACCAACCAATTAACATCTACCGACATGAACTAAATAAGAGTGAGAGAATAAACATCTAAGATTGATCAAGGATGATGTAATCAGATAACAGTCAGGAGCAGATTACTAAGGTAGACAGAAGTTAACTATGGCTCCGTTTTGAACAAACGAATTAGATTTAAAGCGTTTAGTGACTATAGCTTTAACCAACTTCAGTAGGATTGAGCTTGTTTGTTGTTTATTGTCTTGAAGGAATTGAAGACGTCTGCTTGATGTCCAGTATCAGTAAGATGCTGAGTGACTGCACTGTTCAAAGTGTTACTTCTCCTCAATCATAGGATCTTCGGAATGTTTTCAGAGAATCTATCACAAAAAATATGCAATAATAGATGGCGAAATTGTAAGTGAAATGCCTAACAGCTATTTGTATGGTGTGAGTATGATTCAAATAAATTCACTGAATTCTGAATGGTTGGGAGCATTGTAGTTGAGGATAAAGATAGTCACCTGTAAGGATCGCTATTGGTTTTAAGCATGAATGTTTCATCACCACACCTCACTAATTCATTAACAATAATCTCACATATAATTTAAGGATGTATAAATTGTTTGTATTCTTGAGTAGTAATTATTATTGACCTTAAGAGTTGCTAAATTGTGAGAGGAGAAAATATGTTGTCATATATTTACCCTAAATTTACTAATTCATGCTAGAAAATAACCCTTATTAACTAGCAAATATGATCACCTTTACTGACTTAATGAATTATCATTTATTTGTTTAGTCAGCTTAGAGCATAATTACTTTCTTTCCCAGTAAGCTGTAAAATGTCTGTGTTCGTTTGCGTGTTGACTGGTGTTTCATCTGGTTAGCTTGTAGTTTGTAAGATTTCTTCATTCCTTCTAAGTATATCTTTCACTGTTTGCGCGCATTATGCTCATATGTTAGTTGTTGGATATTTGAAGTGGTCATCTAATCTAGACACTACATTGCTGATTCAACAATACCTTATAGCGTAAGTGCACCTATGGTTCTGTTAGTCTTGTTCTCATAGATATTATTACTGAGGAAAAAGTCAGCTGTAAGTATAAGTTGGTCAATTCTGTTGTTTCTTTTTTGAGTGGATAGGTTAAGACGATTACTTCATACTGTGGTAGATGTCACCGTAATCCAGAAAAAAATTCATTTTTTCTTCTACTACATATCAATTGACTGACATAACAATTACATTTACAGCAAATAATCCATCCTTTATAATATTAACTATTTTATTTTGAATACGGTACAAAATTCTGGGCCTGTAATATTACTTGAAATTTATACCTTTTACGTCATTTTCAAATAAAGTGGCAGTGTTAACCGTTAAAAATTAAAGGCATTTATATACAGACGACAGTGAAGGTGATAAAACTAATGAATAATGTGAGTAATGAGAAATGATTCACACTGATAGGTAGATTTTGCATGTTTGGTACCGACCTCCTCAGCGATATACTTGATAAAACTTAGTTGATGGGAGCGAATTGTTTAAATAACCTGAGTTTGACCAAAAGAATTGTAGTAACCAATTTACCTTGAATATGGAGATCAGTTTATGAATTACAAATTGTACCCTTGGTGTAGATGTTTCGCATAATTGAGTAGTTTTCTAATCATCGAACTACACATGTTGCTTAGTAGTATATTACTTCAGTACATCACACTTTTTATTTCGATTCGGTGGTTTCCAATGGAATATGTGCTGACGCCACGGTTAGGTAGCTGGGAAAATACTCAACTGTGAGAAAAATCAAAATGGATGGTGCAGTTAATAAATAATTCTTAAATTGATCATCCTATGCAACAGCTGTTTACTTACTACTTCATACTTGATAGAGAAGCTGTGCGTTCAGACATCAATCTAACTGTCGAAGTTTGGGCAGCCTGGAAGTATCACTATTCCTTACAAAATAGGTGTGACTCATTGCAAAACTGTAAGAAAGTCCATATAGTTGCTGAGTTCATTTCAATTCGATTTGGGAACCGTGTTAATCAGTGACGTTGTAGGGATACCACTAACGCAGCTGGTAGCCGTCAAAGTCTTATTCAGTGCAACAGTTTTTTGTCCCCACTCTACGAAAAGTAAAGGGAAATAATGAAAAGAAACAGGTAAGGGACAAGAGAGAGACTAGTTCACACCGTAAACTTGCAATTCATTAAGTTGGTATTTCTACATTTCCCCCAAACTAACAAAACCCGGGAGTAATTCGAAAAATGGAACTCGAATAAATTACGCTATTTTTCTAAGAACAGAAACAAAAATATAACAGGGATTAAAGAGGTGAAGTAGTCCACATAATTCTCATTGCTGTCTGACGACAAAAGTAATAGAGGAATTCGGTTAAAGGTTACTTTCATAAAGACCACTAAGAGAGTGATCTCACGGGAAGTTAACCGGTGTGGGAAATTTGGCTCATCAGCATATTAAAACATTTATCTTTAACAAAAAATCAAGTCATACAGAAAGACGGAAAAGGAGGAAGAACACCAGCTTGATATGCATCAGCTATCTTAAGTGGTAACATGAGGTATTTCTCTCTACACACAATATACCGCAGTCTTCTAGAAATTCAAAGATATAGCCATCAGTCATTTTCTTAATCTATGACTGAATGGGTATTAGAGCAGAGGTTTTAAACTGGAGGGGATTAGGGATTGAATTTAAATCAGTATTTCAGTCTAAAAATGTCATGAAATGTTAGTGATGTCAACATGCTTGACACATTGATTTGAACTGAGAAAATATTATGAAACAAAACTGGCGGAATAGGAAGTAATTCTCCGTTGCTGATGACCCAAACTGACTTGGATCAATATAGGACTTCCATGAAGGTGCTAGATGAATGAAATTTTCTTATTGTTTTAAAAAAGTAGTAATTTTAATCAATCTAAATTTCGCGTTAATCCTGGAAGGTAAGTCTAAGATATAGGAACTATGTCAATTACTTTCTGAACGACAGGTATTGCATTTATGGGAGATAGTTGAAGATGTTCTTCACTAGATAACACATAATTTTAGCTGTTTCTTGGTGTGTCATCATGCTCCAAGCTTCGTGTTGATCTGACTGACTTGATATACATGCCAACAACCATCCTAGAGAATATGATGAAACAACCTGCTGTCGAACAAAGATAAGCTTACATATAAGGTACTGGTTTAAAGTTAAGACATTTGTAAAAGGCTTATAACTCAGCTACTTTCCACTAATGCATTCTGTATGATTTCTATGTGGTAGAACAGCTGTTATACAATTATAGCTTTAGTTATATTTCGCGTAATGCATTTTATCAAGCATATTGGTCTGGGTAACAGGATTTCTGCTCGTAGTCATACATTTTGGCGAGAAAATTAAGCCACATCACATGAAAGTGTTTCGCTTGAGCAATAAATAGCAAGACAAGTTAGTTATCATTTGACACTATCTGTAGCGTCGTTCAGTATAACACTAACTGATAAACCTTAGTTTATGTGCAGTCAGAAACGTCTGATAAAACGCTAAATACATGTAAAAGGAATGTCTCAGCACTTGTTGTAAATTTACAGAAAGTTCCTTAGTTCTTATCACAAAGAAGGAAGCAGAAAGAGAGAGAGAGAGAGAGTTTTAGATGCATAAACAAAGCCTCAAAGATGTAGAATTATATAATACTAAGAAAAAGAAATTGTCCGTAACCTTATTCAATAGATAATAAATGCTCTTTCACTGTGATACGTCTGAAAAACTGATTGAAATAGAATTGCAAATATTTCTAAGTCGTAGTGTGATATCTTTTGTTGACATGAAAAAGCACTTCTGAGTACTGCTTTAGCAATTGCTAAAGCAATTACTATGTAGTAATTAGGACTTAATACAGCAATTCGGGCGTAAGTCTATATAAACTGAAGTTAATAATGTAGACTAGGTCTACATTAGGATAACGGATTTAAACTGTCAAGGTATTTGTGGCCCAGAGACCTAAGAAAGCCACAGAGAGAGGAGTTGAAATCTTCACAGACTTCTGACAAACAACTGCCCAACACAAGCCCAAAACAATTCGTAAATTCATACACAAAATTAAATAGTTAAGTGTGATAAGAGCCACTTAGCCCATTAATGTGACAAACAATTGTTTGTAATGTCTGATTGTGTCTATTTAGACATCTATGACGCAGTTTTGCAGTAATCCTGTTGCTAATGTCTCTATAGGAACTGAAATGCGTCTAATTTCACATGTTGAAGGTAACTTCACCAATAATTTTTCCTCGGGAAAATCATTTGTAAGTATTAATATATTGACCGAACATTTCTTTAAAAAAATTCTTAATGGGTGTCTCAGGTAGTAAAATAGTCGGGATATCTTTCTTGCGTATTCTTTCAACCAGGTTTGGCATTTCTGTAGAATTTCTCGGTTAGTTTCCGTTCATCACTCCTTTTCTGCTATGACATAACTAGTTTAAATTGAATTTGTAATATTAACTTGACATTTTGTCGACTAAGAACAGAGTGCACTGGAGACGTGCTACTGAAGCCCTATGTTCCACTGGGAACCTAAGTGACAAATAATAATAATTTGCCGACTGACGGTTAAACAAATTCAGTCTTCAGTAATTATCTCAACTTTATAACATGCGTTCCATGCATTACAATTTTCTGTCGATAATATGAAATCTTGTACGGTTTCAGTGATTTTGATACCTTCTTCTATACACTTTACTGATTTTGAATACCTTCGATTCTTACTAAAGTCAAAGCCATCAATTATGTTTCATCTCTAATCCCCAATGCCTTCAATGACAATTGTACACCTAAAGAAAATCTAATCTTTTTTATTTACTGCATTATAGCTAATGACTTTGTAGCATAATCTTCATCCTTTTGTAGGCAACACTCGTTCTGAAAGTTTCATCACAAATGTCTTTCATGTGCTTTTTGACAATTTTCAGAGTTCGTTTGGTCCCATATCGGCAGGTATTTTCCTACTTAGACAGGAAAATGGTCCTCTGAATCAATTTATTCGAAAGTTTGGATTTCACATCAGATATGTGAATGATACATTGCTTCTTTACAAAAATGGATAGAATCGAATTCCATGAAGCACGCCCAGCTATATAATTCACTTGTCAGTAGAAATCACAGGATGAGGTGACTGCTTTTTTGGACGTTCTTCTTTCAAGAGGAACAGATGGATAGCTGAATGGCTATTTATATTAGGAAAGTACATGAACTGGACGATATACACACTTCTTTACCTTTTTCCTCCTTCCAATATGAACATATTCTGGTAAAGACCCTAAGTTACAGAAACCTGAGTCGCAGTAGATTGCATCCTAATATTAAGAATCCAAGTAGTCGTTTTTTGGGCATGATTTTAGTTTTTGTCATCATATGTTCAGCAACGGTTAGTTCACGCATAATCTCTGCTGTGATGATAAGTCTTACCGATAATTGTTGAGTTCCTAATGGGTATGTAGTAAATTCGTGATTTTTTTAGCTGCTTTCTTGCATGGAAGTCAATAAATATTTTTAGATGTTTTTAAGTTGAAAATAATTTTTCTTCATGTTATTTCCCATATTTTGTACATTTTCTCTAACAGTGTATAAACCATTATTTGTTTATCTGGGCCGCCTATTTTCCTACGAATATAATTTCGTATGTGTTGTCAGTTGCGTGGAACCATACGGCGACTCTTTTCGACTGTGTTCTACTCGTTTCCTCCCCTCTCTGAGACCAGCTCTAGTACAATATTCTTAGAACCTCCAGTTCCTTTTCTTAAGCTAACCTTGTTCTGTTTCTCTATCCCTCTTTTTCAGAGGAAGCTTCGCATAGATGAGGCGCAGTCTACTACAGATTAGTCGCTAAATATCCTAGTCACTGCACTCGTGACCATGCTTGTATTACTCCTTCTAGCCAAGTAGAGTATCTTCGAAGTCAGTCGGCTGTGGATTCCTAAACCTGAAAAAATTGGCTGCTAACCACGCATGCAGTGAAAATTGGAATGCTGGAGTGTTACCGTTCCACCATGGTAGGAAAAAAGGTTCTTATTAAGTAGAGATACAATTGTGGTATGCAACTGGCCTAAGCGGCTGAAAACCTAGGTCGCACACTCAATTCCATCCCTCCTTAAGTGGGATATGTAGATAACCAGGAGTAAGTCGTTATCCCCGTTAGCAGGAGTGCACGATCTGTAACGTACACCATTTTGATGAATAAGCGCATAGCTGGAAGCCCGTAGTGACATAGGACTGACGTGGGTAACCCAGGAAGACCTGGTAAACCAGATAAACAATTGGCGTCAGTCAGGTAAGTGGAGAGCGAATGTCAGAATGTGAAGAAAGTGGAGACGCAGCCTACTTGACGCAAGGCCAAGAAGAGGAGCAGGTGTAGGTTCACACCACTCACTTCACTATCTAGTGCAAGTAACCTACCTTCCAAATCAAGTTGAAAGCCTTCGAAGAAGAAGCTGGTGATAGACCACAGTTCAAGTTGAACAACCACCCAGAAAAGAAACTGAACTGAAGGGCGAAACTACAAAGGACATCTTCACATCAGCCAGCCATCAAGATAAAATGGGAGACATTGAGCAACATGCCTGAAGGAATCTGCGTGAAAGAACACTGGAAGTCTTTGAAAGCTATGTGGAAAGAAACCTGCACAGCCGTATTAGGAAGGAAGAAGAAAGAAGATAAGGAATGGATCTTGATGGATACATGAAAGCTGACAGAGGAGGGAGTGGAGGATTGTGAGGCAGAAGATAAACCAGTGCAAGGATGCACAAGGAGAAGAGGAACTGAGTACAATGTATAAAGCACTGGACAAAGAAGTGAAGGAGAGTGCGCGCAACGACAAAAGACACTTCTATGACACATTGGCAAATAAAACAGAACAGGCCGCAGGTAGAAGAGACCTGCCAATATAATATCAAAGAACCGGGTTACTATCTGGGAAGAGATCAGCACAGATGAAACCAAAGAGGAATAGTGAAGGAAACCTAGTTACCGCTAAAGAGTAGAAGGAAAGGAAACGATAGGCCGACCACTTCAAAAAACTCTTGAATCGAGCACCACCACCACCTGCAACTCGTCCAGAAATACCACCAGCGGACTAGCCAAAACACTAAGAGTGAACAGAAGCCCTCCGACAAAAGCAGAAGTCTTGAACCCCAAAAAGTTACTGGAATCTGAGAAAGCAGCAGGACCAGATGGAATTCTGCCAGAAGCACTGAAAACAGACGCAGATACAACAGCAGCGGACATGCTCACAACTCTACTGCAGAAGGTTTGCAGGGAACGAAGCAAGGAAGGAAGGAAAGGTACCTGCCAATAGATTAGAAGAAGAGCTACCATGTCAAATTCCCAAAGATGAGTGACCTAAATCTTTGCAAGAACTGGCGAGGAATCATGCTCCACTCGTTTCCACCCGAGGCAAGCAAAATATTAGGCCGCATCATCCTGGAGAGACTGAAGGATGCGCTGGATTCAAAATTGCGACCGGAACAGGCTGGTTGGCTGGCTGGCTGGCTTGAAGAAGAACAAATCATGTGCGGATCAAATTGCAACGCTACACTATGCATCATCATAGAACAGAGTATAGAATGGCAGTCAACTCAACTCAACCTCATCTTCATCTACTTTGAAAAGGCTTTCGACGGCATCTACCGAGAAGTAATTTGGCAGGCAGCTGCTTCAACACTACAGTTTCAGTGCCACAAACCTTTATCAATCTCATTCAACAGCTAAATGAAGACTCCATATGCCAAGTGATCGATAATGGGAAGCTCAGTGACGCCTTTGAAGTGAAGACAGGGGATAGGAGTAAGACAAGGCTGTCACCTACCATCACTTATGATCTTCCTGATTGTGATCGACTGGATCATGCAGCGAACCATGAGGAGCTGTGAGAAGAGGAGTATGCGCTGGGTGGACCGATGAAAAGACCCCAGGAGAAGATTTGGATTTCGCCACCGATGATGATTTATGTCTGATGTCTTGTCGCACAAACTCGAAGATCTACAGGTGAAAACTAGCAAGTTGACGGAAGAGGCGAGGCAGTGAAAACGGGACTTCGAGTTAACGTGGAGAAGACAGAGGTGATGAAGATACCCAACGAGCAACAGCATCAACAACAAGCACCAATCACCATTAGTGGGAAAAACCTAAAGGAAGTTGTCTCTTTCACCTACCCACCTACCTAGGCAGCATCGTTTTAACTACAGGCGGCACAGACACAGATGAGGATGTCAAACCAGCCAGGATCGGAAAGACACCAAGACAGACTTCCATTAATCTGAAATCAGTGTGGAGATCTTCTGCACTGCACTCAGCATGTGCAATAAGATCCGGATTTTTAACACCAACGTCAAGTCAGTGCTTCTGTATGGTTCAGAGACTTGGCGCGTTACGAGAAGCACTTCCGACAAACTACAGACATTCATCAACAGCTGCCGCCTACACTCGTTCGATACTGCAGATCAGATGTTCAGAAAGAATAAGCAACAAGGAACTGTGGGAACGAACCGATCAAGAAGCTATCGTCCAACAAATATACAGAAGGAAGTGGAGATGGATTGTATTGGGCATACACTGAGAAGGCCGACTGGGGACATCACGCGCCAGGCAAGGGCCTCGAGTGGAATGCAAAGGGGAAACGACGAGTTGGGCGTCTTAGCTGAGGGTGATATGGAGGAGATCACGTGAGGAAGAAATGAAAGCGTGTGGGTAGTCGTGGTGCCAGATCCAAAAGACTAGAGAGAAGAGAGTGAAATGGTGGCGTGCTACTGAAGCCCTATGTTCCACTAGGAAACCAACGGAGAAATAATAACAAGAATAATACTTAGTAACGATAAGTTTTTATCAATATAATATTACGATGGTGCTGATGGATAATACTGGACTTTTAAGTTAACGGAAACGTCATATAAAGAGAGAAGGCATAAACGAATCCCAACCTATGCATTGCCATGAAAGAGAATTCTCTGAGGAAAAAACATAAATCGAGAAAAGCGGCGCAAATAATTACGCCACAAATTTGAACTACATAAAAAGTGCGAACTTGCTTGTTAGAGGTTTATTCTTTGGTAATATAATAGTGGAACGATGCTTCATGACTTATACACATCTACCAGTGAACAAAAGATAGGAAGTGTCTAAATGAAATGTGGTGACCATTCAACTTACCTCGGAAGTTGCATCAATGCCAGTAGGGAAGTTGCTAATGAAATCTCCATTTAAATAGAAAAAGTCTGCTTACCGTTTCCCGACTTATACCATATCTGGCACTGGTAAGACAGCCAATTAAATATCAAAGGTCAATTATACAGCGCGATAAACCATTAGTCACAACCAAAACAACTGTTTGGAGTAGAAAACTTTAGATGATACAGATTTTCAACCGTAGATAGTAGTGTATGCCGTGGGAGCAAAGAATAGGCAATAGTGAAGTTAGTTTTAGAATTCAGGATATGAGAAGGAAGCAATCTTCAAGGTAGTGAACTATCACTGACTCAGGTGATTTGATTACTTATTGCATATGCAGATCCAGCCTATCATTATGGGGATCTTAGTCGAAGTAGAATTGGGTTGAAGGAAAGTTGAGGTTGACCAGTTCAAGACATGGAATAAACTAATAAAATAACAAACTAGTGGTCAGAGCTGCACTAGAATGGTGACTAGACAATGGCCTCCTGGATGATAGCATGAAAGAACCTTCCAGTCGATTGTCCAAATGCTTTCTTTGCTACAGTACGGCAAATCACGTCGAAATAAGTAGTGCCCTGATTAAAAACACCATGACCCGAAAACTGGAGGTCTCTCAAAACAAAAAGCACTAATAAATAAGCAGAAGCATGATCTGGCAGGCTGTTAATAATACTGTATCAGATATAGGATGGCCACCATCTAAAACGACCTCAAACAAATCTGAATAGCGGATCAACCGGAACAAGCGAGGAAATGGGTCTCATTTAAGTGCCGCCAAGAAATCTGGTCACCAACCTAGCGAAGAAAATCATAATTACTTATCAAGTTAATGAAGGATCATCATGCAAACCAGCGATGAAAAGTTACCTTAAATAAACTACAAACATCGTGTTCTTGAAGTAGTGAACGGCAGTTCCTCGGGTTATGCATCAATCTTACTGGAACACGTTCGAGACGATCAACGATGACTTAAAGCAGCTGCAATAAGCAAAATTTATAAACGTCCTATTCTCACAATTAACATTCTTCATATACGTTCGTTTGTCTGCCTGCATTATTAAGATATTGCGGCCGAGGACTTAGCTTTAACTGGCAAAGTCATGTAGTTCGACACAATTTATAACGGAAAACAGCAGATTCCCAAGTGTTTTAGCCGTCTCTAAAACAACAAATTGTGCTACTGAAGCCGTGTGTTCCACTAGGAACCCAAGGGACAAATAATAATGATGATAATAACAATAATAATAGTGATGATGAAAACAACTAATTAGTCTAAAGATATGGTAACAAATGCAGCCCAGACCAATCTACAACTTACAAGATTACAGCGAAAACCAACCACGATTTTTACAAGTGCTTCTAGTAATAGTTCTGGTCCTCTGTCACCACCACTCAATAAAGTTTACAATATAACTGAAAATAATAAAAGGCTGTAGGTGTGTTTGATAAGATTTTTCCCAACTTCTCAGCACTTATTCGACGTGAGTAATGCTCGCTTTCCACTCAACGAATTCCAGCCATGAACATTTTTGTCGATTCCAAGAATGACAAGGGGATTGAGTTACGCAGGTACAACATACATTCAAACCATAAAAGATGACAAATGTGAATTATTATGAGTATTGTCAACCAAAATATAAGGAGTAAACATTTTGTTGAAAATACTTTATAACCCAGAAGCAAATCCCAATACAATATTGATTTTTAAGGCCAGAATCATATTATTACAAAATAACAGACCATAAGAGAAAAGCTGACAACTAAATTACAGACTTAATTATTGTCAGCAATAAGATCCCAAGTGATGCAATACATTATTAGATGTTGAAATCAAATTTGACTGTCATACACTACAAACAGTGGAATGAAAGAATAACAGTATCTCTAGATAGCAATTCAGGCACTTGAAAAATCACAGGGGATATGTACAGGTCAGATACATACAATGAACTCAATTCTTATTTAGCTTGCGCCCTTTTCTAGAAGGGCGAACCTCACGCCATTCACCATCAGATTCAGAACCACCTGATTTGAAGGGCGGAATATGAGGCACAGGTGGCAACCTTTTAGAGGTCAGCCTTATTATTGCTTTGTTTTTGGCTACACGGGTTTTGTTTTCAAACTTTGAGACTTCAGGAACAACAATTTGAGGTTCTTTGATACTGTTGCTTTTCATTTGCTGATGCGGAGATTTTGTACCCCGTTTAACAGCTACCCACTTGTCATTCATATTGCCATCAAGTACTGCTGTCTTCTACGGCACTGAAATAAATACTAGTAACTTACTTTCGGCATACTTTGCACAACAGATAAGGTCTCGACTGGAGGAGAGGCAAGCACCAGCTCTTGTTTGGTTTTGTGGGGTGTTACAACTGTGGATCTTTTAGCTTCCTTGTGATCTCCATCCTATTCGAATAAGTGTAATTTCAAAACAGTTACTACCGATGATGACGTTCTGCCATCTACAGACTTGCTTTTGCCTTTCTTTGTGCGTGTCTTCGGTTTTTTCGTTGTGACACTGGTTGGCTTCTCAGCAAAAGTTCGCCGTATGAAATAAAATGAAGTGGATGTGAACAGCAGAGCAGACACAGCATACTTCAAAAACGATATCTGGACGTCCGTAAAATATGCTGACAACTCCTCCAACACATTCGTAAGAACTCCAAGCATCACAACGATCCAATATCCAATATTTCCAATATTGATAGTGCGAGCGTAGAAAACTAGTAGTTTTTGATCTCTCGCGTCTAGTTCGATGTCGTGACGCACCACTTAAATGGCGCGTTCAAACATCGTATTGTAGAATTAGTGAACGGTGGTTCCTTGGGTTCTACGTCTGTCTTATTGGAATACGTTCTGGGTTTTGAGTGGTAGCAACTTTCTTCTTCCGAAAAGCCTGAAAGGAAAGAGATAAGCGATTATTAATTAATCCTGTCTCAAGGTAGTATTACTGCACCTGATCTGTAGATGAGAGAAAGCTTCTCGAGTACAGCCCATCGGTACCGTAGGACTCAAGGTGTACGTCCAACCTCCTTTTAAAAGTGTCAGGGGATGGGGCTGTAACAACTCCTGGAGGAAGGGAGTTCCACAGTTTACAGACTCTAACCGCGAATGAGTAATGGCGGATCTTTGTACGTGCTCTCTCACGCTCTATTCTTAATGAATGACCCCTCAGGTCGCGTTTCCGAGTAGAGCTTAGAAGGGATCTGTTAGGATGGAGATGTGGCACATCATGATCATATCCCTCTGACCTTCCAGCTTAAGAGCAACTAAGTGGTCCAGGTACGGTTTGTGACGTAGCCCAATCACTTTCTGTGTATCTCTTCTCTGTAACCGTTCCAGGATGGCTGTGTCCTTCTCCAAGTATGGGACATCCCAAGCGAATGTTTCTCCGGATGAGAGCGAATGTACGCAGCATACGCTGTGGTAAAAAGAGGAGTTAGACCCACTAAAGTTCGCGAGAGAAACCCCGAGACTGCATGGGCCATGTTGGCTGCAAGGCAACAGTGCACTGAGGCTGTTGGTGTGTCGCTCAGTGCAACTCCCAAATCTTGTCCAATGTTAGAGTGACAGATACTTACTTCACCCAGAGAGTAAGAACTGGGATTGCTTTTTTGTTTGTCAGCTATCATTACCCGACACTTCGAGTTGAGAGAAAAGAGGTTTTCAGTAGCCCAATTAAGGATTTTCGTAAGGTCCCCTGGAAGACCGAAATATCCACTGGCGCCCGTATTTCCCTCCAAATCTTCAAATCACCGGCATATTGCAGTGAGTGAGAATTAAGGGCTCCTTGCAGGTCGTTGATAAAAGCAAGAAACAGTAGTGGACACAGAATAGAACCTTGAGGCACACCGCTCGGCATCGGGAACCGATTGGATAGAGAGGAGACAACTCTAATTGACTGGAACCTGGTGTAAAGATCTCTAAGCCAAATTAGTAATTTTCCGTGCACACACATGAGCTGAAGGTTCTTGCACAGGATATCACGATTTACCTTGTCAAAGGTCTCAGAAAAAGTCAAGTAAGCCGATGTGAATAGACTTTTTCTGCTCAACAGAGAGAGTCCACCTATTCCAGGCTATCAACAAATTGGTGTTACATGACCTTCCAGGCAAGAAGCCACGCTGACAGTCGTTTAAGATTGACTCCTTAAGTAAGTGATCACGAAATGGGTCATACATGGCTCTCTCCATGATCTTCGCAACTAAAGAGATCAGGGAGATCGGTCCGTAGTTGGAGGCAAGCGGTTTGCTTCCGCCTTTAAATACTGGGACGGCAGCCACCCGTTTCCAATCAGAGGGTATTCTGCCCTTCAGAAACGAGCATCTGAAATGGTCTGCTAGCGGGGCACACAGAACTTCAGCACACTCTTTGAGTACTCCTGGGTGAATCCCATCAACTCCTGGAGACTTATTCGGGTTCGAATTCTTTAATATTTCCACAACTGTAGGGGGTTCAAACTCAACGTGGTTTAGCCCCTCTGTAATACGGGTGTCCAAAAGACGCGTTGTTTTACCTCCCAAGTGACAGAAGTTGTTTGGAATTCGTGAGCTAGTATGCTTGCCACCCCACAGTCAGAGTGAAGAGTCTTTAGACTGCTGAGGTTCTGTATACTAAGTGAACTGTTGCCCTTCTGTTTCATCCGCGGGTACAGTATCCCACGAGTCCCCTCCAGGGTTCCACGCAGTTGTGTCTGGTAGTTTATTCTGTCATTTCTGATCCTTATCATACATCTGCTGCGGGTGTCTTCACAATTTGGCCGGTCAGTAGGGGAATTAGTGTCCCTTCATTGATTCCAAGATGACCGTTTGCGCCATATGAGTTTGCGCGTGCTTGCTTAAGCCAGGAGGAGTAGAGCCCGTTGGTCCTCCTTGGAATCAGAAGAACGTTATTACTCACCGTCCGGAGGATCGTGTCCTTCAACAGATCCCATCTGGAATCCAGATCCGGTAGGCCGTTGTAATTCAATCAAGCGGAACCTTCAAGATCTTGCAGGACCTTTTCAAAATCAGTTCTCCGTAGTTCCTAACTGACTAGTGGCTGGTCGGAAATGGGTGGTTTAGATAAGGGAATATCGAAGGAAATAACTGCATGGTCACTCGACCCAAAGAGCCTGAGAACATTCAAGTTGGTTGCCTCAATGAACTGATTTGTGAAAATATAATCTGGTCGGGATGTCTTACCGTCAAACCCCCAGCGAGTACACTAGAGGACAATTTCAGTCAAGGAGTTTTCCAGCAATAGCTCCCGAAAGTCTTTTAAAGCAGCAGATAGACTTTCAGTGGTAAAGAGTTGAGGAAATTAAAAACCTCCCATAATGGGGACCTGTGGAATATCCGGTCCCGGAGCTGTTCTGATAGGTTTTATTGACATTTTGTTTAACGTGGTGGAGGCTCCAGGAGGGTGGTATGGGACTCCAGGCGAACACGGACCTCCACAGCACTTAATGCTACACCAGAGAACATTTTTAGTGCCAATTCTATGGGATTGAATCTCATGGGATTTCAGGGAAGAACAGGTGTAAAGAGCAACGCCACCTCCTGGGCCCTCCGGTCTACCCTTCCGAGTTAGGCTGAGCTGTCCTAAACGAACTTCCCCATCTTTCATGCTCTCTGTGAGCCATGTTTCACAGAAAGCCATTATGCCAGGGCTATGCCCATCAACTAATAACCTTAATTCTGCCATCCTTGAGCGCAGGCCACATGCACTGCCATAGATACGGCAAGTGAGGGCATGAGGGCCGGAGGTCCCACAAGCAGGTTGAGCTGAGAATGTGTTGCTAGCCTTTAAATGACCGGCTTTGAAAAGCTTTTTGGTAGGGGGTGGAACTGAGGGCTACTAGATCCGCCGACCTGTTTGACCGAGAACTGGTGCAGGATTTCTCGACCTGGGACAAGGTCGATAGGAACTCTTGCTCATCGTCCAACCGTCCGATCGTTGTGCACGGGTTGTCCAACGGCAAGCGCCTGAATCACCTCTCAGTCTGCCTTTTTCCCTTGGGTTTGCACTCACTTATCTTAATTTCTCCAGGGAATGCGTCGGATTCATCACACCAGGATTCCAGGATAGTTCTGACCGTGTCCGGAGGGTCGAGAGTTACTTGGAGCAGCGTGGAGCACGATGGTGGAGAGGTGAGCCGGGCTTGGAAGACGGTTAATTTTTCGGCCCTCACATCGACTTGGAGTTTGTTGGCTGCATATCTCCACTGATTTATGTTGTGGATAGGTGTAGCAGCATCAGTACCCGGACATTCGGGAATCTTATGTGTGATTACTGAATAGCATAATTCTTCAGTGTGGATTTTCTTGCTGTTGCGGGAACGTTTTCTAAGCGACAAGTGTCCGATAGGCCTAATCCTAACGTTAAACAGTTTTCGCTCCACTAACTAATGACCTTTCAGAAGGATGTGTTCGGACTGATGAGTACTATCGAGAGACTCCAAGTCTAGGACAGCCACTGAGACAGAATTTGCCACGCGCTTGGAGTCGAAGAAATGGACCGCAGGTCGAGGTTCCTAGAAGTCTACAAACACTCTTTCATTGTCCAAGATCGTGCTCTTCACTATCAGTAAATAGGGGACAGTCACTTTGCTGAACCTTGAAAGGTATGAGCGATCTAATGTTGAGGCCATGGACCAACTTTTAGGACATCCCTTCCTGCGAACGCGGACTCAGATTTCTGTTTACCCTTATGGGAGTGACTCGCATGACCTGAGCTGCTAGCTGTGGGGTTACCTCAAGGATTGACCGAGGCTGATGACGAAATGCAGATAGCTTCCGCCATGCCTTGCAGGTGGTGGGATCGGGATCTGCCTTTTTCAGAACGTTTTTCACCTGAGTAGGAGGGGAAATGATCAACTCCTGGTTCAGCTTCCCTCTGGGCTGAATAATCTTGGCTTTGGCAGCCCCACGATCGTTACCCAAGGTTTCATTTTTAACCGATCTGACCTGCCTACATTTCTTCACCCCTTTTTTCGGCACTTATCAGGCGTGGAATTCAGATTCATCACTGAGGAGATCTTCTGCAAAGGCATGCTTACAGGCAAGCAGTCCGTGACCGTGGTGACTTCCCTCCTACCTCCATCTAGGCATGAAATATTAGAATTGGTTAGTTCCTGGGAACAACGCATGATTTTGGTGCTTTCCCTTCTGCTAACCTTAGGGGTCGTTTTGGGACCACGAGACTTCTTTTGATTGAGGGCGGTTTACATGAAGATCTCAACTGTAAGGTGGTCCAAGTTCTGCCTTGCTAGCCATCGGTCTGTTTGGTATTCACTTTCGGACCTACAACACGGACTGAAATACCAGTCTCCACCAAAAGAGTTATTAGGCAGTACTTCATAATAACAGGACAGCCGGCTGGGATCGCAGGAGCAGCCAGTCCACTGAGAGCAAAGCCCACAACTCATCGCCTCGGCTCAGCAGCTGATATTTCTGCAACAAACCACTCAAACATCCTTCTAAACTGTCGTTAGACTGAATGAAGGGTGGATAAATGTTTGTTTAAAGGAATTCTGAACCGCAACATAGTGAGTGCAAAAAACCAATTAAAGTTTGTCAAATCCCACCGTCCATTTTCGAAGACGTCCTGCTGCAGAAAAGGTGTACGACAGTAAATGCCATCACGTTCTGTTTTAAAATACTTATTTGCTATGTCATAAATGCATATTTCGCCCGTTTATACCGTTTACTGACGCTCAAAATATTGGCTATGGTTTCACATTCCGGAAGGAAACTAACTGGTGACTTTAAGAAAAACTGAGTCTCCACATCAAAAAAGGTTAATCGAAGCTTTTTGGTACAGTTAGTGAGCCCTATGAGTTAGGTTTTCATTCTAAGTACGCTGCAAGCGTCCGTAAGCGTAAATGTAGACAAAACTGGAAGACAATGAAGGTATTTAGGTCCGTGGCTATAAAGTCGGGGTGAGATGATTGCTAATGATACAGTGCTTTGTTAGTTAGTACGAATAATTATCATACAACGGGCTGCAAGCTACTTTTTTATAACTTCAGCTACAACCAGGGAGGAATTTGGGAACCTGACAGTGCAGTTTGTAGGGCGTCAGTCAACTGTAGAAAACTGCAGAAGGAATTGCTTACGGCTGCTATCAGGCAACCCTTATCCCCGTTAAAGCATTAAGTGCCGCCTACTCAGGGACCCCAGTTACGGAATGCAAGTGGAAGATGTGCGCTAAACGAGGGATGCGAGGAAACTGTTTAAACTGACAAGTGATAGGCTAACTGTGATATCATTTCTGGTCTGTTAGGGCCTCCAATTTCACCCAGGTTTCACTTTTTCAATCCAAATTAAGCCTACAGTTTTGGAGACCACCTACCCCCAAGTCCCGGGTCTTCAGCGCAGTGTATTCCTATAGCCTGGAGCACCTCGTATTTTGTTGACATTGTATCTTTTATTTCCGCGCTTATCCCATGTTTCCAAGTTATTTACTCTTCCTAAGGTAATTTTGGCCCCTAATTATCATGCCTATTCAAGTAGTAAATCTAAGCACCTATGGCTCATAATTCAATTCATCAACCACCACAGTATGAAGTGTGTAATCTGAAACTAGCATCTTCTTGTCTCCACCTTAGTGAGTCACTTGACTTGCAGCCTCGCAGTTAAGAATGAAGACCGTGAATTTGAAATGACCTGCTATGCGACTGTGCACTTACGCGTTAGATAAAAGGTGATGCCAGATCATGGGTAAAGACAATTTTTCAAACCCTTTTCAGTGTTAAACTCTGTGCGAAGGCCGTCAATTTTGTCTGGCTCCCCCAATCTAGCCTCAGGAAACAGCTGACCGCAGTCAAGTACTATCCACGTCGTGTTTGGAAGCGCCACATCTGCCACTAGCTCCTTTTACTCCGAGGCCCAGGGGACACCTCTGCCTAAGACTGATATTCCAGTTAATCACCAAGTGGCATTATGGTATGCATCATCTATGTACAGATTTTCCAAGAAAAAATGATCACTAGGTCCAAACTTGGATACTCTCCTTGATTGATCAGATGCAGAACAGAATTGTCCAATGAGGCATTACCCTCTTCGCTAGGTTGGTGACCAGACTTATAAATAAATAAGTGAATAAATATTTTATTCTTGCGTTATGGAAAAGTATTTTAACATGCGATAATCCGGTTTACCAGCTTCATCACGTCGATATATCTCAAAATATCTGCAAGACTTGAGCACTGAGTGGTACTGATGGAATGTCATTATACTCAATTAAAGAAGTGCCAAAGGTCCTGCTAGTTATGAAATGAACGAGGAAATATTACTTTACAGTGTACGTATAGTGTTAAAGTTTAGATAATAGTAAATGTCGCCTTCATTCAACAGGCCTTACATTAGGGATACCAGTCAACAGGCACCGTCAAATTCATAACTTCTGAAATTATCTAGTACTAATTAATTTACATATCAAGTCATTAGTGTGCATAATCTTATTGAAATTTACTGAAATTCATGAGGCGGATATGGATTGCCATCTCCCATCACATAGATAGGTTCCATTGTCAACATCAAAAGCGCGCAGTGTTCAAAGTTTGCGTTGTAACCAACCGACGTTGTTAGTCCATTCGCACAGTTTGCTGGTTAGTAATACAATGGTTTATTACTTAGAATGGTCTCCAGTTTTTAGTTTGCTAACCACAAAGGACCCATTTATACAATCTGGAGTATCAATAAAGTATCCACAGTTATATAACCAACATGTATGGCTATATTAAAGCATATCCAGGACACCATGTTACTTTTAAAGGTGGCATAGATTAATTCTGCTGGGAATTCTTGTTGTATTGGATGGAAATAGGTGTTGGAACAGTCAGTAGTCCATAGACTTCAAGCATCTTTTGTATTGGCATAGGAGGCATAATTCGAGAAGTGTATTTGATGCGTAGTAAGTTCCATATGGAAAGGTCTCTTGGTACAGAGTACTAGAAAATGTCCAGTGTGGAGCCATTGCAGGTAAGTGACGTCCTGGGCCAGTATTTTAATTGGTCTCTGGTTTAACCATCTGCTCAGAATGAATCTGCCACTAATACTGTTGGGAATGGTCAGATGGTTCATCGCAAGAAAAATCATGACGAGTAGGTGAGTTAATCTTGAAGATGGTCCAGAATTTGCGAAAGAGTGGGAGCAGTCCAATAATTATTGGCGTCAATGAGCAGGTGTTATTCCCATAAAGTAATCATCTTCAGACTGAATTTGAACGTCAAATGTCGACTTGCAGCTGTTTCTGCAAATGGGGAAGAAAGGAGAGGCACGAGCAGATATGGAAATACAGATTACTACGCTGTCAAATTTGCAGAAAAGAAAAGTCCCCATCCTTTTTTTGATTTATTCGGACCTGATGTACATTTTCATGCATATATGTTAAGTCAGCTACTTAGTCTTCCCATTATAGGGTTATAAAGTCATTTTTTTGGGAGGGGGGGTGTACCGTAGTGGCTTTCAGAAATAAACAGTATTCTTTAAGTTCATTATGTGGAGAGGTGCCGGTATTCATACCCTTGTAAGCAATCGTGAGGCCATCTGCATTAACGGAACTTCAGGGCTTTAATAAAACCGATTCTCACGTTTAGAGATCTGAGTACGTTCATAGTGGACGCAATGGCTTGACCATTGTTATGTGCCGATGGCTCCATTATGCTTTGTATTTGTGGATATAATATGGGTGTCAAGAAATTTATGGATATCCGTGAAAAAAAGAATTCGTTGAGTAGGCGTCGAAACGGAAATGCAGAATGCAAGAGCGAATAAAATGTGGAAGCTTATTCCATAACTTGCTGTACTGTAACATCAAGGGCCGTGACCTAGGTTTAAGGCGGTGCTTTTCTACAGGTACAGTGTATTCACGATTGCATAGACTATATGAAGAAATAAACCTAAAAGTAGGAGCGCAACAGGCGTGAGTAATGCCATGCAAAAGGCGGGAAAATAGGCTAAGGTTAAGCTTAAGGCGTCTTAGCCAAAGTGGGTCAATTTTTAATTTCTTACACCTTCCCTCATAATCAATTTCTTGGCGGCGCTTAAATGAGACCCATTTCCTCGCTTGTTCCGGTTGATCCGCTATTCAGATTTTGTTTGAGGTCGTTTTAGATGGTGGCCATCCTATATCTGATACAGTATTATTAACAGCCTGCCAGATCATGCTTCTGCTTATTTATTAGTGCTTTTTGTTTTGAGAGACCTCCAGTTTTCGGGTCATGGTGTTTTTAATCAGGGCACTACTTATTTCGACGTGATTTGCCGTACTGTAGCAAAGAAAGCATTTGGACAATCGACTGGAAGGTTCTTTCATGCTATCATCCAGGAGGCCATTGTCTAGCGACCATTCTAGGCTAACCTGAGGAACAGCTGCTACTTTGACGTGGTTGTCGGGCTAGTACATCACGATGACCCAACGAGCTATGCTGGTCGAAGGTTTGTTCCCTTTAGGTCCCACCATACCAGAAATGTCTGTTTGGTAGTGGTTGAACAAAAAGCAGTAACCCTTACCCTTAACGTCCTGAAATAGAGAGCTGACAAATTATGGGGCTTAGATCAGTTATCAGTGGTTAGGGGTTATCGAAAACCATAGGACTTATGTCTAACTACATCTTCCATAATACAGGCCAATTGTCATGACATGACAAAGGCCGTACCGTGATCGGTCTACAGCAGATGCATCCTGGGGTCCGTCGTCATGCACCAACCCTTCTTTTCCAGGTATCTCAAGAAGACCTAGCCTTCCACGGTTCGGACAACCGTGAAATGTCAACCACCATCACGACTCTGTCAGTGCTCAAGTTCCCTCAGACCACTATCGCTCCCCCTCATCCTTAGCTTCTAATCTCCCTCCACGTCTCTCAGTTAACGAACCTACATCCCCTTTAATTCCTTCTAGCTCTGTAGCTTTCAACAACGGTCTGAGTCCACATAACTGCATCCCTGGTTTCCTTAGATTACGCTCCAAATCACGTGTTGGAGTCTTCAGCGTCCGCACACTCAGTTAAATCGGCCAACAAGCTTTAGTGGCCAGAACTCTAGCAACTCGGGGTACGGATGTTTGCTGTGTTTGAGAGACATGCATGCAGAACCCAAGTGCGGTTATTCACTTAACATCTTCTGGCCAATATGGTGAATCCGCAAAATTCACCCTTCGAGTTTCTGGAGATTCGATGACTAGTTCCCGCGGTCTTGCAGGTGTAGACATAGTATTAGGCACTAGGACAGAAAGCTCGCTACTAGACTGTCTCCCAGTTGACAGTCGCTTATGCGTTGTCCGGCTGATCGGCATAATGAGAGCTAAAGGGAAACGTGAAACTCCGCTTGTCTGTTTGTAGTCTCTGCTTACGCACCCACTGACTGCAGTTCAGATGGAGTGAAGGATGGGTTCTACCGAAAACTATCTAGCTTCCTTCTGAAATCCAAACTTTGAGATGTAGTTGTTGCAGGCGATTTCAATGCACTAGTGGGTAGGATGAGTTAGGCAGAAATGCACTTAGGTGGAACTTTCGGAATCCCGACTAAACAAACAGATAACGGTGGTCGCCTAACGTAACTGTGCTCAGGTAACCATTTATTTCTATCTGGCACAAACTTCTGAAATAAAGAAAGACATTGAGGTCCACCGAGCTCAATTCAGTGATGGACATAGATAGACCACATTGCTTACAGCTATCACTGAAGAGAACCTCGCCTGGTTAACTAGTTCACTAGTTACTAGCCGGTCCTAAGCCAGGGTAAAGAGGAAAGGTTGGGCATAGGGCTGGCAACCCTATCCCCTAAAACAAATCTAACCGCTAAAGAAACTTCAAAGCACAAACAAAATATAAAAAATGAAGACAAACTTATTCCTCGCTGGAATCGGAGAGGCGAAATGACGTCAGTTGGTGAGAGCCTTCGGGAAGCCAATTGGCCGATGTGTCTTCTCTCGATGAAAGCGAAAGTAAACGTGGGGACATGGAATATCCGCACCATGTTTGAACCCAGCAACGCAGCCCAGATCGCAAACGAGATGAGGAGATATCATACTGAAGTGCTTGGAATTTGCGAAAGTAGATGGAATGGAAGTGGACTCAACAAACTCTTGACTCTACTTCGATATTGTCACCCAGACAACAACCATGAGCACACTGAGTTGTGCAGTGGCTATCATGATGTCCCCAAGAGCATCAAAGACTCTCATGCAGTGGGAACCAATCTCCTCTACGATCAGGATAATGACAGCAAAGTTCAACTCAAAAGGATGGAAAGTCACAATCATAAAATGCTACGCCACGCACCTAAAAATAATGCAGAGCAAGAGAAAAAGGAGGAATTCTACAGGCAACTTCAATCAACACTAGACAAGACCTCAGTTGGCGATATCAGAATTCTAATGGGCCACATGAATGCTAAACCGGGAGCGGACAACACAGGAAGGGAACAAACCATGGGTCGAGAAGCGCTCGGTGAGGTGATGAACGAGAATGGAGAATTGTTTGCAGAATTCTGTGTATTCAACGATTTGGTGATTGGAGTCAGGTACTGTGTTCAAGCACAAGGATATCCACAAAGCAACATGGATTTCACCAGACACCAGGACACACTACACTAAAAATCAGATCGACTTTATCTCAATGTGAAGAAAGTGGAGACGCAGCCTACTTGACGCAAGGCCAAGAAGAGGAGCAGGTGTAGGTTCAAACCACTCACTTCACTATCTAGTGCAAGTAACCTACCTTCCAAATCAAGTTGAAAGCCTTCGAAGAAGAAGCTGGTGATAGACCACAGTTCAAGTTGAACAACCACCCAGAAAAGAAACTGAACTGAAGGGCGAAACTACAAAGGACATCTTCACATCAGCCAGCCATCAAGATAAAATGGGAGACATTGAGCAACATGCCTGAAGGAATCTGCGTGAAAGAACACTGGAAGTCTTTGAAAGCTATGTGGAAAGAAACCTGCACAGCCGTATTAGGAAGGAAGAAGAAAGAAGATAAGGAATGGATCTTGATGGATACATGAAAGCTGACAGAGGAGGGAGTGGAGGATTGTGAGGCAGAAGATAAACCAGTGCAAGGATGCACAAGGAGAAGAGGAACTGAGTACAATGTATAAAGCACTGGACAAAGAAGTGAAGGAGAGTGCGCGCAACGACAAAAGACACTTCCACGACACATGGCAAGTGAAGCGGATAGGCTGCAGGTAAGAGAGATATGACAACATTGTATCAAATAACCAGGTTACTATCTGGGAAGAGATCAACGCCGATGAAACCAATAAAAGATGATGAAGGAAATATGATTATCAGAGAAGAGAAACAAAGGAAACGATGGGCCGGCCACTTCAAGAAGCTCTTGAATCGACCACCACCACTTCGTCCAGAAATACCACCTGCAGCCGCTGAACTACAAGTGAACATAAATCCCCCAACAGAAGTGGGAGTCCTGAACGCCATGAAGCTACTGAAATGTGGGAAAGCAGCAGGACCAGATGGAATCCCGCCACAAGCACTGAAAACAGACACAGATACAACAGCATCGGACATGCTCACACCACTATTGCAGAAGGTGTGGAAGGAAGGGAAGGTACCTGCAGACTGGAAGAAGGTCTGCCTTGTCAAACTCCTGAAGAAGTGACACCTAATTCTTCGCAATAACTAGCGTGGAATTACGCTTTTCTCCACCCCAAGCAAAATATTAGGCCGCATCATCTTGGAAGGACTAAAGGATGCACTGAATTCAAAACTACGACCCGAACAGGCAGGCTTCAGGCAGTACAAACCATGTGCGGACCAAATTGCAACGCTTCGCATCATCATAGAACAGAGTATAGAATGGTAGTCAACCCTCTACCTCAACTTCATCGACTTTGAGAGGGCCTCTGACAGCGTCGACCGAGAGGTAATTTGGAAGCCGCTTCACTACTACGAAATACCGCAAACCTTTATCAATCTCATTCAACAACTATATGAAGATGTCACATGCCAAGTAATTCACAATGGGAAGCTCAGTGATGCTTTTGAAGTAAAGACAGGAGTGAAACAAGGCTGTCTACTATCACCCATTATATGCTTGATTGTGGTCGACTGGATCATGCAACAAACAGTGGGGAGCGAGAAGAGAGGGGAATACGCTGGCTGGACCGCGGAAAAGAACCTAGAAGACTTGGATTTCACCGATGACTTGTGTCTGATGTCACACAAACTTGAAGGTCTACAGGCGAAAACTAACAAGTTTGCAGAAGAGGCAGCGAAGACGGGACTTCAAGTGAATATAGAGAAGACAGGGGTGATGAAGATACGCAACCAGCAACCACTCATCTGGAAGAAGCTTGATGCCATTTCCAGCGTCCTATAAAACAGCGTTGAAGATCGTTGCCGACTTTCAAACAGTGGTTATAAAGAGCCATTGGATATCAGCAGCTTCTGAATCGATGGATGCGTGTGAACGCATCCCTGTAGGCTCGGAGTACAATGAGTAGCGGATGCAACTCGAATGTAAACTGACAAAAAGTTTGCGCAATGGCCACGAACAGTGGTGGGCGACAGAGGCTAAAGAGATGGAAAAGGTGGCGGCAATGGGCAACAGCAGACAATCATTTAGACTGATTAAGGAGACTAGGGTGAAAAGGTCGACAACGGTTAGTGAGACCATCGCGGAGAAGGACGGGTCTTCGATTCACTCACAGGGAAGACGACTAGAATGATAAGCAGAACACTTCGAGGGACTGTTCAACTAGCCTCCAGCTTCCGTTGCGTTGCCCGCTATCCAGTTGGATCCTGATGGGGCACTGAGACGGGTCCTCCAACACTCGGAGAAGTTGAGAAAGTGTTAGGTAAGTTGAAAGGGGGAAGGGCAGCGAGACCGGACGGACTAGTTGCTGAGGTGTAGAAAGTCGGTGACAGAGTGCCTTTGGTCAAGTTAACCAAACTGTTAGCTAGTGTGTGGGAGTCAAGTGTAGTAATATCTACACTTCGATTGGGGGGTTTTATGGCAGTGTCACACTAAAAAAGATAAAGAGTAAGTACATCACCTTGTCGGACGCTCTTCGCTCGAACACCAGTGGGCATGCTATGGCCTGTGATGAGATGTTGGGTGAGCTGTGTGTGTCGAGTGGTGTCTGTCAACGATGCCCACTCTCCAGGTTCCTACTCAGTTTTGTAAATAAACAAATAAATAAAATTTTTATCCTCACATTTGTGATTTAACATTAGAGAAGCCAGTTTATAGGCATCATCACACTGATATATGTTGAGGGACTCACAAGATTTTACGGGTCCTGGATAGTAGAAAGGAAGGTCGTTTAGCTGCATCAAAAACGGCGGACAGCGGTTATGAGACAAAGAAAATACCACTTTCATCATATGCAGAGCGTCAAAGTGAAGAAAATAAAAATTCCCATTCCCATATAATGGATTTACCATGACAGGTACCAGTTCACAAGCACCGCAAATCTAATTTTTGAAAGTTTACAGAACGGTATTTTGAATTATATAACTCGCATGCCAAGTTATCTATGTGTATAACCTGATTAAAGGTTGCTGCAAATCAAGAGACGGGCATTGATTTCCATCTGCCATTACACAGGTAGGTTCTACTATCGACAACAAAGACGTACAGTGTTCGAAGTTTGAGTTATAACCAGCCGGCGTTGTTTGTCCATTTGCATAGTTTCTTATTTAGTAATACGAACATGCATTCACTAGAAACTTCTTCAGTCTTTAGCCTGCTAACCATGAAGGACCTATTTATAAGATCTGGAGTATCAGTAAGTGTCCTCAGTTATATAACCAAGGTGAGTGTCTAAATCAATGCATTTTCAGTTCACCTTACTATGTTTAAAGACTTTATACATTAATTCCACTGGGAACGCTTGTGGTAGTAGATGGAAATAGACGTTGAAACGGTTAATAGTCCTAGTGGCAGCAGTTACACGTAGACTTCAGGCGTCGTTCACAATAGAGTAGGTAGCATCATTCGGGGAGTGTGTCTGGTACATAGTAATTTTTGCTTCAAAGATCACTTGATACGGAGTACTAGAGAACATGTGTTGTGGAACTACTGCAGGTGAGAGCCCGCGGTGACTTCGTAACTTGCGTTACATCTACACGTGATCTGTTGTACTATAAGTTTGACGTTACCAGCCGTTCGATATAGTACTTTTGAGCACCAAAAGTTACGTTGCTTCTACATAACGTGGTATTTTATGTCGGTAATTTCCGCGGCTTATTAGATCTGTCCGTACAAAAGAGAGACTCGGGGCATATTTTGCGTCTTTTTTTCAGAAACTCAACTTTATGAGCATCATATGCCTATTGTGGAACGTTAAAGAGACACTCATTTTGATATACACAGCGGAATCCAAGAAACTACTGAGAAAACAAGGACACCAAAACGAGGACTAACTTAAAGAAAAGTTGTTTGTCTGTAACACTCAGTTTGGTTACTAACCAACGCTGTTAGCTTCGAGACATAATAGTTTCGCAAAATACGTTACCTGAATTGTGAAGAAGAACTTGCTAGTAACTGCCATATTTGATACATAAGTCATTGCTAAACCTTCTGTGACTGCTGGTTATTTTACTTGTTCTTCGGTACTGACGAACCCAGTAAACGTGTAGCTACTACTGCTTTACCATGGTCCAGCCTAACAAACGTATATGTGCTGTACATACACGTAAACCTAGCCCTAGCATCTCAACTAAAAGGGCACGTTCACTAAGTGGTTAGGCATCAAGCGCTAAAAGAGGTCCTGAGGCTAAGGTAGCTGATCTCATACCGGAGCTATATAACATTTCGCGTAAAATCAAGGAGGATTTGCTAACTCTTCAGAAGTCACTGCAAGACATGAAGGCCAAGCCCAAAGTTTTCCTGCCTCTGCTGCATCCTTGTCAGCCTAATCTAAAAGCCAGTACTGAAACCTTATTGAAAACAGAAAGTATCCTAGATTTCATTGCTACAGAGGTTAATAAAAAGGATTATGTCCTCATATAATGTATTAGTATACAACATACTTGACCACGAACCGATTAAACAAGTAAAAGCCTTATGTCCGCGGGCTTGTAACATGTCTTCTGCAGAATGCCAAGTTACCCGTCTCCGCAAGAAGTTACGGAAACATACCCGCCCCTTGCTGTCCAAATTTAGCGGCTCCTACCACTCCAGACACTTCCTAATAATGTATCCACACCATATAAAAGTGTCAAACTTTCACAAAACTTAACACCTTGTCAGAGACGTAGTCGCACAAAAATACTGAAAGCTGCAAGTTTTAGTCAAGCTCTGGTACCCAAAACAGCAACACAATCTATTAGCCAACTGGTTACTGTACCAACACAATGGAATGAGGAACACCAAAACCTACAAATTAGCCCACTCGCACACAGACCTAGTAGAGCCGATGACACGACGTTAGGCTTGGACAAATCGATGAACTGCACTCAGGAACAGGCACACGATCTCGTAAAGACGATCTCACTGCCTACAGAAGTAGAAAGCCAGTCAACGTATCACCCCGTCACACAGGTCAACCTCAAACCAAGTGCTACCCTATTGACCCAACAAAACACTGAAGACATTATTATGTCGTCACCAGGTGTCACCCAGCCAATAAAAATACCCAGCGCCAGCCACAAGCACCCTGCTACTATAGGACCGTCCCAAAGCCTAGCGCGTAAACAGTCTAATCTACCCCCATTTCAGCCAGTGCATAACTTATATGCATCAAATGGGCAGATGATAGAGAGCACAGATAGCACTAGACACTCTTATACAAACCCCACTATGCACCTACCCAGGTTAAATAAACTGCCGAAAAGGCAATCAAGCAGCCAAACCTATAGACGAAAAACAATACAAATAGCCGGAAGACCGTTGCACCCTCGCAAAGCCACACTAAGGAAAATGCCAAACGTTATTTCTCAGGTCATCCTATGGCCAAGTCGAATCACCTCTCTCCGGACGATCCACACTTCTTAACACTTCCGCGGTCACTAGCGGACACACATCACGGCCGGACCTCTCAACGGTCACAGTTATTGGATAGGGAGCCAAATGGTAGTCATGGACTATGCTCTCCACCTCACCCATGCGCCGCAAAACGTGGGTCATACGCCGCATAAGGACAAACTTGCAACAGATCCCCTAAAGAAAATCTTGGGGACTATGAATTTGGCTATGACCGAAACGCATACGGCAACCAGCGGATAGGTGTGCCATACAACTTATTCAATCCCCGTTGCTTCTTATAAACAGGGTATCTCGGACAGCCTACGGCTGCAACGCCACCAGTAATGCAGGTGATTCGGATGCTGTCGGATCATCTACTCTCTACCCTGACCAACAGTCTCTATACCAATCACAATGTGGTGAATACCTCGCTCTTTCAGAGGTAAACAGTACCGAATCGTCCCCCTGTACAAAAGGTCATGACATCGCTAGCACGATGTACGCAAAGGACCCACAAGAAATGTACAGAAGTGCTGACCTTTTTCGAGATATATCCAAACACTTTTGTACTCTTAACTCGCTCTCGTTTTGCCTGATTAACGCCCGCTCTATACGCAACAAAATGAAAGAGATTATGCTGCTATCTCTGATAAGTGGTCCGTCCGTGATAATGGTTACAGAAACATGGTGTACCCCTGATCTTCGTGACGCAGAGATCTCCATCGACAACTATTCCTTGTTCAGGAAGGACAGACTACATGGTAAGGGAGGAGGGTGCATTATCTATACAAAGTCCGACATCACTGCTACGCAGTGCCCTACATCTGAGCTAAACGAGATTGACGACTCAGTATGGATTATCGCCAAACTTACTCGCTCCACTTCCCTCCTAATAGGATGCATTTACCGGCCCCCTTCCTCCTCAGTCGAATACGACGACAAGCTAACAAGCGTGTTCGCTCGTGTGGCAACACTACCACACACAGCGAAAATTATATGTGGTGACTTTAACATGCCAGATATAACGTGGCAACCAATCAGCTATCCAGAGCGCTTTGATAAATTCATAAGCATTCTTGAAACAGAGGGTTGGCAACAACATGTGGAACACACTACCAGGTACAATAGTGTCCTGGACCTAGTCTTCACAAACGGAACCACACCCACAAAACTCCAAGTGGGTACACAATTTCCAGGTAGCGATCACAAGGTTGTATATGGATACTTCAACATATCCAGCACAAAATTAGCCCAAAAGTCAGGAACAGTACTAACTAGGAACTACAAGTATGCCAAATGGGACGAACTACAATCGTTTCTGCGCTGCCTAGATTGGAGCCCCTACTTTACCAACAGTTCAGCCAAAGAACTCTGTGATCTATTCTATGAATTTATAGGCACAGCTCAAGACTATATTGCTCCACCGCTCCAAGAAATTAAGAAAAACAGAGCTGAGTGCATACCACAAAGGTACGCAACCGCATGCGAAACCATGTCAGAGAGTACTATAAGTCGAATGACTTTTCATCGCTTGTCACACTCAAAGACACATACGACACATTCAAGGCAGAAAGAGTAATAGAAGCCGTTAAACAAGAACGCATCCAATGTAGTAAAACTAGTAATACAGAAGCACTAGTGAGACTGATGAAAACCCGGATAAGTAGCTCCAGAAATAGTACCCCTAGTTTAATCATGGACAACGGCATCCTCTACGACGACCCACTACAAATCAGCGAGCTGTTCGGTTACCAGTTTGCTAGCTGCTTTACACAAGAGGACGAAAAAAGTCATTGGTGCACCGTCAACACCAACTCACTCCATAAGTACAGTGCTCCTCTCTAAACAAAACATTTCTCTAGCTATAGCATCACTTCGAACCTCATACAGTGTGGGACCTGATGGAATTCCAACCATCTTGTTGAAAAGAGGTGGCGAAGATATACCGCTGATTCTCTTGAAGCTCTTTAATACGTCCCTCTCCAGTGGCAATTACCCTGAGAACTGGAAACTATCATACATATGTCCTAAGCATAAATGTGGACCAACATCTAATATAGAAAACTACCGACCTATAAACATCACGTCAGTAGTATCCAGGACTATGGAAAAGGTGATTGTGAAAGCAGTTGTCGACTACATGACGACAAACGAATTACTCTCACCAGCACAACATGGATTCTTGAAAGGCCGGTCATGCACTACAAGCTATCTTGACTATCTAGACAACGTTACAAGCAAGCGTGACCAAGGCCTATTTGTAACTACCCTTTTCTTAGACTTCAAGCAAGCATTCGATAAGGTGCCTCACAAACGCCTGGTCACTAAGTTGCAATCATATGGTTTCCAAGACCCGTTACTGTCCTGGCTTAGAACATCTTTAGAGGGTCGCTTCCAAGTAGTAAAATTCAGTAATTGCTACTCCTCCTCCAAACCTATACAAGGTGGTGTCATCCAGGGTAGTATGCTAGGACCGATACTTTTCCCAACCTGTGTTAACGATATTTGCAGTGTTATCCGAAATGGCATACCCTACCTTTTCGCAAACGACCTGAAGATAGTCTACAGCTTTTTTCCTGCAGCAGTAACACAAAATATCTCTCAAATGCAAGATATGAAGAGAATATTCACATGGAGCGTGACCTGACAGTTCCCTCTAAACCCAAATGAAAGTGGCATCCTCCACTTCAATAAATCCCACCCAGAAGTAACACAACACTTGGGTGACATCGCACTGCAGATATACAACACTGTGAAAGTCCTTGGAATCACTTACTCTAGAAGTTTGACCTTTACGGAATATACAGATTCAGTGGTTTCCAAAGGTAGAACACTCATCGGTCTTTTACACATAAACGTAGTCACACCTGAGGCAAAACTTATACTGTACAAGGCTATGGTTCGCCCAATATATACTGCGAGGTTATCTATGGTAACATGAAAGTATCAGACGGAATTCAAGTAGAGAACATTCGACGAAACTTTACTCAACGCCTACTATTGCATAACGAAGGATTCGCATACAAAGCAAGTTGCAAAAAACTAGAACTAGAATCACTCTGGCTGAGACGCCTGAAGCTCAACCTAACAATTCTTTTTCGCCTTTTATTTAGAAACTCTAAAACGAAATGTGCTATCACTATTAAATCAACACAGACATATAATCTGCTTAATAGTGAGTACACCATCCCAATAAATAAGTATCGCTCAAAACTTCGATGTAGGTTTTCCATAACGCAATACAGTATACTGTGGAACAAACTTCTCGCTCCTATACGAGCATGTCGATCTCTCGGCCAGTATGAACGACTACTTAGTGAATTCCTCCCATCTAAAGATTTTCACCAATTCGTTGACAGCCAAATCACAAATGGTAATACCATGTGCAATAGTGCTACTGGTACCTAGGCTCAAGCGAGACTAACAGTAATGATAAAAGTATACAATACCGGAAACTAAACGCATTAGTTAAGTTAAAATCTAATTTCTAAGGATAAAAATAACCAAGAGTGAACATGAAGCGGGGTGCGATACGATTTGCAACAGTGAACTCAGTAGCTACTCTAATGTAACCTACATTTCTTCATAGCCTAACTGATCTCACGACTTAACACCTATTTCTTAAAATTAGTCCCTTAAAATAATCTCTCTACTCCGGATTGATAAAAGAACTGTCTGTCGGTGCATTTTCATGGCATGTAACATGTTTTATTACTTACCTTTGTTATCAGTACTTACATGTAAGTACTCTGCACCACCACATCGCTTCGGTGGCCCCGATATGGTAACAATCAACAGGCAACACCATGATCATCCCCCTCGTGACCGGATAAAGGGTGGTTACTGTCTTAGAAAAAACCATGAATTTCGCTTAAGTGTTTATAACCCCATCAAACGTTTGTACATAGGTGTATAACAAGAGAATACCTGGTCCAAAATCCTCTAATCTCTCTATTTCTTGGTGATATCTTCGGCTTCAGACTAATTTTCATTAACATCGTGCGTACCTTCATCTTTTTCCACCTGAGCTGACCTCTAAACAGTTGGTTCTGGATACTTCTTGAAGTAAGTTTTGCAGCCAGTACAAAGAACTCACCCAGATGTATCGTGGTTGGTCTACTGCTGCGTATTTTTGTGCTCCTGTTTCGAATTTTGCCTGCTGCTCGCTTTCGTTATTAACTTTTCAGGTTTACCTAACCAGTCCTGCATTCAAATGGAATCCTAGAAATCGCATTTGCTAGCCTGCACCTTGCCATCAAAACCTTATGACGAACGCATACGAGTGTGATTATGAGCGATCCCCAAATCAAATTTGGCTGGCTTCTGTTTTCAAGCTACTTGAGCCACGCGAGTGAGGCGGGTTTCTCATATCTAATCGTGCTCAGGTAGTTTGCTATATGGTATTGGCTGAAGTGTATGTAATATGCTCCAAACACCGGGATATTTTGTTGTAAGAGATTTATATTGTCAACAACTACCTTTTGGAAACAAGTGGTTAATTTTTTTGTTTTTTAGGGAGTATGTATCAAGATAGGTAACAATGGCTCTGATCCCGTAACTTTTCTAACTTTCAATGAGCATCAGTTGGTTTTGTAACATTATTGTGCACTGGGAATCGTCAATTCCCCTGTAATATGCCTGCTACCGCATTTCCCTTCCTTCTTTAATGAGTAATCTGCATTTTTAAGTAGGACATCCCAAGCTTTGAAAATGCTGCAGTTTCAGTAGACTTAACTGGGCATTCCGCGGAGTGGTGTTGTCGAAGTCATTCTTCGGCTGTAAAGCTGTTGAGGAAGCAGTCAATGAATTTCAGAGAGCACGTAACTGTTATATTTCACGATGAACGTAGGTTACTCGCACTCACCATGTGCATTTGAAAAGCAAGGTATCCGGAGATCCTCATTTGAAGCACACTGTTATCGTGTTTAAGTGTACTTTCGGTGTAAAACGTAAACCCCAAGATATGGGTTTGATAAAAAACCGTAAGTCCTCCCGTCTACGAGAATAGTCTTAGGTCCAAGTTTCAAAACCGTCCATCATTGCTCCGTTTTGCAATGAAGATAGATGAGTACACTGTTAGATCCTACAAAATGGTTCATAACCACCCTTGTACCCAGTCATTTATGGTTTGTGATGCCTGGAGCAGACGTCTAACAGGAGAACAGAAGGAGAATTTGAGGCCTATTTCGCAGCACTCATCCTCTACAGATGATGTTATTTTGCGTGTTATGGATGAACGGAACAAGGTGGTTACGGCGAAGGATGTAGGAAACATGAAGTTGAAAGTCATTAAAGGTAGTTTTGCAATTATGAATATAATTCTGTTTAGATAGTGGGACGCACTCGGAGGTATTCAACTTTTTGAGTGAGGAGGAAAGTTTGAAGAAATTTTATTCGGAGAACGGTAGTTCTCAGGTGCTTTCCAGAGTGTGCTTAGCCTCGACTGAGCAAATGCGACTATATCACCAATATCAGAGAGTAGTCGGTATCGGCTCCACTTATAACACCAACCGGGGAGGGTAAAGTCCCTATGTAATGATAATTAGATAGTTACCGATTGTTTAAGTTGGTGATTGCTGATAACTGCGGTCGCCGACGTCCTGTGCAGTTTGCATGGACAAAGAAAGAGCTGAAAAGGGATGTAATATGGATCCTGGATAGTTTTAGAGAAGTTATGCAGGGGACAAGGATGACGCAGATGTTTGTTATGGATTGCTCACACACCGAAATCTCCGCCTTCCAAGAGACACGCAGGCAAGCTAACATCATGCTTTGTGGGTTCCATGTATGCCGCGCGTTGTGTAAAAGAGTAAGTTTGGAAAAATACTATGGTAACACGAATTACAGACCAAGAATTCGATAGTGAAAGCATACCTGTGTCGTTTTGTGTCATGTGAATACACTGGGGGTAAGAAGTGTGCTGCTCTAATTTCTCAGGTTCTACAGGTGTCACAGAATCATTAGTAGATCAGACCGCAAGTCGCCGAATACGTCAACCGATACTGGCTGCATCGAAAACGCATGTGGAGTGCGGCGTTTAACAACGATGTTCTGACTCTGGGGAACAACACAAATAACCGTGCTGAAAGTTCCCATAGGCAACTGAAGAGGTACCTCAGGGGATCCGACGCCTTGCATAAAATTATGCTTAAACTTTACAACTGGAATGCACAGAGTTCGTACAGAAAATAAACGGAGGCTGCTTTCGCGCAGACAAAATCTTATAAGTTCGACTGCCCAGATGTATTAGTTCTCCTTCTACGTTGCCTAACGCCACATGCAGCCCGCAAAGTTCTTCAGGATTTTAGCAGAAGGAGGAACACATACATCGAATATGAAGGCGGCGACTACGTGTTCATCATGGACAACGATCACACAGTTGAAGTAGATCTGTTATCGTGTGAATGCATCTGCAGAACATTCACAACTTGTCGTTATCCATGCAGACACTTGCTTCTGGTACATTTAAAGGAGCTCAGTTTCACAGGTGTGTCGTATTTACTTATTGTGTAGTTAATTCTTATAGCTAATCGTGTGCTTCGGCATTGCCAACGCTGGACTTGGTCACACATCTCCAACACTTCACATAGCACATCGGCAATCTCCATCGCAGCACCATGTGATAAATACGTACAAGAAATGCGTAATATGCGGTCAAACATCTGTCGCATACTACAAAGATTGGGAAATGAATATGCCACAGACGTAGCAGCAAAGATTAACAAATTCTGCAGACGAATTCTTGGGCGATGGACTTTCCGGTTTGTTGGTGTCAATACCTTATGCAGGCAAAAGATTATGCAACGCATCTATTGCAGCTTAGTGATGGAAACCTTTCCTCAAGCATGGTGACATACGGAGGCCTATCCATTTAAGACACGGCTAGATGCGAACGACTGTGAGCCTTTTATTATATCTTCTATACAAATATACATTTACTTATGTCTATTTAGTATTTCAACTTCATCGCGCATGCTAAAGGGGTTGGTGCTTGTAAGTGGGAATCGGTGAGTGATATTATGCGTGAGCACCGCGAGCATGAGTATGTATTCGCAGTCGTTGTTATATAAAATTACGTCTACGTAATAATCATCTTACTGTGAGTGTCTGCCTTAGGACATATCGCATACTTCACGCAGAAAGACAGGATTAGTGGTAGCATACGATTATTTTAGCCCAGATGAAGAGTGGTAAAAGGCAGTCGAGAGGTCTCGGTTGATCTTTGATGAAAGCAGGAAACGGTATTGGAACAAGAATGGAAGATTTGAGGCAAGTAAAGTAATGTGAGTGGGCGTCTACTGATGAACAGGAAGATTCCAGCCATTAGAAGCTAAAAGACCTGCTAAGTAGAAAGCCATGTTGGCGGTACTTTGAGATTTAATTCCTAAATAAGTAATCAAGAGGTAAATCCTTTACTATTCTCTCTATGATCTACACCGCTGAAGATACTAGGCAGATTCGTCCTTATTTAGAGGGAAATAGTTTGTTTCAACCTTTATATACTGGGACGACATCCACCCGTTTACAATCACAGCGTAACCTGCACACCGAAAACGAGCATCTGAATAGGCTTGATAGTAGAGCACTCTTGTGTAGATCCCATCACTTCCCGAAGACTTATTTGGGCTTCAGTTCCCTAGGTTTCCATCGATAATAGAAAATTCCCTATCCATTATAACACAACAGGAGGAAGTAATAAACATGCGCGTGTATTTAGCGTAAATTCATTCAAAAATACAGTTTCAGCATAACGTCCCTCTGAACGGAGTTCCCAAAGCAGTTCATTGACTGCATCCACCTGCCTCCATTTAACCAGACGTGCACCAGCAACGAACCGTCTACTGCTAGGTATAACTTCATGTATTAATTTGAAGAATAAAAGGAAGCGTACTTCACATTCACTTTACAACATCCGACTTCTTTTCAAGCTTGCGAAACCAACTGATTTTCTTGTGCCAGCTTTTGCGTCTTGAGGGACACTTCCAGATCTTCGATGTAGTGCGTCTCCCTACTCACCTGGTAAAGCAGCTTTCATCTGTCTCGCACGAGCCAGCCTGCTTTAAAACAGAAAAATATCCAATGTCATACAGACCAAAAAGGGGGAAATAAATAGGTAAAAGGGGGAAGCTCAGTGGTAAAATAAAGCGACATATGCTGGGAAAAGAAACTGATTTTCCTCTATTACAATCTTTCCCTTTTTGTCTACTTTTCCCACCTTAAGTAGCTTTCAACTTAAACCCTAACGCGTTGAAGGGGTGAAAAGCAGAAAAAGAAAACATATTTATATATACAAATTTACTTCCCGGATTTTGCACCTGATCTCCGCATCATTCCCCCTTAAGTGTCAACTTTAATTCCTTATTGTTGCCTGAAAATATACCTTTACCCTTTACTCCTCTTTTAACGCCCTCCAGAAACAATATCCTCATTCCAGCCAAAATTTTCCATTCATTTACCAACTTTTCTTATTCACTCTGTTTATTCAGCCGGAAGAATAGCTGTTCTTTGATTTCCCTCTAGACTTTATTTACTATGATAGACAGGTTGACTTCAGGTCAACACTACAATCAAAATTCTTCGTCATAATAATTTAAAGGCCCAATTACCATCCTTTCATTTTTGACCGTCTTCGTTCACAAATAAGATAACACGTCAGTTGCAATTTCTTAAATAAAGACGGATAACACAGCAAGCTGTTGTCCAGCAAACAGACCGTAAGAAGAAGGACGAAATGATTAACTGCGTCTCATGGTTTAGAAAAAGGTAAGAAATACCAACAGAAAATAGAAAACACGCATTTCCCAAGTCTGCGCGATAACCCACAACAAGTCAGGGGATAGCTTTAGGTAACACCCATGCATAAATCCCAAGGTCATGACTGTACTGCCTGTATCACCTTCAAGAATATTGAAAGATTCAAACAACAACCGAACAATCCCTAAATTCAAACTGAGCCTGCTTCAACTCACCTCTTATATGCTATAAATAACGGTATCTAATGTATAGCTTACTATTGTACGTGATGATCACTTCTCATCGTCAAATGATCAAACCTGTAAACTGGTTTGCATTCATGTGACCTTCGTCGTATGAAATATATATTATCATTATTATTAGAGTAAGCAGCACCATCCGAGAAGTGTGTCTAGTGTGTCGTAATTTTCGCTTCAAAAGATCACTCGATACAGAGTACTAGAGAACATATATTGTGGAACTGCTGCAGGTAGGTTATATTCCAAGCCAGTAGGTATATTGGCCTCTCTTTTGATCATTTGTTCAGAATATTTGTGTCACTACGGCTTTTAGGAAACTTAAAATGATTCGTCGCAAGAAGAGTCCTGACCGGTCGGTGAGTTAGTTGTGAAGATGTTCCAGAAACCGCGAAAGATTGGGAGCAGTCCAATAATTCATGAAGTCAAACAGCAGGTGTTATTTCCACTAAGTAGGTATGTCCAGATTGAAATTCAACATCGAATGTCGTCATCCAACTCTTGCTGCAAAATAAAAAAGATGGGGCACGCCCACATATGGGAAAGGGAATTACCAAGCGGACCAGCTTGGAAAGGAGAGAGGGTCCTGTACTTTTGAACCTATCCGAACTTTACATACATTTTCATGCACGCATGTGTGATTGACCACATAGTTTTTTTACTATAAGATCCTTAAAACTTTCCTATATCTGGGGTGTATAGTAGTATGTTTGGGGGGGGAGCCAGTGCACATTAAGTTCATTATAGTGAGGAGGGGAACCAGTACTCACACTCTTGTAAGCAGTGGTCAACCCATCAGTGTAAGAGTAACCTGAGGCCTATAATAACTCTTTTTCACACATTTAGAGGTCCAGGTACATCCTCACTAGCCCAGGATTCACAGGTGGTGGCTAACCGAGAGACAGACTTGTCGTTTATCAGCAGCCTACTAAGTAAAGGCGGAAAGTGTTAACGAGCTTGCTGTGCGGGTTTCTTCTGAAAGTCTGTTCCAAATATGCCAGAATTTATTGAAGAAGAAATTATATCTCAGGCTCGTCGTACAACACTCAATTTCAACTGATATTTCATGGTTGCTCATATCGTACCTAGACGTTATGATTAATTTGATTTGCGGACCATGAAAGTGCAAGTGGTTATGAAGTAACTTATAATAAAATATGAGTTTCAGTTTAAGTCTCCTCTTCTAGAGTGTTTCTAACCACAACATGTTACATGTAGACGTGTAGTCTAGATTAGAGTCAGTTGCTAATGTTCTGAAGGTGAAGTAGCGTTGTACTCCTTCAACTTTCAGCTTATCGCCTCTATGAAGGCCGCCGAGAGTAAACGGGCAACAATCTAAAAGTGAGCGAATGCACACTTTATAGAGTAGAACCTGTGATTCAATTCTGTGGAAGTTACGAATGATGCATCCCAAGAGTTTGTGTGACTTGGATCTGATATATGCCGTTTGTTCCGAGAATGTCAAGTCTCTGAAATATCTGTCCCCAAGGTCTAGCACAGAAGATAGTCCAGGTAGCTGTTTCCCACATGCCTCGAGGGTCAGGTCATGGTTGTGTTGCCCGTAGTAAGCCAACCGCATCTGTCATCATTGAATTCAAGGTGGGACTCAGCACGCCGTGATGCAAGTTTACTTAGCTCCTGTCGGGCAGTATCCAGAGTATTGCGTAGCTCATGAGAATGAAAAGTGTACACAACCTTCAAGTCATCAGCGTATAGGAATGTTTTACCTTCACTGAAGCAGTTACACACACTGTTGATATAGATTATGAACAACAAATGCCCAAGGACACTACCCTGTATAACTCCGCAAGTTATACGTTTAGGTCCAGACTGCACGGAGTTTACTTTAGCGATTTCAGCACGATTACTAAGAAATGATTTTATCCAGCCAAGTAAGGGGTCGTAGATGTTCCTATGGGTGTCCTCCTCTCGTCATCTGGCCGGACAGGAATTGACCAAATCGTGGGAGAGTTTAAGGTGGGCTCAGAAAATGCACATGTTATGGTCCTGTTAAGCGAAGACGCCAACAAGACGCAATCTTCTGGGTGCTTTGGAAGGGAATTCGAGGATGTTTGTAATGCACCTCTCACCTCCAAAATGCAAATTGTTGCACCAGGATTGGTCTTCACAGTGCCCCGGTCAACAACAGGGAGTTAAACGGTTAAATGGTTTGAACGCTTCAGTTACCTGGGCACTCGGAACATCCCCAGTGACTCTGGCCGGTGAAATCTCTGCACAGATGCAAAAAGCTCGGTTGGTGTCTGCAATCCACCGCCGCGATATCCAATTTTCTACTGAGGAGCGAGAGTACTGTGCTGCAGTCCACTCAGACGTACTGTATGGCCGTGAAAAGTGGCCGCTGAAGGTGGAAGACATAAGAAGGCCCAAGGTGTCTGGCTGCCGTCACTTTCGCAGCATAGGCCGTAGCCCGGGTTTCACCACGTGAGTAGCACAGAGGTCAGACGCAGAGTTTTAAAATGGAGAGGCAGGTCGGTTGACGTGGTTGTGAACCCTCATCGACCGAGGTGGTCGGGACATGTATAACGCTGGTCTAGCCGCCGTCTACCTCTTCGCACGATGTTGGCCAAAGTAGGTCTAGGCTTTTGATAGGCTTGTGGTGGTCAGATCAAAACATGGCACTAGTGCATTAAGTCCTTGGCTGTTCTTTTTGGCTACGTGAGAAGTTGTAGACTGGCCGGCTAGCGGGCTGTTGGCTAAGGACAACCAGCGATTGGAGATTCCAGGTAATATGGCCGAGAACGGATGTCCGTGGCAGGGAAGCGCGAACATAATCCCCATCTTAACCTCCACATATAATCACATCATTTTCTCATCCTTTCCCTTCTATTTTACTGCCTTCTGCTTCCACTTCTGGGGCTGATTTTGCTTTCCTTCATCTTTCAATTTATTGCTTCGTCACCTGACGTGCTGGAGTTAGGTGTGGCAACATGGACCGATGCGCAGTAATGCCTGGTGCTATGCTAATCTTTATGGCAGTCCTGATCTTGTGTGGGGGAGCCAGGTGTCTTCTATTGGGAGACTTTCATTCGTCAGCACTTAGCCAAGCGGCAATGCTCGGTCTCACGCTGTATCTAGTGATGCCAATGGTGCTTTCAAAAGGCTCCCTCGTTTGAAAAGTTCCTATGACCTTTTGGTTTGGTGATCAGCTGATATGTTCACCTTCCATCCCCAGTTCAAAAAGATAAACAAATATAGATATTATTCTCTGGAATTTTCTGAGGCTTCGGCATGCACACAGAAACTACATCCTTAGCTGCCCCTTCAAGAATTTGTTACATTGGCGAGGGACGAATCTACCGCGAGAGCAGGATACACATTCCTGACACATACCAAAAGGGAGTTCGTCGTTTCATCCCACTTGCTGGGGTCACAGCGTTTTATTTCATGTGACTGTGGCTTGAAAGATTTCGTCACCCGCGCCCTTTTTCGGCTGGCCACTGCCGCTTGATTTTGCGGAGCCTGCGGGCGGTAACCACTGTGAAAGGGATGCCACAGATCCATTCCATTTTAGTCTGTTTAGCAGATATGTGACAGTGAAACATTAGCATTTCCTGGATAACGTTTCGGACACAACTAGCTGTCCACATTCATATCCGTGTCCAAAATGTTCTCCAGTAAACGCTACTGTTTCACTGTGCCACATACATAATAAACAGACTAAAATGGCATAGCAACCGACTGCAGTTCTCAAGTTTTCCTTTCATACCACACATCCATCACGATGTGGTCACGGGTTCCTTACTTATGTAAGGCGAGGACGTCAATTGAATGCCGGGGTACCCTGTGTCTAAAGTCATGGTTCGAGAAGAACGCAGGTCGCGCGGGGAGTCCACCCTTTCCAAGTGGTACCACGGGGAGCGTGTAAGTGCCGCAGACACAGATTTCTGAAACACAATAAATGACGTGGGCGATCCTGTTGGTAACAATCATGGTATATTTAGAATAATGAATTGTACTAACACATGCGGCTTCTGCAGGTAATATCTGAGTGCTATCGTCATCACTTAGGCTAAGAAGGTTTGGAAAGAATAAATCATCGCGCCACTTGCAGTCTTACGGAGTAAGCAAATGTTTGGACATTGCTGGTCACAAATACTGGGTAAAAGCCATTTTACTAAGTGACAGCAATGAAAACAATTTCAGGCACAGTCACTCAGCATGAGCGGTGTTCTGGCAATGGGGGGGGGCATATAATCACTAAGAGTACAGTGCATATCAAACGCTGAGTATAAACAAAGCCGAAAATACATAAAAGCATTCAGTAAATTTGTGCTGTCTATGGACAGCATGAGAAAAACGGGTTGAATACTGGGATGGACGGGGGCGAATTCGAGACTAGTACTGTGTGGTGTCATTCAGAACGTAGCGATTGTTCAGGCCCATGATGTTGTGAGCGGAGTCATTTGAATAAATCAGGGCAGAGATGCTATTCCGTCCAGCTGCCGTTGCCATATGACGGGTAAGAATATAAAAGGTCTCATCGTTGAACCATTCAACAAGACTTCAGGTTCAACGTTTCATATGTGGTCTGTTTCGGTTTTCTTCGCCTCTAGGTAAGTGGTTGTCGGAAGTGGAGGAACCTGCATATTTGGGCCGAACAGTATTTATTACCTACATTTCTGTGTGCAACTCAGATTGGAACCATCAACTTTGGGGAGTTTGTAGCCTGAGATGAATTGTCTTCCGGTTTCTTTGCACCTCTAGGTGGTGGGGAACGATAGTTTGCAGACCCTGAATAGAGGTTCGAAGTCCATTTAGATGCTGAGCGTGCGCCGCTACGATTCGTGATCATAGTCTACATATCGGGTGAGAATGAGAAACATAGAGGCATGAGAGGTACAGTCAGTTGTCTTAGAATTTGGGGAAACAATATTGAAGGCTACAGCATGTAAATAGGGCATGGGAAACAAGGGGCTACATAGTCTGGCATTATACTTGTAGAATGCCTTTGGAATTTTATACGATGCACTTCTCACGTTTAGGTTCAAGCTGTGTAACAAACGTCTGAGGATGGTGACTCTTTTTTACATTTGAGAGACAGCAAGAGACTCGGTGTGCACATGTAGGGCCGTGCTAAGAGAGGGGAAAATGTAGTCACTGTGATCCCAATGGGAGGGAGGGTTTAGGGCGTATGCTGGACCTAACGATGTCAGGTGAGGGTGGTCACCACGATCCCCCACCATCAGATCTGCCATCTTCTCATGTTGTTAGGCCTTTCTGCCTATCCTGACTCGTCGCCGCCTTACCTGCGCCGTGTGCTATCCCTACCTTTTCCCCTCACCCTCCATTGTCTTCTATGGCCGCAGTTGTACAGACGACATACAGGAGGCTAGAGATTGCTGCACCATTGGAGCCGGAGTTTACGGCTAACGTCCAGGATGACGTTCAGTGGTAAAAACCGTGCTAATTTTAGATTCTGATGGGCATATACTGTATTCAGGTGCCCCCTGCATCTTGCTTTTCTCTCCCTTCTCGTAAGTCTATGTCAGATGTCCTGCACCCTGTTCAAAATTACGGTTTTCGCGCTTCTGGAAAGCTGGCAGACGCCATTTTTTCGGCGAGGCCTAGTGTGTTTTGTGCGAAGGTGAATTCGCGCACGTTTAAAACGTTGGCGTTCCAACCCAACGGTACTTCAGTCAAAAATTTTGTCACGGCAGATTTACTGTTCACCGATGTTCATATAGCTGTCGATTCTCCACTTTTGATTCTGATAGTTTTGGCATCTTTTCCGTGTCTGTAGGTTCAGTCTCTGACTGTTGGCAGTTCATTTGCCAGAAATTATCGCCAAAACAGCTGGTCGAGGTTACGTTGGAGCAGGCTTTTTTCAGTTTAGGTAACCTTCAAGCAAGTCGCCAGGCAGAGGGCAACAACCGGAAAATGTTGCTTTCAAAAGCTGTTGAATCTGCTGGGATGAAATTGCATTCCAATCACTGTGTATCACCCAGATGTTTTCATTGTCACCTTGCGGCCTCCCTCATGTCAACCAACAACTTGAAATGGGTTCTTATCGGCACATGTTGCACACATTAGATGGATATGCAATGCACTCCCACCCAGTTTGTTTTCGAAAGTTCATCACGTTTTCCCAGCACACCATCTGTGTCAAGGTAAATTTGGCTAGCTGTTTTCAGCGTTTGTGGCCATGCCCGAAATTCCAAACTCCATCGGCCCCACCGTCAGCCGACACCCATCAGGTGACAATGCAAGCGCCCACAGCGAGACAACAGACTTCACACTGCATCTGCCTTATTTGCATTCGATGGTAAACGGGAATTACATGGTAGACTCTCAAGGTCGTCAAAAGTAAGGAGGAATTTTCACCGTTCGTTGTTTAGGATGGAGTGATCAGCGTAATTTCAACCACCTGAAGGCAGCTCGTACTGGTAACGATCCAACACCTCTCTCAAGCAAAAAGCGGCACACCCCAGAAACAGAAGGAAAACTCTGAGGTTGAAAGAGAGACCCTTGCGTTGGGATAAAATTAGGAGTAGTTACAAAGCATCCCCACGTGCATTGGTCTACGTGTCCGTCAATAACAAACTTATGCTATGTATTCATATCTTTAAACCAAACCTCTACTCCTCTTGCAAATTTTTCGGTACAGAAGGCCACTTATGACGAGCGGCTGATCACAGCACAGTCACCCTGATACAGCGAAGTGGAGATTTGATATCATTTGCAGAGAAGGACATATAGGGTGAAGTCATGGTCAAAGTGATGTGGCTGTTAGATTGGTAGGCACAGACTATGCGGACGGAACGAGAAGTGGATGTTTTATATGTCTTGGTTTGAGATGAGAGAGGTATTAGGTCGAGAAGTTACTTAAGAATGAAGAAATGTCAGTTGCGTCATGGCGGACTATGCGGTGTTGCCAATAGATAACCGATTCTATGATGCTACACATCTGTTATTCATATTCTCCTTGGTTAGCTTATGTCTTCCATATGCTGTTTAGGTTGGGACTGATGCACCCACACAGTTGTTGCATACAACTGTATTGGGTTTGTCTACCGATGGCATCACCGTACATGGAGTCACTTTTAATGGACTGGCTGCCAAGAGGTAGGCACGCATCGTCAGATCCGTATGACTCATCAAGGAAGTTTTTCAGTCACTGAGAGATCATCGGTTTCGTGTAGAAGTGGGAAGACCTTTCCACGGCAATCAGCGCTGTGTAGTGAAAAATCTGATTCAGAGTTTTGGGTAATACCCAGTTACGGGAATGGAAGGCTTGCAGTTACGAAGACTACAATTTCAAGTTAATTCAGAGTGATGGAGAAGTTAGCCTGCAACTCGTCAAATAAAGGGAGAATAAGAAGAGTTAGGTTGGGTCCCAGGTGTATCAGCCAACATTCAGCGAGCCATAACTTTGCATAACATGAGTTTTCCCTAGAGTGTTGATGTATTTTTGTGTGGAAGAACTGTGGGTCTTCCGCCTTCAAAAATAAATGAATCTCCATACTCTATAAAGTATAAATCTCTAGGCTAGGTGACGCTGAGGTCGTATACAGAGTTGCATCTCTACAGAGGGGTCCCTACTAGGTGTAGTGTCATGTTTGGGTAGGAGTCACTGAAATGGAGAGTGCTACTTTTATTAGGGTTCGAAAGAATCTACCAGACCACATTCCGCCTGAATAATCCCTTACTGTAATCTTGAGTTTGAGTGGAACCCTCTGTCAATGCTGCACGAGGAAAACTATAGGTGATCTTCAAACCATCATCAAAAAGTTAAGGTACGCCAAATCTGACAACGTTGATGAAGTTATGGACCTTCAGTGGGAACATTGGAGTCCCTAGTACACTATCTAGGACGACAGCACTTTAGGCTGACCTAGAGGGGAATAGAAACTACTGAATTTTGCTAATCGGAAGCCACCCCCAAGGGTATTTTGGTCCAGGAGAGTAGCAAATCTTGAAAACCATATGATTTCGGCTCGGCTATTGAGCATCTGTGAGGTTCCACTTCAACCGTTCGACTTAAGTCAAAGAAGCCGGCGTTTGCGAATAGACAGCGGTCAGGGGAGCAGGTAACGAACGACCTTTCACGAAACAGAGCTGTGCTGGAGAAAGTAATTGATTGGCGGTCAACAGCTTCTTTCACAGTCACTTCTTCTATGGCCCTAGGTATCACTGATATGTTTGTGAATTGGCAGTTTTCAATTACAGATGTTGGCCAGTACGTGTTTTTTGGTGGCATGCGCAGCCGTTTGCAGCTGTCATGGTGATGGCTACTGGGAAGCGACTTAGTAAAGAGGTTCAAGCGTTTCCACACTGTCTTCGCCACTTTCCTTTCGGCAAGATACTTAGGGCGTCATTAGGTTCACTGCTGTATTATGTTTGAAGCTATAACATTGCAAGTGAAATGCTTTGCTGAATGAGTGCACACCACTTCAGCGGTACACCAGTGGCTTCTGCTTTCTCCTTGAAAGTGGGGAGGCTGGCAAACACAGCCGAACGGCTAGCAAATTTGGGGCGGTTCTTAGAGATATTTAATGTCCACGAGTGAACTGTGAGCGTTTAGTACACATCTGTTTGTCCAGGATTTCGCCACTTTGACTAGTGACCAAATAATACCAGCTTTAGTGTCCATGAGTACTTCCCTGGCTAAAAGCTCTCAGTAGCCAATTTGCTTCTTACCACAATAAAGTAGCATCAAATGGAGCAATATTCGGCGTTTGCGTCATGAGCAGTCAACATGACTGACTGGCCTGCAAACCCAGTGTTTCGTCAGATAAACGTCGGTTTTAACAGCAAGTCTTATGCTCGTAGCTTTATAGACCAATAATCACTTACATCAATGACTTCGGGAATAAATAAGTATCCACACAATCGTTTAATCCGGGTGAATATTTTAGTTCAGGCATTTCTCACTCTTCAAGTGTTATCCTTCCTGTTACGTCAGATCCGCTGAGTAGCACGTAACAAAGACACGAATTTTCGGAGTTCCCAAAACCCAAGGCGAGAACTGACCCAATCCAAAGCAATCGGTTGCCAAAAGCCGAATGTATATTCAAACAGTAAGTGAACCCTGCGAAAATTATTTGTTACAACAAAATATATGTACAAAATTCGATCACGAATCTTCAATTTTAACGGCTACTGCCGTTTCCACCCAAAATGGAGTACAGTTATAACACCAATCGAAAAGAGGGGTTAAATATGGTTATACAAGCAAATTAAGTGAAGCTAAACAAAATAAGTGGTCAATGTTTTTGAATATATTACAAGAACAAATCTGAACACATTCAACACCTTCCCCGGCAATTCAGATGATAATGCCGAAAATATTTGTCGTGGTGCAAGTGATTAAAGACTGGAAGAATCGTCGTCTAACAGTGGTGAGTATTACACATATGTAAAACCTCATAGATTTCAAATTGAAGTATGCTGCGTTGATCAGGGATACATTGGCTGTTGATGGACTTCCGTCAGATGGATTCTTACAAGACAAAGTACCAGAGGAATCTATTGCATAGCATTATTGTGGATGTGTGGACGTTGGATAAAGTGATCTCTCGGGTTTGACCGCTTTCCCAGATTTCCGCTGAATTTGTGATGGACCAGAAATCGGAGACCAGTCATTGTACTTCAGTTTTCGTATGTAGTATTATTCAGAGTACCGGCAGGGAGGTGAGTTAGTTGTGAAGCTGTTCAAGAAACAGGAAATCGCGGCAAGCCAGTCGAGTACTTCTAACATCAGTTTTCAATGTTACTTGCGAAGCAGAATTTTCAGTACTTTTTGATCAGATTAATAAATATTTTATTCTCAGATTAGGAGTTCAACATGAGAGAAGCCAGTTTACAGGCATCATCAAATTGACAATGGTAAAGGAATCTTCAGTAGTTCAGCTGTCATGAATGATACAGAAGGTATCGCATCAGGGTTTATCACGATGTCAAAAGTGGCCGCAGGTAATAAAAAGAGCAGAAAAACATCACTTCACTGTACATACAGAATGTCTATGAGTTCCGGCTGTCTCCACTCACCGTTCTTTTCTCACAATAAAATGATACCAAAATCATATAATATTCGACGCTTGCATTACGTGTGACCTAGATGGTTAACCTGGCGGTATGGTTTCGTGTTTCACCAGATAAACGTTTATTTTGACATCAGTTCACATGCTTACAGTATCGTTAGCCAACGAAAACTCACTTCATCGGTTTCAGGTAACAGTAATTGTTAGCATAACCATATAATCCACGTGAATACATAAGTCCTCGCATTTCCCTCTCGTAGTGCAACCCTACTCAGAAGTACAGATATAAGCCACCAGAATTAGTTGTTGCGGTATAAAGAGATAAACATTTAAAGGACTATTATCCAATGGTGATGGGGTTTTGCACACAGAATTCATATTGAAACACAAAGCAGCATCAAGGAGGCATGCTGACTATTAGTTGTCCTCTATCTGTGAAACGGAGCCAAATGAGATGAAGTACCGGGGAAGTTTGTTTGCGATCATGTCTTACTTTGAGTCACTAGGTGAGTTTATTTTTAAGACTTAGTTGTTTGTCCAGAAGCCTCAGATAATTTATTGTAGCTGGGTTTCCTACATGGTTTCATCTGGGATGTTGGTAATTGGGTGAGTTTACTGTGGAGTGTTTTAGAGAGTTGAAAATCAGTGGGGGAGACCAATTAAAGGATTTTTTCAATAACTTCTGGCATCAAGTGCGAAATGGTATATTCAGTAGGTTGACAATTTTGGTCAAAACTATGCTTAAGGTCTTCTCTTCAAACTTCGGCTGAGAAAAGAAGAAGAAAGGAAAGCATGAGCAGAAGCCGGAGAATGATATACCACACAAGACGAAATTGGGAAGGGAGAAGTTCCAGTCTTCTTAGACACACTCAAGCTATATGTACACTTTAATTTGTGCATATAAAGATGACTCCTGTGATTTTCCAACATAAAATTCTTACAAGTTTTTGGATATACAGTGTTTACTTGTAGGCGTACGGGTAAAGCTGACTCCACATCAAGGTGATATATACTTTACTGACGTGCACTTTGCTGACTACACAACCTAAGCTGGTGGAATGGCAGTCAAACGCCCCGTGCAATAATATTAGGGTCCATTAAGGAGAAAAAGTTTGGGATTGGCGATAGCCTTAATTTACACGTTTAGGGGTTCTAGTATGTTTTCATCGGCCCAGAAAGTATATACAGTAACCAAACGAGCGATAGGCTCATCATCTGTGAGGAACGTATTAGGTGAGGAACGAAAGACAGATCATGAATCTGCAGTACGTATCTCCTCAGGAAGTCGACTCCAGATGTGAGAGAACTTAATGAGGAGGAAACTACCTCGCACATTGGTCTCGCAACACCCAGTTTTAGCTGATAATTTGTGATTACGCATGTTACAAAAAGATGGTGCAACTATTTTAATTCCTGGGCCACATGAGTGCATTTGCTTATAAAGTAGTTTATAATAAATAATAAGATTCATTCTAAGTCGCCTCTTCCAGATAGGTCCTAGTCCTAGCATGTTGCATCTGGAGATGTAGTCAAGGGTGCGGTCAGCTCCTAGTGTTTCCAATGTAAAGTAGAGCTGTATTCCTTCGATTTTTGGTTTGCCATCTATTCGAAAGCTGCTTATAACAAATGAGCAGTACTCTAGAACTGAACAGATGCATACTTTGTAGAGTAGGACCGTTGATTCAGTACTGTAAAAGTTACGAATACTTGGGACTTTCTTGTCAGGTTGACACTGAAAAGAGAACAGAAGAGGTGTAAGGAGAAACTGGACAACGGACTACAACGCAAAACAAACTGGGAGGGGAGTTCTTTTCTTTTTAGAGTCATTCAAACTATGTGTAAACTTTAACTTACGCGTGTAAGAATAACTCCTTTTTTCTCACATGAAGTTCACGCGATTTATTAGATAGGCAGTTTTTACTAGGAAAACTTACAGGGAACACTGACCACATATTTTTACTGCACAGTCCAGCCGGATGGACTAGTAATCGAACACCTTTTATGAGTTCATTGAGGTAAAAAGCACTTGAAACTTGTGATGGCCGTACTCTACGCTTTTAGAGGACCTAGTATGTTTTCATTAGCCCGGAAAGTAGGGGGGCTGTAGCCGCAGCTCGTTCCGTTTAGCATTTCTGCAGCTTCTAGATTGAACCATCATGGGTTTTGGGCTAAGTTGGCGCTAAGTAGTTTGGAGCTATAAAACGCTGCTAAGCGCTCGCTACCTGGGAACTGTACACCTACTTGAAGCTTCACGGGTGTGGTCCATTTAGCAAAGACTAGATCCAAGAGTCAAAATGAAAAAATCGTAGTAAATACCTGAGTTTACAGGCAGATATTTATTCTACATACATGGTTATTACATTGAGGGGTGATGACGATGTCGTTTACATCCTTTGTTCATCCCCACGCTAAAACGATGCGGACTTTACACTGCAGGCAGACAACGCACGCTGAAGGTTTGTGTTCATTCATCGGTAACAAGTTCTGGGGCAGAAATTAGAACTAAAATGGCGCATAATGAATACGCAAAAGCTCCACAAAAAGAAGAAAAGGAAATCGTTTTACCAGTTCATTCCGGAAGAAGTATTGCTGGCCTTATATCCTAGGGGTCTTCTTTGGAAGGTGCTGAATACCGACGAATGTGCGATTGTCACTATCATTACTAGTTAACTTCTTACCATCTGGCGACTTCCCCGGCTCACCAAATACACTAACAGTATCATTTACGACATTTCGTAAACTGGACCCTTTTAACGTATAATAAGACACCCACCACACCTACACTGGCTTTTCGTGCGAAGCACTGGGGAAACTACCAAACGTTTTAACCTAAAACTAACGACACGTCCTGCCCCATCTGACACAGTAATCAAAAACAGAAGTTCCACACTACACGACTGCATGAAATTTATATTCTCAGGTGTGCAACAGAGAAATCACATGATGGACGCTGTAGCAAAGGAAGCTAAGTGGGAAGAAACATGAACATAGGGAACACACTCCTTGTTGGAATTCTTACTTTTTTCTCTGCGTGCTTTTCTTCCGTTTTTTCTCGTTTTGGAAAAACAATTCAGTTCTGGGTGTTGGCTTGGTCGTCATCGAGAATTAATTATCTCAGGAACATACCTTGGCCGAAGCTACCCTCCATGGGGGGTAACCAGCTTTACTGCCTTCGGAATACCTAACTACAACAAACAGAAACGAAAAATGCTCACTTTATAACTACCTAAATCTAGAATTGCTAATTATAAAAGTGACCAGAAAAGTCTGACATTTAACGACCACGAAGCTGTCGCGACCAGTGCAAACGGCGGACATGATGTCCTGGAAGTCCACCTGGCGCATTCAAACAAGTTTATTGCTTCTGGATGCCGAAGTTTGAGAGGTGAAGATATTTGGCTCTCGGTCATCATATTCATGAAGATTGTGAATCTCTGATGTGCGATCGTATCAACATGCGTGAATTGTACAGTTCTGGAATCATCAACGAAGTAAATAATTTTAGCATGTGCCTGTATATTCAGGAATAAACATTATTATTATTATAAAAGATATCCGAAAACCCGATATCTTACTTCATAGTATTTCACTTCCCAGGGGTTTCTGCACTCTGTAAACTTCCAGTACATTCAAACTGTTGAAGAACTGCTAATTTCGAGTCCTTTTTTCTACTGGACGTCAACGTATTGCAAATTCGGTGACCATTCTCCCCACTTGTAACCCCAATTATCCCATCAACCTTTACTTCGCTGTAACCGCTGTCTTGAGTTCCGTTTGCAAACAGCAATGTAGCAATTTCGTCGAGGATGCGTCCTCCTGAGGACTCTGTATTGGCCACTAGTTCTTTTACTAAGCGATCTTCAGTCACTGAAAATAACCAGTATGCCAGTGCTCATTAGATTTGAGCTTTATGTAGAGTAAATTTTACTCGGTGAAAGCCGCGAATATGAATATGGATTTTGCCATACTGCATCATTGCCGTCATCTTTAAAAATGGCTTCATTCTGCTCGAGAAACAAACATTTGCCATCATTTTTCATTCTATGGGGGGAGGTGCAGTGGGGCTGTTTTGTGATAACCCTGGGAGAATCTTCAAGTTCATTAATTTTAGAGGTTACGTACTTATTAGTTGTGATATCAGACCTTGCATAGCTGAAGAACCCCCATTACCGTGTAGTCCCTCCCCTGTAAAAAGTAATTTTTGATGAACATATCCACGTCGCAAGTGTCGGAAGTACACCAAACCTCTGTAGCCATTGTCAGAGACGGATTGCATATTGGGGGATTGACAGTGTGATGTTTCTTCAGTTTGTTACGCGTTGAGCCGGCATTAGTCAAGTAAAGCTGATTTCCACTTTGGTATAAGGTTTGGATGTGCCGACAAGTTGATAGAACGGTGGAAACTATCTGGTGTGGTTGGAACCTCTGAATTCGAGCAATAAACAGCCTTTATATTTCCATAACTTCTCGCAAAGTGGGGCATAGGCTTTTGCAGAAGGCACTATAAGCTTATAATGATAGTAATAATATATTTTGAATAAGAAATTATACGAACACAGGCCGTTTGTACAAGCAACATCTGAACCTTGTTGTTATTTGTGAGTCTGGTAGAAGTAAGAGAGGATACATTGGTACACCCTATATGGTCTGCCAGGATGCAGTTATTCAACTATTGCTGGTTAAAAATATTAGATAGTAACCCTTTCGCCATATGACAGTAGTGAATAATAACACAGGCTTTATCCCCCAGTGTGAGCTTTAAGCAGGCACCTGTGATTAGACCTCTACCCTTCAATTAATGAGTCACACAATCGGTAAATGTACATAGGGCCTTCAGTTGTTTCATCAGTTAACTGTGGGACGGATTGTCTAGCGTGGGATAAACAAACAAACTGTTTAGCTACAAACTTTGAAGACCCACACCAGCAATATAAATTTCGCTGATGACAGCAGGACTGAAATGAGGAATATATGTTACCACGTCTCATTATCTGATTGTTGCTTCGAAAAGTGGAACTGTGCTGCCATGAAATTTGCTGTCTTGTAGGTGGAAATTACTGGTCCCATTCTTTCATTTTGCTCTTTCATGGATATTTATCGATTGTCGAACTGCTCAAATTTATGGACGGTCATGGCGGTAGCGATAATCCACACAGACATAAATCTAGGAGATCAATCATCCAGTGACACCTGGCGGAAAATGTTCACAACAGCGCTATGCAACAAATTTCCCTAGTACTTCATCTAGCATTGAATACACCTTGGCGTGAACACTATGCAAAACCCACCTTCTTCGGTCTGTATTTCTGCAAATGTTTATTCCTTTGCACCGTAACTTCTAATTCTGAAGGCGTAAATCTTTACTGTTGCAAACTGTACCGCTTGAAGAGAGGAAAATGTTTAAACATAGACATTCACTTGGGTTACATGATTATTTGGAAACTTCCTGGCTCTCGAAATCGTCATTGCAGGTCATTCTGGTCTCTATGGCCACAAGTATAGGAATTTATAGAAAACTGGACGTTTATCTGGCTTGACGTGGTACTATGGAGACGAGTCGAACATATTGGCTACTCGTAACCGAAATTTGGAATTTTCGCGACGTTGATGCCACCTATGGTGGAAAATATATCCGAAAACGATCCAAATTCCAACACTCTGCATATGTCGCAAAATGATATTTTCTTGTTCATTCCATAACTCGCAGAATCTTTCGGTGCTTTTAATAGAGTCTCGTGACCTCCCTTCTGTATCATTCAGGACCCGTAAATCTCTGCGATTTTTCAATATATATCTATGCCCGTAAACTGGATTCTCTCATGTTAAGTTCCTGGTGTGAAAATAAAATATCTTTGAGATGAATGGGGATTTTAATTCAGAAGTGGTACTCATCATAGACTGATATCAGTCGAGCGACCATTGAAAATCTGGGAGCATCCCCAGGCTGATATCGGTCTGTGATGAATGCTACTTCTAAACTAAAATATTTGTTTGGTATTTATTTATGTCTCATGGACTGTGTGATGACGTTATTCTTTCAATAACATCAGTGGCTATGGGATACGACATACTTTCTGACTCCAGCCGATTAAAGAACCACTTCTGGATTGGGATGGAAAGCACTGGTCACAGGTTGCTGCCCAACGTGGCGCTGCTGTGCTGCAATGACTTCTCTCCGAAAATCAGGTCATTCTTACTCTTATTATCGTACGGCTGCAGTGTAAGGTTGGAAACCTCAAATCCAGAGCTCCCTCCAAAGGCCAGGTGTCGCAAAATAATAGGAGGGGGTTCTTTGGCCCAGCGACCGGCATTGTACTTATGTGTGAACAAAAGAATGTTTATCAGGCTTCGCCGCTGCCACATTTTGGCCTGAGGAAATGGCGGAAATGGTCATTAGAAATTATGGTCCTTCAGGGACGCGGCACGGATAGTACAGCCAGCAGTTGCGAACGATCAATAGTTACCTGTGTGACATGTGTGGTAATATGTTACTTGCAAGTGAATAATGCTTCACAATTTGGGCGAAGGATATAGCTCATTCGCCATCCAGAACAATCACGTATACTAATGTTTCCGTGACAAGTGTCCGGTTCGTGCTGTCGAATCGCCCACAACCATCTAAAACCTGCAAGAAACAGTCATTTTGGTTAACTGACGTCCCCTGTAGATCAACCCTATTGCTAATGGTTCGCTGAAGTCTTCCTGGACGAGACTGTGGTTCGAAAACTCTCCAGCCTTCTTGCAGTTGAACTCAGAAACGAGGAATAATTGACGAGAATAGAGGCTACGGTGGTCAAATGATACTTTAGTGCCAAGAAATATCATCGACGGAGTTATTTTCCGGGCCGGATTCGTTTCTTTAAAAGCAGAAAATAAGAAAGCTACACGTGCAAACTGCTGATGTGACCGTACAAGCTTTCTATGGCAGAGAGATAGATAAGATTAGCAGTAGGAGTCGGTATCACAGAAAGGTATGTTTGTTTCATCCCTGATGCGTACTGATTTCAAAAGCCGTTCACACCAAATGAAAGATTGAACCCGGGCATTTATCTTGGGTTTCTATCCCTTCATGTGTCCACAATCGACCCAACTAAACGTATATTTTCTTCTACTACGCTGGCAGTTCATCTCAAGTATGTTGTGCCACTGATATCTTTTAACTACCTCAAGGCATCTGTTATGACGTGGAGGTGCGATTACCCCAGTCTATTGACCAGACTTTTTATGATGGTTCTGGGGCTTTACTGAACGCGGTTATATTTTGACTTAGGGCTTTCGCATTTATTAAACTCGGTGCAAAGAATACCTTGGTGTGGAGTTCAAAGATATCTTATTGTGCACTGTGTATAAAGTCTACGGTTGTGACGAATAGGTTAACTCACCGTCCGCCGACGTCAGATTGCTTCTACGTGCCAAACCCCTCTGAAAATTTGCTAGGAATCAGGCCACACTGAATCCTGTGGCACATAAGTTCGAAACAACTATTTCCTCCCCCTCTTTATAATAATAATAGAAATAAATATACTTTTTACACATTTCGCTTCAGAGAAGCCAAGCTACTTCTCCATAAAACTAGCGTACGTCCACTATTAGAGTACTGGCCGTTTATATTGAGCGGTATTGGCATAAAAGAAAAACTAAAAATGGAGGGTCCTCAAAGGTATTTTACAGCTGGAATACTTGGATGTGACTGCGTAGAGGACTACAATTCCAGATGCAGAACCCTAATTCCAGAAACGCTTGACGAGAGGACTCAGAATTACCCTCACGCTCTTCCTCAATGTGTTGAACAAATTCGCTTTTACAGCCATTGGTTAGTTTCAGTTCTAACACAACAATTGTTGCCATCTGTGCAACCACACCCACAGCGTTGCAATGAACTCTTTCAAATCCTGCTTGCGTGCAAATTTCTCCGCCGTCAGCCTTTGTCAGATATGGAACATACACTCTGCTAAATTGACGTCTCCCGAATCGACTTCTGAATTTAGTTGGTTAATAGTTAACTTCTTATCATCCGGCAACTTATGCGGCTTACTGGGCGCACCAACACTATTCTCTGTAGCATTTCATATGCTAGGCCTTCTTAATATGCAATGGGACATCCACCATACATGCACTGGCCTTTCTCACGAAAATCTGAAGAGACCTCCATAAACTATCACCTCAAACCAACAGCACATTCTACCCTACTCGACATAGTTTGCAAAAACAGAGGTTCTGAGCTAGCGATAGCATGGACTTCATGTTCTTAAGTGGTTAACAGAGAAAGCATGTACAGTGAACTTCATAGCAAAGAAAGTGAAGCAAGGGGAAACGTGAACATAGGAAAGACACTCCCTGTTGGAGTTCTTGCTTCTACCTCTACCTCCTGCTTTGTTTTTGTTTTTTCTCTTCATGGAAAAGCTATTCGTTTCTAAATGTTGGCTTGGTTATCATCGAAAATTAATTATTTAAGGGAAAGACCTTTGCTGAAACCACCATCCATAGAGGGTAGCCAGTGCTACTGCCTTCGAAACACCTAACTTCAACAAACGGAACCAAAGTATGTTCATTGGACTCAGCTTCATAACTATCAAAACCTAGGACTTATTCATTATGAAGGCGACTAGGGATTTCTACCGCTTACCGATCACAAGGTTGTCGTGACCCGTGGAAACGGCAGACAGGATGTTCTGGAGGTCCACTTGACACGTTCAGACAAATCTATTGCCTCTGGATGCTGGAGTTGAAAAATGCAGGTATTTGGCCATCTGTCGTAATGTTCAGCAAGATTATGTCTCCTTGATGTTACATGGTATTAGCACATATGAACTATACAGCTATGAAGTCATCAGTGAGGAAAAATAGATAGGCAATCTGTGCGCATTCCCTCATGAACTTTTCATCATTATCCTAGGCAAAAAGTACAAACTATTGTAATGGAGGTAATAGCTTCAAATATCTCTAAACATAAGGCAAGTGGTGTGACCGCGATCTTGAATCCTGCGCGCTCTTCATGTATCTCTGAAAGTATGACACACTAAAAATTACGATTACCAGGATCCCATATGATTTTGGCGGCATGGCATATTCTGGAAATCAGTCTTTACTTTGAATCACTCCGTTCACTACACCCTCTTTACACGTACACGGCACAAAAATTGCTGCTGGGCGGTTTAATAGGGTTTTCTCATGATACTGCAACATTTTCAGCCCAGTCTCATTCAATTACGGTGCACCAGGCTAGAAACCCAGTGATCGCTGGTTCGAGTCCTGCCATGACCCAGATCTTGATTTCACCTTCAGTGCAAGTCCGGCAAACCACGGCTATCTCAGATAGTCAAAATGAAAATATGGAAATCAACGAGCAAAAAGCTGAATGAAAAGTATGTGTGATGAAAATGGAACAGTTAGGTGTAAATTAATAAATATTAATGATTTAAGCGATGAGTCTCAGAAAGAATCTACTTGCATTACGGGTTCTCTTCGCATCTATGCTATCTTGTGTATTCAGTCTCTGATATTGATTATGTAGAGTATGTCCTAGGTGGGAAGTAGGCGTTTTTGCTTTCTGTTGCTTATGAAATCGATAGTTAGTATTACATACTTAGTAAGATATATTCCGGTGTATACTACTGACAAGAATACATTTAGGTAGTATATAGTGTCTTCAGCTAAAGTCATCAAACCAACTTGTGAATGTTGTAGTAAATTGTTAGTTTATTTAGATGCCCATTAACTTCTTTCCACAAGAATAAAGACCAGATTTACAGAATAAATTGCAATCATTGTATGCTGTGGCTTCATCTCACTGACAGACAGTCTAACATAAAACGAGAATTACTGTGAAGTAAAACAACCTTTTTATTTAGACAAGATGAACATGGGAGAGGAAGAGGGTAAGAAAGGGTCAAATCCGTATAACCTCAGTAATGGCAAAAGTTTCGGTAAATACACCTAGTCCTTGTAAGTTCGTTTCGTCATCGATTGCTGGAACCCTGACTAACGGACTAAAATCAACATAGAACTTTGCGCACTAGTGCATCGGCTCAAGTTGCCAGACTTCACAGTAGGACACAGAAAATAGGTGGATAGAAATAGAGTGATATCAAAGCAGACGAAGTTGTATGACAATAAACAACCTGAAACTAACGGTCAGTCCAAATATTTAAGCTTTGGAAGATTTCAGCGAGTGAATGCATCTGCGCCAATGTGACTGATTTTCAGCCATATTATCAAGAGTCCTCAACCACTGATTCCTTTAATCTCAGTGACCCCAACAATGCAGTCCACATCTCCTCACATGTCTCAGGTAAACTAGTACTGGTGAAGAAAACGAGAAGACATCAGGTCGTCTCCATACACCTCTACGTTCTCTAAATTCTTCAGCAGCAACAGCAACCGTCTAAATGTAAATGGTGCGCCTGCAAAACCGAATGGTATTTGTTTGAGTTGGTGTTACTTCTTGACTATAATAATGCTTTTTTCTCTTTATTACTTTCCTTTATTGGTAGCTTCCAGTAGCCTGAGTGGAAGTCTGGAACTGTAAATACTTTTGCATTCTTCAAACGATCTAGTATTTCAGCCACCGTCGGGATGGCACACGGCCTCGGTTGCGTTATACTATTTAACTCTCAAAATCAACGCAGAATCTATATTTCTCATTTGACTTTCTTACTAAGAGCACTGGGGAACTGTATGGGCTATCAGCCTCTTCAGTAATGCCTTCATTTAGCATTTCCTGAACCTGGGGCCCAACTTCTTCCAAATGACATGTTATTCGCCACGTTATAAATGTTGTCATTGCTTGTGCTGAACCTTGTCACAGCATCCGTAGGGGTCTCTATTCCCTGTGAAAAGTCTTTCTTATTTCCTAACCAACTTCATGATATTTGGTGCTTTTAATACTTCACCTCAACCTCTGCTACTTTACTGTTTTCCTGCGTGGTGAACGACCCGTACCTTGTCGCCACTATTCCTGTTCTCGTGTTAATAACTGCACCCACTTCTCTAAAAGATCAGCACCAAGGATTGTCCGTTGTAGATGCGTGCTCACAATGAATGAAAATCTAATTTTCCGATCTCTTCGACACAATCTGATAATCCCACGATTTGTAATACATGTCCACCAACCATGTGGACCGTTATTGCACATGTTTTTATTTTCTGAGACTTACTCTTATCTATCAGCGAAACTGCCGTCCCCGTATCTATTAGACGCACGATCTCCCTATCATTTATTCGCATTATAACATACACAGCACCTCTATCTACAGCTCCTACACATCTAGTCTGGTCAGAAAACAGAACTCCTATTACATCGTTCAAAACGTTTTCTTTTTCTCCTCTCCAGACAGTTTCTTCGCCAGTGTCCCAGTTTTTCGCATGCAAAGCATTTACCCTGTCTGTTGATATTCATTCGAATTGCAGCCACCTCCTCCTGGAGGTTGTCGATTTGTTTTTTCCAGTTATTTACTTCTGGTGACTTCACCGCAGCTACTGCCGTGCCCATTAGCTGTCTGGTGACCTTGGCCATCCCACTAATATCCTTGGTTGGGCTGCGTTGACTAGTCGTAGCTGCTGGGTGATGGCAACTGGGACACTTTTGGTGAACTGTGCAGCCAGCAATTGCTCCTGGGAGTCTTTATCCAAAGTATGAAGTGCTCGTCGAAGTAGTTTAGTCAACTTCACAGCCAATAACAGCGGATCTTCGTCAATTTCAAGTTTCGTGCACCGGAACTGTTGCATCGCCAGCTCCCTGTCCGCTGGGCTGTCAAACTCCGCCTCCAGTCGTTCAACCATTCTCTTCCAAGTCTTCTACTCTCTACGTTTCACGCCGTCATACGCTGCTTTCGCTCTACCCCGCAGCAACGTGCCAAGCACCGCAACCTTCGCTCGCAGATGCCGGCACCCACCATCTCCGCGACCAACTCGAAGTCCCTAAGGGAGACCTTGACGTTTCCATCCTTGAACTCTGCAGGTCACGGAATTTTCATCACGTTCAGAAGCAGCGACACCAGTTGAAGGAAATGAGAAAGCAGAGACGAAGGAAGAAATGTTTATTATTAGCATATGGTACAGTAGTCGTTAATATGGTACACCTTGCACTAAGACAATCATTTGCAAAATGTGCTTCATTTCCTTTTCTGCTTCTCTCTTGATTTGCCCTTCATACGCCGTCGTTGTCTCTTGCGTTGCTCTTGGCAGAATCCTTACCCATTACTGGTAATGATTTCTGCTGCCCTCTCAACACATGCTACTTATATCCATTCTTATCAGCAGCGCCCACTACTCTGAGTCTTTGGCAACCCTGGACCCTCTTCCTTCCTTACTTAACTTCATCAGCACGCTATGTAGAGGTGGGTGGTGGCTTGGGATGCCCAACACATATCTAAATCACTTCAGTCGACTTGGGCAGGTCATCTTGAATCTTCTTGCAACCTTACCCAACTTCCCCAGCATATAAGAACGTTAACGGTTTGTGACTATGCTTTCCAATATATGTTCTGTTCTCTTAACAAAACCTTTTGTGAGCTGTGTTTCAGAGCAACTTTTTTTCTGTATGCAATGGGAACAGATTGTCTGCATTGAAGTTCTGTTACAGTTTTCATTTTTTTTCAGAGCAATGTCTGGTCACCTGATATATATTATCATCATCGAAAGCTGTTTTATGCAAGCGTGTTTGTGTGATTATTGGTTTTTTTGTCTATCTCCATTGAAGTATTGATTTATAACTTTGAGAATGCTCGCTTATGGTTCGTAAATTACAATATGGTTACCAAGCTAGAAAACTCAACATCTTGATGCACTTTGATTAATATTAACTGGTTCAAAACCAATCAGCTATCTTGGCCGACAATATTCAATTGGGAAATTTGGACTGGAAAATATAATATTGGTTGATCTATAGCGATCAGTCAGTGTACCTAGTCTAATTCTACAGGCCATTCTTCGTAGCCCGTATAGCTCAGCGTTAAGGTGGCTACCTACAGCATTGCATGATAGGCATTCAGATTCCTGAAGCTGAAATCAGGTTTTTAGAGATTGCAGATACACAAACTTCTAATATAAGAAAGAGTTATCTGTCTCGTGCTGTTATATGGAACTATAACTGTAATGTTATAAATATATACCTTAATAGGTTCTACTTGAATTATTAGAACATTCTACTAAAAAACAAGAGTAGTTAGAAACCACTAACGCTTAACCTTAGATTTCTCTAGTTTGGTCAGAGTGATCTAAACATGAACGACCGTTTCGGTAGTTCGGAGCCAAGCTGTTCGCCAGTATGTGGATCACTGATTTAGTTGGCGGAATCTATAGATCATGAGTAATTTCTAACTATTCATGTTGCTCAGTAGTACATTTCGTTAGTTCGTGACACTTTTCTCTCTGAGATGACACCTTTTGATCTTAACTGGGTGGTTTCCAACAAGAAGCCTGTTGATAACATAGTTGGGCAGTTGAAAGACTGATCAGCTGTGAGAAATGCCTAAGTGGACCTTGGAATTTTTTATTATTGTGCAAATTGATTATCCTACTTGAATTATGCTGATAAAACTGTGGTCCATTTGAGCAGACACTTGACTGTCAACGAGTATGTCTCACATGATCAGTTTGATTTTATTTACAAATTGCTTGGGTCATGTGGACATTGTTCATAACTGTGGATGCTTATCTGCTCTACTGTGTCGTATCAACAGTATTCTTACTGAAATCATCCAGGTGAGACTGAAAAATATGATCTCAGACACGAAAGTATCATGATGTAACTAGATAGACAACTGGAAAAGATGCCTAGTTGGAAATTACTCACACTTATCTACAGCGTTCACTATCCAGATCAGATTTGTATTGATGTCACTCTTGTGTGTTTAGCATCGAGAATACCAATGATGGACTAAAATTCAGACTAATGATTTGGCTGTTTTATGTTTTGACCACTGTTATATCTGGCTAGTGACATTATCAGATGGATGTGAGTTGTTTTCAAATACTCGTGTTAATCAGGAGTATATTTTTGTTGGTGCATCTAGGGTGTGTACTCCTCACTATCTGCTAAGGTTAGTAAAACAGAGATAGTATATCATCAACTCTCATGCAATAGGAGTGAACATAATACTGTGTATAAGAACGATAAAGAAATCGAGAAGTGAAACCATCTTGTGAGTTCGTGTAATAGCATTCTACCGTAGGTTACAGTGTGATTTTCATCGATATGATTGGGATTTTTCTCAGTAAGATGAGTATTTTTTTTCATTTGTCGTTGAAATCTTTAGTTTCCTTCTTGTTGCGTGTTTTATTTATAGAAAACTAGGTGGTATGCGTGAATAGATGATAAAACGTGCATATTTTTTCGACTAGTGGTACTAGTGTATTCTAATTTAGTCAAATATTGCTGGACTCATTTATTTAATTGAAGTTTTCATCATGGATTGGCATCAGTTACAGAACTATCGAACTCCATGGAACAATGGACAGTTGTTTCGGCCTAGTTTGCGACTTCTGAGTAGAACGCACCCATGACTTGATGAGAGATCGAGTCCAGGATCCACAGCGAAGCTCATTAACATTTTGATATTGAGTTGAAACTTAATGTTTAATTATTTCCAACTCCAGTCGATTTGTAATATAGGGCAACCATTTAATGTTTTCTGTGAGTAACTGTCTTCACTCCCGACATCACTGGTCACGAGTTCTCATTGGAATTTCGGTTTGTTATTTTCTTGATTCAACTGAGTTTAGTCTGATCATATATGTAAAAAAATACTTAAAATCTAGTATGAATTCATTGAAGATATGCATTAAGTAGATGGATGGTTCCATTTTGTCACAGTAATTCACTGAAATTATTAGCTGGTTAACTGTTTGAAAGTGGTTTTTGTATTTCTACATAGTTACGTAATCATCTTTCCTTCCTCCTGTTTACTGGTGATGAATTTTTTTTCGATGTATAGCTATTGAGACTGAATTGAATTATTGGCGTTTTAGTCCTAAATTAAATTGATGTGATTACACGACTAGTTGACTTTTGTATAGATAACCTTATTTCTATCACCATTTTGTTCACAGTATATTATATATATGATCAGAGTTAGTTGTTTGGTAGTGGAATCAAAGACAAATGTTTCGTCTTATTTAAGAGTTATCAACCGATCTTACTTCACAGTGTTTTGATGTTTCCACTGTGATTCTAACCCGACACTCAATCCTATGAATTTTCGAGTATTATCAATTAGAATGCTGAATTAGAATAGTTACTCCTTGCTTTACTGATGATAAACTGCTACCTTTCTTTATTCAAAACAACAATCGGACACCAATATTTGTTACTTGAAGTGGAAAGGAAATGTAATTGGAGATTGGATGTTTTGTTATTGTAAACTGTTCATCTACCACGATCAGTAATCTGAAGGTTAGTCCATCGAGTCAGATATAACCAAAGTTTTACCTAAAACTAAATCATGGTTAGTCTGATATTATATATATATATATATATATATATATATATATATATATATATATATATATATATATATATATATATATATATATATATATATATATATATATATATATAGATAGATAGATAGATAGATAGATAGATAGATAGATAGATAGATAGATAGATAGATAGATAGATAGATAGATAGATAGATAGATAGATAGATAGATAGATAGATAGATAGATAGATAGATAGATAGATAGATAGATAGATAGATAGATAGATAGATAGATAGATAGATAGATAGATAGATAGATAGATAGATAGATAGATAGATAGATAGATAGATAGATAGATAGATAGATAGATAGATAGATAGATAGATAGATAGATAGATAGATAGATAGATAGATAGATAGATAGATAGATAGATAGATAGATAGATAGATAGATAGATAGATAGATAGATAGATAGATAGATAGATAGATAGATAGTTCATCAACCAACTAACCTGATGTTTGATTTTACTTTTGTTCATTCTTTGTTGTTTATTCCAAATTCTACAGTCTAGTTGCAACCTATCTACTACACAATGGTTTCCTTGAATCTGCTCAAGCCTTAGGTGAGTGGGTTAAAAAGGCTTCATCTACCGTGATCGATCATAGCAACCTTAATGATAATAAAAAGGATAATGTTTGTGATGTTAATGGTAAATTATCTTCGAAGTCACTAACCCCTGAAACACCAAATGGTTGCATTTCATCGAGGAATAGATTTATTCATGAAATGAATTCCATGACAAATTCCATGAATGGTAATTGTTGTCTTGATCGTAACAGTAACAATATTACTGCTGTCAATGGTATTAGTAATCACCATCACAATAGTAATGATTGTAGTAATGGTAGTCTTATTATTGAAGAGACAAACGATGAAGATCATCAGTCACCGATACAACTAAAAGGAGAAGAGGAACAACAACAATTCAAGTCAGCAGTCAGCCAGTATAATTTGTCGACAAACAATAGTGTCAAGCCAAGTGATACTGTCCTGAATGATTTATTTCGTTGGCCTGAAGCTGTGGATATACTATTAAGAAGAAGACACTTACGAGAGACAATTCGAAGTGGAGATTATTTATCCGCGTTGGATCAACTACAAGCGCATTTTAAAACACTATGGGAAAATGATCCATCTATTACATTTGTATTAAAATGTCATCATTTTATAGATTTGGTAAGTCTATGTTCCCACTGCTATTAGTATTCCAATACGATTTTGTGTTGTATAGGCTTATCGACAAAACTCACTGTTTTTTCCTAGGTGGCTTTTGGCATAGGTCAACTAATCTTCCTTTCTAAACAATTTATTCTTAATGAATTTATTATTTAATCAGAGTCAACACGCTAACTTTATCATTCTTTCCTGAGGTCAAACCTTGCTTTGTTAACCCGAGTAGCAAATATATTAGCCTCTCAGCTATATTAAGTAGAATCTCGAACCACCACTTTAAGTTATCACGTAAACCCTAAACGGGAAGTTTACACTCCCCTACACAGCTCAGATTAACCAACAGTTGGAGACTTCATGGGTTGATGTCATTTTTTAGGTTGACCGCTTCTAACCTTCTTTTAATGACATTGTGAAACAAGGAAATTTTTACTAATTAAATCGACTGCAAACCTGTTCTCCCATCGAATTTCTTTAACGCTCTAAGAATTTCAAAAGAGCAATCTAAGGTTGAATATAACTACCACATATCACCTTTTTATTACCACTCTAGACGGCGTTATCAGTTGACTCCAACCTAATTTAGTCAGTATCTTTGAAATTAGTTTTGAAATCTTGATGTTCTTTTATGAGATGAATAGAATAAATGAACAAACAGACGGATAAAAAGATACGAGGCTCATGTAGATGTATCCCAGCTCAACTGTTACAATTTGCAGTCACCGCAGAATGAAAACTTGAAAACTTGAAAAACATTAGTGAGTAAAAAACATCTGCAATCGGAAACATGAGAAGACGATTGCAGCGAAGGAAAACATTTTCTTTCCGACGAAATCATCCTCTTCGCTGTACATTTGTGTACATACAGTAGAAACGATAGAACATTCGGAAGTAATTTCTAATCAAAAGTCAAAGTAAATTGCATGATCGTGCGAGGTTACGTAGTGGAGACAGGTGTTTAAGGTGAGGGAAATTAACAAATGACCACAAAATAAAATATAGTTACACCACGAGGGAATTGTTTAGAGTAATCGATCCTCTAGGATGGTCACGACAAAGAATGGGGTTGTACATACTTCTTTTGGACGCATAATGATGGTTTGAATTCTTGAATGATTAATGCTGCGCCCAGATATCTTAACCTCCTTTTCTAGTGGCTTGGCCGTACTAGGTACACAATTTTGAAGGACCTATCAAAGGGAGCCAAGTGTTCTGAGTTTACTACTTGTTGGGTCACAGAGCTAAAAATGCCTTTCCGTCCTCCTCTTATCATCCACGTTGAGTAGGGTTCGCCAGCGCGTTCCACAAGCTGGCGCGTGATACGGTCTGTATACTCGGCTCTACAGAACCAAGTAGACTGGCATATATATATATATATATATATATATATATATATATATATATATATATATATATATATAATATTTGTTTAGAGAAGGCATACTTTTTTATGTGTCACTAAATAATTGGATGGCGTATATGATTTTCTTTTACCACAAGGAGGATGAAATTCCAGACATATTCTGCTTCTGCTTACACTTTGTTATTGTCGCTTTTTCTTGTTGTTGTTGTTTTCAAACCCCCATGACACTGGAATCAACATAACTTTTTTTGTACATAATTTAAACTAAATTCTCTGCGTTCATCTTTCAAGCACAGACAAGTATTCATTATGCAGTCATCTTGAAAATAGTATTTTTTAATGATAAGAGAATTTTCCTCTACAAAACACAATGACACTGTTTATAGACTAAACATGTAACTGACTTGCTCGTCAGTCCCACCTGGTTACCGAATTGCAGATATATATATATAATTTATCTTAATGGCTTTCAGTGTGCTGTAAACGTATTTCGCTACTGCATAAAACATTGACCTATAATAAAGAAGTGGATTCATTCTTATAGCAGACTGTGAACCCACAATTTTCTCTGGGATACAATGTTTAATGGTCTCTTTTTATGTCGTTTCTTTTCTACGGGTATTTCCGTACTTTAATTTTGTTTGTTTGAAATACTGCTTTGTATCTAGGAAATAATTGGATTCAGCGAGCAGTAATATTTTTTTAACGAAGTATGATCCACATGATTTTCAGAGCACTTTGGCGTGCATATTCTATTTCAGCCGTAAGAGTGCAATCCTATTTTCTAGTTAATCTGATGTATTTAGTGTGACTGCAAAGAGTCTTTTATGCCAGTCTCACTTCTATGTTTCTATTACTCATCTAAAATGCGTTCATGCAATTGTTGGAAATCACATTTTCCTGCATTCATTCATTCCGACATTTCCATTTACGATATGTTATCATCCTTATTAACTTTTTAAGCTTAATATAAGCTGATATCGAACTTTTTCTTACTGGTATAGGCTCTCAATTTTCAACCACTAAGTCCCTGATTCGAGTCCCACCGTGTCTAGACAGCCAGACAGCATCATTACTGTTGACACAATAAGTTTGTCTCATCACCCTTACTTCACGAGCTTACAAGTGGTTGCTGAGTTGTGCTCGAGTGGGCATACTTCGATTGTTATTTTTTTTACTGAGTATGTTCAATATTGCCGGTTTTTCTTTTAGCCTTCAAGTTGAGATAAAATAAAATAAACTGTCAAAACAACCAAATAAAACTACCTGTCATACACCACTTTGTCAAGACAAGGCACTGAATCACCCTTGGAGAAATTCTGATGGCTAATTCCACATTGAAGTCAGTGATGGTGTCTAGAAAGACTGTGAAAGCTTCACGATGGAATCACAAAACTCAGAGAACGCAACTAAAGCAAGACGTTCGTAACTGACCTTGATAGCTTTTAGCAGTTTGAATCATGCATAAGAATTACCAGTTATACTAATGAAGGTTCGAAATCTTAGTTGCATAGCTAGTTCGTGTGTTCTTCATTTAAGTAATGTGGAGAAATGTCCTTATGACACTCCTTTCTGATTTTGATGTTCTCATGGTATCCCGTTTGGTGCAAAAGTGGGAACTCATTATGATATACAGTATTCGACTTCTTAGCTGACCCTGCCAGCTACTATTACCTGTCATCGTTTGTAGTGTGATGATCGAGGATTTCTTTTTTTTTATCGTATACACCATTTTGCGATAAGTAAGCTTTAACAACTGTTTAGTTAGTTAAGTCATGTGATATTTCGTAGTTATTTACAGAAAACAAAATGTCTACTACAGTATCGGGAACAGTGAATATAAAAGTGCAGTCAGTATTATTGCCGCCCACATTTTTCTTATTGACGTCTTTATCAACTAAGTATTTGTTTCAGAGATGCTGATAGATAGCAAAAGTACAGACATAAAGAAAAAAATCATGAGTCGGTTATAGTCACTGGTTTTATTGTTTGTTTTTTTAGGAAGTGGACGCGATTATAGTGTTGATAACTGATACTGCCCTTAAGAGTGGGAGGTCAGTGTGTTTTCAAGCGTTTTTTTGTGTGTAAAAACTATTGGTTAACCCACTTTGATTAACCAACGTAGCTTCTAAAGCTCTCTTGACTCGTTAGCTTTCTGATGACAAAGAGTACCAGGTGATTTTTTGACAACGAATGGTATCGTTCATTTTCCCCCCTTTATATTCTGGAGGACGATGGGAACTACACTTCAGTTACATTTCTTTCACTTAGCATGGGTTCCTATGCAACTAGTATTATTAATTGGTCATCAGATTGCCACTGTCGACTAAATTATCCATACTTTTAGTCTTACATTCCTCCAATAAACTTTTCTAATGTTTCAAAATTACATGGATGATTATGAAACTGTCTCATTGGTTTAAGCAATTGACTTTCAACAAAGGGATCACGGGTTCATACCTCTCTCCACCTACCGAGGTTTGGACAGCCAACTGGTGTCATGAGCGTGCTCATGGTCGATGAGTGGAAGTTGATTCTTCTCCAAAGTGGTTATTACAATGTGTTGTCACTTTCAGGGGTAGATTATATGGTAACAGAAAAGGGTCGTAACCGTGTGGAAGGTAAAATCTGTTTTGCATAAGTTAGTGTTACCACACTGGATAGAAGTAGTACTGTGACAGCTTTTACCATACCATCAATATTACTACGTAGTTTTTAACTTGTTCGAACTCAGTGAATACCGTTAAGATTCAGTTTTGACTTCCTAATTGCGTACCTTAAAATCTGTTAATTACCCTCAAGACTATATATATATATATATATATATATATATATATATATATATATATATATATATATATATATATATATATATTTCTTTTGTTCGTAAAGAGTTGCAGTAGAGTTGTATTTATTTACTGTAGTATAATTTGTTCTTCACTCCATATATTATGAATCCCGAATCACTGTTTTTGTTGAATTACGTTAGATAAAGCAGGATTAAGTTGTAAGACGTGCATGTAGTATCCACTTTCAAGAAGTCTCCGACCGTTGGTCCGAGTCGTAATATAGTGATGGTATAATCGCTATCTGGTTCAGGTCCTTGAGATGTTGAGAGATTTTCGTTAATATGGTTGTAGGTGCATGGACTCTTTATAGTCCTCTAAATATTTATCATTTTACCAACTTTCATGTGATTATTCTCTTTTTTCTTCACTTTTGGTAGTAAAAGGTTCCAAGGCATTGACAACAGCTTAAGGTCATTGCCGTAACGCTCGAAAGTTTGTCAAAAAGTGCTAAAACTGTATAACATGGAAGCATTTTATAGACAAGCGGTTGAGCAGTTGTTAAATAGTGTCACTCGTGGTGTTTAAGACTGCATAATTATGGAAGTCATTTGACAAATGCCTCAGTGTTTGAGCGCTACAGCAATGGCCTTCAAACGTTTTCAACGTCTGAAAACCACTGCCGTACTATGATGTATAACATATAAAACTGTGCAAGGCTCTGCGTTGATTCTTCTGTCTCTATCTATGAAACCTCTGAAGAGTTTCTATACTGACCTAGGTTTTTAAAAGCACATTAGTCTTAGACATCTACCTTGGCACTTGTTAAGTATTCGAAGATACTTTCAGTGTTTACCAGTGAGTTGTTTCGCTGTCACTGATTAAGTGATATTATCCACTTAACTACACAATCCCACATATTATCTAAATTATAACCATAGAAGAATTCGATCCTGTATAGCAACGCGAAAGTAAAAGTATCAAAACAACAACTGGTACTCGTTGCACAAGAGTTGGCTGTCGTGCCCCCGTAGTTTAGTGTATAACGCTTAAGCCTTTGAAGAGTTGAGTACTAGGTTCGAATCTCAGTGGGAACAACATCATTCACTGAAGTTCGGATGCATCCAGCTGACGAGTTTCAAAAGGGGCGAAATGAGCGTCCTGGATTCCACTGCTAGTCGCCAAGATGAATGCAACATCATGAGTATCCGGCAGTGTCGAGTCATCTCCATAGGAGCCCATCTGTCGACAAAGGTTGAGTATTTCAACTCAGTATAGCAACGGGAAACTACAAGTATCAGAAATCATACTTTTGTTATTCGTCCTATTTACTTCCATATCTTTCCTGTTCCTGCCTGGATTCAAGTTACTTTTCTTATTTACTGTTGAGTCATTTGGTTGAGAACTCTTACTTCATATATTATGGATAGAGATTGCTTCGTCATTTATGTTTGCTGGATAATTTGCTCACTTCTTGTTCACATAATTGTTTTCTGCTTAACTGAGGTTCGGAAGGTTTTTCTCCAGTGGATATACTGTACTCACTGTTATGTTGTTGTTATTTTTAAAAATAATACTTCAGACTAGATTAATGGTGAATTCAATTCATTTCGGCTATTTTATACTTTTAGTAGGGCGTGTAAGAAGCAGGAGGTATTTATGTTCACACTTCGGTTAGATGTTTTTCTCTTCTTTTCTTCATAATTATATCTTATCTGTAGTTTCCTGGGTTGCATAAAGGTATTTCCTTTTAACCTAGTTCAATATTGATTATGAAGATTTATTGTCACTGAGACAATTTGTTTGTGTCGACTCATACAAGTAACCGGTGTTCTCAATATAACTAGATGTAAATATTTCACCCAATTATTGCCTTCATCGTCATCATTATCATCTCAGTAGATATTCTCTGACTTGAAGTCGGAAAAGATGAAGTTTACAATTAATTAGATGTATTTTACATGAATCACTTTGCCAGTATGGTACAATTCGTGTTTAGAAATGGCATTAGATGTATGTGAATTAGGTACATCAGGTCAAGGTCGTGGGTAGGCGGTCACCCAACTGTAGGACTTATGAAGCCCGTATAAGGCCAACTGATGCCTTTTTACGCCTTTATCATATGCCATATTTTTATACTGCACTTTTAATTGATGGTCAGAATCATAGTGATTTAGCCTAGCATAAAGCATTCAGGCAATAGATCATTTTAAACGTGGTTCTGTGGATCGCTTTTTGAGGTAGAAACAGTTTTTGTTTCTATACGTATTTATTTCTCATTTTTGCTGCGGGATTACTTGAGAATATAAGCAAGCATGATGCTACTTGTATCCGAAACAAGTAGATAAATCAGTATGCCAATGTAGAGTCTCACGCGAAAGTGTTTGCATTCAAGTTAATACCTTATCCTACGGCAAACGAATATCTCACAATTGCTGTATTTGTTAGAAACGGGGAAATTTTAACTGGTACCTGTACAGCCTTGGTGGAAATTACTGCTTTTTGTTGCTTTAGCTGCTAACATCTGAAATGAAAGTTTTTTAGTACTATTTTGCTTGTAGCCAAGCACCGCCTCAAGATGTATGCACTAATAAGATAAAGTACCACTTATTTCCAAAAATATATGCTTATTTTTTTGGTACAGATAATTATCCCTGTATTACAGAGTTTGACTAGTTAAAATCTGGTTGATTTGCTGATTACCAAGTTTTGATTCTCGGACTTACTGTTTCCAGTTTTCATTGAGGTGCCAAGCAGCTATAAACCCTAGGAACTTGTGGACCATGGCAAACTATTTCTCTTATGGTTGCTATGTCGGTCGGATCTGGCATTGTTTCGTAACGGTACAATTTACCATCGCTCATATGAGCACATCATGGTGAAACATGGAGTAATAAAGGAGCATAATATAATCCATATTCTTAGAAAGTCATGAAAAGAGAAGGGAGGTCAAACAAATACCGAAATATTATCTTACCATTGAGAGGAAGATGATGTGCGTATGCATCTGCGCCACTGAAATGGATTCTGAATCATGTCACAACCTGCCACCATAATTTTATTTGTTCTACAAACTCTAACCGGTGAGACTGCATTTCCCAAGCGTCTCAGGTCAACAGTCACAGACTTGATATCATGTGGATGCAATAGTGTTGGTTGGCAAAAGTCACTGAACATTTATGTATTCGTTCAGAGATTGCTTCTACCGCTAATCCTCCAAGACTGATTTAATCCAGCTTGCTGAGTAAGTGAATTGATCAGCACATGCAAGCACTTCACTTCCGGTTGTCAGACAAGTCACTAATACAAACCAGTCTCGAAGCAATGACATTATATTTGGTTGGTAAGAGACGCACCTCGAACGTTTTCGAATTTCTACTGAGTGTTTAGAAGACGCTGCATATTGTCAGTATATTCGTCTGATAGAATTGTCCCATCTACGTACTCTGGAATCTGCTAAGGAGTTTGCTGTGACACGGTCGATCCTTGTAATGTCAGGCGAAGATGGAGAGGCAGAACTCAAATAAAGACTGAGACAGTGGACATGTTTAATGCACGCCACTCGAAATTGGGTAACGTACGTACCCGACCATCCTTTTCAATGACAGCTACTGTCAGAAAACTCCTCATCTTTGGAGTCTAATGTCGCCTCCACATTTAGAAATATAGCTGATTTTAGGCACCTGTAAGTGTTCATTTGTTCCTGACGAAAGGTGAGCATCGAGTCGATACACCGACTAACAGATTTGAAACCTGCTTGGTTTTCTTGGGTTCGCTGTTCCCAAGCTTCGCTTTGACGTCAAATGATTTTACAAACTACAACCCTAGAAACTGCTAGTTAGCAAGATTCCTGTGTGGTTATCATAAAAGAGTTTCTCACGTTTCTTGAAGACTGGAACAATCCGGGATTGAGCCCAGTGAGAGGGAAGCATATCTGATTCGCATACCCTGACTAACACTTCAGTCAACTTGATCAACAAACCACGACCACTGTCCCCAATACCTCCCATACTAGCACATATGCACCTGCTACCCTTCATAGTTTCAGATTACTTACAGCCATCTCAACTTCGGGAGGATTTGGAGGTCCCTTCGTAATGTTCTATTTAGGATCCAACTGAATGGTAGGAAACGGTTTAGTAGCTAGATGCCAGTTGAACTGTTCTTCTAAAAGCGTCATCCATCGTTCCAACTGGCTTCCCTGTAAGTGAATGGCAGATCAATCCATTTCTACCTTGATTTCACCATGTGTCGACGTTTTCTTTCCATTCTTTCGATAAGCCTAGATGACCGTCTCCTGTTACCTATCATAGTTGCCTTTTCTATAACTTTGACCTTTGCTGCCCATCACTGGTAGTTATAATGTGATTTTCTCCTTTATTACAAAGTGGAGTGATCGACGATCAAAAGCAGGATGAGTAGCTAATTCGAATCACTCTAACGACTTCTGACCAATGGGTTACAGACTAGGTATTCTTCCGCCTACTAAATTCTGATCATGCGGGCATTTTAGGCTTTACAGAATAGGTGGCACATCTTAGAGGATACAAACATTATACACAGTCGAGTTACTTGATCGTAAGAAAAATATCTACATTTTCCTTGTTCAAGTTATAATGTAACTTAATGCAAGCAGTAAATGTTAAATAACTCGACCAAACAAATGTAACTGCTGATTTATCTCGTTTTGGTTTTTCAAGAACCTTTATTACCTCTCTTGAACTTGAATCACCTCCGTAGTTGTACTCTAACAAACACTTGAAACAATACGGCTAACTCATATAGAGACTTCACTTTCATGTTACTCTGTTGCCTCTTTGAGTTCCACTCTCTACTTCTATCTGAGCCAGCATAAAATCACAGCCCTCATACACTCGGTAGTCCACTTAGTCTAGTACATCAACCTGTAACAAAATACCATAAATTTGCAGTACCATACATCTTCCAGTATCTTACTCTATCTATCACTTGGTCATCGGACACTGAAGTGTTGTACTCGCAATACCAAGTTGAACAGCTCGTGAGAGTCATGCACAGAAGAGGAGGGGGTCAATCATCTTCGCTGGGCACATTCCAGGAAAGTTTTCATTGTTTTCTACAATACTTTTGTTGCACATCAGTACAATAGATCTTTGTAAGTTGCTTAGTTATGCTCAAGTCAACAAGTTATTGAAATTGTTACAGACAAGCGTTGTTGGTAGTATTGATAGAAGAACCAGTGCACTGTGTAGATAATCGAATAAACAAAGAGCAGATAAATAAACACAAGATATATAACTTGTTTGATATAGACTTTTTTTTGCCTTAGTCAACTTATATTTTTCTTCATTGAATATTCTAAATCATTGTACTTCTCTTCCTACTTGTGTGTGTGAGAGAGAGAAAGGGAGCATGATCATTTAGTGGTAGTAATGATCATACGATTGGAGAGAAAGACTTATGATTTGTATGTTGTCTTCGATATCTGCGTGGATTTTCACCTCTTTCTGTAATGCTTGCTGTATGCCTTTCTCGAAGTATAAATATATGGTCTGTATGCACACCGGTGTGTCTGACAGCCGTTAATCAATAATAATAAACCTAGCTGAAATCAACACTCAATCAAACTAACCACTTTTTACGTCGTCAGGAAGATGTCATCTATCCATCCAAATCAACATAGGACCAAGCATTGCTGCGTAACGATCCGAGTTGCCACACCCCATATCAGTACATCAAGTAAAATGGCAGTCAAGTGGAGGATGAAGAAAAGGAAATTCAGTCTAAAGAAATATAAAGTACTAAAAGAGAGAAAGGAAGAATGAGAAAATGGTGAGATTCGGTATTGCGTTAAGGTGAGGATAATGTGTATATGCATCTGCGCCACTGACTTCGGTTCTCAGCCATATCACCTAGAGTCTCCAGCAGGCAGATGTAGAAGGAACTCAATTGGCGTAAGGCCTATTCCTCAGAATATTTGGCTGTGACTGATTAAATCAAACCATGGTTACTTGTCTAAATTTAATTATGAGATACCGAGTTAATTATTCCTGTAAATGAATATTCTCTATGTTTTCGTACCGACAATAACAACTGATAAAATGTCTCCAATTTATTTAGGATAAGCTCGGCTTTGGACGCGAAAATATACAAGTAAGTGGTCCAAATCATACTGAAATTCCCTTGTGATGATCACTGCTGGCTCAGGTGTTATTTCCTGGCGTAAGCACTTACGTTTCAAAAGACATATTCTGAGTTCTAAGTCTGCTCCAGTTGTTTCAGCCTGGGTAACACGGTAATGTCATATGCCCTTACATACTGCTACCCACAGTCTAGTGAAGAACCATGAAGTGAGTTGTGAATCTCACCAGCCCATGCCCCAAAATCCTCTGGTATGCATTCACAGCCTTAACGCGTTAGTGGTGTTTTCCACAGCAGTGAAAGGGAGAAAACGAATTTCCGGAGCTTATCACCGGATTATTGGATACTGAGGGTCCATCTAGGGAGTTGGAAAACCCTTATTCCAAACTAATGGTGCATATGGGCTCCACGTTCTGGAAGGAATAAACGGTGTATGAACCCATTTTGGTCGCAGACAACCATGGAAATGCTGCTCCTGATGTTGCTCCACTGTCTTGTTGATTAGACTTAAAATCAAAGACTAGGAGAATGGTCCCTTAAGACAACCACTTGCTTCGATTCATGTTTCTGGGTAATATCTCAGGCCTCATACCAAATATGAAATTACAATATACAATGAAGATTTTGAAACGCTCAATCAACTTTTCTGGAAATATTTAAACCTTCTACACTGCGAACAATGTAACTAATTGTTCAGTTTATTGTTGTTATATTGTCTTTGTTGTTTTTACATATGGGCTGCGTTTTTTATTATTGTCATTGTCGCTTTTGTCTTTAGTTTGATTTCACTCAGCTGATCTCCATTGTTTAGACTTTCAAGCCGTATACACCATTTTGAGTCACTAAACAGTCGCCCCATAAAGCTGTCCTCCAGTGCGATATCTGACTTTGTTATCCTGAAACCACACTTATTGTTCAGGCTTGCCACCGTCAGCGTTCGCACCTTGATCCAGATAGGACAACAGACAGGTTTGGCTAGGACTCTAGAAATCCTTGCTACTGATATATGCTGCATTTCAGAGAAACGCTTACAAGATCCCAGTGAGGTGCGTTGAATAAGTTTATAAGTTCCCCCAGACGTCAGCTCGAAAAGTATTTTCCATGTGCATTTGTCTGTGGACCCTGTGGCATCGGCAAACAGCCTCACTGGTGTCCCTGTCGCACTAAACGCTTGAGCCGAAGCTGTACTATTCGACTGGATCCCCATCAACAGTCATCTGTGTGCTGCAAAACTAGAAGGTTCATCTCGATTAAGTAGTAACCGGTAAGAGAAACGATGTCTTTTTATCATCTCTGCCAAGGCTCTGACAGATTGCATTCTCCGTTAAACCAAGGATGAATTCTATCATCAAATGAATAATCTCAACAGATATCATGGTGCTAGCCGGGGACGTGAATGCCCACGTCGCGTGTCTGGGCTTAGAGGAGAGCCGTTTAGATGTCCAATGGGGACTAGTTGGCCCCAGGTGGGATAATGTGGATCATCTTCTGCAGCTCTGAGGTCACAAACTATTTCTAGCCAGCACAAACTTCTGGCACAGCCGTTGTACCACTCAAGCCTGCACTCAAATAGATCATACTGCAATCAGCTACCCATGGTGTGAGTGCATACAGGACTGCCACTCCATATGGAGTACTTGTCTGGACTCAGGTCATAATTTGGTGTGTGCTGAGCTCGTCTTGGGTTTTGGTGATTATAAAAATCATCGTCGATGCAAGAAAATTAGCTGCACCTAACATTGCAGCTCAGTGCCAATTCAAGCTAGATTTAAGGATAGCTACCGATCCTCCAAAAAATGTAGACGAGCATTGGCTGCACTTGCGAGACGTCATGAAAATGGCAAGTAAAGCCGCCTTTAGCTTGGAAGAACATCCTATTAATGAATACTGTGTCTCTGCGAGTTCCCTGCAACTTTTTGACGCCCGTCAGACCATTAAGGTGGATAGCAAATGCAATGATTCGTGTAAGTCTCTTACATGAAAGATTACACAACCCCTATACAAGGACTTTGAGCCCTGATGGTTAGAACGTGCGAGTGAGATAGAAGTAACAGTTACATCTAGCGGGAATCAGAAGCTGTTCCAGCTCATCCTAGCCCTGGCAGCAAGAAGTCTAGTGTCAGTAAAACGGTCTATCAGGTAGATAATACGCTGACAAACAGTCTTCAAAAACGCCTCTCCGAGCTGAGGATGTGAGATGACTGTGTGTTCGATCATCACTGTCTCCGTAGGACTGCTCGTATCCGGTGGCAACACAAGGCAAGTAATTCGGGGGTATGACAGCGTGTGTTTGAGCATGATGGTGGAGATCATCATTCAATAAGTGAAGCTATCTGGAAACACTGGCTTCAGTGGCTTGGACATGTGTTACGCATGTTATCCCAACGGCTTCCACGCCGTTCACTGATTGCTAACCCTAGTATTGGATGGAAGAAGCGGAGTGGTGGCCAGTTTATGACGTGGCGCCGTGGGGTGAAGGATAGTTGTATCGGGTTAGCATCTGCTGGCCCATCACGGCCCTCTGGGTGGAGCCCGAGAGATCACGTGGCCTACTGGTTTCAGACGTTAGCAAACACGGCTCGGAATCGAAACGGGTGACGGTTATGATGTAGCTTCCTACCTTCTGCGTCTGAAAAGTAATGAATGTTTCGTTTTGAAATGCCTTCCTAATTATTCTACTCTTATTCTATTTTCTCTTTTTTTATCTACTTTCCTTCGCTTTGTATCTTCATAATGTTGTTATATTATGTTGGCTGGCGCTTTTCTTGGTTTCCTTGCTGTACCATGTTTGTATTCTAGTAATAATAATGGTGGTAATAACAATGATAATAATAATCACCAGCCCATTGTGCTTCATGAGCGTAGGAACATTTTACTGAAGAGAGGGACCTACTATGCATCCCGAATATGTAAGCTGGCTATGACTGTAATTGAATGTTCGAGCCCTTGTCGAATTTCACACTATGCGACTTATGACTAGGCGATCTACTTGATTCGAAAATTTTCCACCGATGAAATTGCATCAGATTACGCTTTTCGACGTTGTTTTAGTCATTCAAATAAGTTCTGAAGCTGTACTGTTCGGTTTCGTTTTAAAAATGTTCTCAACCTATCGCTTTCAGAGTTCGCGAAAAATGAAGAAAAGCAGTACGAGTGGGTGGCAATGGTATCTTAAGCGCATAACAAAACACGAAATGATTATTTCCAAATTACTTAGCACGAACTTCAGATCTTTGCGGAAAAAAGGTGGAATACTTTCAGTCACTTTTATCCTCTCATATTTATCGTAATCTTGGTGAGAGACAGCACTGCAAGAAACTTGACTTTATAATCTACCTGTTGATAACCTAGTCTCCTTAGATGGTTTAACAGTGTTTCATCTGGATCTGTAGAATATAAAGATGAAACATGATGGAGGTGTAGCTACTATTTTCAATATCAAATCATGGGTGATTTAGCTTCTCTAGTGACAATACTAATAACATTGCTGTTCCTATTCCCGATCACTCTCAACAATCTATGAGGATTTCGGCTCTTGTGACGGCAGCTTCTCTTTATCACATTTGGCTTCATAAATGGCTTTGTTAAACATAAAACTCGTAAATGAGCTGTGACGCTAAATTATGACCATTGCGTTATACCTGTTTTACCCAAAGTATACTTCAAATTAGACAAGAAGGTTTTCTCATATCTTCCTAAGAAAAATCATCATAGATACTATTGACAGAAAAACATACAAACTGGGATACGTTTATCGGGGAGGCGTTACATGATACTGTCATTAGTGCCATATACTACCTCAAATTGTCTCTTGATATGTTCTGCTTAAAAGAAACATCCTTCCAGAGATTCAACATACTTTCTTTTCCCTAATTCAAGAGGCAGCAAAAAGAGAAGAAGGAAAGTCATAAATGGTTAGTAACTCTCCTGTTGGAAGAATAAACTTACACAAAGTCCGATATAAAACAACTGAACACAATATGTAACCGCCTGTTACTTTGCTACCTGCTGTGACCTGTGTGCTCCAAGGTGCTGTAGTTTCTCTTTTCTTTTCTTGCTTGTTTCCGTATAGCTCACCTTATTCTTGTAGGACTTTCAGTTATTTTACGATAAAAGTTTTCCCAGTTGAATGGTTTTTAAAATATGAAATTGGTTATTATCTTTTCGCGATCTTAAGCTAAATCCTTTTAAATCTTAAACAATCTATTTTAGTCTCACACATGTACAAAAATTCTATGAATTCACCGTATAAGGTGTCTTTTAGCTTATGTAATCCTAGCGTAGTGTATTAGAATAAATAACAAAATAAACAAAGATCTTGTATAATTCCTCAACGTTTCTATCTTGCTAGGATACGCTCAAAATCCTGTGAATTCCTTGTTACATAGTTTTTGTAGTGCATTCTTGGTACATAAACCATCGAAAATATATCGCATTATCGATCTTGAATTAGCTTTTCCTGTGATCTTTTTTTGGCATTATCATAACTTGTTGACTTCAAAAAATGTTTCTCTTAAGACGTGGAGTGAGGAAGTTGAACTCTCTTCCACAACTCATCCTCCACATTCTCACTCCTTTAATGCATATCCGTCTTTATTCTTCATGCTAATTCATTTCTGGCCTGTTCAAAAAAGCCCTGTTACATCGTGTAGGGCACAAGAAAGTTGTCAGCAAGCTTAATTTGTGTGCCTGAACTCACAGATTTACATTATAACTAACCGATACTTCGATTAATACAACCATGTGACGATGCTGAGCAACTTGCTCCTCATATGAGTAATTACAATCACCCAATCATACTTAATTAACATGCACTAATTAGTTTGAGACAACAAGCCATGGTTAGATTTAGTCAGTTACAGCTAAACATTCTGGGGAATAGACCTTACACCAATTGAGTTCCTTCTACATCTGCCTGCTGGAGACTCTAGGTGATATGGCTGAGAACCGAAGTCAGTGGCGCAGATGCATATACACATTATCCTCACCTTAACGCAATACCGAATCTCACCATTTTCTCATTCTTCCTTTCTCTCTTTTAGTACTTTATATTTCTTTAGACTGAATTTCCTTTTCTTCATCCTCCACTTGACTGCCATTTTACTTGATGTACTGATATGGGGTGTGGCAACTCGGATCGTTACGCAGCAATGCTTGGTCCTATGTTGATTTGGATGGATAGATGACATCTTCCTGGCGACGTAAAAAGTGGTTAGTTTGATTGAGTGTTGATTTCAGCTAGGTTTATTATTATTGATTAACGGCTGTCAGACACACCGGTGTGCATACAGACCATATATTTATACTTCGAGAAAGGCATACAGCAAGCATTACAGAAAGAGGTGAAAATCCACGCAGATATCGAAGACAACATACAAATCATAAGTCTTTCTCTCCAATCGTATGATCATTACTACCACTAAATGATCATGCTCCCTTTCTCTCTCTCACACACACAAGTAGGAAGAGAAGTACAATGATTTAGAATATTCAATGAAGAAAAATATAAGTTGACTAAGGCAAAAAAAAGTCTATATCAAACAAGTTATATATCTTGTGTTTATTTATCTGCTCTTTGTTTATTCGATTATCTACACAGTGCACTGGTTCTTCTATCAATACTACCAACAACGCTTGTCTGTAACAATTTCAATAACTTGTTGACTTGAGCATAACTAAGCAACTTACAAAGATCTATTGTACTGATGTGCAACAAAAGTATTGTAGAAAACAATGAAAACTTTCCTGGAATGTGCCCAGCGAAGATGATTGACCCCCCTCCTCTTCTGTGCATGACTCTCACGAGCTGTTCAACTTGGTATTGCGAGTACAACACTTCAGTGTCCGATGACCAAGTGATAGATAGAGTAAGATACTGGAAGATGTATGGTACTGCAAATTTATGGTATTTTGTTACTGGTTGATGTACTGTGGGATGATCGGCGTGTCTAATGAGTTGTTTATCTTGTAGGCGTTACTACCATGTGAGTACGTGAATGGAGTGTGGTGCTATCACCGTGATGTCTGAACTTCGTTCGATCACTGGAATTTCCCCTGGCTTCTCTATTCGGGTAGTTTCGTGGTTTGGTATGTTCAGTTGTTCATTTTGATATTCTGCGGTGAGTCAATAATTGACTTTTTTGAAGTGAAAATCCCCACTCAGGTCATCAAATATCTAAATTTCTGACATAGTCCTGTTAAGGGAAGACGCTGACAAGATGCAGAGTCTTCTGAACACTTTGAGTGACAATTTGAGAATGTTTGGGATTCGGTTTTAACCCTCCAAATGCAAATTTTTGTTCCAGGACTGGTCTTCAGCGGTACCGCGGCTGACAATAGAGAGTGAAGTGGTTGAGGGTGTCGACCACTTCACTTACCTGGGAAGTAGGATCTGCCCTACCCTGATGGGTTAGTTGCCGATGAGATCTCTGCACGGATACAAAGGACTCGATTGGCTTTTGTCAATTTACGCCACCTATGGCGCCTTCTGTGATATCCGTTTGTCTACTAAGGGTCGTGTGTACTGGACCTGCACAACAGTCTGGTCTGTTCTACTATATGGCTGTGAAACATGGCCATTGAAGGTGGAAGACATGGGAAGGCTTCAGGTGTTTGACCACCGTTACCTTCGCAGTATAGGCCGTGTTCCGTGGTGTCACCACGTGAGTAACGCAGAAGTCAAGCTCAGGTGTAGGGTTTTAGGGAGAAGAGGTAAGTCAGCTGACACGGTTGTGAACCTTGATCGACTGAGATGGCTGTCTGGGACATGTGTTACGTATACCTAGTCACCGATTGCTCCGTCACACAATGTTGGTCGAAGTAGGTTCAAGCTGGAGAAAGGCTCGAGGTGGCCAGACGAAAAAATGGCATCAATGTATGAAGTGTTTAACTGTTGGTTTGAGCCATGTGAGGTGATGCAGACTAGGTGGTTGGGGTCTGTGGGACAAGAGGAACCAGAGGTTGGAGACTGACTCTAGTGATCACATGGCTGAGAACGGATGTCATTGGCGCAGATGTATACAGACATTATCCTCATCTTAACTACACCATACCGAATCTCACCATTTTGTCGCTCCTCTTTCCTTTCTTCTCGTACTTTATATTTCTTTTGACTGCATTCTCCTTCACCTCACTACCTTTTTACTTGATGTACTGATATGAGGTGTGGCAATTCGGACCGTTTCGCAGTAATGCCTGGTCCTATGTTGACATTGATTGATTGAATATCTAGATTTTCAAAAACTGGTAACAATTCTGGGGATGGTGATATTGTTAGGAACTTTGAGACGAAAATTGTTCGTGTTCATTCAATGCTGGTTTGCTAAATGTGATAGGTATTCGCAAACGCTGCATAGTGTCTAATTATTTGACTTTTTTAATTAGGTGCGCTAGAGACTTCATCGTTTCTGCAAGATAGTAATCTCTTTATGTTTTGGTTGCATGTGACGGAGTTTTCCTTAGCAAATAACCTAACCAATGAACTTGAATGGGTGGTTGGTATTTTTATGTTTGGTTGCTCTGAATTTTTTGAGGAAATATCTGGTTATGCAAGTTTCATACAATAAAATCTTGATGTGTGAATGGTTTTCAAGTGGGGATAGCTTATGAGAAAATTATTTTGAAATTGTCTTCATCTGACTACAGAATCTTGTTGTCCTTTGATGCCGAATATATTGAAAACTGAGAGGAAGACATTTCCAAAGGTGTATATTTCTTTCTTTTTCACACTTCCTTTTTAAGCATTTCTCTCCATCCTGCATGCTGATAAATTTTGGACTATTTTAAATGGCACTTGAACCTTATGGTCAAATATTTTCGTAAGGTTATGCTAGTTTCTACACCTTGGTATATGAAAAATGAAACTTGTAGAGCATTTGTACCTTATGAATAAAAATCCTCTGTTTCTCCTTTGTTACAAATCCTAATGAAGACATTTTTTCATCTACACTAATTGTACAATGTATTATTTTGCAATCTAATTATTTAGTCATCTTTTTATTGTAGATACGTCGGCATTACACAACAAATTCTTCAAAAGAATCTATTTGTCCCAATAAATTGTCAACAATCTATTGGAAAACATTACAATCCAACGGTATAGATGTTACTCATCGAAATAAGCAAAAACGACTGAGACCGTCAAATTCATTGGAATCCTCACCTGAAACAACCCGAAATGAGAGTGAATGTAAACCTGTTCATCTAATGAATTCTAATGGTAATCATGTAGGCAATTCAGATTTAGGAACAAATTTCCTTGCAGAAACTAACACTTCTACTATAGCTAACAATAATAGTCAACTTTGTCGATCAGTTGCCAATAATTGTGATCATTCACATAGTCTATCAAATTATCAAGCACCTATTCGTCTACCTTTAGAATCAGTCCCTCATCCTCAATGGAATGATGGTCTGCTTTCTTCATCAGCTGATAAGTATGCTTCTGAGATTTTACCGTCAGTCTTTCCAAAACATAATTCTTCCTTCACTGATGTTAATGTAATAGCAACGAATGGTAGTGTTTTTGTCACTTCTGGTACTGTTGCAACAAATAATTCTTCTGAAATCATTTGTCCTGTTGTATTCCCTTCATATACCGAAAATAATTTTATTAAAGTAAGATTGTTTATTTATTTATTTAACATCGATAATCATTTATAAAATATAATCACATGCAAGTTCTTGCACTAGACCGTGAACTACACTCATTAGTTGTTGTGTGTGGGTGTATGTGGAGGAGGGGGGATTACTGTCTTGGTTGTATTGTGTTCTCTGAGCTGCGTTGTTTAGTTGTCGAGCTTTCATCGTCTTTCTAGACGACATCGTCAGCACTAACTTCTGTATGAAGTGAGCTGTCAGTATCCCTCCGTGAGTGTTTTAGTAGCTTGTCTTGACGAAGAGGTCTATGATTGGTTGTTTCCTTTGGTTGTTGTGTCATTGACTGTACAGATTTTCCTGTTGGCTGTTCCTCTGCTTCACCTCTGACCTTTCTGTCGTTTATCATCTTTCTTATTGGTTGATAGATTGAGTCTATGTCTATACATCTATTGATTGCTGAATGCCAAGATTCTAGGAAATTTCTGATATTCTTTGTGTTTCCTCTCTCCGTCCAAAATTTCTACATTGTCGAAATTGAATTCATGTCCGTAATTATCCACGTGCATTGAAATGAGTGATGAAATGTCGTGACGTTTGATAGCCAATTGGTGTTCATGTAGACGAAGGTGAAGAGGGCGACCACTTTGTCCAATGTAGTGTTGACTACAGTTATTGCAGTTGATTTTGTAAATGATATTGGGTTTGTCTTCTTTGCTTGTTGCATCCTTTGGTCTTCATAATAGTGTTTGGAGGGAATTTGCTGGTTTATGAGCCACAGCAATTCAAAGTGGTCTCAGCAATCTTGTTGTGATTTCTGAAACATTCTTTATGTATGGTAGGATGATGCGTTTGTTGATTTCTGTTGATGACTTTGTAGTTGGTGATGCACGGGATAGGCATCTTCTGTTAAAGTTTCGTGGGTAGCCGTTCTTTTTTAGGATGGACATCAAGTAATTTTCTTCGTTTCCCCGTGAAGTTGTTGTGCTGCAGTGTGTTCTCGCTCTTCTGAATAGAGTCTGCACGCAACCGATTTTGTGTTGTTGGGTTGTTGCTATTGTAGTTGAGGACTTGGTCAGTGTGTGTTGGGTTCCTGTACACTTGGGTTTCCAGCTTCCCCGTATTTGTTCTATTGACCAGAACATTCAGGAATGGTAGTTGGTTGTTTGATCCTTTCTCCATTGTGAATTTGATATAATTGAAAACGTTGTTGATCAAACTGTGGGTGTTTTTTATGTCATTCTTTTTAATGATGACAAAAGTGTCGTCTACATAACGAATCCAAATTTTGGTTTGATCACAGGTAGAATAATGGCTTCTAGTCTCTGGATCACTGCTTCTGCTATTAATCCGATATCGGTGATCCCATTGGAGTTCCTTTCATCTGTTTGTATATCTTACCATTCAATTGGAAGTATGTTGTCATACAAAGGTCGATGAGTTCTATCAGACTCGAACATTTGAGTTTTGTGTGTTCTGAAAGGTTTTTGTCTTCATTGATCAGGAGGGACATGGTTACCTTGGCCTTGATAGCTTGACAGCTCACTTCATACTGTTGTCGTCTAGCAAAGCGATGAAAGCCTCACGATTAAACAACCCAGCTCAGAGAACACAATACAACCAAACCATCCACCTGAGCTACAAATATTCTCCATCATTTTAAGATCATACGGGGATTACTGTATCAAGCATAGTTCGAAACCTCATGGCTAAAAAAGTTGAATACTGAAGTTGGGGAACCGAAACTCTACTGTATATTATTGAGCTGAAGCAAAATTATCTAAATAATTTTTATCCCTCTTGACTAATAAACACAGTGCTGTTAGTTTTTCAATGAATTGTAATTGCTGTCTTCACTTCCAAAGTAGTATATTTTCATACAGTTAAATTCATTTCAGGATCACTGACTTCTATTTGCTTTTATGTTACATCTTATTTCCATGATATTCAGCGTCGTGAATATCTCGAAGTCGCGTCATATATAGCAGTCAAAGAGCTTCGATATATCAAAGTGGACTGGGAACCTTATCTTTTTATAAATATCCAAACTGAATTGAGATTTGACTGTCTCGTTCAGTTTCATAACTAGTAAACGGTGTACAACTTCACTCATTCCAGGAAGTGTGGCTCACTGGATCAAGTCCTGTTTCTTTATATAATTAGTTTATTCTACTTTAGAACCGTACTTCATCCACTATAACTTGCAGCTGAGTAGTGTAATATGTTAAGTATATAGACTTGTACTGGGTTGCTAATTTACAGTATTATTAGTTGCATCATGTATCGAGAAGTATGCACTTCCTGTGAAGAATAAGTTACAGTTGAACTGATGGATCTTAATTTCTTTTGTGTACATCTTTGTCTATATTCGTGATATTACACTTACGTTACGTTAAATAGTGGTTGGGTTCACGGTGGCCAGACCGAGACGTTACATCACTCTATAAAGTCTCTCACTGTTGGTCTGAGTTGTATGGGGAGATGTAGACTGCTTGGTCGGAGTCCTCGATGCGAAAGGAATCAGTGGTTGAGGACTGTTGGTGACATGGCTGAAAATTGGTCACAATGGGCAAATGTATTCACTCGTCGACATCTTCTAAAGTTTGGATATTTGCACTAACCTTTATCTTCAAATTGCTTATTCTCTCCCACAACTTTGCCTACTTTGTATCACTCTTTTTCTATCCGCCTATTCTTCGTATATTAATGTTGAGTGTGGCAACTTAAGCTGATGCAGCTGTGTGAGAGGTTCTACGTTAGTTTTGTCAGTCGGTCAGTGTATCAGTATATGATTGATCATCATCAGTTACAAAGAAACTGTTCAAAATCGAGTATTGTTTGCATCGATCTCTCCATCCATCCATCCATCCATTTATATAAGAATGGTGGGCAGTTGTTATTCGCTTACAACGTATCGACCTACAACTCAACTGATAATCGCTTGAAACGAAAGCTTTTGTGGCCTGATAGTCAGTTTTTTGTATCTGTCAGGTTTTCTACTCGTTCATATTCTTTGCATAATATTGATTTGATATTGTTATTGTAGTATCATTCGTTAATAATAGAAACAATAATAGTATAATGTTGGTGAACAGATGTGTGTACTTGAATGATATATTTTGTGTGATAAGTTGCTGCCACCATTTCACTAGTTGTCAAAAATGGAAGGGATCATCTGTTTTGCATACAATCCATTGGGGTGGATTACTCACTTAAAAAGTTCGAAGAGGAAATGTTAACTCCTTTTGAACCACGTGAAATGCTTAGTAGGGTAAAGATTCTGAACCGATCATGATGACTGTAATTCATCTGTTGTCTCATTCAAACCAACCTAAAGTCATTGTATCTAGTGTCTCCCCAATTATTGTCAGCATTCGGGAAGATTTTACTTTTTGACTCTTCGATTAAGTTTCATTCAGCGGTGTATGTATGTCTTTACAGGCTTAGTTATACAAACAGATACTAAATAGTTTAATGTGGGTTAGAGGAAAGCCTGATTTTAACCTCCCAACTATATTTCCTCTACTTCCAATCTCTACAGACTGACAATACAACACTATCATCTATTAGGCCATACGAACTGGAGCATCACCACCAGCATCATCGTCAACATTATCATCATCCTTTTTATTCTTATATTCAACGTACGTCCCTGACTGGAATGAATGTAGTATCAGGTAACGAAGGTTTGCAGATGGAATCGGGTTTAATTGATCCAGTCAATGGTCTAGGTTTAGGATATGGGTCTAAAAGATTGAAATGTTTTACTGTAATTCATCGTGATCATGGTTGTCGATATCGTTGCCGTCATGGTGGACGAAGTCAATTCTCGCCTAAGTTACACAGTTTATCGTCTTATAATCATTCACATTCGAATTCCTATTCTATTGTATCATTTAAACCAAAATTCAAACCACAATACAATTATGGTCACTATCATCCTTCCATTGGTCTTGAACAACAGGCTAGTGAATTTATTACAAATGGCAATTCAGTTTTTCCGCCACTTCATGATTCTCCTTCTCCGCCTATATCAACTAAAGTCAGTTCTTCAATTCCCAATAAATCTACTGATGACAATAATAGTATTAACAACGATAAACAAAATGGAATATATCATCCAATTAGTAATGGAATTTGCAATGAAGCGACCAATTGTAATGGCTTCGACGACGATTATGCATCTACTGCTGCTGCTGAGGATGATGAACTTCATGATCTCATCGAGTATGGACGAAATTTACGATCGAATGCACTGGAATTGCAGCATCAAGGAGCTATTAGCTTGGAACAACTTTTGCTGTTGAGTGTAAGTTCATGTTTGTGCCAATTAGTCTAATCAATTACGTATTATATCATTATAAACTCATAACTATTTAACATCGGTAGAATTAATTTATTACCAATGTTTATAGACGTAGTTCCCATCACAGATTGACATCAATTGGTTAATCACTGAAAACCCGTTTCGTCCTAGTTTGGGACTCATCAGAAGTACGCACCCATGTACTGGTGAGGGATCGTTCTTTGGATCATCAGGTCTCATAGTAAGCATGTTCCCATTCAGTCACTTAGTTTCAATCCGGTGATCCACGTTTTTAACTCATACCAATTCACTATATATATAGTGCAATCATCATCGGTATGCATCCATCTTCACTCCGAAGTTGGTTTTATGAATTGACTATTTTTGCTGGTGTGATACTGATAGTGACAACTTAGCAGGGAGAAACGTATTAGGACATTTTCGTCGAAAAACATAGTATTTAGTGTTTTGTTGAACTTGTCAAAATGTTACCTTCGTTGAGTTCTTAAACATTTAAAAATTCCAATATCCCCAGCTACCAGTCAATATGGGTGAAAAATCTTTTTAATAAATCCTTTTTATTTTTTTGCACTTCTAAAAGAATACTGTTCATCAGCAATACAGGCTGAGTTTCCGGTATATATACTTTTCAAAATGAAGTGCTAGTTTGAGATCGCAATCATATTAATTTGAAACGTTTCATTGTTAAGTTGAATTAGATGCGTGCTCCAGACGTGAAAGTAGATTATGTATGGTGGTGTTTTGTGAACAACCGTGTCGAATATAGGCAATACTGAGAAAAGAATTAAGTAGCATTCAGGGTCATATCAAGTTTGTTAAGCTACCAGGCAATACAGAATGTGTTATGAATTAATTTAGAGAGAAAGGGGGGAAAGAGCAGAAATGAGGTGCAGTGTTACTCATAAAGTGGTTTCCGTGTAAACTGACTGAAATTACATAGTACTAAAAGTGGTAACAGTTAAGAGATCGTAACGATCATGAAGATGGCCGTTATCGTATTTTTAGTACAAAGTGTTTGACAACGACAACAGCAAAAAACAGGAAAGAAAGGAGATTATGGGCGAAAGATGAATGAGGAGAGGAGCAGAGATACTAAAAGTAGTATCGAGTCGATAGAATATCGGGCGGGGAAATACAGTATGGGTTAACTTTATCACATTTCAGTATTCGGTTGCTTCCTTCACTTACGTGGGGTTCAAACCTGGCGTAAATAGATATCGAAATCAGGAGTGGTGTAGAGTAAATATCAGTTGTCTTATACGTATCACATGGGGGAATCGCATTCGAAATCTGCTGAAATCAGTTGTCCATTGCTTCATTTCAAAAAGTATCTCAATATATATTAGACAATAGAATTCTCAAATCATTGTCCTGGAGGAAAAAGAAACCTATATCACTGATCAGTCTACTTTTCCTAATGTATGTGTAACGATGCAGCTTGCTGAGTGAAACATTTGACTTTAAGTAGTGAGTTCAGGTTAGGAACACCACTTCACCTCAGTCGCCTAATGTAGCTGTCACTCAGTGTTTTAGGGAGATGACTACTAAACAGCGGGTCATAGTTTCGAACTCTGCCCTATCTAGCCAGATTTGGGCATTCAAGTAGTATCAATAACCCTCAGACAATAGGTGTGACTCACTGCCTACTGCACATATGTGCGCAATGTGGTTAAGTGGCTCTTGGATAACGCTTTGGCACCATCACTTATCGGGGTGGAAGTACATCCAGCTTGATGGGTTGTGACAGTAGTATGGATGACCAGCAGTTCCATGCTGATGTTGCCTTCTCAGTGGAAGGGGGGGGCAGGAAAGCTCGACCCCAAAAATAACACACTCCACCATACCCCATGGTCTGCAGGGCTGGGGCCGGCGGTGTTGGTTCATTTGTCGTTTCTTTCCGACCATCTGGCCCCCAAAAAAAATAGTTCAAAACAAACATACGCAAAAGGCTGCGTGTGACGGGCCTCAAACAGATGTCTGATGGGCTCTTCAGTCACAAAAATCTCTTTCAGATACCTTAAGAAGAAAGCCTTCCACGGTGTAGGCAGCCGGGAAGTGTCAATCGCCCTCACAACTCTGTCAGCACTCAAGTTTCTTAAGACTGCTATCCACTTCCCTCATCATTTCCTTCTAATCTTCCTTCACGTTTCTCAATTAAGGATACTACATCATCTTCAATTTCTCCTATCTCTGCAGTATCGATAACGATCTGAGTTCACAAAATAGCATCCTTGGTCTCCTTAAACTACGTTTTAAATTACATATTGGAGCCTTCAATGTCCGCCATCAAATTGGTCAACAGGCTTCAGTGACCAAGACTCTAGCAATTCGGGCCGTGGGTGTGTGCTATGAGACTCACATACATGACACAAGTGCGATTACTCACCTAACCTCTCCCGACCAATCTGATGAATGCGTAAAATTCACCCTTCGAGTTCCTGAAGATTCGATAGCTAGCTCTCGTGGTCTTGCAGGTGTAGGCATGGCATTAATCATTAGGGCAGAAAGCTGACTACTAGACTGGATCCCAGTTGATAGTCTCCTCTGCGCTGTCGGGTTCAGTGAGAACTAAAAGGACTAGTGAGACTCGCCGTTGTCTCTTTGTAATCTCTGCTTACGCACCCACTGACTGCAGCTCGGATGAAGTGAAGGACGAGCTCTACCGTAAACTGTCTAGCCTCCTTTTGAAAGCCAAACGCTCAGGTGTGGTGGTTGTTGCAGGTGATTTCAATGTATAGGTGGGTAGACTGAGTGAGGCAGAAAGGCACTTAGGTGGCACTTTCGGAGTCCAAGCTTGGAAGTGCAGATAACAGTGATCGCCTACTACAACTATGCTCAGATAATCGCCTATTTTTAGTTAGCACAAATTTCAATCACAAAGAAAGGCACTGTCGGACGTGGCGTCCACCAAGCTCAACTCAGCAATGGAGACGGATAGACTACGTTGCTATTAGTCATCGCTGGAGAGGATCGGTGGAAGACTGCCGCTCCTTTTGGAGTACGTGTTTGGATAGCGACCACACGTTGGTCCGAGTGTGTATGTGTCTGCTTCTCAATGGACGTAGGAAATATTTGGCAACAAAACCACTACGAGTGCAGCTGGACAACGTAAACACCAAAGCTGTGTTCGGTGAGAAGTTGGTTAGGCAGTTATCGGGACAGAAGACTATCACTCATCCAGAAGAGGCTTGGTACCATCTCCAGTGTGTTGTAAAAGCAGTGCTGAAGACCGAGGCTGACTCCGCAAGAGTGGCTAAAAAGAGCCAGTGAATATCATCAGCTTCTTACAAACTAATGGATGGACATGAACGCATTCCTGCTTGCAGGTTCTGAGTACAGTGAAGAGAGCGCAACTTAAAAGCAGGCTGAGAAAAAGTCTATGAAACGACCGCGAACAGTGGTGGGCAATGAAAGCTAAAGAGATGGAAAAGGCCGCGGCGATTTGTAACAGTAGACAGTTATTTAGACTTATTAAGGAGACTTGGGTTAGTGAGGTTATAACGGAGAAGGACGGGTCTGCGATTCACTCGCAAAGGAGACGACTTGAACGATAGGTAGAATACTTTGAGGAATAGTTTAACTGACCTCTAGCCACCATTGCATTGGCTGCTGTTTAGTAGAATCCTGAATTAAACATTGAGATCGGTCCCCCAACACTTACAGAAGTCGAAAAAACAGTAGGTAACCTGAAACGAGGAAGACGGCAGGACCAGGCGGACTAACCTGAGGTATACAAAGATGGTGGTAGAGTGCTTTTAGTCATGTTAACGGAAGTGTTAACCAGTATATGGGAATCAAATACGATCCCCTCCAGCTGGTCTAAATCACTGATTATCCCAGTCTTCAAGAAAGGCGAGAAGTCCTCTTGTGATAACCACAGAGGAATCAGCCTGACGAACATAGTGTCTAAGATCCTAAGTTCTATAATTCTCCGACGCCTGAGTGGAGCTCGGGAACAGCAAGCCCGAGAAAACCAGGCAGGCTTTAGACCTGGCCGTGGATGTATCGACCAAATATTCACACTGCGCCAGGTCCTGGAACATAGGCATGCTTACAGACGCCTGACAATAGCTGTATTTCTCGACCTGAAGGCGGCATTTGACTTTGTTGATCGAGAAGTCTTATGGGAATGTCTGTCACTGAAAGGCGTGCCTAGTAAGTACATCACCTTATTGAAAGCTCTCTACTCGAACACTTGTGGGCATGTTAGAGCCTATGGTGAGTTGTCCAGGGAGCTATACTCATCAAGTGGTGTCCGTCAAGGATGCCCACTGTCTCCATTCTTATTTAATTTTATCATAGATATTCTTATGGAGGTTTCTCTCTCGTCACCTAATTACACAGACGTTGACTTAATCGCAGGAGAATTTTCGTTAGACCTAGAACATATGCAGCTGACATAGTCCTGTTAGGTGAAGACACTGACAAGATGCAGAGTCTTCTGGACACTTTGAATGACAACTTGAGAATGTTTAGGATGTGTTTCTCACCACCTAAATGCAAATTGTTGCTCCAGGATTGGTCTTCAACGGTGCCCACCAAGGCTAACAATACAGAGTGTAGTGGTTGAGTGTGTTGACCACTTCACTTACCTGGGAAGTAGGATCAGCCCTACCCTGGTGGGTTAGTTGCCGATGAGATCTCTGCACGGATACAAAAGACTCGATTGGATTTTGTCAACTTACGCCACCTGTGGTGCCGCGGTGATATCCGATTGTCTACTAAGGGTCATGTGTACTGGACCTGCACAACAGTCGGGTCTGTTCTACTATATGGCTGTGAAACATGGCCATTGAAGGTGGAAGACATGGAAGGCTTCAGGTGTTTGACCACCGTTACCTTCGCAGTATAGGCCGTGTTCCGTGGTGTCACCACGTGAGTAACGCAGAAGTCAAGCTCAGGTGTAGGGTTTTAGGGAGAAGAGGTAAGTCAGCTGACACGGTTGTGAACCTTGATCGACTGAGATGGCTGTCTGGGACATGTGTTACGTATACCTAGTCACCGATTGCTCCGTCACACAATGTTGGTCGAAGTAGGTTCAAGCTGGAGAAAGGCTCGAGGTGGCCAGACGAAAAAATGGCATCAATGTATGAAGTGTTTAACTGTTGGTTTGAGCCATGTGAGGTGATGCAGACTAGGTGGTTGAGGTCCGTGGGACAAGAGAGATCAAAGGTTGGAGACTCTAGGTGATCACATGGCTGAGAACCGAAGTCAGTGGCGCAGAGATGCATACACACATTAACTCATTTTAACGCTATACCGAATCTCACCATTTTCTCATTATTCCTTTCTCTCTTTTAGTACTTATATTTCTTTAGACTGAATTTCCTTTTCTTCATCTTCCACTTGACTGTCATTTTACTTGATGTACTGATATGGGGTGTGGCAACTTGGATCGTTACGCAGCAATGCTTGGTCCTATGTTGATAGATGATCATGACACTTTCGGTAGTATGAAGTGTTGTAATCAATGTGACTGGTTTCGCTGGTATACTTCTCGACTAAAGTTATTTCCATTGATTGTGTTAAAGCGTATAACGTGTGGTATGATTCTGTCAACTACAGCCTTACGTGAAGTATCTTTCTCATAGCATTTTTTTTATTCTCTCAAAAATACTTTTAGAATGCATTCAGTTTGGTCGCATATCAAAATCCATATAAAAGTCCCCTGAATAGTTTGCTGCATCCAAAGCATCGAGAATTATTAGCTGATGCTATAAATGATGCTATTCTAGGTAAATAGATATTTCATTTATGCAAGAATTTTGATCCTGTTTTACTAACTGTTTTTTTTCATAGAACTATATATCCACACATATATTTGAAATCTTTGTTAGGGGACCAAGGTGTAAAGGTGGTGATAATTATAGACACTGTTCAAATCAGTATTGGTGATGCAGATATATTCAACAGTTTGTTCACTGTCTTCTCTTTTTCGTAGGAAGTCTACTAGCTTCTTCGAATTGGCACATTTCAAGTTTACAATAACTTCACTTTAATTTTGTTAGTACAATAGTGTTCATATCTTTATGTGCGATGTTATTTTGACTGGAAGGAGGTGACTGACAGTTGACTGAGCAATGCCATAGCTAAATTTTTACTTAGTAATGTGTCTGTCATCAGAATTTGCGTTTTCCCTTTTGCCTTTTCAACTCAGCATCTCATTTTGATCCCATTACACGAAGCTGCTTCACGTTAGACATTTTTAAGAGGTTGATGTTCTTATGGTGTGTATTCAACTGGCTTCTTGATAAAAGGATGGAAACGCTTATTTCATAAACGAAAGTATATTGAATATTGGGTGTCGGGATTAGCTATGGAAGGTGTCATGGAGTGAGAATTTGAGAAATATGAGGATAGACAAAATCTCATAGAGTGAATGATTATATGCAATTTGCAAGCATGAAATGTATATCAAATAGCAGTTACTACTTATTGACTCTATAATATATGGTAGGAAGATGAAGCATACAGTATTGTCTTTTCAGCTGGCTTATTGGGTACGCTACAAACCTAATCAATAGACTTTGAATCACACTTACTAGATGACTGCTATATGAGTTGCTACTCACTAGTCCCAACTTGCTCAGTAGTATAGTGTTTCACTTCAGAATACACCTTTGAACCACATGAGTAGTTAGTAACCATACACGCTGATCTGTAGATTTCACTGGCCAACTCAGAGTGAGTTAAACACCAAACTGTCATTTCGCTGGTTCCAGACTGAGCTCATGAATGTTGTTCCCGGGCAAATTCAGTCAACAGAGCTGAATAGTTCAAACCATTTGTTATTAACTGGTTGGTTTCTAAATGGAATTCCCTTGAAAATACAGTTGGACAATAGTAAGACTATTCGACTATGAAGAATACCAACATGCAAATCGATCATTCTATGTCTTACTAAGGACTAGATGGTGTAAGTCCATATCTCTGCAGAGAAATAAATTTCGTTAAGGCTTTAGATACGCGTTTCTTACGAGCGACAGAAAACATGAGGCTAAAATCCATCACCACCTTGTGCCGGTTACTTCTTGACATAAGGCAAAATACGCAGGCCTCTCACAAACTAACTGAAGGAGGATCAAGTAAACAAAGCTTGGGTTGGGACAGCATTCTTACCATCTGGGTCTTGTATCTTAACCAGTTGGACGCTAGGTTGGTAATCTTGACGCCTCTTGTTCGAATCCTGCAGCCACCTAGGTTTCATTTCACTTTCAATCATCAACCCGTTGCAATTAGTGAAATATCCTACAGAAAATGCAATTGTAGTACTCATGCCACTCTGGTTCATATCTATGACTGGTAATGTATGTAATTTTATTACCAAATGTAATTTGTATTAAACCTACGTTTAGTGGTGTTATTTCTCAATAGAAGGCTGTCACATTCAATTCAGCTAGAAACCATATAATCTGGTGACACTTTTAGACATGAACGCAGTGGAAAAATCCCTGGAATTGTTTTAATTGACAATCAAACCCGAGATTTGTTCTGTTTATTTTTTCACTGACAGCTAGAGTTTGTCAATACTTCAACTGAATTGGATTTTCAGATTGCTGTCTGTAATTTAAGAGTGTTGTTCATATTTCCTTTCAAGTAATAGCTGTGAAACGTCAATATTGCTCTTTTCCTATGCAGTTTGATGCCATAAATTTTAGCTGAATTTCTAATTGGAAATGGATCATGTATGTATGTAAGAATGCACTGTATACATACAATGCATTCTTGTAGTTGGTATCTCAGAAAATTGTAAGATGTTGTATTTTAAAGCAGTCGCTGATTCAGTATAAACTTTAGCTTGTAAAGCCCTATTTTATTCTCGCATACCTCGTATAGTTCACTATTTCTCTGTTTCCTATTTTATTGTCTTTTATCTTTATATTGTGATATAAGTTGTGGCAACCTGGATCACAATGCAGCGTTGCTAAATGGTCACGTGTTGATATTTACTAGAGAATCCCTCATATTTATTTTCTGACATCTAGGTGAACTAGGTTGCATACACTGTTAAGGTGATTATTGAAAGGGGATGATAATCTTGGTCACCATAGAGTCCGTTATCAGCGACCTTCTGTTTACTAACCTAACCATTCACAAAGTTTGAATTTTCCTAATAAACCAGGATTTTATCTTAGACGTCATTCAAATCAGGTTATATATAACTGTCCGCTCATCACCAACTTCAGTCATCACTCAATCATCTTACCAGAATCTTCACGAAATAGGGGTGTTTCAACCTCATCATCAGTCAGCTGGTTTGGATGAGAATGCCCAGCAATGCATCTAGCACGATGATGATGAATGAATGGTTACGTACCACACTGATAGCTAAGTAAAACCCGTGGTGAATGGAGTGGAACAAATCTTAAAGGAGGCAGTACATAACTGATAGTCTGTCGCAACTGTAACGATGTGTACTTACATTAGAATTCGAATTTTGATTAGCTGGGATGCCAATAGAATAATTCGTCATGTCTTTTTTCATCAATTGACCCCCATTATCATCATCATTATAGTTAAAGTATTTTCAAAACTTATCAAATTCTAGTTAGTTTTCAAAGTTTCGAGAATGATTGCGGTATGTTGAGTCTCCGAGGTTGATGATGACTAAGTGGTTTTGATCGACTATTTGATCAGATAATGATAGAGGATAGTTGACAAAGCTGCACAGGAGATTATGGTTATTACTATTATTAGAACACAGATATGGTTCAACGAGGGCACGAAGAAATGCGCCGGACAAAATAATCTAACCACATGATGAAGACAAAGCGAAGGGAAGTGGATAAATAAAAAGGAAAAACATAATAAGACTAGAATGATTAGAAAGTAAGATGCAATCAGAACAAAACATTCATTACTTTTTCAGCAGCGGAAGATAGAAGGAAGCTACATTATGAACGCCACTAGTTTCACTTCTGAGTCATATTTGATAACGTCTGAAACCGGTGAGTTACGTGATCTCTTGGACGCCGCCAAGGGAGTTGTGATGCACCAGCAAAAGCTAACTCGATACAACTATCCTTCAACCCACGGCACCATGCCATACACTGACCATCCCTCCGCTTCTTCCAGAGTTTCTCAGGGCTAGCAAACAATGAACAGTATGGAAGCCGTTGGGATAACATGCGTAACACATGTCCAAACCTTCGAAGCTGGCGTTTGCAGATGACTTCACCTATTGAATGACGATCTCCACCATCATGCTCAAACACACGCTGTCATACTTCCGGATTACTTGCCTTGTGTTGCCACCGGATACGAGCAATCCTACGGAGACAATAATGGTCGAACACATAGAGTCATCTCACATCTTCAGCTTGGAGAGGCCAGATGTCACGCGTAGAGCAGAACTGCTCACACCGAAGCGTTGTAAACCCAACCTTTTACGGTCAGACTAACGTCGCGATAGCGCCAAAGATGGACCAGATTGGCGTATGCTACTCTGGCTTTCGATATGTGGTTAGAAAGAGATCAAGATATGGTAACATTTACTCATACAAAGTAATTTTCTTTAAAGTGTAAACGGTATGTACGACTGACATGAATAAGCAAATGTGGATCGGTGAGTTAGGCGAATGCGTTGGCTGTAAGTAATTTTCATTTTTATGATATATCCTCCTTTTTCATGCAGTGAAAGATGCAGTTAAGAATAGTGTTCTGAAGTATTTCATTCTAATTATGTGCTAACTGTAGTGTGTTCTGCAAGAAACCAATTGTTCTTACAACCGTACAACATATACAGTTCACTTTATTACGTAAATTATTTCCTGTATTTGATTCAAATAAAAGAGAACAAATGAAACCATCAAATCTTCAATATAGTTCGAAGTAGTTTGCCAATCTTTACCAAAGGCCTGAAGATTGCATTTACATATGCTTTACAAGATTTTTATGCTATCATTCGAATTGTGCGAATTTCGCACTGATTACTATCGGTTTTCGAAACATAGAACATCTGTTTCGCTCGTTTATAGTCATCAACAATGTACCCGGACGAATTCTGCTCATAGAATTGAATTTGGAACATGGAGCGAGTAGTTTGTAGATAATCTGCCTGCTTATCTTTTGTGGAGATATTCACTGTATAATATTTAAAGAAAATTCAGTATTTCAGGGTGAAATCATAGTATATTTCTGTGTTGAATTGTAATGCATGTATTCTCTTTTTTTTAATTTCTACTGAAGTCTTTCTAATTTGTTTCCTGGAAAGATGAATTTAATTTAAATCAAATTTAAATATTCCCATTGTGATGATCAGAAGACAGAGTTTGCAGCGAATACGTGTTTTCGGCAAATTCTCGTCAGGTTTTACATTTACATTTACAAATTATTCAGCATAATCATTTGTTATCAACATGGTTAAATTAATTCGGATATATGAGTTGGAAGATAACAGTAAAGATGATAATAATTTAAAGTTTGTCCATATCCGTGTTTCATGTGAATTATCTTCAATGTATGGGTTTGTGAAATTTGGAAGTGGTTAAAGCGTTATTATTCGAATAACTGGAGATTACTTGATACATCTCCAATGTTGTTGTACAGATTTCATCGGTTTTGTATATTTCATTGAAATCACCCACCGGTATTTTAAATTGGTACTATCCAACAACTTTCAACGGTTGGTTGTTTCACCCGGTACCGAATACTGTTACATACTGGAAATAGTTTATCACCAGTACATGAAACCTCTGACCCATATAGAAATTTGTAAGCGGTCTGACTTTGATCCTTGAGATCTTAGAAACCAGCGGTTGAAGATTACTTATGACAGCTGAAAAGTCCATTTCCATCGAACTTGATATTTTTTTTCGATAAGCGGCTAGTTGAAAACATTTTAAAACTGTGCGACAGTATATGGTACGTTTAGAAGACTTAGTTAAATGATTAAAACAAATTGAAAGCAAAGAATGTGACGTATATCTTCGGTGGGAAAACTTGGTAGCCCTAGGTTCAACAGGCCACTTCAACTTCTTGAACATCCATGTTTCTCTAGGCATTTCTTCCAGAAGTAACTTTTTGTTTCAGGACGTTTGACGAATTTCGAAAAGAAAAAAAATTTCCCTGCAAATGCTTTTTGTTTTTTCCTATGATCAAATGGGTACATTACGCGGTCTGAAGAACAGAAAAGACCGCGTGACGGTAAAGGAACTGAACAAGCCTTGACTATTTCGCAGTAACACTAATCTGTGTATTCTCTCTAACGCTTTTTTCTGCTTCGACTTTGTTCACTTTCTACCCATAGCTTCTTTGCATATTTGTGTGAGTTGTTGTAACATGAAGTGATACACTTCTGTGCCAGGTCCTACGTTGATTTGTTTGTCTGCCTACTTATCTTCCTGTAGCTATGTGTTACTTATTATTGTTATGTATTTCAGTTTTGTCGATCATGTGTCTAGAATCTTCTGACTGTCAGTGTATCTTTGAATCACAAATTTGCTCCATCTACTTTAGTTTGGATGACCGGAGACATATCGTAAGATCGTCATACAATAGATGCTTGCTCATAACCTATTTTCTATATGAATTATTGTTTCAATAGGCGTATAGTCAAATGGTGTCTTATACTTATTCGTTTATTCCACATTAAATTCTTGAGAACTGAGATTTGCATTTTTGTCTAACTAAATTTATGTATACATATATGTATATTTTTTCGTTTCAGTACATTTAAAACAGCCCTCCCGTCCTGTTTTGGATATAGCCTTAACATATCTGGAACATGTTTTATCAGATGAAGGATCATCGTGTAAAACTACCGGTTCATTTCCATGTTATCGTTTTAAACATGATCAATTGAATTCAGGTCCAGTTGTTCATCCTCTTCAATCTCTTACTAGTCCACAGTTACAATCTAATGATGTTTGTACGGTAAGTAGAGTTAGTCAAACAAGTGCATCTACAACACCTGTTACTCATGGAACACCAACAACACCTATTAGGAGTACAACAATTAGCGGAGGTCATCGAGAAATGGAATCACGTTATGCAACAGCTGATATTCAAACATATGGTTTAACGTCAGGAGAATTCGTTGAAACTTCATCTAACGGTTCTACAAACTTACTTCGTCCAGCTAGCACCTCAGTTATATCTAGTTCACTGTATGTTCCGCCTTCTGCTTTAATTTCTCTAACTGGTCGAAGTAATCCAGTCACTAGAAGCTCTGATTCGCATAGATCATCATCTCGTGTGCGTCCAACAAGTCTGCAAAACTTAATTCAACAACGACGTCAATCGCAATCAACAGATCAGCCTACATCTTCACCGCCTTCATCCCATTTGAATCGATTTCTAGTCACATCGTCCAACTGGCCAGTTTCGACGCCTGTTTCCTCATCAACAACAACAAATACAACAGCAGGGAACACATCACAGAATCCTAATCGTTTCTCTCCCTCACGTATTACTGTAACCTCTTCCCTAACTAATACACACGCACCAACTGGACCTGAATTAGCTGGATTTTTCCATCCAATTTTATTCATAGGATGATGATTCAACAAAACTTCTTTCACTTGTTTTATCATATTATTTTATAAGATTAGACTATATCCTTTTCTTTTGTTTCTCTGGTATATTTTCTTTTTCTCTATTTACACCTATCATATCCCTTTACACAAGACTACCGATCTAACTATTCTATCTATCTGTCTGCCTGATCATACAATTACCAATGTAATTATATTCCCTTTTTGACATATTTGTTATTTTGTTGCTTTGATATACGAATTACACTGACGTATAGTTGTTTAATTATTACTATTATTATTGATACTATTGGTAATTTCTTTTCATTTTAGAAACTGTTTACAGTTTATTTGTCCAGTTTTTTGTGATTTAAGGATTAAACAAGAGTTGTTCACGCAATACACTTCGTATTAACACACACGCATACATGCATACATGTGCTCACTTTTGCAATCAGAGAAAGGAGAGAAGACGGTGAGCAGAAGACAGGATAGTGCAAGGGTATTGGGACAGGCAAAACTAAATGTTATTATCAGCTGTATGGTGTGTATTTTTGTGCACCCTTGTTATGACAGTGTTGTTTTTCGACATTACTTTTTGTCTAGGGCCTTGATCTTACAAAACTATTTATATGCTCTCCGTAGTTCACTATATGTGTATCGCAGGTGTTGGAACAAAGAAGAAAATTTGTTGTATTTAGTACTACTTTCTCTCTTCTTTTCTATTGGACAATCCTGTCGTACGTTTCTGTGCTGCTTTTTATTCCATTTCTTTGATTTTTTTTCACCTCTAAGCCTAGTTCTGTTTCGAAATGGATATGGATTCAGTGTGTTGATTCAGTCAATTTTCCTTCTGCCAACTTCTCTTCGTCATCGTTGTGAATTTAGGAGTTGGATGAATGTGTTACCGAAGACACACAAACTGGAATGACCTCCACGTTAGTAGGCGTTGATACTGTGTCGGCAAATAGTAGATATCATCGGTCGCTTCAAATTCAGAACTGTATTTTACGAGGGTACTAATTTACAGTGGCTATCTATTTCATTTGGAAAACTAAAATGGTTAACTAAAAGTGACACGCACTGAGGATTTCAAACACTAAGAGAAATCAATGGAAGTCAGAAATATGAAACCAGTAGGCATCGTTCACCAGTACAACTAATTCTTGACGTTTTCTGCAAATAGTGAGAAACTTACTCATGCTATATGAGTTAAAAAGACACTAATCAATCATGAAGAATCTTTCCGCAGCTGCCTATCATAGCTATACAAGTAAACAGTACTTTGGAACTACTATTCTCAATGAAAACATGGGGCGAAAGCTGGTCAAGTCAGTAACAAATGCATTAAACTTTTAAACTAGAAGACCAAAATCAATGGATTTTACGAATTAACTCGTCATTTCTATGTAACAGACGTGTGCAGATATAAGACAATGAAAAGAGTTCAGGATCACTTGTTCTTACAAGTATGGTACTGGGAAACAGAAATATTTGACCTAATAGATTGAGTAGGATTCGAGTTGACGATGTGGTGCGGTAACAAAGGTAATGGCAGTAGATTGAAGAGAAAATCGTCAAGTAAATTTCATAAAGCGTTAAACTTAAGATGAAGTTAATGAAACAAGTTGAACGAAACCTGTCTGTACACAAAATTCAAATCCCCTAAGTGATGAATCAGAACCTCTGCTGTACAAACAAGATTTAATTCTTTTCCATTCGAACTTCCTGGTCCCACTTGATGAATACTGTAGAATGAAATTTTTATGGTTATTGCATGCTATGACAGTTCAGTTTGCTCCAGAAAAGCACTGCCGCTTGGAAGTTAATCATGAAAAATGTTCTTTAGTATGTTTGGAAAGTGGTATTTGGGTTCGACTTATACGCTTAGCTCTCTAAGAACGAGAAAGTTTATCACGAATCGTAAACATAGATTTTACCAAGAAAGGGATATCAACTCTGACATTTTGATGAAATACAGACTGTGAGAGAAAGTAGGGCACATAGAATTATTTTCGATGGGTGTTGCTGTAGGACATGGTGAAGTGTGTCGCCATTGAATTTCAGATTCCCAGATATTTTTTGAATACCATTAAGCTGCGTGAACATCGTCTGGTTAACTAGTTCACTAGTTACTAGCCGGTCCTAAGCCCACATAAAGAGGGAAGGTTGGGAATACGGCTAGCAACCCTATCCCCTAAAACAAATCTAACCGCTAAAGAAACTCAAAAGCACAAACAATATATAAAAAATAAAAACAAACTTATTCCTCTCTGGAATCGGAGAGGCAAAATGACGCCAGTTGGTGAAAGCCTGCCTTCGGGAAGCCAATTAGCCGGGCCGATGTGTCTTCTCTCGATGAAAGCGAAAGTAAACGTGGGGACATGGAATGTCCGTACGATGTTTGAACCCAGCAACGCAGCCCAGATTGAAAAAGAGATGAGAAGGTATCACATTGAAGTGCTTGGAATTTGACAAAGCAGACGGAATGGGAGTGGACTCTCCAAACTGTCAACTGGAGAATCAATAATCTACTCCGATATTGTCTTCCAGACGACAACCACGAGCACACTGAGTTTTCGAGTGGCTATCATGATGTCACCAAGAGCATCGAAGACTCTCATGCAGTGGGAACCAATCTCCTCATCCACGATCAGGATCATGACAGCAAGGTTCAACTGAAAAGGAAGGAAGGAAGGTCACAATCATACAATGCTACGCCACGCACCTACAAATAATCGAGCAGATCAGGAGAAGAATGAGGAATTCTACAGACAACTGCAATCAACACTGAACAAGACGTCAGTTGGCGATATCAAAATTCTAATGGGCCACATGAATGCCAAACTGGGAGGGGACAACACAGGAAGAGAACTAACCATGGGTCGAGAAGCGCTCGGTGAGGTGATGAATGAGAATGGAGAATTGTTTGCAGAATTCTGTGTATTCAACGATTTGGTGATTGGAGTCAGGTACTGTTTTCAAGCACAAGGATATCCACAAAGCAACATGGATTTCACCAGACACAGGACACACTACACTAAAAATCAGATCGACTTCATTTGAATGTGAAGAAAGTGGAGACGCAGTCTACTTAACACAAGGTCAAGAAGAGGAGCAGATGCAGGTTCACACCACTATCTAGTGCAAGGAAACCTCCAAATCAAGTTAAAAGCCTCCAATGAAGCTGGTGATAGACCTCAGTTGAAGTACAACACTCGGAAACTGAAGGACGAAACTACAAAGCAAATCTTCACATCAGCCAGCCATCAAGACAAAATATGAGATATCGAGGAACATTCCTGAAGAAACCTGTGTGGAAGAACACTGGAAGTCTTTGACAGAGATGTGGAAAGAAACCTGCATAACCGTATTAGGAAGGAAGAAGAAAGAAGACAAGGAATGGATCTCGACGGATACCTGGAAGCTGATAGAGGAGAGGAGGATGGTGAAGCAGAAGATAAACTAGTGCATGGATGCTCAACGACATGAGAAACTGAGCACAGTGCATAAAACACTGAACAAAGAAGTGAAGAAGAGTGCTCGCAAAGACAAAAGACACTTCCACGACACATTGGCAAGTGAAGCAGAACAGGCTGCAGGTAGAAGACACAGAGATCTGACGACATTGTATCAAATAACCAGGTTGCTATCAGGGAAGAGACCAACACAGATGAAACCAATAAAAGGTGATGAAGGAAATATGATTATCAGAGAAGAGAAACAAAGGAAACGATGGGCCGGCCACTTCAAGAAGCTCTTGAATCAATTACCACCACCACCTGCACTTCGTCCAGAAATACCACCTGCAGCCCAGCCGCTGAACTACAAGTGAACATAAATCCTCCAACAAAAGTGGAAGTCCTGAACGCCAGAAAGCTACTGAAATGTGGGAAAGCAGCAGGACCAGATGGAATCCTGCCAGAAGCACTGAAAACAGACGCAGAGACAACAACATCGGACATGCTGACACCACTATTGCAGAAGGTGTGGAAGGAAAAGAAGGTACCTGGCTAGTGATTGGAAGAAGGGTTATCTTGTCAAACTCCTGAAGAAGGGAGACCTCAGTGTTTGCAAGAACTGGCGCGGAATCACGCTCTTGTCCACTACAAGCCAGCAAAATATTAAGCCGCATCATCCCGGAGAGACTAAAGGATGAACGGGATTCAAAACTACGACCGGAACAGGCAGGCTTCAGGAAGTACAAATCATGTGCGGACCAAATTGCAACGCTACACTATGCATCATCATAGAACAGAGTATAGAATGGCAGTCAACTCAACTCTCTACCTCAACCTTATCGACTTTGAGAAGGCCTTTGACAGCGTCGACTGAGAGGTAATTTGGAAACTGCTTCAATACTATGGAATACCGCAAACCTTTATCAATCTCATTCAACAACTATATGAAGATGCCACATGCCAAGTAATTCACAATGGGAAGCTCAGTGATGACTTTGAAGTAAAGACAGGAGTGAAACAAGACTGTCTACTATCACCCATTATATGCTTGATTGTGGTCGACTGGATCATGCAACAAACAGTGGGGAGTGAGAAGAGAGGAACACGCTGGCTGGACCGCGGAAAAGAACCTAGAAGACTTGGATTTCGCCGATGACTTGTGTCTAGTGTCACACAAACTTGAAGATCTACAGGTGAAAACTTACAAGTTGACAGAAGAGGCGAGACAGCGAAGACAGGACTTTCTTCAGGTGAACGTAGAGAAGACCGAGATGATGAAGATACGCAACCAACACCAACACCACCACCACCACCAACAACAACAACAACAAGAAGCTCCAATCACCATCAATGGGAGAAACTTAAAGGAAGTAGCCTCCTTCACCTACCTACCCAGGCACCACTGTTTCAATTACAGGTGGCACAGGCACAGACGAGGACACCAAAGTCAGAGTTGGAAAAGCAAGACAGGCCTTCGTTGATTAACCTGAATCCAGTGTGGAGATCTACTGCATTCCACTCAGCATAAAGCGTGAACAACATCCAGATTTTCAACACCAATGTGAAGTCAGTGCTTCTGTATGGATCAGAGACTTGGCGCGTTACGAAAGGTGTTTCCAACAAACTAGAGACATTGATCAACAACTTGCTACTCTGACTGGTTACTGAAGATAAGAGAGATGGCCAGAGAGAATAAGCAACAGGGAACTCCATCAACGAACCCACCATGAACCTATCACCCAATAAATATGCAGAAGTAAGTGTAGATGGATTGTATTGGACGTACACTGCGAAGACCGACTGGGACATCACGCGCCAGACCAGGCCCTCTAGTGGAACCCAGATAGGAGATGACGAGTTGGGCGTCCCAAGTGAGGGTGATATGGAGTAGATCGTGTGAGGAAGAAATGAGAGCTTGTGGGCTGTCTTGGAGCCAGGTGCGTAAGGTGGTAGAGAACAGAGTGCACTGGATACATGCTACTGAAGCCCTGTGTTCTATTAGGAACCCAAGGGACTAATAATAATATAATTAAGCTGCGTGAGATATCAAGCTTCTTTTTATATGTTCACCAATAAATGGGGTTGAGTATGCATTCAGAATCAGAGTTTCCTAGGAGAACAGTGATTATCTGTCCAAGCCATCTTTTGTACATATGCAATAATTCCCTTGAAGAAAAACTAATCAGCCTGTGCATCGAACTTTGAGATTCGTGTTGACTTGATTAATGACATAGCGAAACTCTTACTTTTACAGCAGTTACCACAACATAAATCAAATGAAGGAGAAGTGAAGATACCAAACATGACTCAACATTTGTGCTTCACTGGTTCGAGGTTTGCAAAACAACGCAGATTTTCTATCTCGTATGAACTGTTTAGAGTCATGTTGAAAATCTGAAGACGTTCTCAAAAATCCGAATTATGTATGGGTAACAGTAGAAGTGTTGCTTCAGAAACGGATGACATTTGTCAGTTTCATAGAAAATCTAAAGAGATTTTAGGTCCAACTTTTAATACTCATTACTCTTCGAGACATTCGGTTATCAATTCATGTTGAACCATATGTAAAATGGATCACTGTTTTACACGAGGTGATAAATGTTTTGTCAACTAACTTTTCAGTTTAGTTTGAAAAATTAATTCTTTTACTAAAATTGGTAGGTAGGTATTTTAATTAGTTCTAGAACTAACACCAAAATACACTGTCTGTCAGTTAGAGCAATTTTTTTCTTTATAAAAATATGTGAAGTGCTATGATGCTTGAATAAGTAGTTAAATATGCAAGACTTTAAATGAATTGCTTGTAAGGACCAATAGGATAAGATGTATTGGTGAATATATGGAGTTCAATCATAGGTCATGAAGTATGTTTGATACCATAACTTATAGCTTCTCGTCACTGACTGAAGTAAATGATCAGTAACCGTTGGCATAAGAGCTTCAGTGTAGATGCTAGCATTAAAACCCAGGAAGTGCAATTTTTCTACCCAGGACAAGTTGGGTGGATGTACCAACCTTTATACCAGTCCCAATAGGATGCATACATTTGGATCACCTGGTAAATTTTGGCAAAGAAAGTAAGACTAGATTTTCAGAAGAAAACGTTATTTCATTCCATGAATATTCATCAGATGCATACAGACTGAAAGTATAATGGCTGTTAGTACATTAAGCAGCCAATAATATTGGGTTCCAAATCAAAATCATTCCTAATTTATGCAATAGGTAATAAAAGGTTTGAAAACTGTACAGAACGGGTGGAAAATATAGGAAATAGAGCAAGTGATAATAAGTGACTAATTATGTTACACGCACAGAAATGATATCCATAAGATTGAGATGAAGTCAGTGAGTTGAAATCAGTAGGTGAGTAAAATAAAGAATTATGTAGATGAAATGAAACAAGATCGAATTATAATCATCATGGAAGTGAGAGATTGATACACTCACCTTATGTATGTAGAGGTCATATTCACAGTGTTTTATAACAGTCACTTCTATGAAGCGCAGTAATCCATGAGTTTCCTATAAGATAGAGAAAGAACTGAAGATTATTGAACAGTGACTTAGGAAGAGTCCGTATCCTCTGAGCTTTATTATGAAGTATGGAAAAGAACAAGTTACACGCAACTATTGAAAAGAAGAAGGTTTTTATTCATCTCCCATTTAAGGGAGATGCTATGTCTGAAAGAATAGACAGCAGAATCAATGGAGCACTAAAAAGAAGGTTTCCTGAAACAAACTTTTATTAGTACACAATGCCATATGTTCATTGAACCAGTTCAAACTGGACAAATAACATGAAACTGCATTTATGAATAAAAATGAACTTGCTGTAGCAAGTACATAGGAAGGCCTTAGAGGAGGGGATACATTGGATCTCTCGAGCATATTTCGAAGAATATTTACCTGAAAAGAAGCAAGATGCTAACCAGTGCAATTGGGAGACAGATTGTAGACACAGGAAATCAAGTTGATAATTCTAGTGCTTTTAAAATAATAAACGTGCAGATTATTACTTTCCGAGGAAGCAATTGCTACAAAACACTGTGAATATGACCTCTACATACATAAGGTGAGTGTATTCAATCTCTCACTTCCATGATGATTATAATTCGATCTTGTTTCATTTCATCTACATAATTCTTTATTTTACTCACCTACTGATTTCAACTCACTGACTTCATCTCAATCTTATGGATATCATTTCTGTGCGTGTAACATAATTAGTCACTTATTATCACTTGCTCTATTCCTATATTTCCACCCGTTCTGTACAGTTTTCAAACCTTTTATTACTTATCAAATAAGCTGGTGTTGTTCATAACGCGCAACTTGAGATTATTGACTTCCGATTCCCTCCATCTAACTAACATCTGTCATGGTGTGTCGCCTAGGATGGTTACCACATTGTGAAATGATGGATGTAATTCGACCAGCACTTGGGATTAAACGACATGAAGTTGGTAACCATCCAGTGACCAGTTAGTGTAGCTAATCCGGTCCTACAAGAGATCAATAAAGGCCGGAATAGCTCAGTGGTAAAGTATCCGACTACAGCACTCGGTGATGCGGGTTTTAATATCAGGCGGGACATCAGTTCCGGTGAGGCTGAAGATAAGTGTCATTGACGAGTGCCAACAAGCACGAAACTTAGGTGCGTGGCTTCCTGCAGATTACCTCTATCCAACTAACATAAGTGACCTCCTAATTTTAAAGTTCGTTATATACTTAATAACCCTTATGATCCTAGACTGTCTGAAGTTGATGAATATTCGTGAAATGAAATGTTATTAATTTATTCTACAAATCTAGTCCTTCTTGGCTTATTCAATATTGAATATTCTTTTTCGTGCCAAACTTTCAAGGAATGACTAAAAATAAGTTAGGCGACATGGATTAGGCCCGCCATCTGAATACTCTGTTCAAAGTCAGGAAAAGATTATCAGAAATGCTGAGCTGAATGTGAGTGAGAAAGTATACCACATGACTGTTCGTTATAACGATGTTGATCTATTTAACTCCTATATCAGTTGAACTTGTATTACAAGTATTTTAAACTAAAACTTTACTTAAAGTCACAACGTAAATACCTATCGGTTGGGAGATAATCAATGGGAGACTTGGTTATGAAAATTGGCTTTGATTCTGTATGAGGTTTAGAACAAGCACCGTTAATAAAGTCCGTCCCTAACTAGGAACAACAGTTATATAAGCCTCAGAGAACTCCAGTCGTTGGCAAACTGATTTCAGTCAGTCTGTAGTGTACTGTATGGTTAGATAGATAAAAAAAACTGTACAGAAATTGATCTGAGCAGTTAAAAGTTGTCTGCTTGGAACTTTGGGGAAAGTATGGTTTACTGTAGCGGATTGAAGCAGGGTTACTCTGAAACATGGTTAAGACCTTAAAATGACGTTCTGTATGACTGTAAATCAAATACTTTCACTAATAAGTGAAAAGGAAAGTGAACGTCATACTGCTGGGTTATCAACACTGAATAATTTTTATCACCTCAGCACTAAATGAAACCAGAAAGTTAACTGACTGTGCAGTATTATATTTTCTGTCAGATAACGGAAGACAAACACGACGAGAGGACCTGAAGCTGCGTGGTGTTTGTGTTCCAGGCCATTAGCAATAAGTATCCCCAGGGTCAACGAAACTCAAATGGTCACTAATACTGAATAATATCATGGAGTAATTCCTAGTTATCTATTGTAGCTTCAATTCTCTGTGAAACATCCCATACAGGTAACTGTGAATGGTTTTGGATCGTTTGCAATAAAAAGTACATTCTCTATTGACAGCGCTAAACTAAGACTCTAAAAGCATATATATGAATAATGAACATTTTAAAATATTGATTTCTAACAGGAACCCATTAAGAGAAGAAAAGGCATTTTCTTTGTGCTACACTTTGACATTAGTTAAGGCAAAGTAAACAAGGGGAATTTAAGCCGAGTAGAATAACTTAATGTGGTCATTCTGGATGAGAATTTATGGTTATAACACTCTGGTGATTTCATTGTTATTGTAGGTGGAAGGTAAATAATTTTTATGGGCTTTTGAAAAATATATCACACATATTACTATAAATAGCAATATGACTAACTTATGAAGTCAACCTGATATCATAAAAAATAAATAGCTACTGTGTCACACCTTTAAATTTAACTCATCGTGGTGAGTAGAGATTAATCACAGCTAATAAACTATAGAAGAAGGTAACTCCTCAAGTCGTTGGTTCACGTTGCCTTTCTTGGCCATCATGTATATGAATGTAGTATTTTCAAATTTATATAGGTGTGAAACTTGAGTACTGTAGTAGAATTTAATTCCATATTAGATTTGTTTATTTGATTTATAAACAAATCTAATATGGTATTTTCAGATTTCCCGATAGGCACTGTTAACTGACATGGGTATCTGCAGGCCAGTTGTGACAGCTAGCAGTGCTCGCGAGACAGATTGAGGTAATCTAACTACTGAACAGTCATTTGACTATTTTACGTTGAGCCTACCAGAGATTGGCTAGGATAGCTTCAACTGAGAAAGTAGAACTTTTCAAACTACTCCACCACTTCAGGAAGCTACCTGATCCAAACGGTGACAAATAGAATAGTATCACCGACAGTTTTCTCACTATAACCACCAATGTTAGCAGTGAAAGGAAACTATGTTAAAATTTTGCAGGTGTATTTCAAACATCTGAATGTATCATTCTCTCGTCGTGCTTTTGGGTTTGTAGATTCAAGGTTCAGTTTATTGGAGCGCTTACAGATTACGTTCAAATTTGTGTTACGCCTTCAGCGTTCATGAATTATATACTACAGAACTAGTGCGATTCCCATTGCAATAATATCTGATAGGTAATGATAGTAAACAAGAAAAGCTTGTAATCACGCTTAGTGATTATCAGCACTCATCAGCACGACTCATCTGTTACATTGGGCGAACTTATACTTCGGCAATTTGAACCTGGTTTACTTACCATGGTGATTGTAGACGATATGCTTTAGTCGTTCAGCCTGTGGGTGGTTAACTGTAGGGCTGCAACATGGTTGATTAACACCAGGTTGTCAAGTTGCCAGCGATGACAGAATATTTCTGAACAACTCTGAATCCACTCATGCTAGCAGAGGAAACGATAGTGCATGTTCCCCACTATTTAGTACTTTTTGATTGCGTGCACTTTTATTTGGGTGAGTTTTAATGACAGTGTTGAATTCTACCACCACCTGGTTTCAGTTGCTGCTGAGATGAAATTATCACTAATATTGAGTCATCTTAAAAAGGAGTCTACGTGCCAGCGGTATCCAACTAGTACCGTCGAAACAAAATGGTAGATAGAATTCGGTCAATACTCAGGACTATACTGTATGAAGTTGGTTATTCTCCAATATGCCTAATGCAGTTCTAATCAAGTCGGTCTCGACCCAACAGGTCAGTGGTAACTTCGCTGACTGCAATAATGGGTGACGCAGGTTCGAGTCCCTCAGGGGACACAGGTTATCACGAGGCTGCAGATAAGCCTTGCTGACGAGAATCAACAGGCATTAAACCAAGGTGCATAGCTTCCTGCCGATTACCTCCAGCCAACTGATATCAATCAACCACAATAATCAGCCTTCCAGCTTGGAGGTCAGGTCTCAAAGTGATCGATGGAGTTTAGTCAGCACTGATGACTAGATAGCTTGGAGTTAGTTACTGCCTAGCTACCAACCAATCTTTCAGTCCAAACAAATCAGCTACAAGAAATAGCAAGTCAGTGGTAAATGTAGTTAGTTTTGACAGTAAAAATATGTGACATTCAATGAGACGTTGGTCCTATAGTAGCTTTAAAGTTGTATCGCAAATATTTTTAAGAATTAAATGAACTCTGGACTCTACGGATTAATTATTGATTATTCTAATTAGGTAGATTTTCACACAAATTATGGATTTCTGTGTTTAATAGCGTGGAATTTTTTAATTTATAATTTATCTATGTCTATCCCTCCAGTTTATATGTATATATAATGTCAAAACACTGACCCAAGGAGGGATTTCTCCCAAGTTTGCTAGATTTCGTGGTGGCCTGGTTACCGTCCGTCCACTTAACTTGGATGGTTTCCGATTACTTAGCTTCTTCAGTAGCACATTTCCAAAGTGCATAATGGCCATGTATTAGAAATTTCAATATTTCTTCCTGGCTGAATGCTTAACGAAGAACATCTTATTTAAACCGCAGGTGAATAGTTGTAAATCTGTTCAACTGTAAGGAATGTCAATCTGCCATACACGATATGCCAGTAAATTGTAAGGCTAACAACCTTATGCATAACTGCTCTCCAGTAAAACTCTAAGAAGGTGTAATACAATTTAACACATTTATGTACTACGTGCTTCTGGATTCATTATAAGAATACTCCATTTTATTTAGTTTTCTAGATGAATGACCTGATTTACGCAACAATCTTTAAAAGGACCACTGTAATTGTAAAACTGGCCGAGAGACCATGATAGAAATCGTGGTATGTTTGAAATGCGTCATGCATACGGCAAGTGAATGTACTTTTCATGTGCTACCTGCCTGTCTGTTATTCTAAACTTCATTAAAAATAAGTTACTTATTTAGGGATGTTTGTAAGTTCCTCGCTGATCATTAAACCTGAGTGAATTGATCAGTCTCTGTTGGTATATAGGGTGCATAAATGGATGCCTTACTATTGCTTCAAGTTAATTTTTATGTTGTTCGCTTCATGGTATCTGTCAATGAAGTTCAAAAAGTTGGTTTCATTCTGTTTGGGATTGGTCAATTAAATGTAGTTGCATCTCAATGAGTGATGGTGTTCCCACTGAAACTCGAATCCAGGAGCCCTGCTTTAAGGACCAGAGCGTTCCTTTTTATTTTTTTGACTTCGTTGGGATAAACGATATTAAAAGCATTACTCCGAAAGCACATAAAAGAACAAATTTTGTTTTATCATAAGAGCACTGCCTTCCGATTTAGCGGTAAGGCTGGTTGCAAAAAGGATACTGCTTCCATCAAGTCCTATCTCAAAAGTTGTACAATCGCATCAAAATATATCTATTGATTGTGAATAGTTTCAGAAAATGGGAAAAATAAAAGGTGATCTTGAATTTGAAATTCATTTGAGATGCGGTAAAAAACATCTTAAAACAGATTACTGAAAACTGCCATGCCTGAAAGATGGCCCACTTAAAACTTGGGTTACCAAAACATTTTCCTACCGAATATATTTTATCAACTTCTTCCCATTCTATATTAATGATGGATAGTAGCTAGCAGAGGAATCTAGGATGCGCGTTTCGTCCTACCTGGAACTCATCAACTGGAAGTATCTGCATCCCAGCAAGTAAGGTTGTTCCCACCAGGACTCAAACTGGCGACCAATAGCTTCAAACGCCAAAGCGTTTCCCGCCGGACCATCGAGTCACGACAGTCACTTCTTGTGCGACGGGTATAGTTTTATTGTTGTTACTTGTATTATTCCATCATTGAGTGGACCGAAATGATCGGCTCTATTGGCATATCGGCTCCCGCGCGGATGCCTCGATATTGCCTGTTTTAATTTTATACTAATGATGGACAGTGGCTAGCAGTGGAATCCAAGACGCGTGTTTCGTTATATTCGGGACTCATCAGCTGGTTATACCTGCTGTTGCTTTTAATCTTTTAAATATATGTCTTCTAAACGTATCATGTACTCTTGCACATTTTTCAAATGTTTTGAAACTTTCGCTTCTCAAGCTAAGAACAAAACAAAGAAAAGGCGTTACTCCAGATGCGAATAGACATATAAATGCTCAAAAATACAGCGCAGTACTTTTCCTTGGGATACCTATAGCGAATTGCACGTGTTTGTACTGGCTGACTGAATTACCAACACCAGAATTACACTCGGTTTTCTATTCATCCTCAATTGCAGACCAGACGCTATTGTCACAGTAGTTACCTGTTTCATATTAGTATCTTAGTACCGTTATTATTAACGCCATTCAGATGCAACAATTACTTCTTTTAAATATTGTACGGGGAGCTTATCTTGTAGTATTGATCTTGGTGACTAGTAGAGGAATCCTTCATGCGTGTTTCGTCCTATTTGGCACTCGTCAACTGGATGTATTACCACCCCAGTAAGTGATGTTGTTATCACTGAGGCTCGAATTCAGTACTCCTCACTTCAAACACCAAAGTGTTATACACTAAGCCACTGGGGTGTGGTAACCACCTCTTGTGAAATAGGTATCAGTTGTTGTAATGATACTCGTAATTTCCCGTTGGTATACAGGACCGAATTGCTCGACCTATGTTGGCAGATGGGCTCCTATGCATATCTGTTGAAATATTACCTACTGAAAGTTCCATAATATATCATGCATGTTGTTTGGAACAAAGCAGTTATTATTGTTACTATTATCATTATTAATATTAATAATATTAAAGAAATATTCCATCAGATCACTACGAATCACCTATATTAGTCACTTAAAGCCCAACATATTTACAAAAGGCAGATGGTAACTACTGATCGAACCCATATGTTGTGTTTATTTATCTCCTTTTCTACAGTACTACTACTACTACTACCATTACTATTACTATTACTTACACTGCCACTGTTTGCTTGTCTCAGCTTTTATATTACATGGATATTTTATGTTTTCAGGGTGGTATTAGTCATAGAATGGCATCTGGTACAGAACCACTGAAAACCTGGGAGGACTAGTGTGGTTTTCCTCAGCAGCCCTCACCCACAGCTCTGAGATATAGCATAGCCATCATCCAGTACCATCGGCGCTTTTTATCGTCACACTTGACTTGTTTCAGTCTATAGGACCTCGAATTCTGGTTAGCAATTTGGAAAACCTATCTAGAAGAATGTCGCCAATGATTAGTAGATAGTAATTCACTTTGGCAGTTTGGAGGGGCTGATTGGTTGCAAGGTTGTTTTCATCACAGATTGATATCGGTTGGAGAATTATTGAAAGATGGTGAGCACTGAAAGGGTCATCAGTACTTACCGTTTAGGTGTCCCATACAAGGGTGAAATAACTGTCTTATGTTCCCACGTTTTCAGTGGTTCTGATTCAGTTTCGGTCTGTGGTGGATACTACCTTGAAATCACTCAGTTAAGAATTCGCCACAAAACTTTAAATTATTTTATTCATTGATATCTGTGATTTTCTTCTGCTGTTCCAAATCGAATGGATCGAATTCTGTTTGCAAATAGGCTCCTATGCGGATCCCTTGATATTACTTGATTATTCATTATGTTTTAATTAGCTTATTTTGGAGAACGTGACTAACCCATCAAAATGAGATTCAATAAGCATAAAATAATTCATTATGTTTTTATCTGATTGGTGGTGGCTAGTAGAAGAATTCAGTACTCGCGTTTCGTCCTATTGGGGACTTGTCAACTAGATGTACCTGCCCCCCCAGTGATTGGTGATGTTCCCACTGGGACTCGAATCGCGCACCCATTGCTTCAAACACAAAAGCGTTATCCATTAGGCCACTGGGGCACAAGGAGCAAATCTTGAGCAACGGGTGTTGGTTGTTGTTGTGGTCTAATACTTGTGATTTCCGATTGTTTTTCTGGATCAAAATGGGTCCAAGTGGGATACTCGTAGATCCAGCTGATGAGCTCTAAATGAGACGAAAAATGCACCCTTCGTTCGTATGCTAGCCACCACCGGTCAGATAAAAACATATTGAATTATTTTATGCTTATTCAATCTCATTTTGATGTGTCAGTAATGTTCTCCAAAATAATTGATTTCGATTTCGGTTTTACTTGCAGAAATAGAGTTGTGTTGTGAATTCTTTCAAGTCGCATCTTTCTCTTGAGGTACCTTAACCTTCAGTCTGTTTTAAAAGTGTATAGATTTGACATCAGTTTTGTTTCAAAGTGAATTGATTGCCACTTACTTTTTTATTTTCACGAAACTTATTTCTTCCCAGAGATGCTGATTACACCTTTATTGTGCTCACAACTGCCAGCTTACGCTTTTTTCAATGTGCTTTATTGATTACTTTCAGTCAACGATTTCACCAAATGCTTAGAGTGCTAAACTTTGGTTAGGAATTGCATGCACCTGCTGACTTTTAACGATTCTGTTCAGTAGTGGATGTGGTGTTTGTCATACTTTTGAATTATCAGGCAAATATATCGTGAACCTATTATACTTAATTGTCCACTTCGAATAGCATTCAATAGATCGGTTGCATACAACAGCCACGTTCTTCAGTGATGATTATTCATTTGCATTGAGGGTTGACTATGTTCGAAATTGCTGATTATTTAGTACAAGCTCTGCACAGAATACCATTCTGTATGAACAGAAGCATTCTGGTAGTTTAAGGTCTAGGTTTTATAAACCACTTTCCTCCCAGGATAAGCTAAACATTGAAAGATAAAGTCTGTAGATTCTATGGAAATGGAATAACCCACCTAGCACAATTCAACTAAAGACTCGACTTACAGATGAGTACAGTAATCAATAACTCCATGTTTTTACTTTCTGATATAACCTACTAATTAATACTTATTTCTCTGGCACTGTATTACTGCATTTTTGTATTCTGAATAAGTTATATCACTGTAATCTTTCTTATTTTGTTAGAATCAGACAAAAACCATGAAACTAGTCGTCACTGTGATTCTAAAGTGTACGGATGATTGAGTGTTGAGAATCAGTTGCCTAATTCGATACTGGAAAACTTAATTGTGTTGATTGGTTTAATGTAATCGGTGAAAACCCATGTTTCATCTTGGTTTTATCAGCAAGCAATGTATACAGCGTCTAAAGAAATGACTGGCATCACTTCTATAGACTCAGTACGCATCGTCAGTCGCTGCAGTTCAAGAAATCACTAGTCCATACCGGATGTTATTGACCTCCTCATAAACTGGATTAGATGCATTGATTAGTCACTGGAGAGATATGGGTGTCATACTATCTAGTACTAAGTGTTGGCCAAGTTCGATCAATCAAACTGTGATTTGGTCACCACACTAAGAAACTCACCATAGCGGTGCTTTCTGATCAATTGCAAACGGTTGAAAGTAGGAATGTCTTGCCAGACAAGTTCTCCAAAGCACCAAAGCTAGATGGAAGAGAGATTCTTGACGACTACTTCCAAACACTCAACATTGCAGTATCTATTCTTCTAGCCTTGAGGCCAACCTCTTAACTATATTGACAGTATTCACTTAGCCCTCAGGTAACATAAATTTATTCTATTTCATTGGTTTCTAATCCGGTGCTAATAAACTATAGGACATTTTAATGTGGTGGTAAATACTTTCACCATAGGATGTTTAGACTGAGTTTTTATCTGGGCTGGAATTATGGTAAGCTGAATTCTGATACTCGAATCAGATGTCGGAACCGGCGTGATTCTCGTGTTCGAGAGAATTTGTTGACACTGTGTATACTTGTTTATTACTGGTGAATTTACATTGTCCTGCCTGCTTCTTCGACTAGGATATGTGCACTTGTAAACCTGTTTGGTAAACATTTTCTCTATACCTAGTGGAAAGGCTAAAATAAAGTCACTGGCTGATTTCTTTTGCCTGAGTGAGGCACAATTTAGTTAGGGAAACCAGTTTAATGAACTCAGTTACCTGTGAGACACCATTAAATTTTCAGCCCAATTTAACAGGGACAACCATAACACCTCCCCCTTGAAATAGAGGTGGATATTACAATGGTGTCTTCTGACTGATTGGTAACTTTTTGCAGGATCGTAGCAAGATTATTCTTTATTGACATTCTGGTGAATCTGTGTTTTGGCGAAGTCTGAAGCAACTGAATTAGATCTGTAAAAGCTAGATTTACATCTTGCATCATCAACAATCTTGTATGCTCTTCCAAATCCTAATTTTCACGACCGAGACTGATGGCTTTCTGGAGCTGATTTGTCATCTGCCTGTTGTTAAAATTAGTCTTCTGTAAGTTGCATGGAGTTTGTGGACATATCCTTTAGAGCATGCACTGACTTATTTGAAAATGTAGTGCTGTCATCCTCTTTTGTTTCTGGTTGCAAGTAATCCTCAGTTTGTAGATGACAGCCCGAGATAGTGTATCTATTTTGAGCTATGGAAGTCTAGGAGTAGTTATTTCGAATGATAAGGTACTCTGTTATGCAATAAATGGTCATAGTCAACACCACAGCATGCTACCCCGACGATGTGCTTCTGACCACCTGATGCACTATCAGTGACCTGTGGATTTGGGTGTATTCTGTGTCTTCCAGTTGCCTGCTGGTTACTGGATGTGATGTCTGAAGCACGGCTGGCTTGCATCTGATCCTAGTGTCCATTTGCTCGTATTGACAGAAATTGTTTTTGATATGGTAATCCACTATCATCCGAAGCAACTGTCTGATTTGATGTGTGTTCAGGGCTTTGAACCCCTTGAGTATCTGTGTAATTGTTGACGTTGAAGCTAAGGCTTAGACTGGTACTCCTTCACAACTTTTATTATAAGGTGCATTTTTAGAAAGGCTGGAACGCACTAAACATGTTTCATCATTTTGTAACCTATTAACAAGTACTTCATGTTTTTCATAAAAATGTTCGGATTTAGTGTCCGTATTATTTATTATTTCATGATGGATAGTCGAGAGGGTACTACCATCCTCATCCATCAATGTAACATGATCTACATTATCAGGCTTCTTAAAATCAATTTCAACTTCATCATATCCAACAATGCAGTGTTTACTGAGAGTCTTTTTTGAAATGGGAAGACTTATGGATGCAGATTCTGGCTGTATGTCTCCCAACATTTGACGGAATTTCTCAATAAACCTCAGTGTTTCTGCTTCTATCCTTTCTTCATAGCGTTGCATAAAAGCTTGAAATTCTTCATTAGGAAAGGTTGTCATTTTTTTACCCGTATCGTGTTTTACAGAAGCTTCAAAATATCGATAACGACTTTAAACAAAATGTCATGGTACTAAGAATAAGAGATTACATAAAAAGACCAGATAACTTGAGGGTTATTAATAAAAAACCTATGTAACAAAATAGTTAAACAGCTCGGGCGAAGTTATAACTGTAAATCAAAAGATTATGAAGTCAAATAAAAGAAAGCGTTGAGACTGAGGTTGTTTTAAGAGAGAAAGACTTTCTTGTGAAATATTCATCTAGCGAAGGGGAGGAGTGTAAGGAACTCTAAGTTCGACAGCAACATTGGGCACACTAGAAAACCTACTCCTACCCTTTTTAAAGGTGCAAGTGAGGCAGTGGTCAGGGAACTGACTAAGTTGCTTGAGGAATTATGGCAAACTGACTAAATCTTATCACTCTGAAATGAAGCCACTGCTTTATTCAACCTTAAACGTTTTCTGCATAATGTGTTTGATAATCATTGGAGCACCAATCTGGTGCCAGTGGTTCATAGAATATTGGCTGCTAGCATAGTTCTCAAGTCATGCAAAATATTTAGGAAATGGATCCATGAGGGGAAGGCTGGAATCTGTTCACTTTGTGACTGTGTTGATCACGTATTCGCCCTCCACCAGATCTCCAAACATTTCCATATCTACTAGAGGCCAAGCATCATTGTATACATGAATATCAAGGTTGGCTTCGAATTACTGGAAACAGCTGTACTCTAGGATCACCTATCAGAGAGAGGTGTTCCCGTGGAGTGTGTTGAAAGCCCTATACTTCAACACCTCTGGCAGAGTCAAGGCATTCAGACCGCACCTACACTCATACTTTGTGGTAAAGGGCTTGAAGGTGCTGGAAGTTTGTGTACCTGGACAGTTGTGTGGGTGTTGTTTCAGAGGTTTTCAACTGCATGTCGAAAGCTAGAGTTGCTTCCTCTAGTCTGGGCCACCTTGGACACCTTCATGATATGAACCTTGCCCTGAAAACTCTCATATGCAATGACTCAGTGTGAGGAAGTCTACTCTACTCCTATGAAACCTGAACTATACGAGCTGACGATATCCGATGATTACGTTGTTTCCTTAGATTGCTCGCATCTGGTGCGAACGCCATCCAAGTACCACTGGCATGAGGTAGCTTATTTTTTGGCGTAATCGAGACCGTCATTCACTAAATGTGGTCATCTTGAAATGCCACTTTTAGCGACTTGGGAATGTGCGACAAATGTCATCTCAGTGACTCTTAAACCTTTCACTATTCATTTACCCTGAGACTGGTGACAAGATGTGAAGGGGTGGCCAGTGTATGACGTGGTGCTATGGGATAATAAATAGTTTTGTTTGGCTAGCAACTCTAAGTGCCTCGAGACTTTATGGTTGAGGCCCGAGAGATCACGCAACACAGTGGCCTCAGTCAATACCAGTTATAATTCAGAATGGGGTTCATGCTGTAGTTTTCTTGTTTCTTCGATTTATGGAAAATAAAACGAAGGCGGTGAATATTTTCTAGATGCTTTGCTGAAATTGCTGACTTAATGATCCATTTCTGCTTTATTTTCCAGTCTTCTTCCTTTTCCTGTGTCTTCCTAATGCTTCTAAATTATATAGCATGGAACTCCTCTTGGTGCTCTTGTATTACCGAGTTTCCATCCTGACTGTGACTTGAGAGGATTAAAATTCCTTTCCTTACTGAGTATCCTTGGGAATCCCGAAAAAATCTATCTCGGGTCATGGATCAATGAGATACCAAAAATCTCCATTGCTGAAGGTATATGATTCTGTAAATCTTAGTTTATCAGTTACATATTTTAAGGAATACAAGATATATGTGTCTCCTTATCCTTCTAAGTTGACTTCTACTGCAGACATGCACAAATTTGAAAGCACAATTGGAGGTGATGTAGGAAGATGTCTAACGATTTATATTTGCATTCATAAGCAAATCGTTCAGTGCCAGATGATTCACTTGGTCTAAACTTTCTGTGGACTGCTTCAATTTGAAATGTATAAAAATTGGTCAGTTTACGACTTGTTTGAGTTTATAACATAAATAATCTACCAACTATTATTACGTGACGATTTTCATATGTAATTAAAATCTTTTTAAATATCTGGTTCACGTGTTTCTATACTTTGTACGCTGTACTTATATGTACTATAAACAAGGGATAATTTTTAAATAATCAAAGTAGAATAATCTCATGACTACAAAAAGTGTAATATTACATTCCTTTTATTCACGTCTTTCATATGCTTTATATTCACTGAGGTAATCACATTAATATTATGTAATCATATGACGTAACCTTTGCTACATCTATTAAAATATTGATATTTAAATGCTAATCAAGCATAGACAAAGGTACCACCAGTCACTTACGAAAGGTTGAGTGATGCTATGTGTAAGCGAGTGGATCTCTGGCGGTAATCGATGTAGCTTTTAAGTCCTATACATCAGGTACTGATCGAAGTCTATCTAACAAGTTTGTAATCCAGTCACCAATCTATGTAAGGCAATACAGAGGCACACTGTCTTGATATTATCTATTAGTGGTCAAACAGCCAAAAGCCCTGGATGACACAGATTTAACTTTTGCCAGAACTTTTCAGCAAAGCAAACCTCTCTAATAGGGTGTGCCGTATATTTTTAAACAAGCTGCATTCCAACCATGGTGTCTTCCTAATTCGACCTTACATGACAGTAAGATTTCGTATTTTGGATAAAAACGACTATAGTGATCAAGTGAGTAACGTTGTTGAAGTCAGACAGACTTTACAAAAATAAAATTCGTGGTAGAAATGATATGCATGAAAAACAGAAATGGAGTTTACTAAGATACTGTGTAACCCTGTCTGGTGTCCGTGATTATTTTAGACATGTAAACAGAAATATCACTGAGGTGTATGGGGTACTAGAAAATTAAAATACGTAATGGATGAATGTATCCAATCACCGATTTATCCATTTTGGCAGATTATGAATAAACAAGGAATTTCATCACCAACAGAAGGCTCATGCACCGTGTACCTCGAAAAGAGCTTCACCTATTCACAAGTCTCCGCAAGATAAGAAATTACAGGTAGAAAATTCGACAAAGGTTTGTCAACCTTTTGATGATATCCTATGAGGTGAGCAGTTCTACTGGAAAGGAATAACGATGATTTTTTTGGCACATGCATCAGAACCTTAAGGTTCCGTGGCCAGCACCTTACCAATGAGCCACAGGGTCAGAATCCATTGGTCCAATTAGGTCCTGCCTTCAATACCTAATGGGGTCATAGGTTCACACTGCTGAGGAGTCACATATTCAGATGAAGCGGCTGTCTAGTGCTCCCAGGTTTCCAATGTTTCTCCAGCTGATGCCGGTCTGTGATGGATACCAACTTGAGATCAATAAATCCCTATAAACCCCCAAATTAAAAATGCCTCATTATTTAAGATACCATACATTGAAATGAAATCACTTCTTATCCTACAATACGACAGTGGAAAAAGTTCAAGTAGATCCGGTTCACAGTGTAGAAAATAATTACGGACCATTAGCGGTCAGTAAATTCCAAAACTATCACTCATATTAGAAGTAAATTAGAGGAGACAAATTTTTATTGACCGTATTTCATTACCTAAAAAACGTCACGTGTCAAGACAACATTCTTATGACCTTTTGAATAATTGCTATGTTGGGGGATAAGAACAATAATTCAAACCAAGCATACTGCTGAATATTTTGAGTAGCTAGAAATCACTCACTCTGACCTGTAAATTGCTCTGTCCAGATCACAGTGGACTAAGCACGGAACAGGTGTACTCGGACAAATTTAGTTTAGAAAACCTGAGTGATTTTCAACTACTCATGTTGTTCAACAGTTGGTTGGGTTAATTCATAATACTTTTTTGTCAGGGATCTTGGCTGTGTGGTGCCTAAAGGGGACACTTTTGACGCCATATTTACGCAGCTGAAAAACTAGTCATCTGTTAAGAATGTCAACTTGGGCAGCACAATTTTAAATCACTCGCAAAGTGATCATCCTATTTGATTCAAAGTACCATGATTCAAAAGGAAAAAACGTAGAATATATGAGTAACTGATGCACAACAGATTCATTGAGCAAGTAGAGGAAAACTCAAAGTGTAAATTAGATGTACTTCAGTGTAAGATGAAATAAGGTGACATATCCGACACTGTTATTTGCTTTCATCTTTGTTATAACCATTTCACTGTTCCTCACTTAACTGAGAAGATGAAACTTCAGATACTTATCTTCATGTCCACCACCAGTACATACCCGAAATTAAAGGTAGCGAGTTTGGGATGAATAAATACAAGTTTTTTCACGACTAAAATATGATCACTCCTCTTATTTCCAATGGATTTTCAAACTGAATACAAGACAAACTCAGTAAACTTTCCGTTCCCTTCCCTGTACAGTTCATAGCACACTATAAACGGTTTACGATGCCAAATGTCACAGTTAAAATACAGAAAACTTCCCATTTCAGAGGAAGTAATAAAAAGGATGGCTTTAGACGGCAGTATGAAAATAGAATTTTTTTGAGAAGCATACTTAGTTTATTTCAAAATTAGACGTCTGTATGCTTGTCAACGAGTTTCTATCAGCAAGTGAATTATTGGGCACTGTTTTATGCATAGTAGCTCTATTTAAATATGATTGTACAGTTGCAGAGGATGATGTCACCAGAAACAAATTTGCTCATTGATGTCTTTATTCTTTTCAAGAAAATAAGCGTATTCCCTCAGATAGTACCTCGTTGATACTATCTAAATAATATGGATATTTCCTTATGAGTGCATCTGGTTAACATATCTCTGTAGTTGGTCCCAATGGTTTAGCCGTTTTTATCCTTCTTAGTGAGCTCAACAGTAGCGTAAAAAAATAAACTCTTATCAGATGGATAGCTGTTCAAACCACAAATGCAATCGAACAACTTTTTCAACTGATTAGCAGTAAAACGAAGAACTGACTCAGAATCAGAAACTGTTCACGAATTGTGTTATGTACACGATTTCACGTAGAGAAAATTAAACTGCCATCGAGTGATTAGAAATTTTTTTACCCAGTCGTTATCTGTCTAACATAGGAATACTAAAAAAAAACTACTGATGAAACCCGTTGCTGAATGATTCATTTGGCTGAGTATTTAATATGTCGTTCTTTGTGATTTACATGTATGAACATTTGAACAAAAAGTTTGAAATTCAGCTTCATTTGTTACTGAATACTTACGAAACAGTAAAGATGACAACACAACAGATATTATAATGCAAAACAAACTATGAGCTAACTTATAGTGCTACTTATATGTTTATTACTAGTATTAGCTTTTTGAAAAGATTCTACAAGATTGTTTGTGTGAACTGACTCTGTCAGGAAACCTAACCGATAATCATGTAATTTTTCTAAAAGCCAAATAATTTCAATAGTTTTGAATTTATTCAGCGGTTTCCAGCTTCTCTCAGGGATCTAGGAGGTAGATATTATGCTTCCTAAGAATGGCAAGAAGTGTGGTCAGTTATGTGTTTGATTACCAACAACACATTTCTTCAGTAAAACAAAGTGATTACTGAAAGACTACCAAATCATTTCTATATCAACCCTTTTGAATGAGACATGCTTCAGACATTGAATACGGTACTAAAAATAAAGACAATTCGGTATACTTCAATTGTACTTTAAAAACTTCATGTTTATGTAAGACAGAAAGGTGGCTGTTAACCTTTCACGGAGTAAATTTTCATGTTTGTTGGCATTCATCAGCAACAGCTATTTGCAGTTTTGTGGGAACCTATGTCCCCTTAGTGATTCTAAACTTTACAAGTTAAAACTGAATTCAAGGAATTTACCGCTAAGCTATTCAGGTCATGCTTGATTTGACAGCTACACTGGTTGCATTCAAATGAGTAAGTGGCGTAAATTCACATGCATTAACTATCACGTCACTCAGTGATTAGAGCTTAAACTTGCATCTTTTGTGATCAGACTATGTGAAATGGATTTTTTCGGTAGATATTTCCAAATGAGAGCAATACCTGAGAGGAGTTGATGAAAAAATCCAGGTTGCGGTAGCCTTCTGTCCAGTAATCTACAAATTACCGGGTTAAAATCCTACCAGATGAGTTAAGGGTACCAGTTCATAATCAGCCACTTATAATGAGAATAAGGTATTGTTAAGGGCTTTCTCATGTATTCTAATCAAAGCAATAAGTCTATCTTTTTCCGCTTTAGTTCGGCATTATGTAGATCACGTCAGGGAAACTCAGATGGGGAACTGGGATGATTATAAACAGATAGTTACTGATAATTCGTTTTCACAGAAACTGGACGGAACTCTGAATGAGTGAAGTTAAGTTTGGTAGCTGATGTACTACAGAAAGGCTTTTCCCATTCATTTATGTGAAAGTACCACTTGGCTCTCAATATGGTCACCGGAGTTAGGTCGTAGATAGGATTATTACCACTAGTCTTTTTGTATTCAAGAACAATTCATGTCAATTTATCTATTATTCATAGATGTATTACTAAGCCCTGAAAATACTTCTAATGATATAACTTTCAAAAGCTATATCTGATACCTAAAATTTGAATTGAAGGTTTTTGGGGACTTATAGATTGATTTTAGGTTGGTATTCACTCTTAGGTTGGATCCCTGGAGAGTTCACGGGTGCATACTGCTGAGGAGTCCCAAACTAGGACGAAACAACTATCCAGTGCTCCTAGGTTTCCAATGTTTCTCCAACTGGTGTCAGTAAATGATGAGTACCAACCGCAAACTCTTAATTTAATTTAATATATACATCTGATTGATATCATTAATAGAACCTGAACAAAATAGACATATTCTTGACTTATATGCATAAATCCTAGTAAAATATTTATGTGTGAAAGAAGCCCACCCTGAGTATCAGGGTGAACAGAAATACATTCTATTGACCAGTGTTTCTTGTGTAAGCTATAAACTGAATATTCCAACTTCACCTACATCAAGGATTACACGACTGACCTTTTATTAGTTAACCGTAGGCCAGTGTGGGAGAAAATATCATTTTCTGTACTAAGTCTGGTAGTTATTTAACATAAAAAGTCACCGTATAAACGGTTGCCTTTTTAATGACAACTCTTCATTCTTGAGTGATAAATCTTATATCCACAGTTTGTCTTTTTCCTTAGATCTCAGTTGCTTTTGACTAGTATTTTAGTGATCAGTTATGCGTTATCATACGCTGAGGTATTTACATTGTACAGCCGGGTTCTCTTTTGCATCACTTCACCCATTGGTTTGAAAGTTAACACAGGACCACATATATATTTGGTCACACCTCAAAGATGTTCATTTCACTCTGAATATTCCGAAATTGATGCGGACATCGTTTGTATACACCATAATAACTTGTGTAGCGAACAACAACAGCAATAAATAGATGAAGAAAATGTGGGAAAGATGTTGATTAATGGATGCTATCAGTTCATTTCCACTTTTTCAACATTGAAAACTCACTGTAGAGAGATGTTGTTATAATCTTTATCTTCTTTCATCAGTGAACGAAGTCGGATTATCATATCAATAAACAGCATTGATATGGGTGCAGAAGTTTCATGTGTTGTATAAGGTTGATCAACACTGGTTTACTAGATAGGGATAGAAAGTAAACAAGATCAAAGCAAAGCAGTCCGTTATATACAATACAACCATACTCAACAGAAAATAAGTAGCATAAAGTAGAAAAACATCAGTTGACGATGATAGAATATCATATAGTTGAAAATTCTGATTGTATTATTTTCACTATCAGCTATAATCTGACTAAAGGCGTACTGATCACCTAAATTCCAATAGAATTATTCTTGGTGATCCATCTTATATGTGTCTTACTTCTAGCGTTTCATGTCGTATACACCGCCCTGCTGGCACTATAGTTGCAAATTGTCTCGCCAAATATTAGTTATATGTTCATTTTTCCATGTCAGATGAAGGTTGTAACTACTTTACTTACTCTGATTGATATATCAAATTACTGTCTGCAGAAGCTTCTTAACTTCTTTTTATTTATTTACGCACTTACCTTCAAAGCATGTAATGCTGCTTTGTGGTTTCATACAGGAATTATTGTGTTCGAGTTTGAAAGGGTTACCCTTAAAATATCTGAGTCGCAGCTAACGTTTTTCTCAACTCAGGTGATCACCAAACAATGTCTAGTGGAGATTGAAAGCGAGTAAGAAAGCAAACAGTTTGATACAGTACATCAAATCCACCGTGGATTTTACAAATTCTTCTGATGATAAATGTTATCTTACTGCAGCACACTTATTATCGAGCAAAACATAGTCAATTGGTTCACATATTAAAATGTCTCTCATACGTTGGTCACTATCAATGTGACAATGTCATGCGACAAGGATTTTAGGCGAGCAGGAGGTAACATATATTCCACAAAAGACTTTGCGTCGAACGTAAATTGTTCATTCTCAGGTTACAATAAAAAACAATTCTAACAGTGCGAACTTGATCATTACTGTAAAATGAAGTAAGCTATAAATTTCACAACCAGATAATAAAATAATAATAAAAGTCTCATAACTTTCTATACACTGCTACATCATTAAATCGGTAATTAGTTTTCTTAAAATCAATGAGTTCACATTTTTCCTCCTCGACTTATTGTAATTAATTAATCGCAGTGAAATTGGGTAGTTAGGAACTCTACCCCTATTTTCAGCAGCTGTTCAACTGTTTTAGTGCAAATAAAGGTGTATTCGTAGAGGTGCAAAGACTGAGAAAGTAAAGAGTACTTGTAACTTTGGAGGATGGTTTAGTTGCTAATCTATCATTGTCACTTTTAATACTATGAATAACACAAACTTCAGGGGGAAGAAAGACTAGCTGTTCTGTTGCAAATTTGGTAGACTCCTTCATTTCAAATCAGCATGATTTGTTGTGACACAAAAGAACCACTTCGCCTATATTTTTCATTTCCTTGTTTGGATTTTTTGCTGCACTGGTTGCATCTCTAATTCGATTACTTAAGGATTTCACGAAAATGGCTTTATCTGACCTGTGATGGGCTGACCTGAAGTTAAAAGGTCTATTGGAATGTGTCAACTTCCTTCAAATAGTAGTATATAAAGTACCATCTGTTCTTCGTTTTACTTCACAATCCCATAAAGCTAATTACTATTCTTATTTTCTAGCTAGTAAGAAAAAATTGATCATACACTATTTAAGTAGAAAAACTAAAGCAACAATAACACTCCAAAGACAGCCTGATGATGAAAACGCTAATACAGTTTTCAACGAGGAACTAGCTAGACAGTTAACGGAACAGGAAAATGTCACTCATCTAGAAATAACCTGGTTCCACCTCCAGTTTGCTGCAAAAGATTGTTAATAAGAGTTAGTCACTGTCTTAAAAAGGTTAGAAAGGGGAAGTTAATCTCAGCTGTTCTTGTTGAATTAATAGATACCTATGAAGGCATTCCTAAGGACTACGATCACAGTCAGGAGAGGAAGTAAATTGAATATAGACTGACTAGAAGTCCATGCAATTAGTATGAGTGGTGGTGGGCAGCGAAGGCTAAGCAAATGGAAAAGGTAGTGGTGATAGGCAACTGCAGAAAGCTGCTTAAACTTATCAAAGAAACTGGGGAATAAAGCTTGATGCTTCGTGAGACTACAGGGAGAAGGATTGGTCTGTGATCTACTCTCAGTGTAGATGAATGAAGCGATGCGCGAAACACTTGGAGTAAAAGATCAACTGGTGTCCAACTACTAACGTTTTACCAATCGGATTCTGAATAGGACAACGAAATAGAACCTCCAACACTTGCAGAAATCGAGAAAGTCGTGGGTAACTTGATGAACAGCAAGGTAACACGGACTGGTATCACAGCTACTTATTCAGGAATTATTGGCCAAATTGATTGCAAATGGAAGTCAGATACGACTCCCTCTGACTATTCTTAAACACTGAAAACCTTAATCATCAAGAATGGGGAGAAATCTTCTTGTAATAACCACAGGAGAATCAATCTGATAAGCATAGTATCCAAGGTTGTAGGCATTTTAATTCTCTGGCGTCTTAGTGGAGCTCGTAAACAGATGACCCGAGAAAACTAGGGAGGTTCCAGATGTGGCTGTGGGTGTATCCATCAGATATTCACCCTCCTGCAGGTCCTGAAACAGGAACACTAATGGGCACTTGATGCTAGCTGTATCTCTTCATCCAGAGGTGACATTTGACTAAATTAATCCGTAGATCTCATTTTAATGTCCCTCACTGAAGAGTTTGCTGGGTAATTACACCAGTCTGTTGAAGGTTCTGCATCCGAACAACCACAGGCGTGTTAAAGCGTATGGCGAGGTATCAGTTGAGTTATTTATGCTGAGCAGTATGGCCAGAGATGCACAGTCATCTGGACGGACTAAGCGGCAGTTTGAGATACCTTTCTCACCACGCGAGTAGAAATATTTGCACTGTGACTGGCCTTCTTTGGCAGTTGAGTATGTCGATCATTTCTCTTATTTGGTAACTGAATCAGCAGTAGTGAGTCAGTAACCGATGAAATTTTCATCATGAATGCAAAACGTCTTCTTAGGATTCCCTAAATCTTGTCATTTATGGTGATACGATGATATCTTACTGCTTATCAACAAAAGAGTGTACTGTTCTGCAATTCTCTCTATTCTACTATGTGATTGGGAACGGTGGCTGTTAAAGATGGAAGACATAAAATGGTTTCAGGTTTTTGACCATCCTTGGCTCCGGTACATAGACTGTGTCATGGTGTCACCGTATCCATATCACAGAATCCAAGTGCAGAGTTTTAAGTAAGACTGGCAGATGAGTTAACGTGGTCGTGAATCCTCACCTCTCAAGCATGCGTAGTTAGCAACTGCATCGTCCTATAGTGTTATAAGTTAACTTGAAAGCTCAGAGGTGGTCAGTTTCAAACATGGCATCAATCTATGAAGATTTTGGTTGTTGGTCTGAGGCTTTAAGGGGTTTTAGAGTTCCCGATTTTGTTCTTCTAGACAACCGAAATTAGTGACAGTAGACTCTAGGTGAATCGATCAGAATGGCGTAGATATATCCACACATCGTTCCCATCTTAAGTGCGATACCAAATTCCTTTATTTTTTGAGTTATGTTCATCTGAACAAATCTTGATTACCTCCTTCTTTATCTCTTTGTCTATCGTCTTATGGCTTCTTACATGATATAGTGATGCAAGGTGAAACAAATTGGCCGTTACTCAGTAACGCTAGTTCATATATTGATGTTGACTGACTGGTTTAGATTCAAACCAACCATTACGCATCCTTATCTATATGCAAAACCCTTAGTTTTAATCTGCGTGACTTAATTACTGCAGAATTTGAAAGGTTTTAGTAGGACATTCTATCGCAGTTAAGTATTAAAATAGTTTGCAGACAGTGATATTTCTACAATGGACTTTTTGTGAAGTTGGATAGCTTGATTCACTAGCATAAGTGTTTCCGTACATGCTACTGAGATTATTAGTTTCAAGCATTAAAGTAAACCACTTAGACTCATCCAGAGACGGCTTCATTTGACTCAGCATATGGATCTTTTTAATCTTGTTTCTAAACGTGTCTACAGGCATCTTGATTTTCTTATACAGTCCTGTTTGGGTGCGTTTACTGACCTTCAAGAAATAATCTATGTCCATAACTAATATTGCGTCACCTTTGTTAGTATTAGGGATAATTATGCTTTTGTCCTTTCTCAGTTTTATTCCAAGTTATCGTTTCTGGTCTTGTTATATCTCACTTCGCTTTTTTTGCCACTTAAGTGTTAGGAAATACTGTGCTTGAATTTATTCAACGGTCCTATTAGCTTAGCATGGTGTTCCTCCTCTTAAAGTCTCAGGTGTCTGACTGTTAAGTTAAAATTTACTCCCTCATCAAGTACCTTTGTCAAGTGAGCTGAATGCTCTTGAGGAAAGACTGATCACCTACCTCGTTCTATAAATGATATTGTCTTTGAAATTTTGATCAGTTCAATAGAATATTTTTCTTCTGTTACTTCTTGAACACCTTGATTTGGGTATTTCGGAATTTACTGAAGGCAGCTAATTTTACAGCAATAGATCTTTTAACTAGAAACTCATAGTATTTCCTGCTCACTATCTACACGAAATTACATTTATTTCATCTCATTGAAGATTACCAGTGAAGCGCTGAATAGTCCATGAATGTGAATCTGTGTAAAACACCTGTGACTGAAACGAAACATAAGGATGACTGATAAGTGTGGTTTCTTAGGTAAGATATTGTAACGCCGACTCGGTGGAATAGGAGCTTCTTTATCACATTCTATGGCCTCAGAGGTTTACTCGCAGCTACTGTAATCATCTCAACAATTTAAATCAGTAACTTTCTACTTCTCGAAATGCAGTATACCGGAATTTGAAGTCGAAACCAAATTATATTAGCACAATTTACTACACCATGTAATCAATAATGGGGGAAACTATTAATAAGGAAGTAAGTGAAGGCAAACGAAAAAGGGAAAAGATAGAATGATAAATAAACTACCTTGAAACCATGGAGAGTGTGGTTAGATCAGCTATGGCTAGTGATTTCCAGGTAGTTTGATATTTTTCAAGTTCAAGGACACTACAATTCGTCACAGAACACTTGAATATTGATTAAAAAGCCGATCTCACAGTTCATTTCTGGACTTGGCTAGGTGTAAATAAGAGTTCGAAGAAGCTAAAACGGATTTATTTTTCATCCAAACTGATGTTTGACAGAGTAAAACTGTATGGACTATAAAGCTTTTAGCCAGCTGAACTTGCAAATAAGTCATGTATGGAACGAGCATGTGGATTAAGATTTGGAGCTGCGTAAGAGATCACACTGTTACATTTCTTTGCACAGCAGCACTTAATTCCTTTTAAATTAGATGTCCAGGATCTCAGAAACCTTAAGTTACAGACAAGTAGTTTCACGTTTGACTAAAACTCAAAAACATTCACTCACGCACAAATCGTGGTTATCAAAAGTTATAGTGAAAATAGACAGAGATGTAATCACTTCAAAGGTTTAGTTGCTTGCTGTCATTCATCATGACAAAAATAATGCATTCTTCGAAGGTGAACTTACAAACTGGTATCAATCTTTTTGAAATTGGGCGTACGTTGTCAGTGATTGTTCTCAGGAGCATAAGAGTAAGCTCAAACACATTATACTAGACTTCAAGTGGGTATGAATAATTAACATTAGGCTGTTGAAAGCACTGGGAAGGAAGTCATACTTTATCTAGGTTTCCCACTTGTTCATACGTAACAAGAAGGAATATGAGTAATCTTGAGAACGCTAATTTTTCCTCAGGGACTGAAATTGATGTCGCTCAGTACTTCAACCAGAAACGTTACCAATGGGCTTACTTTTGTTCCAAAAGTGTTTGATAAGAAGTGAAAATGAGTGAAGATTGTCACTTTTCATTATCAGTTTTGTGTTTCAGTTTTATTACAATTAGTCGTATCTAAGGAAGACGAAAGAAATGAATGTTACCATCATCCATCCATCTTGTAATTTTTAGTTTTGTCATCACAAAACTGGATCATTCCTTATTGGCTTTACATGAACTCTGAGATAAGTTTTGGTCAACTTTTCATTTACCTTATGGTGGTTAGAATCGTAAACTGCTGAATACTATCTGCTTATTAAGACTGAGAGAAGTAGACAATGACTGTATTACTTTTGAAGCTATGGATACTGTGTTCAAAGCTCTCCAACGTCAAAGTCATGAATCTGTCAGTTTTATTTTTTGATTTGCCTTTATTACACATCGGCTTGTAGTTGTCAGCCACTCACATAAATTCATTCAAATAGGTCAATACAAATTATTAACATTGCTAGGCTTCATAGCGTTGCTGGCAGAGCACCAAGCCGGTATCCGGAGACCACTGGACCAAATTCTGCCGTCATCCAGGTTTTCAGTTCACTTTCAATCACTACCCCATATCTGTAATACCAGTCTGCCAAAAAAGGGCTAAATTACATAACATTTCATGACCATTACGCTTGAGGAATATACTCCATGCAAGTCCTCTTCTCAGCTTCCAATACAGTCAGGGAAGAAGGATAAGGTTAACCCAGAGGCTGAATGGTAGCCTGCTCACCAAGAGACCTGATTTTTCTCCGGCTGAACTCCTGCTTGGTTGCTGGTACTTGCTTATTAAGGGTCCCAAAGTGGGACAAAACAACTGTCCAGCACTCCCAAGTTTTTAGTAGTTCGTCAGTTGATGTCAGTCTATGGGGAGGACTACCTTGGAATTAGTCGGTTTTCATAAGCCAACAAGTGAAGGTAGACTATCTATCAAATGCCTTCATCTACGATGTAGTTCCGAATTATGTTTTTAGACAGTATGGTGCTACGTATGTGTTTATTTGGAGTTTTACTTAAAAATCATTCAAACTTTAAAATCTGTTCAGCAATCATTCAAAGTTTATAGTCAGTATTTATACAATCTGTTTGATATGGTTTTAATCCTCTGTAGTCTGAGAGAGAGAGATTTCATCATCAGGCTTGATGACGTTGCTACATCTTGGCTGGTTTGTCAGATCAATGCTACAGTGAAACAATTATATTATCAGTTACTGGATAATCTTTTTGACACAGTTTACTACCCATTGTTATGTGATGACAACTTCATATCTTTGAAATGCGATTGGTACAGTTATTTTTTTCGAAATGATGGATTAGGATGACTGAGGTTTGGTGTTTTCTAGCCTTTGAGCTTTGTTGACAAACAAAATATCACAGAACAGCGAATCAACACCAGTTCTTATTCTTCCTTCTTCTTTGTAATAGTAATAGATTTTTTTAGATATCAGGGATGAATGCTGAGTCAATCCTACTGCGGGTGTTTGGTGCTGCTTCAATCAACAAAGATTCGGTTATCAGTCTCTTTCTTTATCCAAGAAAGATAGTTTTTGGGACCGTTACTCTGTCCCCTTTGAGTGATATTGTTAGCTGTGTGTAGAAGTCTATACGTATCTGCTGTAACTATTACACTGGGATAACACAGAGATGGATATGACTTAAATTCATTTAGTGCGAACAGAAAAGCATAAATTTCAGCGGAACAACTACTTTCAGGAGTGCAGTCACTCATCATCATACTGATGCAGGATATGATGTAAATACCTTGATAACCTTTAAGGTAGTTAATAAACAGAGTAATTCACACACAGTATCTAAAACCCATTTGGGACAGGAATAATTTGTCCAAAAAGAAGGATTTACCAATCCCCTTTGGTCCAGTTAAACAAATTTTTCCCTACTCCTCTTATTTCATGATGACATAATCTTTCGACTTGATCTTTATCTGCTTTTCATTGTACAAAATATTGTTGATCATTTTCACTAACTAATTTCAACTCATATTATTGTGGGATTTGTCTGTTACTTATCATTAACTTACCGACCTGCTGAAATCTTGCTGAGTTTGCAGGTTTGTAGGGCTTTGCTGACTTCAAGTCAGTATTCACCATGTACTGACAGCAGCTGGAGGAACACTAGAAACCAAGGATCTTCAGGTTCCGTGCTCAGCACATCACCAGTGGCTTCATGGTATTTTTCTGACCATGGAACATCAAGGTCTTGGGTTCGTTCCCTGCTGGGGTCAAGGGGGGAACAGCTGAGGAGTCCCATACTAAGACAAAACAGCTGTCTAATGCTTCCAGGTTTCCAGTGTTTTTCCAACTGATATCACTTCATGATAAATACCAACTTGAAAACCTTTTTATGAAATCTTTTATTCCAATCAACAAAACAATTTGTTACACATCCACACTAAGTTTTTTGAACTCTCCGTTGAAGCACGTGGACAACTGAAAATCCTTAACATGTCTCCTTAATTTTATCTGGATATTTCTATTCTTTATTTTCTATGTCGGTCCCTGTTAACTGGCTTTATTTCGATGCGTGTTTATAACTTTTATTTTACGACATTGTGTTTTAGTTTGCAAGCCATTGATGAGGTAAGAGTGAGATAGGATGGAACCAGGTAATTTTTCTCTGATCGTTTTCCTTTTTCTATTCAAATAATAAATCATCTGAAAACAAAAGAATTGGATATTAAAGGAAATAATTTTCGGTGACCTCGGAAACAGAATCAGTTGTTTATCAAAACTTTTACAAAACATGTGCTTTGATAGCGTAGGAATGTAGTGTATCCGATATTTTCATTGCGAATCGACTCTGGCTGAAAAACGGTTGTAATATTAACCAGTGTAACCATAGGTTTTGAATTTATTGGTTATGCACATTTACATGTGAAGTAGCAAACGCTATGAGCACTGTTTTGATGGCAGACAGTATACCAGTAGATCAACTGTGTTGTATCTCATGCTCCGAACATTTGACTAACCTAGCTTGTTTTTTTCAAAAACACCCTGTCACATGTACTTCGACAACAGAAGAATGTGGTGTATTCTCCTATGGATGTATTTACTAGTTACATCCAACAGGTAAAGGCTGAAACAGAAGAAAAAGTTATGTAATATTTAGGAGGTTTGGTAGACATGTACATATCTCACTGCAGTCAAAACTAGCATAAGTCACAAAAGTCCTAACCAAGTCCCTCCTTATGGATGGGTGCGTCCGGCATGCATAAACTTTAAACGAAAAATCGACAAGACAAATGAACATCGATAAAGTGCATATTCCCTAGGAAGTGACCATCTAGTTTTGACCTTCAATCGTCAAATTCGAAGAAGTGATTTTCAATATTGACGACTGGTATATTATTGAAAACCCTCCCATTGGAATCTTTCCATCAAAATGTATCCCTTCATTAGGACTTTTCATTTACGAATGGCATATCAGTACAGATAGATTGAAGAACTGCCTGGTAATATTTTAAGTTGGCATCAAGAATGCTAGTCATTCATTACCGACAACTGTGACTTTGATGTAACCCTTCATATTGTCCATAAACCATCGTTCTAATGCCAATGTTTACGTAGCTTTGATTCGATAGTCATAAGGTATCTATACTCCACACACATTTCCTACTTTATAAGCATTCTCCTTGCTCCTTACTTGTAGTATTGTGCAAACCAAACAATAAAACTCTTTTTTGTTGACGTTGTGCTCCACTGAGATACAAAATACAAATTCTAGTCAGGTCCTACAAAGGGTTTGTCTAACGTTAAGGTGGATGAATGAAATGCATCTTTCTGTCCATCATTTCACTGGTGGTCCAGCCAACCCTCAATCGAAAACAAATTGAATTCCGGTTAGACAGCAAGTGATCGATTATGGATAACATTGTCTGGCATGGGATTAGTTTTCTATGGTGTTGCGTTCTCTGAGTTGGACAGTTTAAGTATGAGACTTTTGTTGCCTTTCTAGACACCATTATCAGCAATAATTTCAACTAACTTCAACATTGAAGTTATTACTGATGTTGCCTAGATCAGATTTTCAGGTTATGGTTCCAAGTATTTCAGACTACAAAGAATCAAGGAAAATATCCTGACCATTCCGAAAAAAACGAAATAAACCCCGTAAAAGATTCAACAAGTATATCGTAGCATAGCTTTATAATCCTCTTTAGGTCCAGGGTTAGAAATCTCATGATTCACTTCAACGGAGATGATCTTCTATATCAAAATAAAAGTAAAAAGGAATCATGTTATCCATCAGAAGGTGAAACATATAAGGAACTTAAACTCATCAGATGAATCGAATCTTTAGTTCTCGGAAACTGCAAATAAAAACACTCTGTTTGTGCAATGTTGCTACTAGGACTGGGGGCAAATGACTACCTTTTAAGGTGTCTCCATGCTCATTTAGCGACGATTAACTCCAGACATGGAAGGAAGTTAGAAAAACTTTTTATACTTGTTGATTTTGTTAAAATATTTTATTGACCATAACAGTTTCACGCGATACCTCATGCTTCAGATGCCGAACTTTAAATATTGTTTCATCATTTAGCGGATAGAAACGTCTAAGAAGTTACGAATTTACTAAATGATTTAATTCCTATGATACGCAAAGTATAAATGTACGTGATGTGTAATCAAAAACCTCGGCATCTTCAACAAAACTATTTTCATTTGCTTTTTCTAATTCCAAATAAATGCAATGATATATACACCACTTTTATCTTGGAATTTGGCTGGCTGTTCTAAGTTTAGTTTTGGTTGCGTGCGAAGAAATCCAGAACCAGGATGAAACATTCGGCTGATGAGTTTCAAATAAAGCGAGACGCATTCTGGATTTCGCTACTAGCCGCCAGATAGACTGTAGCTGTATGATTTTTAACAATTCTCTAGCTGGTGGTATTCCGTTTACCATGTATGAGTCTTATTATGAAAAAATACAGCTCTCCGACATATCCCACTCGGTTTTTTGACATATTTCGTTGTATTTTTATAGTTAAATACAAGTTTCATATCTTTTGAGGTCACCTGCATTATTGCCAGTGTCATCCAACATTAGGTATACTGTCACTGTAAGACATGTTGGAAATATGAAACAGTTTTAGTACAGTGACTTGTTCGTCTTTTGTCCTGACAGACTAGGTGGTAGACGTTTGATTGATTACTTTTGCCCAGCTGCTAGCCTGAAAAGTGATGGTTCAGAACTTGCTTCAACCTACATTTTTATCGAGATCAGTCATCCCAGTAAAGTGTTCAGATTAGTCCTCAAGTAGAATCCACCCACAGTAATCCAATTAGCGAATAATTAGTGATCCTGAACTCTCTAATAGTTGGATGGAATCTGGAATAAAAGGCACTTAGTTAGGTTGCGTTTTATGATAACAGTATCCATAATAATGATAATTAGACAGTTAGGTGTCACCATTATTATTATTACTCGTCCCTTGGGTTCCTAGTGAAATGTAGGGCTTCAGTAACACTTCACCATTTCATTCTCTTCTCTACAGTCCTTTCAATCTGGCTAGACCACTACCACAAGCTTTCATCTCTTCCTCATACGATCTCCTCCATATCACCCTCAGCTGGGACGCCCAACTCATCGTTTCCCATGCGGGTTCCACTCAACGGCCTCATCTGGACTGGCACATGATGTCCCGAATGGTCTTCTCAGTGTATGCTCAATCCATCCTCACTTTCTTCTGTATATCTGTTCGGCGATAGGTTGTTGGTTGGTTCGTTGCCAGTCAGCCAGCCAGCCAGCCAGCCGGACATCCTTGTGGCTTATTCTTATTATTCTGCTCATCTGATTTTCAGTATCGAGTGTAGGCAGCTGTTGACGATGCATGTCTGTAGTTTGTTGGAAATGCTTTCGTAAGGCACCAAGTCTCTCAACCATCACATAGAATCACTGACTGACTTGACTGACATTAGTGTTGAAAATCTGGATCTTGTTCATGCTTTATGCTGGGTGGAGTGGAGTGGAGTGTAGAACAGTACAGTAGATCTCCACACTGATATCAGGTAAATGAAGGCCTGTCTTGCTGTCTTTCCGATTCTGGTTTAGACATCCCCATCTATGCCACTGCCGCCACCTGTAGTTGAAACGATGCTCCCAAGGTAGGTGGGTAGGTAGGTAGGTAGGGAGGGAGGGAGGGAGGGAGTGAGTGAGAGAGGGAGGGAGGGAGGTGGGTGGAAGAGACTACTTCCTTTACATCTCTCGAGTTGATGGTGATTCATGCTTGTGGCTGTGGCTGTCATTGTTGTTGTTGTTATTGTTGGTCGGGTATCTTCATCACCTCTGTCTCTCTACGTTCACCTGAAGGACGTCCCGTTCTCGCTGCTATGCCTTGTCTCTTCTGTCAACTTGTTGGTTTTCGCCTGTACGTCTTCGAGTTTGTGCGACAAGAAATCTGACTCAAGTCATCATCGGTGGCGAAATCTATATCTTCTAAGGTCTTTTCATCGGTCCAGCCAGCATATCCCCATCTTCTCACAGCTCCTCACAGTTGTCTGCCACATCATTCAGTTCAGTCCAGTCTACTCCAGTCCAGTCGACCACAATCAGGAGGATCATCGGTGATAGTAGGCGGCAGCCTTGTCCTACTCCTGTCCCTGTCTTCACTTCAAAGTCATCACTGAGCTTCCCATTGTGAATTACTTGGCATGTAGCATCACATAGAATATAGCTGTTCAATCAGGTTGATAAAGGTTGGTGACACTAAAACCGTAGTGTTGAAGCAGCTGCCTGTCAAATTACTTGACGGTCGACCCTCTCGAAGGCCTTTTCAAATTCGATGAAGTTGATTGAGGTAGAGAGTTGAGTTGACTGCCATTCTATACTGTGTTCTACGATGATGCGTAGTGTAGCGTTGCAATTCGGTCCCCATATGATTTGTTCTTCCTGAAGACAGCCAGACAACCACCCAGCCAGCCTGTCCTGGTTGTAATTTGGAATACAGAGAACCTTCTCATCTCTCCAGCATGATGCAGCATCATATTTTGCTTGGGGTGGACAGTGACAGGAGCATGATTCCACGCCAGTTCAAGCAAACACTTAGGTCACCCTTCTTTGGCAGTTTGACAAGGTAACCCGTCTCACATTCAAACGCCAGGTACCTTTCCTGACTTGCTTCCACACCTTCTGCAATAGTGGTGTGAGCGTGTCCCCTGTTGTCTATGCGTCTACTTTCTATACTTCTGGTGGAATTCTATCTGATCCTGCTGCTTTCCCGGATTTCACTAACTTTATGGAGTTCAGAATTACACTTCTGCTTCTATCGGATTGCTTTTGTTCACTGACAGTTCTGTGGCTGGGCTGCTGGTGTTTATTCTGGACGAAATCCAGGTGTTGTATAGTGGTGGTCGATTCAAGAGTTTTCTCAAGTGGTCAGCCTATCGTTTCCTCTGTTTCTGCTCTTTGGTAGTAACTAAGTTTCCTTCAATATCTCTCATTGGTTTCATGTGTGTTGATCTCTTTCCTCCCGGATAGTAACCTGGTTAGTTGATATAGTGTTGTCAGGTCTCTATCTCTCCTACCTGCAGCCTGTTCTGCTTCACTTGCCATTGTGTTGTAGAAGTGTCTTTTGTCGTTGCGTGCACTCTTCTTCACTTCTACGTCCAGTGTAGTGTTTTGTACGTTGTTCTCAGTTCCTCTTTTCATTTTTCATCATTGCACTGGTTCATTTTCTGTTTCATCATCTTCCTCTCCCTCCTCTATCAGCTTCCATGTGTCCGTCGAGATCCATTCCTTGTCCTGCCGCTTCTTCTTCCTTTCTAACACGGTTATGTAGGTTCCCTTCAACGTTTCGTTCACAGAGTTCCAGTGTTCTTCCACCCCCGATCCTTTAGGGATGCTGTTCAATGACTCCCACTTTGTCGTGATGCCTGACATGAAGATGTCCCCTGCAGTTTCGTCCTTCAGTTCACTTTCTCCTCTGCGCGTTCAGTTCGAACTGTGGCCTATCATCACCAGCTTCTTTGGAGGCTTTCAACTTCATTTTGAAAGTAGGTCCCCTGCACTAGATAGTGAGTGGTGTGAACCCATATCTGCTCCCCTTCTTCATCTGATCGTGTGTCATGTGAGCTCCATCTCCACTTTCTTCACATTCAGACAAAGTCGATCTGATTTCTAGCGTAGTGTGTCTGGTGTCTGGTGAAATCAAATCCATGTCACCGCCTTATGAACATCCTCCAATCAACAAATCATTGAATACACAGAATTCTGCAAACAATTCTCCATTCTCGTTCATCACCTCACCCAGCGCTTCTCGACCCATGGTTCGTTCTCTTCCTGTGTTGTCCGCTCCCAGTTTGGCTGGCATTCATGTCACCCCACCCATCAGAATTTCGATGTCACCATCGCCAACTGGGATGTGGTCTTGTCCATTGGTGATTGCAGTTGTCTGTAGAATTCCTCCTTCCTCTCCTGATCTGCATTATTTGTAGATGCATAGCGTAACGTAGCATTGTATGATTGTGACTTTCCTTCCTCTTCACTTGAACCTTGCTGTCATAATCCTGATCGTCGATGAGGAGATTGGTTCCCACTGCATCAGAGAGAGAGAGAGAGACAGCCTTCGATGCTGTTGTGAGGGGGACATCATGATAGCCACCCCAAAATTCAGTGTGCTAGTGATTGTCGTTTGGGTGACAGTATCGGAGTAGATTATTCACTCTCCAGTTGACAGTTTCGAGAGTCCACTTACATTCCATCTACTTTCACTGATTCCTAACACTTCTATCCCATATCTTCTCATCTCCTCGGCAATCTGGATGGCCTTGCTAACCAGCTTCAAACATTGTTCGGATATTCCATGTCCCCATTCTTACTTTTACTTTCATCGAGAGAAGTGAAGACACATGGCCCAATTGGCTTCGCAAAGGCTTTCACCAACGGGCGTCATTTCGTCTCCCTGATTCCAGTTCAGAATAAGTTTATTTTTATTTTTTATATTTACTTTGTGCTTGGAAGTTTGTTTAGTGATTGGATTGGTTTTATGGGGTTGGATTGGCAGTCGTATGCCCAACCTTCCATTTTTATGCGGGCTTAAAATGGGCTTGTAACTGGTTCACTAGTTTACCATGAGAGGTTATAATTCAACACCACCAAGAATATAAATGTCGTTCCACATCAAATTACAAGTTGCATTTCACTTTCTACGTCACTGCAGTCGTAGTAGTGTTATTTTTTATAAATCACATGTATCCATTGCTCCATTGTTCAGTCTTATTGACGTGCATCTGCGATCATCAGCTGATAGTTTAAATGAAACCTGAATTCAACTGGTTAGGTACACACATATACGCACGTTTAATAGACGCATATACATACGCGTAAATGCACTAGGATTATAGGTATATCGTTTCCGAGTGAAAATAATAATAAATTTATTAAAATTTTCGATTCAAGGTGTGAAATGACTTTCCCGTCTTTCTTCCCATTCCTTGAAATAAAACTGACTTTCTTACTAACTCATACCACAGGATGGAGCTAAATTAAACTTTTTTTAAATGAAAAGGTGACAAAACAACATTCAAAAAAAAAGTAAAATTCATTTGACAGTTTCGAAGGCAATATTGACTTGAAAATAGCTTTCATTGTCAAGTCAAGAGTGTAGACCATTACTCACCGGTGAAATTAGGCCATAGTGGCACAATACTAAGTACTGACAGAACTAAGGTATAGTGAACAACTGGAATTCAACCCATTTGACCGGTTGGTTACGTGCTCACCATGAGATCTGATGGTGGTGAGCTTGATACCACAAAGCATTACAGATGCCTACTTTTGAACAGTCTCAAACTAAGGTGAAACAAATGTCCAATGCTCCCAGGTTTTCAATAGTTCTTTAGTTGATATCAATCTGTGATGCAAACTACCTTCAAAAGTATTATTGCAGGCTTCCTATCAGTAACTGAACTTGATGCTTTAGCGGGAGTCTCACTTTTATTGAGCAAGCGTTAGCGAGCCTCATGTGGTATTCTTTTCACTACTCGGTGTGTGATGTCAACCTGTAATGAAAATTACTTTCAAAATTTAAAATGACTGTTGAAATCATCGGAATATAGTGTAAATGTGTGTATGTGATGACAATGATGCTGCTTGGGCTCTTACTTAAGCTCATGTTATATGATTTTTATCAATTCTATAAGTTAATACATGTTGAAGTTCTAAAATGAATTATTCGAGGCCATTGACAAAAAGCCCTACTTCACTCAGGTTTCCGACTTCTAAAAGGATTATCTTCAACCTCTCCTGAGATCTGAACCCACGTCAATAAGTGATAAAATCAGAAACTCTCACTCAACTGTTCGGACTATAAGTAATTAGTTGTTCGACTAAGTTAGATGTGCTGGTTGCTTATTGCAGCATAATCTGTGTCACTTTATTAAATCTTAAAAGCTTATTGAATTCTACCAATCATTCAATTGAATCATAACAACGAGTTTATTCATTCGGTGACCACATTACTAGTTCGACTGATAAATATCAATCAGTACTCAAGACTAAACAATAAGGCATGATCAATGTGAACCCTGAAATGAAGTTTCCAGTCCCACAGTTACTCATGCGCAATAAAATGTTTTTCGCTTTGACTGAAAATACCCTGAATTGTCCTTGAAATAAGTCAAAAGAAAAAGCATGCACAATATTGATGATTCTATTCACTACTTGTCAGAGAAATAAATATTTATAATCCGTTCAACCAAATCTTTACGACTATCCTGGAAGGGCTTAAGTTTGACGAAAAATGTAGTGTTCCCTCCAAAATTGAAGACTTTGAAGTGATTGCATGAATTGATTAATATTTTTATGAAATGAAACTAAGTTTTAGTTAAGTATCAGGTGGTTATGTTTAACTTTCACATACTTTTAAATGATTTACCTAGCGTAGGGAAAGCTACCTAAGAGAGTGGATATAAGTAATCTGTAATGAAACATTAGAAAATACAATCAAAGTTAGTCGTCGACTAATGAAGATTCTTGTAAAAAGAACCCACAATATTGGGAAAAAAATAAAGGGTAAGAAAATGTAGCACATTAGAATATACTGGAATGTGTAACAAGGTTGTTGTTCATGAACTGTGACTATACTGTAAGTCTTTAGTAATTCTGTGACTACTGACTGGAATAGCTTAAAACCGTCTTCTGACCCCAGTATGGTTTACCTCACTAATTAACGGAAAGGAAAAATATTTCCGCCTTATTGCTCACAATATTTCTTCACCTCCATATTGTCTTTTCTACTATGCTTGTAAACATGCGAATCTGGACAAAACTTTGCTTCAGCTTGGGTTAGACTTTCAAAAAATGAACTGGAAAAAGCTTACTAGTTATTGACTAACCTCCTTGGCTGCATTAAACTAGTAGTTGAAGATTAATCTAACCAAAAACATACAGTTTTAGATATTATTGTCAACAGAACCAACTCCTGAAAATTGGAAACTCAAATGAACATAAATCCAAGCCACACTAATCAAATCCTGAACTACAATAACAACAATCCAAATAAGTTGGGTAGAAACATTTTACCAAAAAATGAAGACACTTTGTAGTGCATCAACCCTTACGAAGAAAGAGACAAAAGTATTACATGACTATCTTCCAGAAGAATGGCTACCCATGCAGTTCATTGAAAAATGTTTACCGAATTTTCCGTCAAATAAAAGACCAAACATGGAAACTAACAGACAGATTTTCACATGAAGAGCATCACGAACGATTGCAGATGGATTCTTCAAGCCTTTGAGGATCTTTGTCGCTAAGATACCTACAGAAACTCCTCACTGCATGTCTTGCAGACAAATTTACGCAGTAGAAAAGGAAGATAATACCAATGTTACCTACAGAATGAATTCCAGCAACTATGATAAAAGGTTTATCAGGCAGAGTTGTTGCCCTCGTTGTATTTGTCTACATAAACACCAACTGACAGTGAAGCATCAGGATACATCTTCCCTGATATCACTGCATTAGAGGAAATATGAAGAATCTCATGGAATTTTTAGAAGCTTGACGTTCAGATTAGTCAGAATTCAGCAGATGTATTGACAATAACAGATCCAGCTCAGGGAAAACAACAACAAAATCATGCCCACGAGGCAAAAGTATTATCTGTTGTCTCAAAGTTACCAAATCTTATTTGTGTCAGCTAAAAAATAAGCTTTATTGTGTAGTACTGATTGATGGCAAAAGCTGTCGTGGATACGAATTGGTCACTGACGGTAGCCACCGTAGTTGTCAAGTTCTATGTATTGATCAAGGTTTGTCGGTCAAGTATGAAATATGACCAGTAAGTTGAGAGATACAACACTGTAGTTTATTGCATTCGGTGTTAGATATTTGACTTCAGTTGGCACAAAACTCCGCTTGACCTCACTTTTGTGTTTATTGGTTCTCATCAGAAAGGGGTACATTCAGTCATATGAAAAACTAATGAGAAACTACCTCATGAAGTACTGAATGACTGAAATTTCAAAAGGATTTGGTTAGGGTAGAGAAAAATTATGACTAGTAGTCTGGCTTGGCAAACCAGCTGTCAGTGAACTTGACTGGAAATCCAGAAACTGTTGACGGAAGACAATTCGAACCCTACCAACAACAATGAGTTTATGCTGCTCAACAATGGTTCACGGGATGGAGGTGATATGTTTAAGAAGAAATGTGAACGGTTTTCGAAAGTCACATGAATGGCCTAAACTTCTGCCAGTTTTGCAAACATCGTCGTGCACACTAATATAGATTAAACTCAGGTTTTGTTCCGCACAGCTCATAACCCACTCGAAAGAAAAGAACATTGAAAAAGTGCAAAAGTATGCCTGAAAGGAGGCATTCTAGTGTGACGTTTGGAACAACTGAAAGTGGAAGTCGAATCCTGTACAAAGACCATAGGATATCTCCTATCTTTAGCTTATAGATATTGTTCTCTATATGAGTTATAATACAGAAAGGAGGATAACATAAAGTTGAGAAATACAGACCTGATAAATAAAACTGGAGTGTCACAGTAAAATAGATACATTATCACTGGAAGATGTTAAGGTAAACCTAACCAACTAAGTAGATAAGGAAGCACTTGAAGATGGTGAGCACGGTTACAACTGAAGTCGAGTGGAGGTGCACTCAGGAACCAAATCAACGTTCACCCAGTAGGCAGTGAGTCACACATATTGTGGGTAGGCTAATGGTTCTACCTGGTTGCTCAAACCTTGATAGGCTAGGGGGATTTGAACCTAGGAGCCACTGGTTGGAAATCGAGCACCTAGACTAAGGAACTACAACTTCACTACGACTGAAGTAAGGAAGAAATACTCTAGGTAACTGACTTCATTTTCTAGGACATGAACAAAACACTGAAAAGATGTAAATTGGAAATTTCACCTTTATAATTTGGTTTAAAGGTGACTGAATGAAGTGAATGTAGAAATTGGTTTGGAATATTCACTAAGCAAGGTAAAATGATAGTGGTTAGTTGAGCTCATATAGCTAAATGTCTACAATCACAAATGTTTTCTTCAGTTTGGAGGAAACTAGTTGATTTAAAAGTTTTCATCACAAATAAACCTGTTTAACAAGCATTGGATAACTATTTGGTCTATGTTTTAAAATCCACAGTGCTGCTCGCCTATAACCCCGTGATGGAACGACTTCAGGATCATCGAGTCTCTCAGCGAGCATGTTTCCATGTAGCCAATAGTTCGGAATCGACTGACCCACACTTTTTAACTACTGTGAATTCGCAACAACCAGTACCCAGTGCCTACAGTATTTGTCCTCACATTTTACTTTTTTCACCCATAGGTTACAACTTTACCTGGAACTTCTAGAAATCCATCTCATATTGAGTCACTAGCGAAATTTCAATAATCGTTCTCCTTGGAGGTGTATAAAGAATGGGTTGATTTCAAACGAGTTTTCACTGGATATCTACATCTGTCAGAGAACCATTGAAAACTTTGGAGTACTGGACACTTGTTTCTTTTCAGTAGTTCCAGTTTTCCAGTGACTCTGTGTGATGTCAATCTGTATTGCAAACTCCACTGAAATATTTTTCTCGCTAAACATATTTTCCCCAAAACATAAGTGTCTCAGTAACCAATGAACTATCACATATTAAGTCAATAATAATTAGAGATGAGAAACATCGCGACACTTTAAATATCGATAAACAAGTTCAGTTGCTGAAGTAAGATGCAATTTTGAGTCGAAAGAAAAACCAGTGTGTACGTGTGTGAATTGTTTCATCACACCATGTCAGTTGGGTGTGTAACGAGCAACCAAAGTGAAACTACAGCTCTGATTAGGTAGCCTAAATTATGAATTTGACTTCATCTTTTCTTCCAGCCAGTAAATAAAAACGAGATGTCTCTTCTTTGCATTCAACTATTCTCCTGTAGTCAGTCACCAGAAGAGAGACCTGTTTGGTTCATGAGCACCATGAATATATAGATGCCTCGATACAACGTCATAATTTCTTTGTATTGGATAGCTAGGCCAACTTCAGCTCCTTAATCTTTCCTGCTCAGTTCTTGCTGACATACTTTTTTGTATCTCAGCGTGTATTTGTTTCATATTGAGTCTCAAAATTCTTCTTCTGAATTTCTAATGAAGATATGTTGTCCTCTAGGTTAGTTGGTTAGTAGAAACACCTTCGGTTGGTGTTATTTCAACATAAAAACCTGAAGCATTATCAAAGTAACCGAAAATGGAATTTATGTACAAGCATAGACTTTTTCATTTTCTTTTAATAAGGTGAACAGTGGGGAATTATGGAGTATGACCAGGCACTTATAACCACCCAAGTAATTCTGAAAGGTGATGGATGTTGGTTGTAACGGTGAAGAGATTGTGCACTATGGAATGAATTAACTTATATATCATAAACTAGGAAGTAGGTCACTGCTGGTTGAAGTGTCGTCGGGAACATCGACACCAAGATCCAGGTGGCAACTGCTGGCGAGTGATACATATGATGAAATACACCATACCTAAATTGAAATGGTAGTCACCAGCAGGCAAATGGTTATAGAAAGCTCTTCGGAGGCTTGTTTTACTGACATTTGGCAGCTGTCACTCATCATCATACATTTCACCCAACCAAACATCCAAGAACTTATTATCCGTTGATTACTAGTACATTTTTGAAATAGAAGTACAATTCTCAATGAGACTTGAATTTCTTACGAATTGGAGATGGAATTCGCTTGTTGAACATTACTGTTTTCTTGGAAATTACAACCCATTTAGTAAAACTAATTCTGTATCATTAGTTCAGGTATGCAGCAGGAGAAAGGAATTTCGTATAAATAAGTAAAAGTTCTTCCTAGGGATTTCTGAAAACCAATAACTCGGTTTTTCATGTTTCAGTTACGTCTAGCATCTGCATATCTATAGTACGTAGAAGTGATCTCTCAGCCACTCTCTTGCAGAGTTTTTCACGTAGCACTGACCAATGAAAATTCTGTCGACTTATGTGTTATGTTTTAAACAAATGGATTACACATTTACTTGTCAGAGCATTTTTTTAAGTTGAAAGCAGTAAGGGGTCAGACGGTGGAAACTAATATAATCAATGTGAAAATGAAAGGAAGATTATTATTATTATTATTATTATTATTATTATTAGTCCCTTGGGTTCCTAGTGGAACATAGGGCTTCAGTAGCACGTCTCCAGTGACCTCTGTTCTCTGAGATCTTTTGAACCTGGTTCCACGACTGCCCAAAAGCTCTCATTTCCTCCTCGTACGATCTCCTCCATGTTACCCTCACCTCGGACGCCCAACTCGTCGCTTCCCATGGGGATTCCACTCGAGGGCTTGACGCGTGATGTCCTTAGTCGGCCTTCTCAGTATATGCCCAATCCATCTCCACTTCCTCCTGCATATTTGCTGCGTGATAGGTTCATGGTGGGTTCGTTGACAGAGTTCCTTGTTGCTTATTCTCTCTGGCCATCTCTCTGATCTTCAGTAACCAGTCAGAGTAGCAAGTTGTTGATCAATGTCTCTAGTTTGTTGGAAACACCTTTCGTAACGCGCCAAGTCTCTGATTCATACAGAAGCACTGACTTGACATTGGTGTTGAAAATCTGGATGTTGTTCACGCTTTATGCTGAGTGGAGTGCAGTAGATCTCCACACTGGATTCAGGTTAATCAACGAAGGCCTGTCTTGCTTTTCCAACTCTGACTTTGACGTCCTCGTCTGTGCCTGTGCCACCTGTAATTGAAACAGTGGTGCCTGGGCAGGTAGGTGAAGGAGGCTACTTCCTTAAGTTTCTCCCATTGATGGTGATTGGATCTTGTTGTTGTTGGGGTTGTTGGTGCGGTATCTTCATCACCTCTGTCTTCTCTATATTCACTTGAAGTCCTGTCTTCGCTGTCTCGCCTCTTCTGTCAACTTGTAAGTTTTCACCTGTAGAACTTCAAGTTTGTGTGACATTAAACACAAGTCATCGGCGAAATCCAAGTCTTCCAGGTTCTTTTCCGCGGTCCAGCCAGCGTATTCCTCTCTTCTCACTCCCCACTGTTTGTTGCATGATCCAGTCGACCACAATCAGGAATATCATAGAGGATAGTAGGCAACCTTGTTTCACTCCTGTCTTTACTTCAAAGTCATCACTGAGCTTCCCATTGTGAATTACTTGGCATGTGGCATCTTCATATAGTTGTTGAATGAGATTGATAAAGGTTTGCGGTATTCCGTAGTATTGAAGCAGTTTCCAAATTACCTCTCGGTCGACGCTGTCAAAGGCCTTCTCAAAGTCGATAAGGTTGAGGTGGAGAGTTGAGTTGACTGCCATTCTATACTCTGTTCTATGATGATGCATAGTGTAGCGTTGCAATTTGGTCCGCACATGATTTGTACTTCCTGAAGCCTGCCTGTTCCGGTCGTAGTTTTGAATCCAGTTCATCCTTTAGTCTCTCCGGGATGATGCGGCTTAATATTTTGCTGGCTTGGAGTGGACAAGAGCGTGATTCCGCACCAGTTCTTGCAAACACTGAGGTCTCCCTTCCTCAGGAGTTTGACAAGATAACCCTTCTTCCAATCACTAGCCAGGTACCTTCTCTTCCTTCCACACCTTCTGCAATAGTGGTGTGGTGTGAGCATGTCCGATGCTGTTGTCTCTGCGTCTGTTTTCAGTGCTTCTGGCAGGATTCCATCTGGTCCTGCTGCTTTCCCACATTTCAGTAGCTTTCTGGCGTTCAGGACTTCCACTTCTGTTGGGGGATTTATGTTCACTTGTAGTTCAGCGGCTGGGCTGCAGGTGGTATTTCTGGACGAAGTGCAGGTGGTGGTGGTAGTTGATTCAAGAGCTTCTTGAAGTGGCCGGCCCATCGTTTCCTTTGTTTCTCTTCTCTGATAATCATATTTCCTTCATCACCTTTTATTGGTTTCATCGGCGTCGATCTCCTCCCAGATAGTAATCTGGTTATTTGATACAATGTCGTCAGATCTCTGTGTCTTCTACCTGCAGCCTGTTCTGCTTCACTTGCCAATGTGTCGTGGAAGTGTCTTTTGTCTTTGCGAGCACTCTTCTTCACTTCTTTGTCTAGTGTTTTATACATTGTGCTCAGTTCCTCTTGTCGTTGAGCATCCATGCACTAGTTTATCTTCTGCTTCACCATCCTCCTCTCCTCTATCAGCTTCCATGTATCCATTGAGATCCATTTCTTATCTTCTTTCTTCTTCCTTCCTAATACGGTTATGCAGGTTTCTTTCCACATCTCTGTCAAAGACTTCCAGTGTTCTTCCACACAGGTTTCTTCAGGAATGTTCCTCGATATCTCATATTTTGTCTTGATGGCTGGCTGCCGTGAAGATTTGCTTTGTAGTTTCGTCCTTCAGTTTCCGAGTGTTGTACTTCAACTGAGGTCTATCACCAGCTTCATTGGAGGCTTTCAACTTGATTTGGAGGTTTCCTTGCACTAGATAGTGGTGTGAACCTACACCTGCTCCTCTTCTTGACCTTGTGTTAAGTAGACTGCGTCTCCACTTTCTTCACATTCAAATGAAGTCGATCTGATTTTTGTAGTGTGTCCTTGTGTCTGGTGAAATCCATGTTGCTTTGTGGATATCCTTGTGCTTGAACACACTGCCTTGCCTCCAATCACCAAATCGTTGAATGCGCAGAATTCTGCAAACAATTCTCCATTCTCATTCATCACCTCACCGAGCGCTTCTCGACCCATGGTTGCTTCTCTTCCTGTGTTGTCCGCTCCCAGTTTGGCATTCATGTTGCCCATTAGAATTTTGATATCGCCAACTGACGTCTTGTCCAGTGTTGATTGCAGTTGTCTGTAGAATTCCTCGTTCTTCTCCTGATCTGCTTGATTATTTGTAGGTGCGTGGCGTAGCATTGTATGATTGTGACCTTCCTTCCTTTTCAGTTGAACCTTGCTGTCATGATCCTGATCGTGGATGAGGAGATTGGTTCCCACTGCATGAGAGTCTTCGATGCTCTTGGTGACATCATGATAGCCACTCGAAAACTCAGTGTGCTCGTGGTTGTCGTCTGGAAGACAATATCGGAGTAGATTATTGATTCTCCAGTTGACAGTTTGGAGAGTCCACTCCCATTCCATCTGCTTTGGCAAATTCCAAGCACTTCAATGTGATACCTTCTCATCTCTTTTTCAATCTGGGCTGCGTTGCTGGGTTCAAACATCGTGCGGACATTCCATGTCCCAGCGTTTACTTTCGCTTTCATTGAGTGAGATATGACATATCGGCCAATTGGCTTCCCGAAGGCAGGCTTTCACCAACTGGCGTCATTTTGCCTCTCCGATTCCAGAGAGGAATAAGTTTGTTTTTATTTTTTATATATTGTTTGTGCTTTTGAGTTTCTTTAGCGGTTAGATTTGTTTTAGGGGATAGGGTTGCTAGCCGTATGCCCAACCTTCCCTCTTTATGTGGGCTTAGGACCGGCTAGTAACTAGTGAACTAGTTAACCAGGCGAGGTTGAAAGGAAGATAGAGTCGGAAAAATAATATTCCTTCGCACCATTTTTGGTAACAGAACTAGGTGATGATTATCATGAAGGTTAGGACAAATGAACAGGTACCGCTTGAAATTTCGTATACCTAAGATTTCTATGGACTTAAAATATACTGTTGACAGCTCCAAGATAATAGTCCGACAATTTGGTGACCTGTTTCTACAAGGTTTCCATCCAGGTACTCTAGTGTAATTGTTTATCCAACCACTAAGGAATAGATTTCATCTTACTCAATTACAGAGTTGGATTAATTCTCCGTTTATGTCAGTTGACTTACATCTATAAATTGACGTACACAACGGAATGGAGTACAATCAACCATGCGGCGTTCAGTAGTATTATTTTTGTTTTCTCAGGGATGATAGTTGTAGTCGAATCATACGTTTTTGTAGTAAGTGAATTAAGCATCTGCTTAAAGTCATGCTGTTTTATTCATTTGTATGTAGTCGTAAGATATCCAAGTCATTTTTCCGGTTATTATATCAAAATGAGAATAGAATATTTGAACTGCTGTAGAGCATAATTCCATTGTACCTACTTTTATATGTATCACGCAGTGAAACAGTATTAGGCCTTGATGTTTTGTATAGAATTTATTTTTCATAATCACACCAAAGTAATCACGCTACATTCTGCTCCAGATTTTTGCACTTATATTGTTTGTTATTTTTTGATTTAAGTGGTAGTAATATTCTCCACGTATCCAACATCGGTATTGCTTCATTCGTGTTACATGTATAGGAAAGAGATTGATTCGATAAGCAAAGCCTCATTCGGAGAACCATTGAAAAAGTGGGAGCACTGGACAGATATTCGTCCGCATATGGGACTCTTCAGCAATAAACACTCAAAAACCTGCTGGAAATCAAACTCCGAACCTTCGGGTCTCGCGACGACAGCACTAGCCGTTCAGCTACTTGATCGAAGTTCAATGGTGTACATTCTTCTACCTTTCTCAGTTCATGATGAATACTACCTCATTTCTGCACTAATCTCTGGTGTCCGTTACTCAATAGAGTTGTTTGAATCGTTCTTCCTCCTGACCCATATGTATTACATTCAGCAGAAGATGGAGAAATCTAGACATTTCTTCAGACTAGTCTTCTCATTAACCTGTCTTTAATCCTACTAAAAAGTATCTCCAAGAAAAGTACATGATTTTCGTTTTATTCTTCGCATAATGACCAGATATAACTCTTCATAGAGTTCATTATAAGACTAAGTGGAATATTCGCTTTGTAAATCTTAGGCAGTTTTTAGAGGTCTGGATTTTATAAACCCTAAGTGTCATAAATTCCCCCTTACCCATAGCATTCATCCTAAGGGGTTTAACTGGATTGACAGTCACTTTCCCTTGCGGTTTTCTACTGCTTTTTGATGAAACGTCCTCCATGAGAGTAACAGTAATTAACACTATCAAATGAAAGAGCAGATTTATAGTTTAGCGTGAGGATGACAGTGGTCTGGTGTTCACCTTGCATTGACAGTTGACAGTAGACGTTTCATCGTCAGACTTGGTAATGCAATCAGCATTATCTTCAAAAGGGAAATGAGAGATAATTAAAGGACTACATGAATGCATGGATAGTACTTTTTCTAACCTAGAAAATTTTTCAGCCATTAGTTGATAAAGAGTTTTTTTCCATGTCTTGACTTTTTGATCTTTTACCTTTGTCGAGTCGTACTAGAAAAAAATTTCCCTTGCAATGAAAAAAATGTCAGTCAAGCAAAAACACTAAGTGAACACTCTTGCAACCCGTTAATATCCCTAACTTCTTGATGAAATTTATGCTGCTGACGTCACCAAGTCTGATGATAAAAAGTGAAGTGCTATTTCTAACCGCCATTTTCGTATTTTAGCAAAATAAACGAATTATCGTTGTGATAATTGTAATTTTCGTTTGTTATATAGAGTCAAATTGCTCGACCTCTGTTGGCCAATGGGCTTCTGTGCTGATGCCTCGATACTGCCTGGATATTCATGATGTTATATTGATCTGCTGGCCACTAATATCAATATAAATGAATTATGTTCATTAAGAAAGTAAGAGTCAGAGACATGAAATCGAGAAAACTAAACACATCAAAAAAGAATGGGTAAAGTTTTCACTCATTACGATATTTGAGTTTTGATTTCTTCCCTGGAACAAATCAAGTTCTTTTATGACTTGCTAAGAAGCGATTGATTCTTTGCTGTTTAATTTACACAATGGCTTTCATACCTAAAGGTGCTTAATTAAATGTTGACTACTTAGGGGTCATTGTTCAATCGTAGCTAGAATGCATCAGTCCCAGTGCTTCTGTTTTTAGGGATACATAAGGTAAACTTACGCTACTAAAGAACTTTTAGTTCTATTTTGATTGATAAATGAATGAAATATATAACTCATAAGTTATCCTTCAAGAAAAGATCATGTAGGAGGTAGATGGATCAAGTGATTGGTCTATCGAAGCCTCCATGTCAACAGAATCTAGTACTAACGGTTTAGTCTTTTTCATGCGCATAACCTGTGATTGTTAGGCTCTTTCGTCCGGAGAAGTGTATACCTTGTGACTGACATTTCCAAGAGAATGGAAACAAGTGATTGTGGTCTCTAAAAGATATGCTCCACAATCAGTCATGAATACGTAGGTATGTTTAGGCCTTATCTTCACTGCAGTCATAATATGGCAGCGATTTATTTGCCTTATTGCATCTCTTTTTCATCCTTTGAATTTACACGATTTCTAACCGGGTCATTTTCATATCTTTGTCTTTCGTCTTTTCATCGTGTATTCTGATGCGCTGATGTGACGTTTGGCACCTAACTCTGATGTAAAATAATGCCAGTTGCTGTATTGTTTATACACATCAGCATAACGTGTTGATTTCAAATAGACAGCAAACTGTCACTTCCCAAAAAGGATGAAAAAATATGGACTGCAAAACCAAATCTGTTTGGCAAATGTTTTCGAAAGACACAATGTATTCCAGTGTAGTAGTATTCATCACTGATAGATATCATCTGGAGACCTCTAGAAAACCTCGGAGCCAAGAACATCTTCATTCTAGTATAAAACTTACCAACTGTGAGTACCCTAGACCCCAAGTAAGATCGAGTTCAGATCTGTCAGGTGTTGCCGTGATCAGTTGGTTATTTAGCCACTGGGTTGAAGTTCAATGACCCACACTTTCCAACTTCTGTCACTTCACCACTGTGACCATCACTCAGTGTTATTAGTGAGTACTTTTCCTCATGTTCGACTTTATTAACTCCAAAGCGTAGTTTCAGAACTTTGCGAAATCTACTTCGAAGCAGTTTAATATCAAAGTTTAACAGTCAGTGGTTTCGATATCAGTCTAAATGTCATCCTCATATGCTGTAATCCAACTGCTTTTCTCCTATAGTTCGTTTCCTAATTGGAAGACGGTTGTATCCTTCACAAGAAATAATAATTGATGAAGTGTTTTGCCCCTCTTAGAGTTCAGGAATTGCAGGGAAAACTTCTAGTATCACCACATGTGTCATCTTCAGTGTTACCTCTTGAGAAGGCAGTAGGAGGTATCCTTCTACCAAAAACTGGGATTAGTCACGAAATTTACAGTATGCTAAGAAAGAAATACTAAATGGCCATCCTGACTGATTATAAGTCGCCTTTACACAATATGCCTTTGATGATTCTAGGGATTACACTTAAAACTTTCTCAGCCTTTCATGTGATACGCTCTGTTTGCTTTCGAACAAATTTATAACTTTAATTTGGATTTCAAATTAGTTTTGGTTTATTTATTCTTTCCTGCACAGTTGGTAGTAAGTAGTTTGTGTTATTGACAGAAGGTGAATATAACTTTGCATACTTGTACACATATTGGACAAACACGCATGCGCACACACGCAAATACACCGTAGCATATTTCATGTAGACGTTTTCAACAAACCCTTGTCAATATTCAATTTTTGTTGAAATGTGAACTGTGCAAAAAGCACTTTTATAGTTAGCTTGACCTTGTTAAAAGACGATATCTTTTAGCTAGTGAAATAAAAGAATGTCAGATAGTGGTAAGGTAAAAAATCACTTGATGATAACAAAATTATTGGGTTCAATTTTTCAAAGTATTCGTGGTACATCATGTATTGCATCTTAATTTTAAAAATGAAATATCCTATGAAGAGTTCCGAAAATCCAAGTTTAACATAATGTTAGCTAGTTAGCGGACCTTTAAGATGGTATTCATCATGGAATGACGTCAAGTGAAGGACCACTGAAAGAGTGGGGGTACCGAACAGCTTTTCGGCAGTAGTATGGAACTCTTCAGCTGTCCACACTGACTAGTGATGTCACCAAAGTGGAGTGCGAAGATAAATACTGCCATATGATATGGCATGATGGTCACAGTGTATTGCTAACAGACCGAATTAAGAGGATATGCACTATTGAATTCCCACCCAGCTACCTCTGAGAGAACTAAAGGTCCTGCGTCACTGTGCGAACTACTGAGCAGTTCCATGCTACGAGGAAGTGCCTGCTCAGGCATCCAATTTTCCTCCCAAACATGTCAATCCATGATAAATAACACCTTGAAATCAATCAATTCATATAAACCTTCAAACTAATAGACCTTCATTGTTAGTGGGTTTATACACACCTCATCAACCCATTTTACAGATCTCTTTGCATAGTCAATGTCTCGAATTACCTTTGATATTTATTGAATAAACTGATTACCCATCACTGACGGGTGTCACATTCAATGATTGCTTAGGTCTGTCGTTAACACAACGAAGTTATTGACCAGTCTATGTGTTTTTCGAAAAATATTCCTTTTAATATACTCATCCGTTTTCCTGATGAGGAGGACATCTAGGAAAAAAATTACTATTCCCTTGTTCTTCTTCTCAGAAGAACTTCAATAGTGTTCATCCAGCTATGATGTTCACCTGCGAGGAAGAACAAGGGAATAGTATTCCTTTCCTAGATGTCCTCCTCATCAGGAAAACGGATGTGTATATTGCAAGGAATATTTTCGAAAAAACACAGACTGGTCAATATATTGACTTTCATAGCTTCACATCGATTCACTATCAAAGAAACCTGGCCAAATGCTTGAGTTACAGAATAAGAAACATTTGTTCTGATGACTATATTGAAGAAGAAGTGAATAAGCTGAAGATAACATCGCAGCAAAATGGTTATCCTCTAAACTTCATGAGTAAACACGTCAAAATTTAGAGAGAAGATAAAGAAAGATAATGTTGCTAAGAAGCCTATATATCTTAGACTAAGTTTCAAAGGTGATTTTGACATGGATATCTTACTTAACACATCGATTCAGTAGATCAGTCGAAAGGACGTTCAATACAGCAAAAATCTTTGTCAGCTTCTCAACCAAACCATTACTGACGCAGCGAACCAAGGATAGGTTACCTATGATGACCACTTGAATGTGCATTTATGAGTCCAACTGGTCCTATGGAGCCAGTTACATTGGTCGTAGTCAGAGGGCTCTATTCATGCGCGCTCATGAGCACGTGCCATCTTGGTTAAGGAAAGGAATGACAAAGAGCATCAATAGTTCAATCCTTTCACATCTAGTAGATACGGGACATCAGATTAAGGTAGATAATGCCTTTTCTGTGATATACCATGTCCGCTGCAACTTCCCCAAAGATGCACAACTTCGCATCTTATCCATTACCGAAGCCAGAGGTATCAACGCAAGAAAGCTAGACCTATGTGTTCAAAAGAAATATATACACCACTTTGTTTACCTTGGCCTACAACAAAATCGACACGTTCTTTATGAACTTTCCTACCACAAATTGCACATTTTAACCTCCCATCCCCTTTTCTATACAGTCATTACTTTGATGAACACTCATTTTCTTATGTCATTAGTTTTACGCCCTTCTTTATTCATGGCATAACCTGTCGTCATTTTCAATCGTGACGTAATACTTCACATTTATTCTTTATTTCGTTATATTATCCACATAATTTTCATCCCACCTGAACATAAGTCATCAAAACATAATAATTATTATTTGACCCTTAGTAAACAAACACACATATACACATCCATGACCCAATAAATGTATATAAATGAATCATCACCTGTAGATTTTGTCTCCTCATTTCGTAATTGTTCTGTCAATATTGATTTCTTTGCACAACTAACACACTAGATTGCTTACCATTCTACCATTCCATTCGATCTGATATCCATTCACCCATAACACTGGTTGTTTCAATGTAGCAAAAAATTGTACATTATGCCTTAATTCGGCTATTGTATTTCCCTTTTTCTCATGGATTTATGACTGTAGAGCCTGAAGAAGTTACTGAAAACAATCCGCTCAAATTATTTTTGTTCTGAATAACCTATAGGGATTTTAACTATATACTAACGATGGCTAATGGCTAGGAGTGGAATCCAGCATGCGAATTTCATCTTATTTGGGACTATTCAGCTGGATGTACCTGTCTCACAGTGAGTGATGTTGTTCTCGCCGGGACTCGGACTCGGGAGCGATCGCTTCAAACGTTAGAGCGTTATCCACTACACTACCGAGCTACGATAGCCACTTCTTGTGCGACGGGTACAGTTTTAGTGTTATTGCTTGTATTACACCATCGTTGATTGGTCTGAATTGATCAGTCTCCATTGGTATATGGGCTCCTGTGCAGATACCCCGATTTCGCCTGTGTTCTTAACTATGTGGTGTAGTGGATAACACTCTCACGTTTGAAGCGATCGCTCCCGAGTCCGAGTCCCGGTGAGAACAACATCACTCATTGTGAGGCAGGTACATCCAGTTGACGAGTCCCAAATAGGATGAAATTCACATACTGGATTCCACTCCTAGCCACTATCTGTCAATACTATATATTTAAGAACACAGGCAATATCGAGGTATCCGTACAGGAGCCCATATGCCAACAGTGACTGATCAGTTGGGTCCAATTAACGATGGTGTAATACAAGCTATAACACTAAATCTGTGGGGATTTTTAGATTATTTTGTTTCATTTAGTTCTCACGTATTGGAATCTGGCAGTTTTTATTAAGATTGTATTGTTTTGTGTGACATTCATAACTTCAGTAGGCACAGTTACTGACTGTACACTAAATCTGTGATTGAACTTGATACTTTAGCCAAAGATTTGGTGTGAATTACCCACTGTGATCAGTGAGTGCATATAAAAGATTAACCTGTCTATTTTCCAACAACGAAGGCCAGGATTTAAGAACCAAGATCATTCAATGAAAAAACTTGCTTAATTATGTAGCTAAATAAGATCAGGTTGAAACAGTTGCACTCTAACCTTTAAAAAAACTAATAGTTAATGAAAGGTAATTTGACAGTAAATAGGTAGCCAATAGTGACTCATTGGTCCAGGCACTCGATGTGAAACCTACGTCACTGGTTCAAACACTGCAACACCTACCAAGGTTTGGGCAGCCAGGTAGGATCAGTCGCACTCACAAAGTAGGTATGGCACATTGTCTACTGCACGAAGATGAATACGGTTCCATTAGTAGTGGGATTATTATTAATAACAACTGTATTACTACTACTACTACCACTGCTAATATTTTTCTTCGATTTCTTAGATTAATGAATAAGGTTGCTGATTGGATTTCAGTTCTGTTTTCGAGGTAGTCAATATTACTTAATTTATGTATGCATAGTGTGTGTGTGTGGAGTGATTCAGGGAAAAATGAAAACGTGTGTCTCAGTAGGATCAAGACCAGTCACCTCCAGACTGCTTGCCCGGCGGTCTCCAAAATGAAGTATGAGACCCAGCTAATGATAGGTCTGAAACAACTCTCAGTTTAAGGATAGGTAACAAAGAGTTGGGATGCATTGACAACTTCAATTATTAGGTGAGTTGCGTGAGAGAGAATGGGCCGATTTCCGGCGAAGTTTCAGCTCAAACTCAGAAGGCTCATTTGGCATTTATCAACCTGTATCTTCTCTGATAGTGACTGGAGAGATATCCAACTACCTGTTAAAGTAGAAGCATACAACGCTTCGACCCCCTCTTCCTGTTATACAGCTGCGATACACGAGGAATTACAAGTAGAAGGAATGAAGAGGCTACAGGTTTCTGACCACAAATATCTTTGTAGCATTCCTGATGTATGGTGGAATAACTGTGTGCGTAATTTCGAAGACAAGCTAACCGGTCGACTGAGGTTGCTTGGACATGCGTAGCTCATCCCGGTTACAGCCTATATCCAAGTTCAATGATTAGTCGAAGCTGGATTAGGTTGGAAGAAGGTTTAGGATGGTCAGACCAAGACGTGATACAAGTACATGAAGTCTCTGGTTGTCGATTTGAGCTGAGTAAGGAGGTGTAGACTAGCTAATTGGGGTCCTCGAGATGACTGGAGATCCTTGGCAAAATGGCTGAAAACTGGTCACATTAGTGCGCATGTATTAACTCTCTGACATCTTCTAAAGCTTGAACATTTTCACTGACCAAGAGTTGTAAATTTATTTTCCTCTTAAACACCTTTGTCTGCTCTGATATCATTCTTTTCTTAACAGTTCGTTCTTTGAATTCCATTGTGATGCATGGTGACTCGAAGTGATGCTTTTGTGTACGTGGTTCCACTCTGGTTTTGTCTTCCAGTCTGCGTGACTAGATCTTTAAGTTGCTTCAGTTTGGGAGTTATTTTCCCGGCTGCCTTTCATAATCATCACACTGGCTGCCCAGCCTAGTCTTCACGTTTCAATTTGATTCAAGATAAGTGAGAAAGGGAGAACACTGGATTGATTACTGAGCGAAACTTTCTGTGACTGAAATGAAGACGTGGTCAGCAACTGGATCCCGTTTCTCAGTTTACAGAGTACTGTGATGGAAACCCAGATACTGCCGGTTTGAATCTCACCACAACTCAGGATTTTATTTCACCAATAGTTACCACCCTGTAATAATGATACCAGTTTGAAAAGTCGTGGCTATCTCAGGTATTTTTCCTCATTTATAATCTGTCAGCTTGATGTACTTATACTAAAGTATTGGTTTTCTCATGTATACTCGAAGTATGCTCCCACTGTTTCACAGTACATCAAATTGTTATCCATCAAAGTCTATTTACTTCAATCTAGAGTGAGCAATACTAAGAGGAAGAAAAGTAATTTGACTTGGATTCTGATATTACCAACGCTAATCAAAAATCTGCTGGAAATATTCACCAATTCAAAAAATGACATCCACGTGGCCAGTTAGGGTTGATAATGCCAAAGAATGTACGCGTTTATTTCACTCTTCGTGTCGTTAATTCAAATAGTCTGCAAAAAAAAGCATTTTTGAAAAACAATTTTGTTTCCTAAAATAATTCCTATAGAATTCACGTAAATTAGATTAGATGTAAAAACAAACATATGAAACAAAAGAGGAGCCAGAAACCACGTTCGCTGATCTGAAAATTTTTGTTAACTAGATCACAGTGATCTAGACACCGAACGGCCGTTTGGTCGTTCTCATCCCATTTCTTCGAAAATGTACCCGGATAAATTCTGCTCACAAAGACTAGTCATTTTCTTCAGTAACATGTTTCGTTCTTTCATGACACTTTTGTGTCACAGACTGCACCTTGCAATTCTGGTTGGGTTGCTTCCAATGACAGTCCTAATGATACCATAGTTAGGTGGCAGTCAGAATATTACTTAACTGTAAGAAATATCAGTTTGAATAGTCCAGTTCACATATAACCAGAGGGTTTTTCATCATGGGTCGACATCAGCCGGAGCATCCCTGAAAACCTAGCAGAACTAAATAGCTGCTTTGTTGCAGTTTCAGATTTCTCAGCAGAACTCTCAAAGACTTCAGGAGAGGTAAATCGCAGGATATTCATGTTCCAAGGTTAGCAGCGTATCGCTTAGCCACTGAGACGACATTTATGTCGCATCTCTTCTAACTTCAGGATGATTGTCTAATATCATTTATCTTCACACTCATCTTGCTTGACTACAAAGGTGACAGCTTTTCACAAAAATCTTAGGAATTCATCATTCTGAAACTTCCAAATCTCTCACAGAATCGCAGAAATTTCATCAATTTTCCATCTTTAAGTCTGAATTGACCGAGTGAATAATAATAAATAAATGATAGATAATAAAACGATGCGATAATGGGACTAGATACGAAACTGATTGTACTTCTTCAAAACCTGATACTTCAATGAGCCCCGAAAATCAAAAGAAAAAGATAAACCTGTAATTGTAATATAGACACTTTATTCAACAAAAATTCATCATTTTTATAAAAGTTTTCATGAAGATTTGAAACCATTAGGAAAAAACCTAAATGGCCTATTTGATTGGTCAGCTGTAGGACAAATATTTCAACAAGACTTTTCCTGACCACACAGTAACATCAAACAAAAATTGAAATAAGAAACTGTCTACCTTAGTATCTAATACCTTTAACTGCTGATTCCCATTAGGCCACTTCCAATCAAAGGTCCCCAGAGAAGAGAGAGCTTACACCTTGCTTACAAGCACTAGTCAGACTACTTGATAGACTTAACTCACTTCCTCTAGGTAATAACTAATCAATGAACAACCATGTCACAGCTAAATGTTCAATTTCAGTTGGCCTTTCGTCTAATGCCTATTCCGATCACATCAAATTTTCATCCACAATTATCCATCCTGTTGCACTTCACGCAACGGAATACCATGCTTTAAATATAACAATCTTTTCTGAAATATGACGTAGTGAGTGTTAAAACAAAAAAATCAATTCTGTCTTTCTTCACACAAATCTTTGGATAGTATGTGATCAAAAATCTGCTTGAATGAATTCATGCAGAAATCTAGGGACCAATCAACTGAGATACTGAATTTCGATTATGATTATTATCATTATTTGTTATTGAGCATACTTCAGCTGGTTGATTGATTGATTGATTCTTTTTTTGATGGATATTAATTGACGAAAGAGCGAGAGAGGTGGGAGGGTGGATAATAACTTGTCAACACTGGATTTTATTGATCAGTCTGAGATTGAAATAATTATAATGGTACTAGGAATAATAGCCATAAAAGGTTAGGAAATCCTCAAACTGCCAGTATAGTGTCACAAAACGTAGAGAAAAGTTCGTTGGTATCGATGTTTCAAGTTAACAGAATAGTTCTGCAGTGGTTGGAACCTTCTTCTTAATGAATATGACTATGTTGTATCTATGAATGCGTCGTCACAGGAGACTGAGAGATGTTAGAAGACTGCAAAGAATATCTATTCTGGATAGTCAACACAGTCAGACAACATGGAGTATCTTCTGATGACAGAGTATACATTATTATCATGTAATTCATTTCCCAAAAGCTGACTCCCAACCTATTTTGTTTCTATCCAATAGTCATTTCAGTTTAATAACCAATGTGATTCATCGGACCGATTAGTTTTCATCAAGCAGACAGGATTGATCAATGGATCACAGCAAAACTTCACCCTACTGTAAGAGTAAAACTTGGGCACTGTGATGCAGCACAACTCCATGTTAGATTGTTTATTTGATACAGTACATAGTGACAATGTAATTCACTGCATGACATTTCAAACAGAATTTATTGCTCATATTCATATCAAAGTAAGCATACGACTTTCAAACTTCCCTTATATAGTTCAACAGTTCTTCATTTGTTTATTTTAGTGGTAGCAAAATCCTCCAGATATCTGGAATATGTGATGAGTCATTCCTGTTACATGTGTTATGTGTTGATTCAATGAATGAAGATTCTGCGATCAATCTCTGCCTCCCTCCATCTAGCCATATTGGATTTTAGAACAGTCAGCCTATTCCACCGACCAATAATGGGTCAGTTCATTTATAGCGATAGCCGAGTTTTCCTCCAAACTAGTAATCTTAGAGGGGTCTACCATTGTATGGTTCGCTAAATGTTGTGTTCTGCTATTCTGACTGATCCAGATCGGCTGATGTGGCCTATATACCTGAACTCACATTCATAACATAATATTTGATAGGTTAGGTTATTTAGCTTAATTGGAGATCCTGTCTATCAAAATGAACTGCAAGCATAGTTCTCTTGAGCTGAATCTGTCGTTCTTTGAGCAACTGATGGAGGTTGGCAACAGAATAAGTACACGTGTGAAATGGCAGTAGCTTGAGTCTGAGAAATCAGTGTTCACGTGCTTCACTATGTCTGCGAAGTATGACAACAGATAATATTTCAAATGCAACTGTCAGGAGACTGAAACCTTGACACTTGTGACCACTTACATGGGTTATCTTTAAATATAGGTACGTCATTTCTCTGACTACAGTCTAACCTTCACCCTCAAAAATGTCCGGTAGGATGTTAATCGAGCCCGTTGTTTAATGGCTCTTTAATGCTTACTATTGTTTCTAAACCTCCATTTAATTAGACTGGCTGATGTTAAACAACTATGAAGAACAGAAAACTGAGTTTAAGACAACAGAAGTAGAAGACCAACTAAGTTGCTTTTTAAAGTATTTTGTTTGGCGTTTAAAGTTTTTTGAAGATTGTTTATCTGCATATTGTCGCAGACCGCCTCATTGACAGCAGGCCTTTCACTGCTGGTGGCTCAGATGATATAAAACCGCCTTCATCTATTGTCGCATGCAGCAGCTGCTTATCTGTGACTCGTGCATCCAGACATCCAAGAATCTCAGTATCATCTATTGTCTAAGAAAATTTATACTACCTGTTCACTGGTATGGGTTGATGGACATTAAGAAGATGAAATTAAATCACAGAGGCATGGCGTTTACCAGTGGAATGTGGTTCAGAGATACAGTCACTTTTAACCTCCATTCTTATGATGTCTCGTAGATGTAGACAATACCCATCTATACTTTCTGGAGGTTCAATAACTAACTTTGTATGTAACTTGGTTTAGTGTTTAGCTAAAATGATAGGTGCAACCAATTTGCTTGTATTGAGGTGTTCAGGGCGATGAATAAAATGCAAATTGAACTTGGAACATACTCAAGAGTCATCCAAAGTTCAAACAGGTGCTCCAGACGGAGCAGCAGTCCTGAATACATCCTAGTCATTGGTAGCTGATCGCAGTATGAGCCCAAGCTTGGGTGGTGGAGGGAAGATACTGGTCAGCCTAAAAACGATAGCTGTACCGGAAGTTGTTTTTGACCGGAGATAAGCTGTTGTTTGTGTAAAGCTGCAGAAGATATACTCCATTGTTTGACCTGTGACCAGTTAACCTCTTTGGACCAACTAAACGACCCTCATCTGAGCTTGGACACCTGAACCCAGCATTTAGGTCTCCAGCTAGCGCTGTGATACTGACCGAATGCACGTAATTGAACCTGTGCTACAGTCAATCCCAGGACAGGGAGAGGTAATGAAGAAATGTCATCCCCCTAGTCAGATATCTTCTACTCCGACTGAACCTTCCAGCTTAGCAGTACACTAACAACGGTCGATGGCGATTCATTTGAGCAGCGTAGCTTTAGCTGTATCATTTGGTGTCAAGTGAACGCCAGTGAAGCCGAATTCTGGCATCATAGGATCTCCGGAAAAACAAACAGCAAACACGGTCTTCGAGCTGACATGCGGAGAAATTCAATTTTGAAATCCGATAACAAGACGAAACAACTGCCCCGTACTTCCAGCTCTTCAACGTTTCTCCAACTGATATTAATTCATCCTGAATATCAACCTGATATGGAGATGTTATTCAAAGTAATTTACTGAAACTTTGTATGGAGGGTCTTTGAGGTATAGCACATACCAGTAGTGAAGTTTTCCAAAGTCTCAGCCAAACGTTTTTTAATAACTGCAACGAGTTCTGACGCTGAAGGCGACTAGCTTAAAAGCTGAGGGTATTTTCAGAATAACTGAATCAGATACGTCACTGAAGGATAGCTTTGATAAAGGAACTATTTAGCAAATTATAATTTAAAACAATTGTGGACATTTGATTGAAATAACTGTAAAGATAGGTAGGAAAATGGCAAAAAGAAACCATACTTTTTGTTTGAAAATAAAGCAGTAATCATATTATTGAAATAACATGAAAAACTGAATTCACCCCATCATGGTATCGGTAGAAAGCAAATCAAGTAAGCGGTTTGAATTAGAGTTTTACATTATAGCGTTGTGACCACAGATGGTGTTAGGGTCAAAATACTGCCGGAACACGGGTAGCCGTCTTAAGGGGGCACTCACGAAACCTTTGAGTTGAAGTGTAATTCATAAGACAGCAGTGCAAAATTAGATGCTGCACCCAATGGTTCTAATGGCCAAAGTGAGTTCGTGCTCAAATTTTCTGTTCCAGATCCCGAGGCTTATATTTATCTTTAGTTTGGAGCAAAGTTTGTCTGACTGCATTACGCTGTCACCAATCTGATGATAAGTAGTACATACTTGCTCTCAGCTGTTTACTTTTTAGAAATCATCCTAGGGATGTAAAGCAGGGAGTAAAACTTCCCTGACACAGGCTATGAGTATATGTTAGTATCACAGCATTTCTTCGAAACAAGAAAACCTATCTTACCATCAGCAGTACCAAGGTACTGGATGGCTGAGAAATGAAACCTGGATGTCTAGAAAATACTCATTTCAATACGGTTACAAATCAGACTACACATATGCTGTTCAGTGTAAAGTAACTATTGCCGCATTGCTCAGTCCTACAAGAAAACCGAGTTCTACCAGTCAGGTTTACACTAAGATTACATAGCTCCCAAATTCAGCCATTCACTCAAAATAAGTAAAATGTTCAGTGATGAATAATCTTCTACCTTGATAATCAAACTGTGAACTTGATAGACAGAATTCCGTCAGTACCTACGATCATGCAAGGTGACGATATTTATTTCCCAGTAACCAATCAACATAGCTATTACAAACTTTTGGAGGTTGCACTGGCTTGAACATCTCAGTATAAGAACATCTGGATGCTGAACTGGATGACAGGAGTTTCGATCTTTGCAAAGATGTCACTTCCCTTTCATTATTACTTATTATTTGTCCCTTGGGTTTTAATGGAGCACAGGCTTTCAGTAGCACGTCTCCAGTGCACTCTGTTCTCTGAAATCTTTTGAACCTGGCTCCATGACTGCCCAGAAGCTCTCATTTCTTGCTCACACTATCTCCTCCATGTCACCCTCAGTTGAGACGCCCAGTTTGTTGTTTCCTATCTGGGTTCCACTCGAGGGCCTGGTCTGGTGCTTGATGTCCCCAGTCAGCCTTCTCAGTGTATGCCCAATACAACCCATCTACACTTACTTCTTCTGCATATTTATTGGGTGATAGGTTCATGGTGGGTTCGTTGACAGAGTTCCTTGTTGCTTATTCTCTCTGGCCATCTCTCTTATCTTCAGTAACCAGTCAGAGTAGCAAGTTGTTGATCAATGTCTCTAGTTTGTTGGAAACACCTTCGTAACGCGCCAAGTTTCTGATTCATACAGAAGCACTGACTTGACATTGGTGTTGAAAATCTGGATGTTGTTCACGCTTTATGCTGAGTGGAGTGCAGTAGATCTCCACACTGGATTCAGGTTAATCAACGAAGGCCTGTCTTGCTTTCCAACTCTGACTTTGACGTCCTCGTCTGTGCCTGTGCCACCTGTAATTGAAACAGTGGTGCCTGGGCAGGTAGGTGAAGGAGGCTACTTCCTTAAGTTTCTCCCATTGATGGTGATTGGAGCTTGTGTTGTTCGTGGTGTTAGTTGCGTATCTTCATCATCTCTGCCTTCTCTACGTTCACTTGAAGTCCTGTCTTCGCTGTCTCGCCTCTTCTGTCAACTTGTAAGCTTTCACCTGTAGATCTTCAAGTTTGTGTGACACTAGGCACAAGTCATCGGCGAAATCCAAATCTTCTAGGATATTTTCCCGGTCTACCGTATCTCCCTCTTCGCGTTCCTCACATGTTGTTGTATGATCCAGTCTACCACAATCAGGAAGATCATTGGTGATAGTAGGCGGCAGCCTTGTCCTACTCCTGTCCCCTGTCTTCACTTCAAAGTCATCACTGACCTTCCCATTGTGAATTACTCGGCATGTGGCATCACATAGAATATAGCTGTTCAATCAGGTTGATAAAGGTTGGTGACACTAAAACCGTAGTGTTGAAGCAGCTGCCTGTCAAATTACTTGACGGTCGACCCTCTCGAAGGCCTTTTCAAATTCGATGAAGTTGATTGAGGTAGAGAGTTGAGTTGACTGCCATTCTATACTGTGTTCTACGATGATGCGTAGTGTAAGCGTTGCAATTCTGATCCGCATCATGATTTGTATTCTTCTGAATCCAGCCTGTTCAGGTGGTATTTTTGAATGCAGCGCATTGTTTCAGTCTCTCCAGGATGATGCGGCATTATATTTTGCTTGGAGTGGACAGGAACAGCAGCATGATTGCTCTCTGAATGGCGTCAACGGGCACGAAATCTAGATGACGCAAAGCTTCTTACTAATTCCCTTCGACTATCTACATTAAGTTTTTCTAACCCAGTTGGTAATCTATAAGTAACCAGTGAGTCTTCACATCAAAACTAACCTAGATTGTTCAGTCAACACTAAAATTTAATGAGCTAAATGGAATGCAAACAAATTATAAAACTGAGTTGATTATTGCGAAATGAAAAAGTAAAGACAATAAGAACAGAATAAAAATATAGTGCTCAATGCTAATGATCTCAATGTGTTTGTTTGCATGCATGCGCGTATACGCCGATTTAAACTAAACCACAACTATATTTGAAATTCTGACGCCATTTAGATCAATATAACATGTGTCTGTCTACACGTACACACATAAAATTAACGAAGGGTTCGGTATGTTTTTTAGTAAGTAACTACGAGTAATCTATGATTTATAATTCTGCTTGTTTTTCTGTGAAACACGCTGTCCTCAAGATATAAATTATGACTTCTAGTTTAGAATTGTGCATTCATTTCATGGCAGATAACTATCGTAATGTTAGACCCACCATCATGGTGCACTGTTACTAGTGTTAGATGTTTGGTAGCAATCTCTAGGAGGCACTGAATCTAGGTTTCATGCTTACTAATTGACACTCGTCAGCAAGGCGTATCTACCAAATTGAGGGGAATGAAAGTTGCTGAAAATTACCAATCAGTTACCGATCAGCTTACCAAACCCAGTTCTACAGGAGGTCAGTCGCAGCTCGCAGCTCACTGATAACATTTCTGACTGCAGCACTGTGTGATACAGATTCATATCTCTCAAGGGATATCTTTTCTGTCCAGGTCTTAAATATGCCTTGCTGATGAGTGCCGAAAAGCAGGAAACCTAATTACAGGGCTTCCTTCCAATTCCTTATAACCATCTAACATCAATTAAAGTGCATCGTGATACCAAGTCTACTGGCCTGACAAGTACATTTTAAAATGACGGATAGAATTCTGCTGGCTTTTAGGATTAGATAACATGAAGTTGTCTACTCTCGAGTTACCAACCAGTGCAGCATCATGTTGTGTTGCCCTAAGTGTACCGTGCACCTAAATTTTTCGCTTATTCAAGTATTCTAAGGTGGAAATTATCCATTTTAAGAAGCTGATAAAACTTATTAATCACATACTTAGTATTTTGAGGGGTTTGTGGGGATTTAGAAATATTTCAAGTTGGTATTCATCGTGCTCCTGTGCTCCCAGGTTTCCATTGTTTCACCAACTGATGTCAATCTACGATGAATACCAACTTGACATACTTAGTATTTGATTTGACCCTGTCTTTTAAAAGTGATTCATTGGGATTCAGATAATTTCATTGTAAAGTCTGTGAGATTGAAGTTATAAGCAATGATGGATCAAATCTTTGACTAAGTATTGAGTATTTAAAGGTTTTAAGTGAGCTACTTTGCAAACAAAGAGCCTAATCAGCTAAAATTTCGTGTAGACTGTGTTTAAGCAGGTGATATAGATATTACCATTCTAAAGGTTTCAGACTTTTATTAATTTGAAAGTCATAAAAAGTTCCATGTTTCCAGTCATCCGGCATTACGCTTCATTGAAATTTTTATCTCACTAAAATGATGAATGCTGTTTATCAGATGCGATTCAAACGTTTTATATCTTACCCATTGAAATGAATCGCGTCACGAAAGGAACTGTGATAATTATAGTAATTATTATTCGATAGGATAGGTTAGTTGTTGTATTTCAGTCTGAAGCTTCCTTTATTCATCCTATTTATTATCTCTTTGTCTCATAAAATGAGTCAAACTGTGAATAGGAAAATTTATATTCCTTTTAATAGCCTAAGTGCCTCAAATTTACTCATGTTATGTCATGAGTTAATTGATTACCACCACATGGAAGAAATTAAGGTGACAGTCTCATGTATCTCGAGTTTTTAACCCAAGAAATCTTAAAAGCCATACATCATAAAACAGGCGTAAAATAAGATCGTTTAACTGTTCAGTACTGTCTATTATTAAAGGAACTTTCAGACTGCTTTACAATAAGGGATATGTTTCAGTGCTTTACCAAACAGCCAAAACATAGGTGTAGCATAGGAAACACTATTCACCCTGAGAGTCTTTACTGTATACTGAAAGAATATGTGCAAACTTTTAGATCATTCTAGAGTATTAACTTAAATTATGCAATCTTACGTAAATGAAAATGACAGTACGTTTGCACTTTGAATGAGATGACAGGCTGGATATGGAACTCTGACTGTAGTCCTGACAATGAGATAACCAAACGCTGACTCCGGACAATATAGAACACCAGACGTTCTCATTACTGACACGCCATTCTGATTGACCCGAGCTACGTGACAATACCCCCAAGCAAGCATTTACTCATCTGTTCATCAGAAATCTAGTTAACCTTCTGCATGGAGATGTAAACAAATCAGAGGATATAATAAAATTCACACTGAAGTCTACACTACTGATGGAAATGTAGTGATACAGCCACCTAATCTGGACACTGCGCTAACCAGCTATTCATACTGTAAAAATGATGTAGGCGAATAGTATTTCAAATAAAGTCGGTATCAAAGAGTCAATGGAAACTTTCCCATCTTTCAACGCCAACTGATTTCACTTTCATTTTGATAGAAAGTACAATGGCTTTCATCTTCCACAAACTGTTTGTTTACTTGAAAAATCCGAGAACGAAGACATTTGACGAAAACGTGAATTCATTTTATTTCACGGCCTTTCACTCCTACGGCCTATCCCAGCCAATATATTCATGGTTCATCACAAACTAACATGTCTGAACTCTGCGATTAAGGAAACGACACATTACTGCTGATATGTCCATGATATTTTCCTCGTTTGTGATAATATGAATCATGCGTCAAAGTTGTTCGACACCTTCGACCAAGCTTACCCAAATATCAATTTTACAAGAGAATACGAAAATAGTGACTGATTCAACTTTTTGGATCTGAGTATAAGACGGAGATGTGGTGGTACAATTGAGAAAACTATCCACAGGAAAGATAAATAGATTGTTCAGTACCTTCAACACAATATTTTTCGTCTTGTCAGCTATAAGAGTAGTTTAGTAAGGGCAATATTCAATTGAACAAAAACGCTATGCTCAAAAGACAAACAGGAAGAAGGATGAGGTTTAATCGAGGAGGCTCTTATAGATAACGTATATCGGAAGAAATTCGTCAAGAAGCAAAGCAAAGAACTTATTGAGAGACCCAAACATCCAAATATTGGAAAAAAGTCTGTTTTCCTTCGTTTAATATCAAAAGGTGATGAGATATCTGAAAGAATAAACAGAAGAATAAAAACTGTGCTGAGAGGGAGCTTCTCTGCTCCCATACTGATCTCAGTTTACAATACATTATGACCAATAACACAGTCGAAAGTAGACAAGTACCCATCTCACGTCACCTCCAACTACGTATATTAGTTCATCTGTGGTTGTGGAAGCACGTACATAGGACGAACCGAAAGAAAGGTATCTACTCGTGAGCATATTCCGAGAAATATGTCTAAAATGCAGCAGGGTCTTAACCAGTGCGATCTATAGGTACCTCATGGAAACAAGACATCAGATGGATGTTTTTCAGTCCTTTGGGATAACTAACAAACAAAGAACACCACATTTATTGCGGTTTACAGAAGCTTTTGCCATCAGATGTTTTCAACCTGACTTTTGTACTCAGAAAGAGACTGTGATTAATCTTTCTTTAACTTGGTAACTATATGAAGTATTTTGCGTATGTATGTATATAGTCTTCTCTTTTTAGTTGCATTATCCCTTGACTAATTACTTACTAATTGTAGTCAATTAATAATTTTCCAGTTTTCCATGTAATTACATAACCTACTAGCTCTTTAACGACCGTTTCTTTTACACTCCTGTTTGTTTGTTGTCCCCCTCTTCCATAACTCCAGAATTTTAGTCTCATCAGAAATAAATCGCCACTGATTTTGACTTAGATTTGTGATTATTAAACTTGTGTTTCCTTGATGCACTACCTTATTGTGAGACCTGGATTTCGAATCTTCACTTATTTCTACATATTTAAAGTATGTTATGCCATTATTACTACTAATACTTCGTTTCAGTCGTAGGATATTTAAAGTTGATGAAAGGCCGTGTAGTATAATGTGCTCGTTTTATTCTGTAAATGTCTTCGTTCTTGCACTGTTCAAATTTGTCAAGGGGACTAAATACATGACATTTCTGAAAATGCGCTTACTTATTATTTATTGATGATATTCATTTTCAGCTGATTGGTATTCTGAGCCAAATAAATAGCTCTCTGTTGAAATATGGACTCTTATCGGATACCACAACATTTCCTAAGGGAGAATTATGATGTAATCTCGTTGGTTCGGGCTAGTAGTAGGCTTGTGTCCCAGCTGGAACACTATTACCTATTGGGACACAGACACATTAGTCTTGTGAGTCCAAAAAAAATGACGAAACACCGGATCTGGACTTTGCTGCTGGCCACTGACATTCCGTTTACGCTTATTATTACTTGAAATTAAGGTATATCGATTTGTTTATAATTTTTAAGCGCGTCAGCTTTAAAACTTGTTAATAACTGTTTAACGACTGAATAGCCCAAGGACTTACTTGTCTAATTTAAGCGGTTCGGAATTTAGTCAAGTTCTTAATACCGTAGCATCATCATGCGGCTATAGTGTAAACGATGCATCTAGAAGTGTCCATCCATTGTCACTACACTAGCTGCTAGGAGAGATCTTATCATTATGAACCGAACTAAACAGGTGAAAGATGGGACAAGAAACTATTAGCAACATTATCATTTTTGAAGCACCAATCTCAATACAGTTGGATGATAGTTGAAGCTGAAACGAAAGACTATATCACCCACGATACCAACAAGCAGTCGGTAGTTAATCGATGCAGTCCTTTATCGACTGAGCGTGATATCTACCTGAGGACTTAGTCTCAATTCAAACAACAAGAGCTTTATCAAGTTTTAAGATTAGCTGGTGACACCCAAACTTCGCCTAGTTTACTGATTCACTAGTTTAATGACCAACTCTAAGCCCGGATAAGTAGGAAAGGTTGGGCATAGGGCTACCAACCCAACCCCATAAAATCAATCCAATCGATAAACAAACTTCCAAGCACAAAGTAAATATAAAAATAAAAATAAACTTATTCTGAACTGGAATCAGGGAGACGAAATGACGCCCGTTGGTGAAAGCCTTTGCGAAGCCAATTGGGCCATGTGTCTTCTCTTCTCTCGATGAAAGCGAAAGTAAGAATGGGGACATGGAATATCCGAACAATGTTTGAAGCTGGTTAGCAAGGCCATCCAGATTGCCGAGGAGATGAGAAGATATGGGATAGAAGTGTTAGGAATCAGTGAAAGTAGATGGAATGTAAGTGGACTCTCGAAACTGTCAACTGTAGAGTGAATAATCTACTCCGATACTGTCACCCAAACGACAATCACTAGCACACTGAATTTTGGGGTGGCTATCATGATGTCCCCCTCACAACAGCATCGAAGGCTGTCTCTCTCTCTCTCTCTCTGATGCAGTGGGAACCAATCTCCTCATCGACGATCAGGATTATGATAGCAAGGTTCAAGTGAAGAGGAAGCAAAGTCACAATCATACAATGCTACGTTACGCTATGCATCTACAAATAATGCAGATCAGGAGAGGAAGGAGGAATTCTACAGACAACTGCAATCACCAATGGACAAGACCACACCCCAGTTGGCGATGGTGACATCGAAATTCTGATGGGTGGGGTGACATGAATGCCAGCCAAACTGGGAGCGGACAACACAGGAAGAGAACGAACCATGGGTCGAGAAGCGCTGGGTGAGGTGATGAACGAGAATGGAGAATTGTTTGCAGAATTCTGTGTATTCAATGATTTGTTGATTGGAGGATGTTCATAAGGCGGTGACATGGATTTGATTTCACCAGACACCAGACACACTACGCTAGAAATCAGATCGACTTTGTCTGAATGTGAAGAAAGTGGAGATGGAGCTCACATGACACACGATCAGATGAAGAAGGGGAGCAGATATGGGTTCACACCACTCACTATCTAGTGCAGGGGACCTACTTTCAAAATGAAGTTGAAAGCCTCCAAAGAAGCTGGTGATGATAGGCCACAGTTCGAACTGAACGCGCAGAGGAGAAAGTGAACTGAAGGACGAAACTGCAGGGGACATCTTCATGTCAGGCATCACGACAAAGTGGGAGTCATTGAACAGCATCCCTAAAGGATCGGGGGTGGAAGAACACTGGAACTCTGTGAACGAAACGTTGAAGGGAACCTACATAACCGTGTTAGAAAGGAAGAAGAAGCGGCAGGACAAGGAATGGATCTCGACGGACACATGGAAGCTGATAGAGGAGGGAGAGGAAGATGATGAAACAGAAAATGAACCAGTGCAATGATGAAAAATGAAAAGAGGAACTGAGAACAACGTACAAAACACTACACTGGACGTAGAAGTGAAGAAGAGTGCACGCAACGACAAAAGACACTTCTACAACACAATGGCAAGTGAAGCAGAACAGGCTGCAGGTAGGAGAGATAGAGACCTGACAACACTATATCAACTAACCAGGTTACTATCCGGGAGGAAAGAGATCAACACACATGAAACCAATGAGAGATATTGAAGGAAACTTAGTTACTACCAAAGAGCAGAAACAGAGGAAACGATAGGCTGACCACTTGAGAAAACTCTTGAATCGACCACCACTATACAACACCTGGATTTCGTCCAGAATAAACACCAGCAGCCCAGCCACAGAACTGTCAGTGAACAAAAGCAATCCGATAGAAGCAGAAGTGTAATTCTGAACTCCATAAAGTTAGTGAAATCCGGGAAAGAATTATAATATTGATATAAAGCTTAAGTACTTCATTTGTTTTTTAGTTTTTGTCTTAGCGAATGGACTCTCAGCTCGATCAGTTCAACATTTAACGAAACCTACTTTACAGATATAGGGTGAGATGGCCTAATATCTATATACCGACTGGAATGAGATGGTTTTCCATCAACACTTGTATCTCACACACCATCTTTACTTTACTAAATTTCACAATCGAACATACTTAACTCCCATTGTCCATTTTCTAACTCGAAATTAAATCTCACCTCAAGTACCACCAAGTTTTACTTTTCCAGAAGCTACGTACATGCTCAGATTTCAACGGAGATGTGTTATCCACATATGTTTACCTTACTTTCGGGATAGCATTAAATGTTCTAGGTGTCATAAGTTCCCAGCTGTCCATAAAATATCTGCTACAAGTGGGGATATTGGTGATCTGAATGCTACTTCTTCCTTTTATTCGGGCATTTTACCTTGAAATTTGAAACTGTAGGGGTGAGACGACTTAACTCAGTATGATGTCTTCGGTAGGTTCGATGAGCCAGGTCAGGATGATATTGAAATTTATTCTTGAGAACTTTCAGAGCTATACTGACATTGGTATATAAATGTGTCACAATAGAACCAACCATTTTTTCCTCCTCTTCGAACTGAATATTAACTAACATTTGCTTCATTTCATATGAATTAGTCCGTCCAAATTTTGGATGGCTTTTGATAGAGCATAATATCGACTCTAAATATTTAAAAAGTTCATTTGGTGGGGTGTTCCAGAAGTCAACTACTGGTCTAACAGGATAAACTTTAATAGTACCATACTATCTACTAGGATTATGGATTTCGGGCATCGAAGTGAACCATTTTGAAGCACTCAAAGACCTTATTCTGCGCAAAACATCAGTTGTAGACGTCCGAATCTTATTCATAAAAGATAGTTGGTTGCAGGCAATTGACAGTAGGCCCTGGACCTAGGTTCAGCGCTTGTTGGTGCTCTGGGAAGGGCGTATCCGGAACCTCGAGGGAACTGATGTTCCTTGTGAGATTCGAACCCACATCAAGCAGTACTGCGATCATCGACGTTACTGCTGATCTACTGTGAAATGACCGATGGAATTCGGTCAGCAATCAGGACTAGACAACATGAGATTGATTGCTCTCCAGTGATCAACCAGTCTATTCACAACAGTGTCTACATGTTTCTTAACCTATTCATATTGATTATACTGATTCAATTAGAGAGAATAGTTTAATTTACCAATTACCCTACGATGACTGTGAGGTCAAGTACATAGGTTAAACAAGCCGAACGCAGTCAGTTGGGTCAGCAGAACATGGAAACCTTAGATAGGTTAGGATTGATAGACCTTACTAATATGAACAATTTAGAGAAGAATTCATTGCTATGCTTTCGCCAACAGATGACCACTCAGGAGGATGAGGCAAAGATACAGTCTGGAAGGCTAATGTGGTTAGGTGGAGAGAGTGGTTGATCACTGAATTTCCGCTTGTCACTTCAAAACCTGGAGTATGTCATCGAAGTGACGCAAAGTTAATTCAGGATGTTTAGAGAATTTTACTACCAATTAGATCAAAGAATGAAAAATAATAGAACAATAGAACGATAGGACAAATAATTCCAACAGTTTGTGTGATCACGGGGAGTAATTTTCCTCGAAATATTGCCAAAACTAAATCGCATCATTCATTGTGTGTAAACATTCACTAAAAATATATTTCTAATATATTTTTGAGATAAGTAGGAATTTATAATTTAAAAGTAGTATTCATCAGTGGTTCCCCAACTGATGTCAGTCCATGATGAATACTACTTCTATATTTCTAATAGTTAGAAAATTGGTCCGGAAGATTGTATGATCACCTTGATATGATAACGAGTAATAAATTCTACTCGAAAAATCGTCTAGTTATTAACACAATATCACTGTGAGCTATATCAGTTAAGCTGGTGTAATATGGAACTATATTTCAATACAGCACACGTATTCTATGTATCCATCAGAGGTTTCCTGACTTGGTTGTTTACATTCTGGGCAAGGAATTTTAACTGGTGTCCCGCTCTCATTTGTACTTGAATTTCATAACTCACAAGAAGCCTAAGCGACACATCCAATTCGATTTAATATTTTCAAAGATGAAAACATTATGGAAACTCCTTGTAAGCGGTTAAAGTTATGACTGACTAGAACTTTCTCTGTAACCAGATTAATTTCTTTGTGTAGTAATTAATGTGTTCATTACTTCAGTCAGCAGTTGAAAGATACTCTTCCTATTTTACTTGCAACTGTGTATATCAACTTATGTGTAGCTGCCGAAGCAGATACGTTGGAAGGAAAAAAAGAAAAGTTTACTTTAGACTTTCTAAGCACATCCTGAAGGGCCTACAACTAAGAGAAAGTAACACTCTGAACAGCGCAATCACTCGACATATGATTGACACTAGGCGTAAGACAGATGTCTTCAATTGTTTTACCGTCACAAACAGACGAAGAAAGTCAGTTCTTTCTAAGCTCAGTCAGGTCATATCCATCAAATGCCTAAAACCTTATTTATGTGTTCAAGAAGTAACTGTAATCAACCTCCATCTACCTTGATATCCTTTTCTTCACTGTTATTTCATTACATGAAACTCTACTAAATTCAGTTACTTATTATTTCACTCTTACTTGGTTGCATCATTTTTATTTCATTAAACTTGTTCAGATAGACTGTTTTCAGTTAACTGAGCTCAACTCATTATATTTTGCACGCTATTTTTAGTGACTTATTTATCGGGCGACTTACTTACGTGGTCGTATGTATGAAGCCCTTCAATACTTTGACTGCTACCTTTGTTGTGTTTTCTTTCTGAGGAACTTCACTTGAATTATATGTATGCAGCTTTGGCTACCAGTTATTAATTTACGTTGAATTAGCTATTATGATTTACCATTACGCTATTACCATTTCCATCCGTCTTAACTACTAACCAATATTCTGTTTCCTACCAGTGAATAAAAGTATGTTAAGTTTTAAATTAAATTACATATCTTGAAATGCTACAGTGTAAGAATTTGACAAGGTACCGCTGCAATAAGTGAACCTTCTACATTTGTTATTCTTGCTTTTCTCCAATTCATAAGAGAGAATCCATGCATGACATTTAAAATATTTTTGCGTTGATAGAGGAAAGCACTGTGCACTGAGATCACATTCCATTCAGTGTAAATGTCTTGAGACATACCTGACAACTAAATACGTACCAAGTCACGATAAAATGGCTTAACTTGCTCTTTACTGATGCTTTTAGTTTGCTGTCGATCATTATAATGGACCGAACGAGCCAGCCACTCTTGACACGTGGGCTCTTTGAATGAATAGTTTCACCAATGCTCAAAATCTCATTTTAATGTTATTTGCTTGGCGTTAGCTAGCAGTGACATCCAGGAGGCGAATTTCCTTTTAGTTGGAACTCGTCAGCCAGATGTACCTGAATCCTAATGATTTATGGTGTTCCCAGTGGGACTCGAACCACGAAACCATGGCTTCAAGTGGTAGAGTGTTATCCACTAGGCCACTGAGTCACGAGAGCTACCTCTTGTACTGCAGGTATCTTTTTTTTTATTTTAGTGCTTTAGATTTCCAGGTAATGATTTATTTCTCAGCGAGAACAACACCATTCAGTGGGATGCAGGTATATTCAGCTGATGAGCCCCAAATAGGGCAAAACACGGGCCTTAGATTCCATTAGCATTACTTTCTAGAATCTCCTCACCTCAAGGGACTGACACTGATATATAACGATACTGCAGTATAAACATGTACAAATGTATGGAGAAAACTGTCTGATTTTGGGTTTGTATTCATCATAGACTAACATCACTTGAAGAAACATTCGAAACCTAGGAACACTTGACAGCTGCTCCAACATTGCATAGGACTCCTAAGTAGGGCGCACCCACGAAGTCATCGAATCTAGTACCTTCAGGCTCCACGTCATCACCTTACCACTGAACTACTGGTTCGGGGTCCACGGATCTATATTTCCTACTTCTTCCAGTTCACGTTATAGCGCCGGGTTCGGTCTTTAGCTGAATCATAAGTGTGCACTGCTGAGAAGTCCCATGATAGGATGAAACAGCCGCCCGGTGCTCTCAGGTTCCTAATATTTCTCCAGCTGACGTCGTACCACGATGAATACCAACGTGAAATCCATAGATAAATCCCCAAAAACCTCCAAATTGGAAAACTGTCTGAATTTTTACAGTACCGTCCACATTTTCGTATCTAAAAGTAGGAGTCTCACTGGGAACGATGAACCTATTTAATTTTCTGTGTATCAAGAAGATCAAAACCCGCAAATGAAAAGCTATACACAGATCAGCAGTCTCCAAAGCATCTTTCACACTCCATTATGTAAATAACTCTGGGAACTTTAAAGTTATCTGTGCATTCTTCTGATCAGACGACAAACAACACGGTAAACATTAACCACATGATTTCAAAATGTGATTATGTGTTTGTCTTCTTTCGATTTGACAAAGGTGATTGATGAGATAAATCCTGTGACTCTAACATACACACACAAACACCTACACACTCACACACACACACTAGGGATGATTACAACAGTCTGATATGATTGTGTTTTTAATTTCTCCGAAACTTAGGTATCGATAGCTATAAACTGTGTTGTTTATTCACGAGTGAGACAACAATAGACTGTAAGCTTAAAACAAATAATAACCTCACATGACCTTAGATGTGTATCTATGGTATAACATATGGAAAATATGACTATGATTATAGGTATTTCTTGTAGAAAAAAACCAACCTATTTGATTAAAAATAATTTGTATTCTTTACTATCCTAACATCTGAAGTACACAAATATAAATACGTATTAGTTTTCGAGTCAAATTTAGCTTTATTTCTCTGTTTTTCACAGTGTGTTATCATTTTGTGTGCATGATGGAATTGTCATGAAAATAATGTGAAACGTTTTGGTGGTTTCATGTTTTCAAATTAGATTATAACATGAATCGATATCAGATACAGAACCGTTGAAAACTGAGGAGCAGTGATCTACTGTTTTATTCCACTTGGAGATTGCTTACTGGTGTACATGATTCGATAAAAGCTGAAAAACACACTTTTCAATCCCAACTAATTGTTGAGTGCTAGTTGGCAGGCTCAACGTGAAAGTTGGCAATCCATGGCATATTATTTCTTAAAGCTATGAGTGCGAAATGTTGAAGAGTTTGGAACTAAATTGGAACAGCTGTCCTCTGCTTTCAGGTTTTTGATGATTACCTTGTTAACTTTCATATGCAATGAACAGTATTTTAAGATTCGAAAGATTATCAGAAACTTGAAAATAGTCGTTTTAAAATTTGCTATTCAAATGGTGGTTCAATATATTTCTTCGTGTAGTATAAATCTTAATAAACAGATAAACAAAGTCTTATATTTGAAGAGATGGAAAAGTAATGGTTATTGAGCTCGTATGCTAGTAAGTTGGCTTGTCTTACGCAAATCTGTTGAATCGATAGAGTAAAATCATCAGAGTTAGAGAAAGCAAAGCGAGGCGAATAAATAGAGGGAAGAAATCACTGCATGTTTTCTTTGACCAGACAAACAGTATTCATTTGCACCCACTCAATTTTACTTTCGTACATCAGGTTGCACTTGGACGCAACTACTAGGTATAAATACTCAGAGAAGGAATAGTCGACTTATTCCACTATGTATTCGCTCATATTTCATGATAAAACAATTAGGTTCGAATAGCCTGCACTCGAAGGTAACAAAATCCACCAGTATTTCGATCGGAAACATGCTACCATCAAGCACTAACAAATTATCAATGACTAGGGTAATTGTTGGGATTTTGATTACTTTACTTCAAGTAAATATCAACTATAAAGAAAGTTTGAAAAGGAAATCGTCGCGAAGATGGAATTGATCAAACAGAATAGAAGCCTAGTCAACTTCCGAAGAAATAAACCATTAAGCGATAATCAGCTCTGAATGATGACCTATAGGAAGTTAATTGCGAATCTGAAAGCCAAATGGTAACGTTTTCGACTGCAGCATTGGCTGACGTGGGTTCAAACCTCGACGAGACATCAGTTTCCTCAAGGTTTCCATGCGTTTCGCTGACGAGTGCCCATAACCCCGAAACCTAGGTTCAAGGCTTCCTACTGTTTGCTTTGAACTAACTAATATCTACCGTGATGGTGAGTTTCCTAACTTGATGACTACACTGAACAACGATGCCCAGGATTCTGTTGGTGTTTAGGACTTCACTATATAAAATTGGTTACCCTGCAGCAAAATCTTCACTCAACAGACAAGAACTAGAGTGAAAATCCATTGATCATTTTGTGACTAATTCTGAAGAATAAGTATCTGAGAAAAAAATCGGCAATGAAAGCTATCCGTAAAGGGCCTAGTTGAATGGTGACTCAATGTTTATTGTTGATTAGGTTTTAGATAAATGTCTCAAGTGCCTAACAGAAAGGGATATCTATTAGGACTAACCAAGCTGAGAGTTATGATGGCTAGCCACTGGTGAAATTGAATGATACTTCATTATCATTTGAAGCTAAAAAAGATCCAGATGTTGGTCATTAAAAATCAGTTCCGCAAGCAAATTTCTCCATGCTCGCCATGGGATCTGATGGACCAGAGTTTGATTCGATATGTGACTGTGGGCACATGCTATAGAAAGTCTGGAATTCAGGATCAAATATTTGTCCAGTGATCTCGAGTATTTTCATATTTTCCCAGACGAGATATGTTTTAGGTAAAAACCATTTAGAAATTATGATGTTATAAACTGATAGCCTAAAGACCGGTAACTAGTATTACATCGACAGCCAAAAATTTACTCACCTCCAACTTATACTGTTATACTCTGTTGACAAAATTAATATTCTAACCTCTCATACTGCCTATCTCTAATACAGGTCGTGTCTACAAGAAGTGGATATCACTTTTGCATGGATGGAAATTGATTTGAAACGTTATACATGTAGATAATATTGAGACAAGCTGTTTATTGCTACAGCTTAACATTTCGACGAGTAGTAAAGTGGAAGTTCCCAGTCTGCAAAATTCTTTGACAGTAACCTTCATCACAAAATAACGCCAACTGGCAAAGGGTTAAAACCTAAGAACATTGGATAGCTATTCGGGGTTATGTAGCAATGGGTATATATAATTTCTCGAAGGACCGAACCCAAGACCATCAGGTCTGACTGTAAGTACGTAGGCATTCAAGCACTTGGTTACGATCTAGTGACACTCTCTTTCAACTTCTCTCAAGTTTTTAACTCTTCCCCAGTTGACGCTATTCCATGATAAGAGCTACACTGAAATGAACCAATCCCCATAAAACCCTTAATTTTATTAGATTTGTGACTCGCAAACACATTGCACTGTTTCGCGCTGAAGTTTCAGCTGTGAAGTATATCAATAATAGACACAGAAATTGAATTCAGTTAGCTTTTCTTCTCATATGCTATAAAAATGCTCAGAATTCTAATGGTTACTATCTTCCTGGTATCACAGAGTCTAACTGGTTATCTATTTCTGTTAAGAATTCATCCCATTTTAGGCTGGCTCATTTTTATTTTGTAAAATAGTCTACCTACTTAATTACATTTCAGTAGCACAAATTACTCTGCATTTGTTCATTTCTCACTTCACAGGAACTGTGGTCTGATTACAACAATACGAGAGAATACTTCAATTCATTTAGAGAAAGGTGTTCGAAGAGTGAATAACTTTTATTGGAACAACCATGCAGCGTACGAATGAATAATTCCCCTAGCTTTATTGTTAAGAGGTGGTTCTGTGAGAAGCGCGTACAGACAAAAGTTCAAATCTTCTTTAGCAGATTTTACTCATCTAAAGGTTCCCATAATATTGATAAAAAACAACAATTTGAACGAAAAATATTCTTTTCAATAAACTCTCAACAAGTTACCTGATTGTAAAATGTAGTTATGTATCGTAAAGTCAAGTCAGGTCAGAGGTTGTTTTCGTTTATAATATCATGGATAAACAGTAGTTATTTTTCTCCACACTCCAGGAACAAATCGATCTTACTCTAAGTGCCGGTCACCTGATTATACTGGAGCGTTACACACTTCCCCCAAATCAATAGCCTAGGGTTCGACGACATTCAACATTGATGCTGACCTTGATGATTTAACTGGACTCGCTAAGCTGAAGGCACCCGGTCAAGTATCCTGGCCATTTGGCAAGCTGTCGTGTTACGTTGCATTGCTCGTATTCGACCCTCTAGCCAGTTAGTTGGAATGCATCGGTATCCTGGCACAACCACCCAAATATACTATTCCATCCGACTACGCTATCGTGTTCTTCCTTGGTCTCGTATTCGTGGGTATATATCAAGTTCGAACAATTAGTGATTGGCCTTTGCGTCTGTCAAGTTCGCACCAGGACAATTCATAAATTGGTGAGCTCGACGGGATAACATATCCCGACCAATAACAAGTATTGAACTGATGAGCCTGTTCCATTCTATACTTGTATATTGTTCTCACTTTGATAACCATTGTATATCCATTTACAACACTTTCTCATGTCCGACCACACTCTCAAGCTTATTCGTATTAAGCCGACTACGAACATTATCCAACTCGTGCCACATTGGTCAGACAATGCAGAAACATGGTTTCTGTATACCGAGGCCGATTTTAGAGAACAGGGAGTTGCAGATCCTCATTCTAGATTTCTTAGTGTCATACGTTCACCACCGCGAGAATTAAACAGGCATGTTACAGCATATATGTTTAGTCCTGAAGTAAGTGATCCTTATGCACTTCTCAAGGCCACACTCTTGAGGAAAAGCGATCTCACAGATCGCCAGCGTCAAGACGAGCAGCATCGAGGTAGGCAGCCGCTCAGCTACTGAAGTCCTCGCATGCGTGCAAGAAGTTATCGGCGCACGAACATTCGACGACGGCCTTTTCCGAGAACTGATTCTCTCAAAACTACCACAACCGGTGCAAACCGTATTGGTGACACTTCAGTCAGTCCCACTCGATGACCTGGCAGCCTCAGCAGATAACATACTGGAGATTTCTAGCAGACCCGTCTCAAACGTGTATTCTGTCTGTGACAAGCCAGAGAGCCAGGATACAGAGGTGACCAAGCCGTGCAACTCTGTTAAAAAGGTGCTACGAACTCGAAGTCCTAGTTCACGTAGCACTTAACAGAAACGCATCTTAGCGCATCGCAGCAACTTGCGTGGTTGTCCTAAAACTAAACCTGACAGGGTGGAAAACCCTAAATGGTGCTGGTTTCGTAATACTTATGAAGACGAAGCCAGAAAATGCCAGAAGCCATGCTGTTTTAACAAGGACACAAACTTGGGAAACGGCCACGCTGGCACGTGTTCACGGCAACCGTAGCCGGTGGAAACAGCCGTTTGCTCTACGTCACGGATATTAAAACGAAAGTTCGCTACCTCGTCGACACCAGCTTAGAAGTTAGCGTTCTTCCCGCACTGACAAAGTAGCGTCATCATGACCTATCCTTCAATCTCCAAGCGGCCACCGGCAAGGCAATCGCGATATTTTGGAGACGGTACGCCAACCTCAACTTAGGTTAACGTAAACCTATTCACTTGATTTTCCTCCTAACTGACGTTTCTATGTCCATCATTGGCATAGATTTGCCAAACTATTACAATTTACTCGTAGATGTTCACCGTCGACGTCTGATAGATAACAACAAAAAGTTATCTATTGGCGGCACCACCAACGTAGGTCCGAAATTAGCCATCGTTAGAACCAAGCAATCAGGCGACGCGTCCAACCAGGCAGTTTTGGAGAAACATCCAGAGTTGCGACAACCGAAGTACACTCTTTTGTGCATAATCAGCAATGTTATGCATCATGTTACAACCACAAGTCCACCTGTGGCATCCAAAGCACGCCGTCTAGCCCCTGATAAGTTAAAAATGGCAAGGGGTGAATTCGACCACATGCTCGAACTGAGCATTGTCCGTCAAACAGTCCTTGGGCATCGCCATTGCACATGGTTCCCAAAAAGGATAGCAACGACTGGCGTCCAACCGGTGATTACCGAAGGCTTAACGCCAAAACAACTCCGGACTGCTACCCGATACCTCACGTTTACGATTCGACTGCAACCTTATGCCCAATGAACATTTTCTCCAAAATCGATTTGGTCAAAGCTTACAACCAGATACCTAGGGCAGCAGAAGATATCGCGAAAACAGCCACTATTACTCCTTTTGATTTGTTTGAATTCCTGCGCATGCCATCTGGTCTTCGGAATGCAGCACAAACATTCCAACGCTTTATGGATGATGTCTTCCGTGGTTTGAATTTTGTTCATGTCTACATCGATGACTGTCTAATTGCGAGTCCAGATAAGGAAACTCACCTCAAACATTTGGACCTCGCATTCGAAAGACTTAAAAAACATGGCATCACAGTCAACTTACAGAAGTGTGAAATAGGAGTTGAATCACTCAGCTTCCTTGGGCATACCATTGACAACAAAGGTATACGCCCATTGAGAGATAAAGTGGCGGCTATCACAAACTATCCACAGCCGACCACTGTGAAACATCTCCGCACTTTCAGTGGCCTGGTAAGTTATTACCGAAGGCTTATCCCCAACTGTGTCCCTGTCATGAGACCACTAACAGATCTACTTCGAGGAACTACGAAGTTCGTGACTCTGGACAACGTGGCTAGACTTGCTTTCTCTAAAGTCAAGGAAGCCATTTCGAACGCAACCATGCTTATGCATCATGACCCCAATGCTCCTCTGAGTATTGCTGTTGATGCATCTGACTCAGCAATTGGAGCAGTTTTGCAACAGTTGACTGACAACCAGTGGCAACCGTTAGCCTTTTTCTCGAGGCGGCTGCAAGACGTGGAAACAAGATACAGTACATTTGGTAGGGAACTCCTAGCTATGTACTGTTCTGTGCACCGTTTTCGACATTCGATGGAAGGTCGTGATTTCATTATTTTCGCAGACCACAAACCGTTAACCTTTTCTCTTAGCTCGGCGTCTGACAAATACTATCCTCGTGAGTCACGACAACTGGATTGCATTTCCCAGTTCACGTCAGACATCCTCCACATTTCTGGAGCAGATAACTCCCTAGACGATGCACTATCAAGAATAGCTCCGATAAACCATGTCGACGGCGTTGATCTCGTTGAACTAGCTCGGTGTCAAAAAGAAAACTTTGAGCTGCATCATGAGTTGTCGTCCACAACCCTCAAGCTGCGACTGTGTCCAGTAGGATCAGACAAGGATACAATTTTGTGCGAAGTCTCTGCTAGTCAACCAAACCCGACAGTTCCGAAGAGATGTCGACGCAACGTCTTCAATACGTTGCGCAAACTGTCCCATCCAGGTGTAAGAGCGACCATCAGGCTTATTGCACAACGTTTCTGCTGGCCGGGAATGAGAAAAGACGTTAAGGTGTGGGCTCAGTCGTGCTTAGCTTGTCAGAAGTGCAAAGTCACGAGACACACGAAAAGCCCTTTAGGTTCTTTTCTAGCCCCAGACATGCGTTTCGACCACGTCCATATATATATTGTAGGACCTCTATCAGAATCTACTGGATGTACCTACCTTTTCACTTATGTTGACCGTTTCACACGATGGCCGGAAGCAGTACCTATTAAGGATATTACTGTTGAAACAGTAGCTCGTGTTTTCGTGGAAAGATGGATCGCGAACTTTGGACTTCCATCTTACCTAACAACCGACCGTGGGTGCCAGTTCCAGTGTGGATTATTTCACACTCTAACTGTACTTTTAGGCTGCACTCGGTTCCGAACGACAGCCTACCATCCACAAGCAAATGGCATGGTAGAGCGTTTCCATTGACAGCTGAAAGCTTCCCTTTCAGCTTCAAACATACCTCAGTGGACCGAGGCTCTGCCTGTAGTCCTACTAGGTATGCGTGACGCGTTGGAAGTTGATACTGGATGCATTTTTGCAGAAATCGTCTAATTAGTGATTGGCCTTTGAGTCTGTCAAGTTCGCACCAGGACAATTCCTAAAATACAATATTTTGTATTTCATCATCTTGAGGCTGAGAAATTGTGTATACTGTGTCTCAGATGTCGGTTTTTACAAATGCTTTTCAGTAAAGAGCCATCTTTTCTTGCCATTAGTACATCAAGAAAATGTATGGAATCTCTGATTTCATTTTCCTATGTAAAATGAACTAATGGATGAGCGCTGTTGAAGTGGTTTAGAATAGAATCAATGTATACTCGGTTATCATGGACTAAAACACCATCAGCCATATATCGACGGTACAACTTCATATTGGCAGTCAGATTTTAAAAAGGAACATTTCCCAATTTTGCAAGAAATATGTCTGTATATATTGGGTACAATGTAGATCTCATAGCCACTGCTTCAACTTGTCTGTACAGATTACTGTTGGAGATGAACAAGACATTCATTGTACTTTTCAGCAATGATCCCTTCAATTTCATAATAGAAATACCAGGGCCTAATTTCTGTAATCAAAATGAATAAAAATGTATCATCAACGGATCCCAACCTCGACAAGATAACTAGTGAACTAGTTACAAGCCCATTCTAAGCCCGCATAAAAATGGAAGGTTGGACATACGACTGCCAATCCAATAGCTAAACACACTTCCAAGCACAAAGTAAATATGAAAAATAAAAATAAACTTATTCTGAACTGGAATCAGGGAGACGAAATGACGCCCGTTGGTGAAAGCCTTTGCGAAGCCAATTGGGCCATGTGTCTTCTCTTCTCTCGATGAAAGCAAAAGTAAGAATGGGGACATGGAATATCCGAACAATGTTTGACGCTGGTTAGCAAGGCCATCCAGATTGCCGAGGAGATGAGAAGATATGGGATAGAAGTGTTAGGAATCAGTGAAAGTAGATGGAATGTAAGTGGACTCTCGAAACTGTCAACTGGAGAGTGAATAATCTACTCCGATACTGTCACCCAAACGACAATCACTAGCACACTGAATTTTGGGGTGGCTATCATGATGTCCCCCTCACAACAGCATCGAAGGCTGTCTCTCTCTCTCTCTCTGATGCAGTGGGAACCAATCTCCTCATCGACGATCAGGATTATGACAGCAAGGTTCAAGTGAAGAGGAAGGAAAGTCACAATCATACAATGCTACGTTACGCTATGCATCTACAAATAATGCAGATCAGGAGAGGAAGGAGGAATTCTACAGACAACTGCAATCACCAATGGACAAGACGACATCCCAGTTGGCGATGGTGACATCGAAATTCTGATGGGTGGGGTGACATGAATGCCAGCCAAACTGGGAGGGGACAACAGAGGAAGAGAAGCAACCATGGGTCGAGAAGCGCTGGGTGAGGTGATGAACGAGAATGGAGAATTGTTTGCAGAATTCTGTGTATTCAATGATTTGTTGATTGGAGGATGTTCATAAGGCGGTGACATGGATTTGATTTCACCAGACACCAGACACACTACGCTAGAAATCAGATCGACTTTGTCTGAATGTGAAGAAAGTGGAGATGGAGCTCACATGACACACGATCAGATGAAGAAGGGGAGCAGATATGGGTTCACACCACTCACTATCTAGTGCAGGGGACCTACTTTCAAAATGAAGTTGAAAGCCTTCAAAGAAGCTGGTGATGATAGGCCACAGTTCGAACTGAACGCGCAGAGGAGAAAGTGAACTGAAGGACGAAATTGCAGGGGACATCTTCATGTCAGCTATCAGGAAAAAATAGGAGACATTAGGCAAACAAATCACAAACATTTATCATCAACAGCTGCCTTCACTCGATACTAAAGATCAAATGAGCAGAATAATAAGAATAAGTAGCAAGGAACTGTGACTGGCTGGCAACGAACCAACCAACAACCTATTACGCAACAAATATGTAGAGGAAAGTAGAGATGGATTTGATGTGACGTACACTGAGAAGACTTTTCGGGAATATCACACGCCAGGCCAGGGCCTCCAGTGGAACCCGTATGGGAAACGACGAGTTGGGCAGCCCAGCTGAGGGTGATATGGAGGAGATCATGTGAGGAGGAAATGAAAGCTTGTGGGCAGTGGTGAAGCCAGGTTGAAAGGACCGGAGAGAAGTGAGTGAAATAGCAAAGTGCTGCTGAAGCCCTACGTTCCACTAGGAACCCAATTGACAAATCAATAATAATAATAATAATAATAATAATAATAATAATAATAATAATCGATTGATTCCACGCATTTGTTTAAAGTATTTGGAACTTTACTTTGTCGACAAACTGGAAATTGTCTTTCAGGCTATGTTTTACTAACTGATTTCTCAAATGTTGAAGGAATCGTACTTGCCATTTGGCGATATCGTGACAAGATGTGTTAGTCATTTTTTTATTGGGTGAAGAAGCACCTCTGGTCTGTATATTTTTGGTAGGCCGTATATCCCTGGAATCTTCAAATAAGCTTGGTGAAATGTATCCATGATCTTTCGGTTTCTTTATTGAGACAATCAGATCCTCTTCTGATTTTTCGGTGGGGTCTTTTGCTGACTCTAGTTTCTGAAGTTTGCTTTCGCTCTGAAACTAACAAATTCTCTCTGACATATTCATGAAGTATTCACCCCGGAGCATCACAACATTTTCTTTTGAAATATGAAACTGCATCCAATGTAAGACGTGACTCATCGTTAGTATCCAATACATAACAAGGAACTTCTATGAAGATCACATCAGATACTTATATGCAATATAACTCAGAGTAATAGATAGTGGGGCTCTGGTGAGATGCGCATTTTATCCTATTTGTTGTAATAACCCAGGTGAGTGTGGCCACCATCAAGCATAATAATATTCCTAGTGAGACCGTCGAAGCTCAAAAAGCTAAGCACAAAAAATGAGCCTCTTCAGTTTTAACAGTTAAACATTTTTATCGAAAACAAACTAGTGGTAATAACTAGCTGTTCATATCAAAATGCTTGCTTATTTATGGCATCTAGTCAGGTCAGTTATTATATAAAAAAAGCCTGGAATTTTAAAGGAAGTTGCTTTTATTTTGTGTCATCACTGTTAGCTTTATGGGGTTGTCATCAAGAAAACATAAGCAAAAAGACTATTTTAATAAAAGAAAGAATAACTACTGGACCAGGACAACATGGTGCCGGCTGATTTCGCCTGTTTCGCATCGTTCCCCAAGTTAAACAATCAAATACTATATCAAAAAGGAATGTAAACACACTTGTGCATTGAGATGAAGTCAGTTAACAGGAAGCGACATGATGCACGAAAGGATGTGAGCAAGCATCCGGATAAAATTAACAAGACATGCTATGCCATGTTGTTCTACTCCAATCATCTTACTTTCTCTATTCAAGTTCATAAAGTGGAATATGTGTATGACAAGAACTATTGTTAAGGTATCTGGCCATATTTTGTACTTCTCATGAACTTTCATGTAATGAAGTACCGAGACACTATTATCTAATATGTAATTCATTCCTGGTACTTCTTTTCGATTTGGCTTTACTTGAATATCAACACATGCATTATGTCCTGTTCATACTAGACAGCTGCATTCTTATCCCTTTAACATCCTCATGACAAACACACAAGTGACTTATTAAAGCGTAGACTGTTTGCAATACGTTAAGTGACTGGTGTCTACATCTTACTCATAAGTGTAGCATTATTTGCTTGATTGAATGTGAAGTTGTTTCCTCCGAAAATTTTGACTGGTGATTACAGGTAGAGGACATGAGGAGGCTTCAGGTGGTCAAATATTGTAACTTTCATAGTACAGGCCGTCTCTCACAGCGTTAAGACTTCAGTAACGTATCAGTCAGATTCCTAGTTGTAAATGAAGAGGTATGTTAGATAGTGAGATACTGAACCTTCATAGACTTTGGTGTCAAGAACATGCCTTGCGAATACTACGTAGTCACTGTCTGTCTCATCTCAAAATGTTTTTATAAGTAGGTTCAGAGTGAAGAAAGGTTAGATGTGACCAGACAGAAACATTACATTGGTCTAAGAAGCCTTTGACTGTTGGTTTTAGATACATGAAGAAATGTGAACTGCTTTATTGGGGTTCATGAAATAACTAAAATTAGCGTTTAGAGTTCTAGGTGATATGGTTCAGAGTCAACTGTAACATCGCAGATATATCCACACATTACTTTAGTCTCAGTCCTCACACTGGATTTCGTTGTGTTTTCATTCTTCCCTGCTTCTTTTCTAACACATTTGGCCACTTTCTTCGTTATTTCTTTACCTTTCATCTTGAAATATCCTCATTTGATATGCTTGCTGGAACGTAGTAACTTGGAACCCTACACACCAGTGATAGTTCCTATGTTGACACTGTCTCTTTCTGGGATTCTTTGGAAGTATTTACGCGGAAACTAGGACGAAAAAGAACCCAGAATTGTCAGGTGTTTGGGAGGGAGATGTTGTCTCTCATCCACTGGATAACAAACTAATAGCCTACTTTTCAGACGTCTGTCAATTAGCAATGTAGTGCGTAGATCATTTGGTATCGTCACTGGGTGACGATTTCCATGAGAATTATCTAATTCTCATCACTTTTTATTCAGCTTTGACTTATTTTGAGGTAACTGACATAGTACTAAAAGTAAACTGAAAGTTAAATGTGGCTTCCAATAAACAACTGTCAATGTTTAGCCGACAGAACTTAACAGTAATCTTCCTCCTAGTGTGCATGACTTCATAAGACTCTGGAAAGCTTCGCATTGTAATTTACTTTTTAACGATTTCAGTCTCTTTTTCTCAATACTTTTGCCTTATCAACTGTTTAAATACAGGTTCACTTCTATAATCTCCGAGTCCATACGGGAATTAAACTTGTGGATGCTCACACCTACTTTGTCTTCACTGGTGTCTTGTTAGCTGTTACATAGTTGATGATTATTGGGGAATTCTGGACTAGTTATTTTAACACTTGTCATTTCACTCGGATTCTATTGCTTACCTGTTACTCAGTTCTAAAACTGTTTGCTTTCATCACCATATGTGACAACTGTTATCGGGGAAGTGATTTTTGGCTGATAGCAAGTTCAATGGTGAAAATAATTCTTTGGTTAAGTTATGATTCAAGTTTAATGGTTGATTGATTGATACTAAAGCAGTTTCTATCATGGATTGATATCAACAAGAGTACGATTGAAAAGATCGGAACACTGAACTACCGTTTTATTCTGGTTAGGGATAACTTGATTGAACAGTCGCATAGAATTGTGACTGATTAAATGCAGAGCAATCATTTATTTTTGAGTCACTGTCATCTACCGGTATCTATCTTCAATCCCAAGTTGGTTGACATCAGAACTCATGACTTTTGTTATCGCTTTGAAATCAACTAACCCCTTAAAAAGCCTGTTGAATTGCTAGCAAGTGGTCACAAGCTAAATGTTTCAAGATTAAGCTTACGGAATTTTATTCAGAATGTTTGACCTGTGGGCTCAGACCAATCCGCAGTGAGAATAAATAGTTATGGATGGCATTGGGTAACGATCTCACTACGTCACGAATCGGTAGAAGCAGTACAATGTGAATCGTTGGAAACCGACCCAGTGGTTGAATAGTAACATACTCATCACCTTGGGGACTGATGGCCCTGAACTCTCTCACCCGCAACATAATAGGTTTGTATTGCTAAATTATCCCAATTTGAGACTGTGCAACTGTCTACTGCTCATAGGTTTCCAATGGCTCGTCAACCGATATCATTTGATGATGAGAGCTACTTTTAAATTTCTTATTTCGTCACTGTTCCCTCAATTACCATTACAATTATCTTAAATACATTCAGTTTCCTCTGATTGCGTGTTTCACTGATATATCCCTCTTTACTGATTGTATTTCACCTAAATATTAAAAATATTTGTAAAGGCTTTGAAAATCCTATACAGAGAATAATGTTAATATCCTTCACTGATGAAACTAAATTGTAATGAGTTCAGTCTTTCAAATAATATGATAACTCTTTAAAACGCTTTAAATGCATTATTTTCTCGTCGGATAAGATTCATCTGAAAAAATACAGTGCGCTGAAATAAGGACTGCCTTTATGAGATCAATTTCGTTCACTCCATCATCCCATTTAGATGTCTATGACAACTATTTACTGGGGTCACTTTTTCATTTAAGCTGCTTGTTATGTTCGTCTCTTATCTGGGCAGATTTAGCATATTCAGTCCTAAGGGTTAAAAAAAGATTGCTGAGTAAAACAGTAGTCTCTGACTCTGTTACACTGGGTCATTAAAAACCGCCATTATAACTCAAAAGCCATTTGAATGAACAAAGAATATTCTTCTCTATAACTTCTTGTTCAGGTCTTACAACTTTAAACTGCTGAAGCGATGGAAATCAGGATTAAATAACCCGAATTATGTGTTTAGAAAAAGCTAGTGTTGATGCTTCAAATAGTTTGGTCCCACTCAGGATTCATAAATTCCTTAGTATCCTACCCCATGTAACCGAATTCCCAACTTTCACACTGTAGATATCCCCTAATATCTACAATCGAAAATAATTTCATCATATTCTCTTAAACTGTTTCGCTCCCAGTATTCCTCAAATTATCTGTCTTTGTTTATTGCATCCTACTTTCATGCACACCCACCTATTGTCTAGTTAAAGTATCCCCATAAAGTACTTTACATAATTCTTACAGAGGTGTACATAACCAGCTATTTAGAATTGAATCCCAGTAATAAGTGATTCTGACATTATCATTCACACCAGACGTTTCTGAAGAGAATTCCCCAACTGTCTACTAATACCAACAAGCTGTTAAACGATGTCTTATTATTGTTGACAAAAAACTAAACAATTTGAATGTGAAGAAGTTATCGAAAAGAATGCTCTTTGTTCATGGCTTTTGTTATATTGAACAAAATAAACAAGATAATTGTAGCTTACAACTACAACTGAACAACATTAATAGATGAATGCCACCGATTCTGCATGACTAATTCTCTGGAGGCAAACGCGTAGGCAACTCTCTGCCTCAAGAAGCTCAATAGTGAAACATCTAACAGACCCGGAGCATGCTGTTGATAACTGTAAGTCTTTTGCCGTCATCAGTAGACAGCAGAATAAGAAAGTGCTCGGAATCACAGAGGCATGTAGGATTCGGGTTGTTAAACCGAACTTCTGCGTGTAGAAAGAAATGATAGTTAACTTTAATCTACGATGGTAGTAATTTCAGTGCCCTCTAACCACATTTACTCTTTCCAGCAGGCTGTTTGCCTCCAATTATTGCCGCTTTCTCATCTTTCGTGTTTTTTGCTCTTGATCTGTTTCCTTTAATTAACTCTATTACTGTTGCCATAGTTAATGTCAGAAATTTCAACTAACAAGTGGTTTTCTTGTGGTTCTTAGCTCTACAGTGTTACCAAGCGTCTTATATAACTTCTAGGTTTTTTGTTCAGAATGGCGTAATCTGTCATCAACCTATTCGATTTGAACATTTATTGTAAACCTTTTATTGTTGTCTGGCCAGTTGAAATTGTCATTTTCTAGGCTATTATGTCTCAGTTGATGTCTCCGTCTGAGTTATGTCTGCATGTCTCTTTTCCTGTATTACATCGTGGTATAAATAATCAAGATGGCGAGTTCCACTAAAATTCTTGAATTCATTAAATCCTCCATTTTCACATTCATAGCTTTCTTAAATAGTACTCACTGTGACTTAAATACTTCGTTTCTTCGCCTCAGTTATATGTCTGTTGAAACACGTAGTCAAGATGTATGTGAAACATTAATCAAACTAGTATTCTCTTAAAGTTTTGAACCTGCGCCACTCAATACTGATGACAGAGACTTTAGTACTAAGCAATTCATTTGTCAACTGACCCACCGCAGGACTGAAATTGATATAACAGATGAACATTATGTGGTGACTGTCTTAATGATTGCCAGTAGAGTATAAAACTGAGGTGAAACAAACTTTTTTGCTGGTGTACCGTGCGAGTTTTACATCAAAATACAGTGCTTTAAGCTCAGTAACCACACTGCATGCTTAATTTGTAATTTTGGACTAGTGCTCAATAAATCTATGTCAGTTACTGCGCGAAGAAAAATCTACCAAATTATAATTGCCACAGCATGAAACACATTAAGAAAATCAGTTTCTTGTCAGTTTCCAGTGGTTTTTAGTGCGTGTTTAGATATAATATGGTTAACTAAATCTGCAGGTAGTACAGTTAATTGACTTACCACAACTTATGTCACTCAGTAGTATATTCCATTGGATCATGACACTTCCATGACAGCGATTACAAATAGTGAATTTGGATGGGTCATTTCTCGAGCGGAATCTTAACTGAAATTACAATTGACCAACTGAAAAACAACTCAGCTTAGAGAATTATCAAAAGTGACCGTGCAGTTCAAAATTAATTTGTTAAATGATTATACTTATTACACAGAAAAAAACGCGAATTATTTGGTTGAGCAACTTTTATATTCAGTGTTAAATTGTAATGGTTTCACGCCAACAAATGCACCCAAAGTGACAACCAGTTTTTCTGAGTTTCATAACCTTCGAATACTGAGTAACACAGTAATTAAGGTTAACATTTATTCTTTTTTGACCTAAAACACTAATTTCATCTTCTACGGCTTATGATAATAATGATCTGTGCTATATACTCCTGTTTCATGGATAGCCATATAATACACTGACTTTCTAAAAAAGAGTTTCACTCATTTCAGTATTATTGGGATTTCTAACAAAACTTCATCCATGCACTGAAGAATAACAATAATAATAAGAATATCATTAGTGTTGTAACTATTTGACAAATAAAGAGATTTCAAACTTCATTACACATATGTTTTATTTCACCGCTGTAAATTCTAAAATAACTCATGGATTACTTTCATACTTAATGAGATTACTGTAGATCCCATCATTTCTTTATTATTTAGCATAGTTGCAAATTTTAGTATTTTTAGATTATTGGGCAAGATAATTAAAGATTCAGATACCTTCACATCATTTAATTTCCTTCACTATGTAGCACAAACCAAAAATGAATTTAAAAGCCGCTTTCATCGTACAACCGGGAGACAATCAAGGAAAACTGTTTAGGTTTAAATGCATCCATTGATATGTGATATTATAAGCGACATCACTTAAGAAGGGAAGTTACCGAAATAAAGTGATCAGCTCAGAAGCTAAAGGGATAACGCTGTGGCGTTTGAACAGAAGGTTACTGGGTTCTAGTTTTAGTAAGGTTGCCACCAGTTACTAATAAGCTGGTACATCCAGCTGAATAGTCTCAGATAGGATGAGATGTACGTCCTGAATTCCATTCGTAGTCACGGCTGCGAGAAAGCTGCATCCATGTTTTATAATTGCGTGACTGATTGGTGTCTTAACACAGTATTCCAGGTTAGTCATAGCCTGAATTGTACAGTGGTAAAATTTCTGATTGCACTACCGAGTCACGTAGGACTGAAAACTGTAAATAACCGTGTTGGCAAGTGCCACCAAGCATGAATCTTTGGAAAAGAATAACGTCCTATCAACTAATTTCAATTACTTGATATCACTCAGAGCACAGATGCATTCAACCTAGTCATTCACTGTTGATGGTTAACAGTAGTGATAGTGTTCAAAAAATCATTCTTCTACTATGAAGTGCTTGGCATCTAGGGTGCACAAGTTAATTCATGTTTCAGATAATATTCGTCTTCTCATTTCGCTGTTTGAACTCATTCTTACTAGTTACATATTTATAACTAGTACTCACAGCAAGATCAGTTTGTTCCAAGGAGTGAGTGGAAAAAGAACTACTGTGTATCCGTGACATTCTAGATGGAAACGAATATCCTAAAAAAAAGTCATCAAAGCTAACATTGCTTACTGTGTAAGGAATTCAAAAAATCAATTAAAATGGAATTACATCACATGTATACGTTTTTCTTGAACATATAAAACCACTAGGTCAAAAGTTAAATAATTTATTTGATTGGTCAACTGCAGGATAAATTGTGCAATGAGGTTTCTCTTAACCCTCTCGTGACACAAAACAAAAATTGAAGTACACAAACTTCTCCCTTAGCGACTGATGACTTAAAATGGTAATTTTCACTTAAACCATCTACTATCCGTTCCAAAAACTATACCAGGCATAACTTGCCAACACCTGCTAAGCATATATGAGGCTGTCGCGATAAGACTGGCTAAACCTGAATTTTGTATCCAGAAAGAACATGTTCAAACGTTATTCCTCTCTTGACGTTCACTCACATCATCCTTTTACCATCACCTTCATTTGTAAATATGTTACCTAAATATTGACAATTTTCGAAAGAAAAACAGATTTTCATACAGTCCCGACTTCTGTATCCACTCTGAAGATGTATATGCCTCAAAAATGGTTTGTTTTCAAGCTGTATAGTTGCATTTTGTAACCATAGAACCTGATCAGAAATTATTGAAAAGAGTATTTTTGTTCAGATTGCTTTTATGAATACTGGGCGAATCTTTAAGTGCTCAAAATTCTATATTTGTAAACTGTTTCTCAAGGTGTGCATGTGCGCTGTGTTTGTGGAACATGAATACAAAACTCATATGTGACCGTTTACTTGAACCTCATTCAGGTATGCAATATAAGCTCCATGTTTTTGTGGATTCTTACCCTTGTAGGTGAAGATATAATACTAAATCTTGGAGTGGAAACCACACTTCTCAACGGTGTTCCAGCTGATATTTACCTAGAAATTGCTCTACAGCGTGGTATAGTAAGAAGTAAACGTGATCATAACAAATTTCAGGTTGGTATTCATCGTGGACAGATATCAGTTGGAGAAACATTGGAAACCTGTGAACTCTGAAATAATGTTTTGTTCTAGTATTTACTATTAATGATGAAAACGTTATTTATGCCTAAATTATTCTTACTGGGAGATGACCAAAATTCAAACCGGTTTAGAAATTTTCGCTCTAAATATTGACAGTTTAACAAACAAAACCGAAGTTCCTATTCGCAATTAGCATATTTAGCATGACGACCATTATACTCCCACTTTTAATGTAAAAGAACACGTGAACAACTGCATTACATCCCACTTTATTCAGATGCACTTGTGGTTACACATACATAGAGAGAAATCATGTATGTTTGCAAGCAAAAGAACTAAGACATTCTCAAGTGGACGTAAAACCGGATTCAATCAAATAATCCCATCGTTGCTGACAACAAACGTCAGGGATCCTCATTTGCAAAATGTATTATTGGAACGTGCCATTATATGAGTACCCATAAACTTTTCCAACAGATTCAGAAAGCATGATGGGGTAAAATGTACAACTTTTTGGTCCATTACCATTAAAAAGTATTCACAAACATCTTGCCATCATATTAACCCTTTATTAGAAAAGTTGTGTTTGAAAACGCAGTCACTGAATAATCATTTTCAGTTTATTGATCTCAAATTTTTGGTGTTTAGGAACTGATTGGTTTCTAGATAGTAATCAGAATGGATCGATAACAGTCACAAAACCTTCTTAAACCTGGGAGGACCTAGTATGTGACTTCTCAGCAGTGAGCACTAATGACCGCATATGGGATTGAACTCAGGACCTTTACACCTCATAGCAAGCACGTCATCACTTCGCGAAGTTTTAATGAAAAGCCATGTCCTATAGGGTCAACCGCGTTGGGTGTGGGGACAAATACTCACTGATGGGGTTAGACGATGGTTGTGCTGTATCATGAGTTGACAGGATCAGGAAAATGTGGACTAGAAAGTAACATCCTTACCATGAGACCTGAAGGCCTTGGATTCCATTTTTGGTAGGAGCATGAATGCATACGACTACATAGTGTTTAACTAGGTGAGAGTAGCCGTTCGTTGTCCCTGGTTTTCATTGGCTCTCCAATTATTACCAGTTAGAGATGAATACCACCTTGACAGTTTATGAAAGAGGAATAATTGCTTTTATACACCATTACAATAAAGGGATTCAGCATTACTGTAGCTTATTTATACAGAATATACAATGTATTTTCACAACATTTTGAATGCGGAAATTTTATGTTATCAAAGTATTCTTCCCATCGCCTACGTTTCTCCCTTTAGAAAATATCCGGTTTATGTTGAAGGTAAGTACTACTGTTAAACTATTAAGTAGGCATAATACATTCGGTTAATTAAGGAATTTTCAGCGTTCGAATTATATTCACATTGTTCATTTGATGTATGGTCATTAGGGATTACTCGCTGATGTGGAATAAATAAATCAGGATGTTCATTGCGTAACTGTTATATAGGAAGCGAAAGTTGTTAGAGGCTTAGCACTGAATTTATTGAGAAGAATTAAGACCATTTTGTAATATGTTACTGCTTGAAAATTGTGAAAAATATTTGTACCTCAAGGGGTGGATGTTCAGGCTGATTTGTTCTCTGGGCTGTTGTTAAGCTCACAACCATTTCATGTTAAATGTCGTCATTTTTGAATCAAAGCTTCACAAGATAGGAAGTAATCGGTTATCCATGAATATTCATCACGTGCTGCCTGGTTTGAATCTAACCTTATCCAATGAAGCGTTCACCAGTTAAACCCCTACTCAGAGAACGAACCAACCTGACCATGTTACTGCCTCTTATTATTGCACAATAAGACAGGAGTAAATAATGTTCCTTCGTATTTTAAAAACTGACAAAATCTGTGTACAGATATCAAATGCCAATTCGCTTCATCTTTAGTTGTGATTAGTTATCAAACGGCCGATCAATGAACAAGTACAGTATTTAACATCTCACTATACTCCAACATATAGCTGTAAAGAATGACCGCAGAAGACAAAACAAATAGTGTGATCATAATTTTTTGAGTGATGATATCTTCAAAGTTTGTGTTTAGTAAAGCCATAATTTGCTAAGTTTTTTCAATACCAATTAAAGAAAGTAAACCTAAACTATCTGAGGTGTCTGGGACATACTGTTCATGGCAGTTCCCTACTTATCTCAGTATAGGCCATTTGATGAAGCAGATTTATCTTGAGAAGAAGATGAAGGTGATCGAACTAAGACGTGGCACTAATCCATAGAGTTTCTGACTGTCGCCCTTAACTGTATAAAAAGATGTGTATCTGAATCCTATGAAGTGTTGAAAACGAATGTCTGGAGACATTCAGTGACAGCTGTAAATGATCAGAATTATCCAAACAAATTTGATCTCTTTCACCGCTGGAATCCTGTACATTATGAAATATCATATCTGTTCATTGGAATATTGCTTCACAGCTTGTGGGTAATCGAGGATGCAAATTCAGGAAGGATGATATGGAAACTTTGGACAGATAAAACATAAAAGGAATTCAAAACTGTTTTGAATTTAATGAAGCTTATATATATAGACATGTTAAGATAGATCTGATCTATAAACTACTAAAAAAGGAAGGACTAGAGAAGAGAAATATAAAATTCCGTACTGTAATGTTTTCTGGAGTTCTTTGGTGTAACGTAATTCAAACAAAAAGTGAACTGCTTTGTTCGAAGTGAAAATGAATTGTAATGTTGGATAAAATGACACAGATTTGGTGATATGCCATCAGAGTATTTCTGTAAATGTTTTCAATCTGCAAGAAACTTGGAAGCGGGACCAATTATCACCATGGCTCATAACAGTTATAAAACTGGTCCAAAATGAATTGCCTTTTTGATAATGGCTGGTAGTGGAATTCAGAAACCAATTTTAAGCCTATCGAGATTATCAACTGACCTTACATACAATATACGAAGTATTTTTGGGTGGGTGAAAATGTTTTGATCTTTGAAGTGATGAGTGCTGGGTATGGGTCATAGACTGGAAATTAAATGAATTGGATCCAGCTGATGGATTCAAGCAGAGTGAAATATGTTCTTAGATTACAGTGATGACTAAAACAGAATAGTGTCAAGATACAGTTAGAGGCATTATCAAAGCTGTCCTAAACAAAACTGATTAATTCCTATTATGACAAGGAGTCATCAGTTGGAATTATTATGGACAGAATTACCACCCAAGTTAAGCTAACGGTGCATTGTGACACAGCACAAGTCCATACATTACATATATTTCTACGTAATACACAATAAAACGACATGATTTACTGAATGCCAAATAATAATTTTTATAGGCAACCATGACATTCTAAGAGATATTTCTATTTTAGATCATCTCACTCGATTTAAATTTCTAAGTAATCGCGCCAAAAGTCTAACTAGTAAATTCAAAAATGTAAACAAGTAAATCAAACAAGTTAAAGATATATTACTGCTCATTTGCTCTCCTCGAAAATTCTTAAGAGCTCTGAACACAATGAGCAGCAGTCATTGCTGTTCGACTAAGAAGAGATTCAAGACCTATCCAGTGTGTTTTTATGTCCCAAAGACTAATGTACTCAGATGGAGGAACAGGTAGATCACTAAAATCTCTGTTTACGGAAGCAACACTTAACACGTGGAATGAAAATGATTTATCACTAAGCACCTATATGCGGAAAATACTACTACAATTAAAATCAAAGAACGAAAAGCATTAGATCCACTAACCTAGACCAGAAAGTTGGGTAACTACCTTAATATGGTTATTAGAAATAGGTTGTCCTCTAGTAAGCTATATCAAATAAAATTTATAAATAGGGAAGACAAAGTGAAATCATGACCAAGTAGAAGCTTTGAAACAAACTAATCTCGAAACTTTACAACTTTACACCTAATCCATAGTCAAAATACAATCCAGTATGTAGAAAAAGTTGGTTAACTTCATTATCAAAGCAACTCACAACATGTCCAGCATCCAGCAGGACAAATCTATTTCGTTAACTGGTGAGTGTTTATTGAATGACATTTGTATAAGTTTGTATTAGCTAAACGTGACCTGAACACTAGTGTATAGTTTCATAATTTGTTGCTTGAAAACATCAGTGACTACTTCTACTGTTACACCAACGAAAAAATTGATTTCTATAGGCTTTGATTGGCTGATTGCATCTTCTTTGGTTCACTGTTTAACAACTAATTACTTGTACAAACTCTACCTTAACATTTCTACTGAACATGAAAAATGAAATAGAGGAATCAAGTATATCAGCCTTAACTTTCAAAGCACAACTGTTAAAAAAGCAGTTTCACCTAATTTTCTCAAGGTCATCTATTTGTAAGCCACAAGTATTCCTTTTTCAACAAGGTTACATGTTCTTCAATATTTGTGATTGTGTCCATCAAATGAAAATGTTATCAAAGTTATGTCACATCTGGAACATATAGTTTTCGAATGTGAAAATGGTTTATTTAGGTTACACGCTCTGTGCACACAATAAATCAACAACAATGTGAAGAAGAAAATCTACTCTCAGCAGATTTCATTCAGGATACACGAATTCAAAGACAGAATTAAGTTTATTGAGTGAATGTTAAAACAACTAGCAAAACTTATGTTAATAAATTTTGAAAAAATAATGCAGAATGCATACCACTGTTGGGAATTCTATCGCTCTGGGATTGTCAATCAGCTAGAACAATGTTGATCGGAAAGCTCTGCCTTGTGAAAAGGTTATTTCAAGAAATGAAAATTCATACTGAGAGTGAAATTATATCCAAGCAGACTTTATGAATCCTCTATATGATTCTTTAAGTATTTACTGTTTCATACTAAACAAAGCGCATGGGAGTAATTCGAAACAAGACAGTGAATTTGTCAATCTGAAATTCGAATTTACAGTTTTATAAAATCATATTACGGTTGTAATTACGGGCAGTGGCAGGTGGTGAAATCCAGGATGTATGCTTGATTCAGTTCGAGACCAACCAGCTGGACGTATCTGCTCCGCAGTGAGTGATGATGTTCTCTCTGAGACTAGAACCCAGGACCGATAGCTCAGATCGCCAGGGCGTTATACACTAGGCTACTGAGTCATGATGGTCGCTCATTGTGCGATGATTATGGTTATCCTGTTATAAAAAGTTATTTTTCTTTGTTGACTGGATTTAATTAACGGGTCCCAACAGTAACCTATATGCTAATAGTTGCCAATGAGTTTGATCCAATTAGCAATAGGGAATTACAAGCCACAAAAACATATTATGGTAGTTTTCATAGTTGACTGAGAACTCTTTTGTAATTAATTTCATCCTCATAAATTACTTCATTTAGAAAAAAGTTCTCTGCTGGTTAGTAGCTTGCTTTCGGATGAATCCCCCGAAAAGCTCTGACATGGTTGGAGAGCAAAAAACATCTATAGAAAGGATTAATGATCACGTTGTTTAGGAAACTGAAACAAGTTGGAAAAATTGGCTCTTCGGTTTCTGCCCAATATCTGAGTGAGTGACATTAAAACTCACCCTAGCAACTCCTGAAATAACCAATCGGGTTTCAGCATTTCTACTGGAATGTTAGTTTCTCATAAAATAAATAAACATAAGTGGTTATCTCGATAGTTGTTGGGGTGACCTTCAAAGTCACTCATCTGAATGATTATGGATGTGAAATACTGCAGAGTTCCATACTAAGATGATATGACTATCCAGTACTTTCTAGTTCCCATAGTTTCACTAGCTAATCATAATATTCTACTTTTAAATCATCTCCTTATTTTATGGTGATATAATTTAAAGTCAACACGAATTGCGTTAAAAAAGTGTTAACCAAGCAACCGAATGCCAAGAAAGACAAGTAAGTGAAAACAAAATTTGGTTTGTCAACACATCAACAATTGTATGCAGCTGATAGACTAATTCAGATTCAATTCGTGGAGGAAAACAAGGCAGAAAAAGCCGTGTGGTTGAATAAAACCAAACTGTGTCCATGATAGTGGTTAATGGTTAAATCCTGGATGAACATTGCTTTCAGTTTGAAAGTTTTTAGGTAAATATATCTGTATGCAATTAAGTGATGATGTTCCCACTGAAACTTGAGAAAAAATGATATAAAAAATAATCAACACTTACTTTGGAAAAACATGGGTTATGATACTTTGGGTTAAAAGTATGTCCAAAGATAAAATAAGTAATCAGTTCACTAAAGTAGAACTTTGCTGGGTTTTTCTAATTTCAAAGTAGTTCTCTACATGGACTGAGACCATTTGCAATGAAGTGGATAACATCGATGACACTAGATGATGATCATCCTATACCGTGAATTGTCGGAAGTAGAAAAAAGTGAACTATTGGATCCCAACCAAGTATATGAATGGTTATGGGTTGTCTCGAGATTTGGTGGTCCTGGACTCGATCACTCGCAAAGTTTTCGGCATGCACTTCTGACAAATCCCAAGCTAGAACGGAACGGCCTTCCAGTGCTTCCAGATTTGGGATGTTTATCTAACTGTCAGTCGATGATGGGAACTACCTTGAAATAATTCATCATAGTAAATCTGTAGTTTAGTATCAACGATCCAAAGCAGATCATTTCACCTATCAATCAAATCCAGAAAACCGTTGTTAACCTTTTGTCATGGAAAAGTTATTCCATTCTAGTTTGAAATCTTTCCGCAGAGCATACTTGCAGTTGCATAGGGGGAAATTCTGGAACCATTGTAGTGGGTGCTGCTGACAGGAATGCATATAAGTAGTATTTGTTGAGAGGTCGGAGGAAGTCATAGGCAATCACGAGCGATCGATAAATATTCCGCCCAGAGAAGCGCAAAAGATGACTTGGCCGTATCAGGCGCAAGACGAGATAAAAGAAGAAGATAAACTTAAATATATTGTACAAACTGATATTTCAGTAGAAGATTTTAATATTTTATCAGTAATGTAAGAATTGTCATAAAAGACACTTCTGCAATTCACCCTTTACCATTTTTCTTCATCACTAACTGTTGGTGGTTTCAATGGTTCTGTAGCCTACGTCTAGTCTTGATTCGAACAGTTTGAAAATCAGTCAGCTCCAACAAATCTGCCAGTTGTAGTGGTCAAAAAATAACCTCTTAAGTGAAAAGATTCCACATGAGTATATGTGAATGAAAAAAGATGTGTTTCAGTTCGATCACAACAAAATACGCTGAGAATTCAGAAATAACGAACATAAATAACATTGGACCTTCTTCAGCGGGCAAACACTAAAACCTACCAACATCTGTTTCCTTTAAGCAACGAGATTGCGGTCCACTTTCAGTGTTCGATGTTGAAATTCAATTTACAGCAATCCATAGTTGAACTAGGCTTCATGCATGTTGAGATTCATTAGCAAGGTGTTTCTGGAATTTTGAAATGGATCAGGTTTTCTTCAGAGTCCAAGCCTACACAATTTGTTTCATGAGGTTCCCGCCAAACGACTACCAACATCTAACAACTAGATCAGTTAGCTTAGCGATCTCATTGTCTACAAGGTACATAACGGTAAAATCCTTACTAAATAATAGATGGTAGGATGTGAGAAAGAACAACATTTATCATAAAGTCAGACACTTCGTTTTAGTGGTATTTACATGAATTTACAGTTGAAAACTTCTGCATGAGTAATAGTATAGAAGCGCGTAGCAGTTGGACTATTTCTGCTGTTAAACGTATTTGAAGAAGTAATAAATACATGTACTGCCAATAACGACTTGGTATTTAAAGTAGAAAAAGAACAACTGTTTGAGACAATCAATGAGAAATAATGTGAAACATCCTTTAGATTAAATGTCTAACCGGGGTGATGATTCTGCTGGGTAGGTATATAGGTTGTTGACACCACCAAGCCTTCATTTTTACCATGTTCATATAGAAAAATTCGTTTATGCTGTAGTCAAGCCTAAAAGACAAATTTATGTTTATATGTCAATGGGTTTCATAAAGTTTCATTTAAGCGGTAAAGTGTAACGTGGTAATTTTCCTTTTTTTATTATTTATTCTATCAAGCTTTACACCAGTAAAGAAGTAAATAACCTACATTTGAATTGAGTAGCTGAAATATTTTCTGAACTGATTAGTTATCTAAGACCTACTTTTCATGTCTTTTGGTTCAGTTGTACTTGCCAGTGGTGTATGGCATGAATAAAGAAAAGTATCGAAACTAGTAGACTGACTGGAATCTTCTTTAGTGAGTGAACCAATTGATGAAGATTATTTATTTTGAAGATAGATTACGGTCTATCATCTTTTATCCCTATTGGGAAAAAATAAATATTTATTCACCCATTCAGTATGTTGGAAACTAAGTGAATTAGTTAGTCCTTTTAATTTTATTGTTCGGAATTGAGGGATATGAAATGATCATTGATCACTGATCGATATCGCTTGGAGGTACATTATACATTTGGAAGGACCGGATAGTTCTATATCAGGATGGATGAAATTTCTAAGACTCCTCTCTTTCAAAAGTCTCCCATCTGATGAAGATACATGATGGATCATAATCTTGAGCCATATAATCAATTCGTTCTTCAGTTTCGTACTCAGTTTTATGTCGTTCAGTGGAGATAAATGGATGACATAATTAGTAATGAAATCTAATCGAATTTGTACACAGTTATTCATTTTTGATAGGTACAGTTTTCTTGATGTTTTGCGAGGACTGACTGATTTTATAATGGTTTGCATCATAGGTTTACATCAGCTGGGGAACCACTGAAAAACTGGGAACGCTAGACAACTCTTAGCTCAATTTTTGGGCCTCTTACTAGTGCTCTCAATGAAGCCATAAGTATACTACAAAGCCAAGCTATCACACTCAAACTCTTGCCAACTTATTCTTGAAGTTTGACACTTCGTTTGACGAATAAACTGATCGCTTGTTGGTAGTTTATATAGTTGTTACATCTCCAGCATTGATCTCAGTTTACTGAACAAGTTAACAATGTTACCACTAAGATAAGAGTTTTAACACTATGGTGCATTGTATTTGTAGTTATACTAGAAGATAACCAGTGGAAAGTCTTGTTCTTCTCGTGTAAATATATTTTGAATCACCTCACAGGTATATTTGTTGCCATCAGTAGACTAATGTGTTCTTAAAGGTTCAAACTTCACTCACCCACCCGTGAAACCAGAAACTCTACGGCTAGATTAACTGCCACCAGACAACTTATTCCCATACATTTTTCCAGTCTGATACAGCGTCAATTATGAACTGAATAAGTTTGTGGTTACACTCTTAACTTCATTACGGTGTGACATGGATTCCAAAGTATAAGGAAAAATGTTTTCTGTTACGTTAGAGATACGGTGTACTGAAGTGTCATCAAGCACGAAAGGTCCATTCAGAAAGAATTTTTATTAAATAATTTCCAGCATCTTCCTATCGGTCTAGTATTATTATTCCCTCTTTTAATAAGTCAAGATACCACTAAAGTTACGAAGCATAACTACTATCTAGGACCTATTCTCACTTTTGGTCCCTGAAGGTTCTGCCTAGCTGACAGGCGAACTAGTGATGGATGTGACTATCTGTCTATGGCATCATCTGAGTTTGGATGGAATTCAACCGAAACAAAGGAAGAAGAAGCAAATGAATGGGTGTTCATGCATAGATCTCAGGCAGCAGATGACCTAGAGGCCATTTGACCAAATTCTAGACCAACAAATATTTTGTGATTATTCTGATTATTACCTCATAACACAAATGTGTATCCCAAAACTCATGTCATTTTAGAAAGTATCATCAACACTATAGTTCTTTATGTCATATTTCACCTATAAATAATTATTTCACCTCATTTAACACGATTTAAGTGGTCAGTTATTCGTCCTAACATTTTAGTGCATATTCAATAGTATGACTGCTCACGTAACTGTGAAGAACAGTTTGCTTTACCTGCATAATTATAGGTTTCATTTTCCTTGTTTAATAGTTGAAAAGAAGCTTCATAATCAGATAAACTCATTTTATCCCGGCAAAAATCTCCAGTCTGCTTAAATTCAGTTTATGAAATGATCAACAGAAAATGTTTTATGAAGTTGAACAAATGTTTGAGTTGAAATAATTTCTCCATAAAAATCATTTCTCCAGTTCTCAATGATGAAATGATATCATTACACCATAAGTATAGAACTATAAGCCGAAACGGATGATATTTTTCTTTATTGGTTTATTACCCGGTGGGAACCTCGATAATAAGGTAAAAGTTTTGTTTAGTCTGCTATTGTCATATTATTTACGCAGTACTGACTGATTCATTCTATGTGATCATTCATCGGTATACTTCATGTTTAGGTTGTGTTCAATGTCACTAACTAGAGGAAATAAAGTGTTTTTCATATGTTAAGGAAAAGTCAATTTATCTGAGCGTAATTTTACCTCACTAAGAATTTGGAAGGATCAAAAAGCAGATGACTATTTGGAAAAATAGGTACCGCTAAGAAAAGGGTACCTAAATATACAAAACGATGTGAATATATCCATATATTTATATTTTTTTGAAGTAGCCAGTACTGAAATTCAAGGCCTAATGTTTCTTCCTACATAAGACTCACCAGCTGGATATATCTACACTTCAGTGAATATTGGTATTCCAACTACCACTGTAGCTCTGCATAAACCTCTTAAACATACTGAGAATTTGAGATCACCGATAATATGTACACCTTTTTTCTCATAGGCAATAAGATTTATCTAATCACTGGAATACAAATAAACAGCTTAAGATAAATCTGAAGAAGAAAAAGCCCTTCGAAAGTAAAACACAACATTGACTCTTGAGACATATTTCAAAACTTTAACCAACTTGTCCAGCCCAAAAAGGTAGAAGAAATACCGAGAGCTGAGTTCTCTAGTAATTTCACTCGGCCCCTATTAAATGCTTATTGGGATTCATCAAGTGTGCTGAAAACATTGACGAAACGTGCGTTTGCATTTGAATTTAACTGTCATCACTCAATAGTGCAGTTGGAGGCTACACAGGCGAGATCATGATTGATCCTTGTAAAACTGAAAACCAGCTTCACCTTTATGTTTTGATGGAATGAAGATGACATTCCAAACGGTTTCAAAAGCTTCCTGTATGAAACTTAAGTTCTACAAGTGACAGTAATGAGTGAACTGTGTGACAAAATTGTCCAGGCTGATAAACAAAAGGCGAAAACTGAGGCTTGAATCCACTACTCATCACTTCAAACGCCAAAGTGTTATCCACCAAAACACTGGAGTACGAGACCCACTTTTTGTGCGATGGTTATCAGTTGTTGTTTGATACAGCGCCATCTGCTAACAGAGGTCAAACAATTCGATCCTATGTAGCAACGGGAAATTACAAGTATCAGTAAACAGCAACTGATACCAGTTGCACAGTGGATGGCTTTCGTACCCCAGTGGTTTAGTATATAACACTTTGGCGTTTGAAGCAATGGGTACTGTGTTCGAGTCTTAGTGGGAACACCATCACTCACTGGAGTGCAGGTACATCCAGCCGACGAGTCTGGGGTAGAACGAAATGTGCGTTCTGGATCCCACTGTTAGCTGCCTAGCAGACATCAACATAATGAGTAACCAGGTAGTATCGGGGCGTCCGCATAGGAGACCATCTCCCAACTGAGGTCAAACAATTCGATGCTATGTAGCAAGAGGAAATTACAAGTATTAAGCCAGAAGACAAAAGTCTTCAGATAGACTTTTGAGAAATCGAATTTTATGGTGTTTGTTAAGTTTACATGAAAATTTGTGTACTCTTGTGAGTTCGGAAATAAAAATGTTGCATCTTTAAGAGACAGAGTTTAGCAAAATAATTGTGTTAATAATTATATCATGGATTTGCCTGTCTCCTTAAGACTTAAATAAAGACATGCTATCAAATCAACAAGATGACGATTTCAGAAGACAGCTGCATTTCTTTTGTCAACAAAATAACGGCAACTTGATAGTTCGCTCAATTCCTATACCCTTAGCAAAATGATAAAACTTCAATACAAAACTACAAGCATTAGACTCAAGCGCAGAATGAGGCTAAATGAATCAGGAATAAATTATATCCGAAACGTAATCCAGTAAACAATACTGTTCCCCTGTGTGATAAATTTTGTTAATCAATTAAAATGGAATTACATTCTACCACAGTGTACAAATTTACTCTTATATTATTGGATCGACAGTTGTTAGATTCTCAGATATGAAAAAATGAAATTTCTAGACATCACTATTCCTACTACTTTTTCGCCTGAATTTTATTTTCATGAGGTTTAAATTTCTGTTGTGCATATATGTTTTTAATATTTATTGATGATGAAGTTTTACAATAGTGTAAATTTAGCACAAACTTATATTTCTATACATTAATGGTAAAATGTTTTGTCCATATTATTTTCATAATCTTAAAATGAATTTATCGAGTCTCCCGACAACTTTATGTGTTTCGGCTTAAGTAGGATTGAGTCAAGGATTCAATTAATATGGATATGGGACCTGACAGCGTCTCAGGTTGTGACATTGTACATCAGCATACCAAAGTGGAAGACAAGATAAAAAACAGAGAAATAGAAACTTTTTATGATCAGAAATCGTGGAAAGTCATGGAAGAGAGGAATGGAAGGTAAAATAGTGAAGAAATGCAGTAAGATGACTAACATGAAAATGGTTCATGGATGCATGTGTACTGTTAAGATGGATTCCCAGACATATCACCCAGAGTTTGTGGCCACCAAATTCGGTTATTACATGCACCCCAACAGTACAGCTACATTTCACTCCACGGACTAGGAAAGTAGTTAGTGACTTCATGAACTGATGCACTGTTGTGTTTTATTTCAGCTAACATTGCACGATCGGGTGAACTGTGACTGCACATCTGTAACATATTTCTTAGAAACCAGAGTCAATGAAGTTGTAGTGTATCTCATATTCTATCTGTTAATTTAACATTCACCTTATAACAATATTTGTTCAATTGTACTGATATAGAATGAACTATCTGCTGACTATTGGTTTCGAGTTTTATTTGCTCATTTTTTAAATACAACATCCCACTTTATACTTCTCGTTATCTCCTGTTATTTACAGGTTGGTCAACAGTGTCTGAGATAGTAAGAAGAGCGATAGTATTTCGGGAACCATGGATAAAAGTTGGAGTCAGACACCAGGGTACGACAATAGTTAATACCCTCAGGAAGCTACTTACCTCTATTGCTAAGATTACGTCTTAATTCTGCGTTGCTAAATTACTTTGTATCACATAGATCTGAAGACATCATAGACTCAGTTGACATTTTTATATGAACTTCATAACCTTGATGGAAAACAAAATTCTGTCTCATTATTTTACATAACTTAGTGTTCAACAATGGCCGACCGTATTTATGAAAACACGCTACCACAATGAAAGATTAATCGCTGACATATCATCAAGGAATAACGAAAAATATCATCTAGAATGAAATATAATGCATGAATTTCACGCTGATAAACAATATAGGGTTCAATGCAGTTTACCCAATTCAGGCTGTCTTAACCTCAAAAGCATTAATCACTTCGCCATTCTGTCAATGACTGCTAATCAGTATTTAAATAAACCATAAAATTTGAACTGTATTTTATTATTTGTAACTGAATTCAAATGGAAAAAAGTTTGTCAGCATCTTGGGTCACATAATACCTTGCAGTTTTGATATGATAGAACATATGTTTCTCGTTCATTTCTGTCATTTTTACTGAGAAATTAAAACTTTAATTAGTGAGAAATAGTTAAATACCTTCACGTTCACAAGAAATTTCAAGATTCAGGCGTTCTACTTTTGGTTTCAATAGTATACAAGGTATATGAGCGAGAATAAAAAAGAATATTCACAATTGCTTATACATGATTCAATGTTGAATAACTTTACCGCGTAAACTTCTATTCCAGAAGTTGATTACTAGTAAAGAACTGATTTCGGGAACAATGAACTTATTACTCTTTTTCCTGTGTAAATCACTAAAATTCAACTACCAATTACAAAAAAATACATTGTACATTCTATAGATAAATTAAAAAAAGTTGGTCTTAGCCAGAATTTAAAATCTTTTTCTTCCCACCGATACTTCCCATCACATTAAAGAAAGGGTGAGTAAATTTCAAAATGTATCTGCATATTTCTCTTTGATGGTTTATTTATATTGGTCTCAGAAGCTCTTGTACTTTCTTTGAGGGAATTTATGCAACTCAAGTCAAATAATTAGTTTGTTTTGCTTATTGTTTAGTACAAAAAAAGTAAATTTAATTAACTTTCTCTTCAAAGGTTTGTGTTAATATGGTGGAAAAGAAAATATTCGTTTCATACTTCGAACTAGTAGTAAACCAGTTTTATTCCAAATGAAATTAATCACCTTTCTAAAATAAACAGTTCCCTTTTTCAACCAACGTTTTTGAAAAAAAATGGTAATGCCTTTTTTTAATCGACTAGTTTCAAGATCTAGTAATCGTATTTGCCAAGCATTGATGTTAAACTTGGGAGCACTGGGAATGAAGGAACACAAGGAAGCTGTTTCGTCCTAGTTTGTAACTCATCAGAGGATTGTATCCTAGTGTTAACAGCCTTTAATAAGCGTAACTAGCGTTATACAACTCAGTTATTGTTTCAGCATTCAGCAGTGTTTGTGATATCATTTGTGATGGGTGGGGTGATAATATAAAGAAGGTTTTACTTTTTGTTTAGTCAACAATGTCTGAGGAAGGAGGTATGTGATTATTTGTCCCTTTTGACTGTTTTGTTAGTGATTTCCCACATGCTTCTCTGTATCATTTATTAAACCTCATGTCAAAACCTTATGGTTATCATTTTCATCGTAATTTGATAAACTGGATTCACCTGCTGATCAACCTGACCATTAAGGTATTAGAATTTCTCTGACATTCTTTATATTTCTTTCATTTAGCATCTATATATTGTATCAGTTGAACTCCTCTCCACATTTGTTTATGTTCACTGACATAAAGAATAATACATTGTGATCCTGAGATTCTCAACTGATGTCTCTGTAAATAAGGGAGAATTGGATTGTTGTTTTCTGCAGTGTTGTGATTTTTAGCGCGTATACCAGTTAACTTCGTAAATAATATCTAATCCATCCTCTCTAATCCTTCGGTTGGAATAATGTAACCAATACAGCATTTTTACGTTTATGATATACACCAACTGCAAACTGCCCAAATTAGTTAGCTGACATTAGTCTACACTTCTAATGTCACCGACCGAAATGTTCACTGCCACCCACTGCATCCTCTAGACATCTAACAAAATTTACGCGGTGGAAGGGCTTCAATAGGTTTCTCACTGAAGCCTAAGGGGGCTAGGTCTGAAAAATGGGTCGGAACCGGCGGATCGTTGTGACTCACACATTGTGAACTGTGTCATTTAACTTCCCCATTCTTCAATCAAAGAAGATGGTGACGAAAATTAGGGGTTTTTTTATTCTGACAAACTATAGGTTTTACAGTTCACTCATGACAAATAATGTTTGACTTACTTGGTAATAGTCCGGAGAAAAAAGATTGCGTCAGCTGGTGTGCAGCTGTCTGAAGAAATACTGCATCACACCAGCGGGAGTTCTTGAACCAATGGTCCAGTTCTTTGAAGTGGCTGCAGGGCTGGTAGCACTGTGTGTCAGCATGGCACACCTTTCAGGTTCACTTCTTTTCAAACATGGAACGCTAACGGTATAATTGATTGTGATGAACGGCGGGAGGTGATTCACAGAACTTTTATTTCTGTTAAAGAAAACTGTGCGCGGGACTGAGTAGGCATACTTATAAGCCTACCAGTCACCGGATTTTGCGTGCCAGGGGGGTGACTGGTCAAACCGCAGATTCCAGCTTCTTGTAGGCAAATGAACCAGTGAATGGCATCTGTCAGCCCACAAGGGTTTCCGAACCATATGAACTTTGAATCCAAAAGTAATATTCATGTTGGACATGCAGTGAAATCAATTTATTTTTATTCAGGCAGACTGTTTCTTAAGGCTGTCTGCAGGATGAAGTTTGGTAGCAACCTGAAGGTCTACTCTCTTGGGCTTATCCAGGCTATTGCGCCGGAGGTTCTTTCTATATTTGAGTCCAAGGTCGTTTTACTACGACCTGTTGGCCGCTTACCTGAGTAGTCATTCTCTTTTCATTCACGAAAGGACACTTAAGTGGCATTTGCACACCCACATGACACCTGGGCATAATCACTATCGGCTGAAGTGAACTTAAGATCAAGCCAGCGGCTGGGTCTCTTTTCCGATTGAATCCCAACTCTGATTCGGAGGTTGGTGGTTCGGATCCTGCTTGGCTCAAGTTTTCATCTCTCTCATAACCATCGTCCCTATGAAATGCCCACAACCAGTGGATGACAGCGTGAACTACCATCAATGTGTGCGGTTCACCTGTTACTGAAGCTGCTCAAACGATGTTGAGCACAAATTCCGCTTACAAATGTTAGTTAAAGAACTTTTTTATTCTGAGTAGGATAAGTGACCTATCTTTAGCATAGGCCTACTTGAAGAACAGATGGGAGATATTTTATCAATATCCAACCATACCTTCATTAACTTAGGGAAAGATAGGCATCTGAGTGCCACGACATGCTCTTCACCCGAAAGTTAACTGGTTTGTTAAGGGTGGTATCGACAAATTCTCCGCAACCGTGCCTTCAGCTCATCACCCCTAGTTGGAATGAATAATTTCACTCACAGAGTAAATTCAGGGAATTCGCTCTGACTGAGCTCATACAGTAGACACTTAGGTTGAAGTGAGAATGAAAATACAAAAATTGAGGGGCCACACGATGAAGCAGGGCATGATTTCGTCTCTCTTCAGGTGGTTAGGTGGTGTGACAAATTTACAACGGACCTGAGGAAATATTTGTCGATGCACACAAGCTCCAGCCTGTTTTGCAATTTGATTCCCAAAGAGCCTAAGTCAACTGGACAACACACAAGTTAAATAGCCATCTCAACTCCTGAACGTCTTAGGTCATCTCACCTAGAAACCATCGAATACCGGGCAGCCACTGAGGCAGAATGTTTCCTCAGCCATCGAATAAATCGCTTTTGACGTTGGTAGCATGGCATCTTACAAAATATAAATCTGACGTTTGGTTAGCAGGTAATCGATAAGTGCGACCTATTTCCTTCTGCGTTTCTTTTACTTTAGAGCACTTAGGGGGAGGTTTTGAATCCCATCACCCACTTTGAAGAAGATATACTCTAGTTGTATGTGTTTCTTCTTTCATCACAGTTACGTCTAGTAATTTCTCAGGTGAGGTGAGATGTAACCCACCGAATAAACACGAATTCCATGTGGGCAAACGAATGCTTTATGCCCATGGGATTTGCAGCGACAGCTCAAATCACAAGTTTTGGCCTAATGACAAGTACTTAATTGGGATGCCGCCCGGTTCATCTGTCTTTGCATAACACAGCTACTAGACAGTAGCTGGTTCAGCGTTTAGGTTTCAAACATTTGACACGTCCGCGTAGATTTGTGGGCGGCGCCAATTTAGCTTCATGGTTCATCACAGTGGGTTACAGCTGGCCAGTATTCTTGAAGACTTGAGACGGTAAGTTTGAATCAAAAATGTATACCACCGCCGAGCTCATAAAGTTTTGTCTGTGCCGTTTCATTTGCACCTACGACCTCTTCCATGGCTGATTGGCGACTTAAAGTGGAGTTGTGGTCGGTTCCGGGCCGGACGATCTCGCAGTTGAAGGCATATGTCTTCAATTTTTGCAGACCATTGATGTCGTCGAATTTCGTGAATTCCACACGGATCTGTTTCCTCGACAAATTCACTCCTATATGGTACCGGCAGCAATGTAGTTTCCCCAAAACACGTACTGCTCTTAAGAAACACCCTCCATGAATACAACTTTCCAGTGTACGGAAAAGTCGTCAAAAATTGTATTCATGGCCATTTCGTTAAATATCCTTATTCGCAGTACCGCTCAAATAAATAATACGCGTCAGTATTCTGAAACGGAATCTTGAAGCTTCGCGCGCCAACTTTCACATTAGTTTTCATGGTAGTTCAACCCGATTTCACTAGATAACTTATTGTGAATATATGGACAGTGCCGAGCATCTGGAGCTGAGATACTGAAATGACCAAGTGTACTTGTGCGGGTCGATCAAGTAGCAGCATTTCTCTAATTTCCTAACTAACATGGTGTTAGATCCTACAAGATAGTGACAGTGAGCATACATATTTCGGTGGCTCTTTACCTTAAAAAGCTATTTTTAAGGCTGAGGTACAGGCACAACTAAATTCAGGACTTACTCATCACATCGGGAAACCAGATCAAAACTTGAATGAAGAATAAGAATGGAAAAACTTCTATTCAGTCAAATGAACCCGAAATTATAGAGCGGCGGATGTCCCTCCTGAAAAAAACAGGAAAGCAGAGATGTCATGCTTGAGTGCAGTTTGTCATCGCCTTACTGTGACTGATATAGTCTTTTGGAGAGACACTTGGCCAGGTGAAAGGTAGTGCCTGCGAGTAAGACCTGATTGGCATATCGCTACCATAGCTTGGGCTTGCCAAGTTCGATGATGCTACCAGGGCTTCATGAAGATTCACTGGAATTTTTAATCCAGCAGTCGCAGAACACCCCTGAGGTAGCATAGAAAGCGTTATTTACCTAATTCACTGCTAAAAAGATATGGCTAGGGAGGTTATCGACGATAGTTGTTCGGTCTCCTTCTGTCGTTCTTTTGTGTTCTTAAGTCTTATTTCTTTTCAAGAGGCCTGACGAGCCGTTTGGTGACAAGATGTTAAATAATTTTGGCAGTATCGAAATCCCAAAACAAATTATGTATTTCCGTCAAGCTTACGCAAATATTCACTCTCCCAATGTATTTGCCAAAGCTGCTAAAAAACGGTACTATTATCTTCAAAATGAAAGTCTGCGAGGGACCCTAAACTGTTCTGCAGCCTTAGAAGTTTCCATGAATAGTAGATGAACTATTGGACATATGCTGTTTGAATATACTACGTGCGCGAGGTATCTAGACGCATAGCCGACAAGCACAATTTCAAAGTGCCTAGATTCATCTAAGCATGGCAACTTTCACGTGTAGGGTATATTTTCTGGATGACAGAGATCCATTCTCATGTAATTCTTTGTCATTGCTCGAACCAATAAAACCTGTCTCCTTCACATTTCTGATGGAGCTTCCACTAAGCAGTCAGTTACCAGCAATTCACAAAATTCTACGACCCCCACATCGAGTAAATTCTTCTTACGTGAAAACATTTTTTTATTTAAGCTCGAGGATAGTGCACTGCAGCTGTATAAGTTCGGACAGGCGCAATCAGAATTTGGGTCTTATTTGGATCTTGATTCAACATTACAAGAACAGTGGGAAGACTTGGAAATATCTGCTGACCAGTAAGTTACACTTCATTTGTGCCGATTCAAATTGGTCTGTTTATTCCTTAGTTTTCATAGTTATTGCAGCAAAATGTAAAGTGTTCACAAATGATTTGATAAAATGGCAATCTAACAGACTGCCTCACTATTGATTATACAAGAGCCTATTATTTGCAGAAAGCCTTTATTTTTAAAAATCTAAACATGGGTTCACATGAGTATCCCGGCTTTTCAATTCCTACTGTAACTATTGATAGTAGTATTCAGTGTCATTTTATAACATGGGGGAAGTTACTTAGTGTACAAATCGTACACTGATGAAGCGAATCCTAGTTATTATTATTACTATTACTTGCTCCTTGGGGTCCTAGGGCTACTTCCTATAGGCTCAGTAGCACGTCGCCATTTCACTCTGTTCTCTCAATTCAACCTGGCTCCACGACTACCCAGAAGCTTTCATTTCTTCCTCACATGATCTCCTCCATATCACCCTTGGCCAGGACGATCAACTCGTCGTTTCCCCTTTGCATCCCACTCAAAAGTCTCGCCTAGTGCGTGATGTATCCAATCGGTCTTCTCAGTGTATGTCACATCCAATCCATCTCCACTTTCTCCTGCGTATTTGTTGGGCGATAGGTTGTTGGTTGGTTCGTTGCCAGCCAGCCAGCCAGCAATAGTTCCTTGTTGCTTATTTTTCCTGGCCATCTGATCTTCAGTATTGAGCTTAGGCACTGATGAGGCCAATCCCAGTTAAGGAATGGAATGATATAAAAGATTTGTAGCTCAGGATAAGATTGGTGGAAGTTTAGTGTTCTCTGAGCTTTGATATTTTGAAGTTATATGCATTTGATACTTGTGAAGTCCTAGACATGAGCTGCAATTACAACCATATTTCGATAACGATTTTACGTCGTCTTTGACGAACTGTGAGTTCAGCGACGTGGAATTCTAACTGACCAACGATGCAAAAGTTCAGGAGAAAGTGTACAAGCAAAACGAGCACTTTGGGGAAGTATATTTCCAACCTAATAAAGGTTTATACAGAAGGCTTTGTTATGTATTTTTATTGGCCTTTTAGTCTCTGGAATATAGGAATGAATTTCAGCTGGTGTATTTTAATATTACGGTAGGCAGTAGATCTGTTTGTAATGCTGGCTTTGCTGTTAACATCAAAGAGAGTATATCTGCTGGTAGTACACATATAGTCTTTGTTCTCTGGGTTTTAGGTCACTGTCTAAATAAAATCACCAACCTAGACCGAAAGTGATCTGGTTGTATATGTTTTGCATATTAGTAATGAAAATAAATGGAAATATCTTCTGCTTCTTGTTGCGTATGGTAGACCTACAGTATTAATGTACATCATTCATCTTGTAGCAGAGGAAAACACGAGTAGATGGAACCAACCACGACAAACACCATCTATATAATGAGCCAAGAAAATTAAAGGCCTTAACGTTTTGGGCCTTCTCAGACTACTTCATTTTATTAGTTTCACTCATTAAAAGTTATCTAGCACCGTCTTGGTCACGCTGATAATTGAAGCTATCGCTACATTATTTGGCAAGGAGTTTTAGAGATTGTCAACTGTATCAGAATAGGTAGTCCGGGGGTTTATCGGAAATGTCACACCAAAGCAGTATTATTTGCTGAAACGTTTCGGACATATTGTCTACACTCATGTCGTGATACGAAACTTAGTCGACTGATATGGCTTGGACATTTACTGCTCACGCCGAGCCACCGCCCACCTCGACATACCATTCTAGGGGAATTCGGATTAGGTTGGGAGAGAGTTTAGAATGACCCAACCAAAACGTGGCACCAGTCCGCAAAGTTTCTTACTGCTTGTCTGATACATGTGACGAGATGTAGACTACATTGTTGGGGTCCCCAAAACTACAGGGATCAGAGGTTGAGGACTCTTAATGATATGGCTGGAAATCTGCCACAATGATGCGGATGTATTCACTTGTTGACATCTTCTTAAGCTTAAATATTGTACTGACCATTATTTTCAGATTATTTATTCTCTCATACAACTTTGTCTACTTTGGAATCACTTTTTCTATCCATCTGTTCTTTGTATACTACTGTGAGGTGTGGCAACTTGAGCCGATGCACTTTTGTTCAAGGTTCTACGTTAATTTTGCCTGTCAGTCAATCACTCAGTCGACTTCACTACTGATATTGTCGCTTCCTCACTGTTTCCCAACTCAGATAGCAATACTACTTTGAAGGGGGTACTGTTATTGTTAAACAGTCACTCTGAATAAAATGAAGATATTTTAGACAACCCAACTTTTGATGACATCATCATGGCTTTCTCCCATGTCTTTTATTTATTCTTAATTCCTTGTACTGAAAAGTGTTGGAGAAGAATCAGACAGATATGAATGCGTAATTCATGCTTTAGGTTGACAAGTGTTGGACTTTGGATTCTGTTTTTGATTTCTTTATCTTGTATGTATGTCTGTGTTAACGATGGGAATTACTTGTTTTTGAAAAAGACTGGATTAAATCCAGTCCTTTGATAATGTTTCAAACTTTGAAATATTAGTGGACTAGTATCAGTCCACGAAAGCATTTCCAACAAACTACAGATATAAGTCAACAGCTGCCGCCTACGCCCACTCGATACTGAAGATCAAATGGCCAGAAAAAATAAGCAACAAGGAACTATTGCTGGCTGGCTGGCTGGCAACGAACCAACCAACAACCTATCGCCCAACAAATACGCAGGAGAAAGTGGAGATGGATTGGATGTGACATACACTGAGAAGACCGATTGGATACATCACGCACTAGGCGAGACTTTTGAGTGGGATGCAAAGGGGAAACGACGAGTTGATCGTCCTGGCCAAGGGTGATATGGAGGAGATCATGTGAGGAAGAAATGAAAGCTTCTGGGTAGTCGTGGAGCCAGGTTGAATTGAGAGAACAGAGTGAAATGGCGACGTGCTACTGAAGCCCTGTGTTCCACTAGGAATCCTAGAGACGAATTATATAATAATAATAATAATAATAATAATAATAATAATAATAATAATAATATCAGTCTCATTATGCCTGTTGCAATACAATAAGTGGCACTTTTATTCAATCACATACCATCTAAGCAGTTCATTGTTTTTCTCATGACGTTCCATGCATGGGCATATAGCGGATTCTACCTCAGATATGGTTAGACAATCTACAAAATCACAGAAATGCTCATGTTAAGCTCACAGATAAATGTATACCATTAATAAACTGTCAGTTTGAATATGCATAGTTCAGGATAATGTTTTTTAAATTATTTTACAGGGAAAACAGTGTTGTGCTGAGAACAAAGCTTGTTGTCCGCGTCAAAGCAATTATCGGTAAGTTCGGATTATTCTTTGTGGGTTGTTATTAACATACATCAACACGCACATCAGATAGTTTGTAACTAATTTAAATTGTTAACATCCCACAGTGTACTGTGGAGGATTGATTAATTTTAAGTTAGTTTCCTCATGGATCAAGATCAAACAAATAAATATTGGAAGTCTCTAGGTAATGGTCAGCTGTTTCTTTTGGTAAGCCTCAGAAGTGCGAACCCACGACTTCATTTATGAAATAAATGTAATACAACTCAACGTAGTACGGGTTCATTTACTAAACTGCGAGGGTTGATCATATTGTCTAACCCCTTATTTTAAAGTAGCCAGACAGAGTAGAAATTGAACCTTGGCTAATTACATCGAGGTCTTAAACCTAAGCCAAGAAGTCATAAATACCTAATGCTATTTTGGTACAAATTTTGTGGTGATGTTTTCTGTAGTACATTTTCAGTAGAGTCCGATGGACAGTTACGTATTTGGTAACAGTAGCCGAAAATTCAGCCTGTGTGCTTTTAAGTGTATAGAGCGAAACTCCTTAGTCTTTCAGTCACATTCGATGTTAGATCAATAATTTAATGTAATTTTAATGTTTGATGGAGAGGAAAGTAGGCTCCTCACTAAGCTGTCTTTCAGAAAATCTTTATTACTGCTACTGTTCTCATTATTATGATCATTATTACTCATAGTAGTGTTATTCTCGATCATCCTTAAAATGCACATATCGCATTCACAGGTGTAAGCAAGTACAATTAAGTGATAGAGCAAATATTTAACAGCTGAGAAAGTCTTTTTTTCTATGACTTCACTTTCAAAAGTTGCGTAATCGTATTTATATTTAACAAAGTTAGTTAAAACCAATGGTAACGCACTTTGGAAAACTTTCGCACAATGAGGAGAATAATTTGTGTGGGAAAGTTATGGAAGCTCAAGCTGGAAAGATGCATTGCATAATAAGCTTACTTTATGCAATTTAACTTTTGATGATCTTGGAAGTTCGATTCAATGAAAATATTAACTGCTGCTCATTCTATTTACTCTTATCTTTCTCAATTTATTCATACTTAAGGCACATTAACATCAGTGACAATGTACTTACTATTGTGGATTTCCTTTTTTCCACTTCTTGAGTTAGCTACACATACATACACACACGCAAAAACCACGCAGTTACTCTTCAACGGTTGTTTACGGTGAGATTAGAAATAATCGTTTACCTGGGAATTCCAGTGTACAATGTTCTAGACCCTCTTGTAAATTCTAAATAGTCATAGAATGCTCAGTAGAACAAAGCAGATAGTTATTTTTAACATAGAACCAAACATTACTATTTAACAGACTGAAATGCCACATTGGCATAAAGCAGTGGATATAAGCAATCATCAGATCCTATAGTACTTCAAAATCCATATTAGATTTGTTTATTTGGTTTATAACACTGATACTGTATCACTGTAATCAAATAACCAAATATAATATGGAATTACATTGTACCACAGTGCCCAAGTTCTATACATATATTACTTCCAAATTCACCTTACTAGTTTCTGGAAACTCAGTGCCAGCGCTCGTGGACTCGCTGGTGTAGGCATAGGATTGAGTTGTGGAGCAGAAAGTGCGCTTCTCGATTGGATACTACTCAACAGCCATTTATGTGCTGCTCGACTGAATGGATCTGTAAACATGTATTCACTTGTTGACATCTTCTTAAGCTTAAATATTTGTACTGACCATTATTTTCAGATTATTTATTCTCTCATACAACTTTGTCTACTTTGGAATCACTTTTTCTATCCATCTGTTCTTTGTATACTACTGTGAGGTGTGGCAACTTGAGCCGATGCACTTTTGTGCAAGGTTCTATGATGATTTTGTCTGTCTGTAGGTCTCAACTTTACAGCTACAAAGTCAGTTAATATAAATTTTGTATTTAACAAAACCTTGAGCCAACCCCTGAAGGTTATGTAATCAAGATAAGGTAATAAACAGGTAGTCGATAGATACGCTGGTTAATGGGGAAGGTCGATGAAGAGAAACAAAAGATATAGGTATAGTCAGTAGTATAAGGAAAATATACATTGAAAATAAGATTAAAAAATCACTGCGCTACACCAGTGTCTGTTAGATCGCTTATTGAAGGGAAGCGTCTGTGTGACGAACTTTATGAAGGTAATCACCCAGAAATCATAAAATGTAGACAAGAAACCGATTAGTCGGAATGACAGAACCGTCATCAATTAACACATCAATCAAATAGGACGTAGATGATCAGTTTGCAGTCATACATTGTCAAGCTTAAGGAAATACCATGGAACGAAAGCGGCATAGAACGGAAACAATTCAAATGCACTAACTGAGATGATTAATAGATCTCTTGGAAACCTATAACAGTAATAATGGTATCTCGAAGGTTACTCTGCCGAAATACAAATTAGTTCTCGATTGCGTATATACTGCGGGATGTTTCACTGGTTTGTTGAATGTTCATAGCTGACACCAGTGGTGGAGTGCGTTGATCATATCATTTATTCATCGTATCGAATCAATCTTTATAGGCTGGTCATTGATGAAGTCTCCACACCAACAAAATGGGTTCGTTTGGATTTTTTCAGCTTGTGGCATCTCAAGAACCAGTGAGAAATCCATCTGCTCGTCAAAAGAGTTTTTTTTTACCTAACAGCAGACTCCATTCCAATCCACAGCTGTGAAACGCAGCTATCTTCCACCAAGCACTGTTATCTAGCGTAGAGTTGGATTGTAAGAAAGTTAAACATGGTAAGACCATATTAGTTATTTGTGAAGTAACTTAAAGTTGATCTGAGCCGTGTATGAAAGTATAAGCTGTCTGACTGAGATTTTAAAGATGTATTAATGATAGTCTCCTATTCGTCTTTCTTTGCAGAAACTGACCTCGCCATAGGCGATTCTTTAGCCAGACTAGAGTATGCAGATGACGTAGCTCTTTTATTTGGAGACGCTCATAAAATGCAGAGTTTCCCTACACAATAAGTAAGGACTTCAGAATATTTTAGACTCATTTATCACCACCCAAATACGAATTGTTGCTTGAAGACTGACCTGAGTCAATACTTTATTTGAAAACTGGAAATAAAGTGGCTAAGTGTATCGATTCCTTCAATGAATAGGGAAGTTGGATCAATCATGATGTGTCAGTGACTAGTGCACTCTCGGCACAGGTAGAAAAGATTCCATTGGCTTTTGCCAACTTACCGCATCTATGGCACCGGGAAGATATCCAACTGTCTACCAAAGGTCAGTTGTATTGAGCATCTTTTCACTCTGTCCTACTTTATGGTTGTAAAACATGGCTCATAAAGATGGAGGACATGAGAAGGCTTCAGGTAGTCAACCTTGCACTGCCTTTGTTTCTTGGAAATACCACGTTAATTATAGGGAGGAAAAAGCTTCGCGCCATTTCCAATCTGCTGTAAAAACAGCGTTGAAGACCGTAGCTTACTCTCCACTAGTGGTTTCAAAGCCAGTGAATCTCAACCTCTTCTTCTGGGTTAATGGATGTACGCGAATGAATCCCTGCAGGCTATGAGTACTTTGAGGAGCGAATGCTGCTGAAACATTGACTGACAAAAAGTATATTTGATGACCGCGAACATTGGTGCGCAGCAAAGACTGAAGAGATGGTAAAGGCAGCGGCTATGTGTAATAGTAAACATTTACTTGGGCTTATCAAGGAAAATAGGGCGAAAAGGTCAAAGTTAGTGAGATAATATAGGAGGATGATGGGTTTGCGATTCGCTTACAGGGGAGACTACTGAAATTATGGGCAAAGCACTTCGAAAAACAGTTCAACTAACCTCCAGATTCAATTCCGTTGCCAATCGGGACCTGAATGGAACCTCCAACACTTGCAGAAGTTGGGGAAACTGTGGGTAACCTGGAACAAGCAGTACCAGATGGACTAGTTTCAGAGGTATTTAAGAATGATGGTCAGTGATTTTTATTCAGGTTAATTAAAGAGTTGACTAGTATGTGGAAGTTGGACATAATATCTAACTGGTCTTAGTCACTGATTGTCTCAGTCTTAAAGAAACGTGAGAAGTCCTGTGATAAACATAGAGGAATCAGCCTAATGAATATGGTGTCGAAGATTCTAGGTTCTATTATCATTAGACGTCTGAATGGTGCTCGAGAACGGTAAGCTCGAAAAAAGCAGACGGGTTTAAGATCTGGCCGTAAGTGTCTCGACCAGATATTTACACTCCTCCAGGTTCCGGAAAACCTATCAACACCCTACACTAGCTGTATTTCTCGACCGGAAGGTGGCGTTCTACCCGTCGATAGAGAGGTCCTATGGCAGTGTCTCTCACTGAAAGAGATACTCAATCAGTACATCACTATGTTGAAGGTTCTTTACTTGGACGCCTGTGGGGGTATTAGAACCAATGGTGAGTTGTCAGGTGAGCTGTGTACATCGACGGGTGCCCGTCAGGAATGCCTACTCCCTCCATTCCTGTTCAATTTCGTCATAGATGTTCTTATGGAAGTCTGCCTCCTGTCATCTGCCTACAAAAGAGTGGTGTAATTACTGGAGATCTAGAACTCGCAGATGATATAGTTCTGTTAAGTGAAGATGCTGATAAGATATAAAGTTTTGTAGACATCTTAAGTGGCAATGTGAAAATGTTTGAGATGCGGTTCTGGCCACCCAATTGCAAATTTTTGCTCCAGGACTTATCTTCAGTGGTTCCCTATCTAACAACAGATAGTGAATTGGTAAAGTGCACCAATCCTTTCATTTACCTGGGAATTCGGATCAGTGGGTCAGTGACCAACGACGTCTCTTCACGGATACAAGATGCTAGATTAGCTTTCGCTAACTTACGGCATTTGTGGCGCTGCAGCGATGTCCGATCTATTAACGGTCGAGTGTACTGTGCTACAGTTCGCTATGTTCTACTCTATGGCTGTGGAACATAACCACTGAAGATAGAGGAAATCAGAAGGCCTCTGGTGTTTGACCGCCGTTGCCTTCGTAGCATGGGGCGTGTTTTGTGGTGTCATCACCCTAGTAACGCAGATATCAAGTGTAGAGTTTCAGGGAGGAGAGGAAAGTCAGTAGATAAGGTCTTGAACCTTCATCAACTGAGATGGATGGGACATGCATCACGCATGTGTAGACATCGTCTGCCTCGTTGTGCAGTGTTAACTGAAGTAAATCCAGGCTGGAAAAGAGCTCGGGGCGGCCACACTAAAAAACGGCATCATTGCATGACGTCGTTGACTGTTTGTTTGAGCCATGCGGGAGGTACAGACTAGCCGGCTGGGTCCATGGGACACGAGAAACTTGTAGTTGGAGACTATAGAAGATACGGCTCAGAATCGATGTCAGTGACGCAGATGTATACACATATTACCTTCATTTTAACCACTATACTGAATTCAGCACTTTATCATTCTTCCTTCCTCTCTTTCACTGGTTCTACTACTTTCGACCGATTTTTCTCTCCTTCTTCATCTTACTGCTCTGTTACTTGTGCTGATATCAGGTGTGGCAACTTGAACTATTGTGCAGTAATGCCTGATCCTATGTCGAATTTCGGCGTAGTGTTAAACAAAAGAAATAATTTGGATGATGAGGTTGCAAGCCTGCATCAGCGAAAGTTATTAAGTTATGTGTCATGCATGCCAAATCACCGTGTAACCCGTCATGCAATCTTAATTGAAGTATGAGGAAAGACCCAACTGAATGATAAAATCAGCATATGTTTTCACAAATTACTTTCCATACGCATGTGATATTGATATCTTCAAACTGTTTATTCCAACAAGAAAATGTTTTAAACTGAATTACACTGTGATTCGGAAAATCTCCGATACCTTCATATGTGTGTTACCAGAGAATAGAATTCAGTGCGTAAAACTGACCAACTTGAGTGTGGATCTTAGTCGCCGTCTCGTGAAGAGACCAAAAAACCTTGACTGACAGTTTAAAGAATGAAAAGTTAGTTAATCTAGACTATAATCTGGCAACTGGCCAGAAACTTGGCAACAAAGATCAGTCGCATCTGTTTTCTTTCGACATTTTCACAATAAACTCGACTTGAGTTTGATAATTTGCCATAATATTGGTAAACTGTACTTTTGCAAGGTTCTCGCCCAGAGTAGGTAAAACCTAAGAAGCACTCCTCAACTATAAGCATGCCATCAACTTTGTGCATATACCTTGTCCCTCGTATCAGTATGCCATACGAAATTATTGCATCTCTGATTCACGCTGTTGATCTCATTGGATATCAACGGGAAACGCGCTATGAGCACTTGTTTCATTTTACGTGTGTTTGTTCGTACAATTCGAGTGATGTTTAAGCGTCAGGACCTTTTATTTGAATAGGCAAGGAATTAACTGAATGAATCGGTAAGTGCGGATACCGAATAAATGGAAACACTCACCAGCTGTTCCTATCAGCATCTTAGGCCTTACCGAGCCTTGGCAATGTCAGAATACGAAGGCTGGCCTGTGATTATGAACAATGTTTATTAAGATATATATAGTTAAATACAAATTTAAAAGTGTACACACTCATACAACATTGTGATTGAGAAAACTTAACAAAATAAATTTCATAACTGTTATCTACAAATTTTATCCCATTTAAGCCATCAAGAACACATTAACACTGATAATTGATCACTTTGTATAGTTTTTTTTGTAAAATTATATTTTAATCAGAAAAATTATTGGATTCTAATGGTCGAGAGTTGAAACGTTCACTGTTCTCATTGAAACAAATATTTCAGGTAAGCAGCATTCAATAAAATATTGAAAATTATCTTGGTCACGTGTGTCAATTCAAAATTATTTTTATTGATTTAAGAAGTAATTACCAATAAATGCATATCTCTGTCACTCTATTAGGCGTATCAGATACATACATTATTCTTCAGCAATAACGTCATAGACTGCACGGTCAATATATATATATATATATATATATATATATATATATATATATATATATATAATGACAGAAAATATCAAAAATTGCTTGACCATCTTGTGTTATTCATTTTATGCGTTGTTTCGATGCAATAGTCTACCCACCGTACTACAAGGGGTTATCAATTTATTAGACCTCACGATAATTGAAAAGAAACTATAAATTGAAATTTTGAGCACTTCAGTGTTGTTGTGTTATTGCAGCTAATACTGACTTGTTTTGATTCAGTGGGCTGTTTAGTCACTAGTTGGCTTAAACTTGGCATAATCTAGTCTTTATTGCTAACTAATGACAGCCCACAGATTCCTATCGATTTCATTGTATCATCCTACAATCATATGACTTGGCTCAAAGATCAGTTGACATGATCCATCTGTTGTGGCTTTTCACCCAGTGTCCTTTTCGTATATGTGGATTCTTTTTGAAGTCCTAGTCTCAACTAGTAAAATGAAAGCTAACTTTCGCTTCATGTATCGATCTCATTGTCCAAAATACCTAAAATACGATAGGTATAAACCTACTCTACCCTTCTCCCTCTTGTTTCAAAAGTTTTGTTACTGCAGTCACTGAATTATCATCTCTTCAAATCTCCTTTAGCGTTCGAAAGTGGGAAATAACTGAATAGAGCAAAATGTATTATGAAGAGCATATATGCTATTCACTTGATTCCAGCTTTCATCTTCCTTGTGCGCCGTCGCTTTTGTGGATTTCTTCTGTTTTCTCTCAGTATCCTTGTAGATCAGCACATCAAATGATTAATATTTGTTTACACCCTTTAAAGGTACCCAGTTATTTATCGAGTGATGGCTGAATTTGAAGCAGAAGACTGAGTCGCAAAAGGCTTTGAACCAGTGATATCTGAATTACTGACCTGAAGCAAAAAATACCGCTTCGGAATACAACTCACCAACCACGTACATGTTCATGCAGTAGACTGTTAGTCATATTTGTTGTGTGGGAGAGTTAATAATACTATGTGGCCGTATAAACCTCGGCAGATTGAGCGGAGTTTGGAGCCACAACACGCTGGTTGCTGGTTGACGGCCTACACAAATGCGACACAACTCCAACTGACGTTGGAGTAATACCAACTTAAATATGAATACGAAATATACCTATCATATCACTGTGAAGTCGAAAATTTGAGCAAATGCGTATCCACGTTAGTCTTATTAACCTTAACCTGATATGAACGATACAAACACACCAATCAGTTACAAATTTCAAAGTGACCGTTGAATTGCAACACAAATATTTTATAAGAGTTTCAAGAATAGGGAAAAACAATAAGTGGGTCTGCCGGATCAGAATCGCGATGATAACTCCTAAGTACTAGGTAAAGGTGGAACGTAAAAATTTAAAGGGTTGCAATCAAACAACAATTCAGGGGAAAATAAAAGACAGAAGTTAAATAATGACAATTCAGCTCGAGATTGAGTTATGTGGCATTCAGGTTTTTGAAGGGTCATAATCGAACAAGGGGGTAAATATATTAGTTTTTCCTGCACATAAATTTCGTGTCTCATTATTTTATATCTCGATGAAAATCCAGAGAAGTCTTAAATTATGAAGCAGTTGGATATTCAAAACCCAGACATACAAAGGATAAACACTAAGAAAGTGTTGAAATTATTTAAAATAGTAGATTTGTTGGTTTAGTTTCCTATTTTTAGCAGATATGCAAGACCCGCACAAATTGTTTTTAAAGACGAGTGTTGTAGTAATCCAAATGAATTCCCCAAAGCTTCACTTTTTCGTTAAAGACAAGTTTGAAGCCTATGCTAATGATTGACAGGGATGCTATAAGCTATTTCGAAGGCTTTTTTCTCTTCTATTATGCCAGCACTATCTGCCGAATGCAATAGAATGGAGCTTCGTATTAACTCAAATTACACCTTCCGCAGTCATGGAGATAAATATCCAATTACATGTTCAATAAGCTACTTAGCAGTACGCCTAATTTAATTGGATTTTATATGAGAGCAGATAAGTTGGTAAGCACTAACGTATGGGTTCGAGTCTCAGCGGGGACACTATCAGTCCTCGAGATGCGTGCAGATCCAGCTGCACGAAACGTGCATCATCGATTTCATAGCTCACAAACACCAGGTAGAAAAAATTGAGATAATGTCGTGGCATCAGTTCAAGGAGCTCATATGCCTACGGAGAGAGACCGATCAACTCAGTCTAGTATAGGAAATCAAAAGTATCAATCAATAACTACTGCATTTATTCTGCAATGATATTAAAACTTGAATAAATGAAATCTGTAGATTCGGTACTCTCACTTAAAACAGTTGATCATGTTCAAAATATTTTTATAATCTGTCCCAGGAAGTTGTGCCAAAAAGTATTGGTAGATGTTTGTTCCTGACAGATATATTTTTCTCAAAATACCAGACTGTGCAAGATAAAATTATTAATCAACTTCACTGATGTCCTTGTAATAAAGTTTATTCCGACAACCATTTTTTTATATATTGCAATCAATTTAGTGATAAATTCCAAGTAAGTTTTCATCATAAACCGACAGTATTTAGAAAACTGTTGAAACTAAGGAAAATGGATAGCTGTTTTATCTTAATTAGTAACTTGTTAACAGCACTTACAGCTGCGTAAGGAAGCGAGTTCAGGACTATCAGTCTGTTAGCCACCAACTACTGTGTTGGAATGCAATGATTCATATCTTCCAACTTTTGTCGATTTACCATCGGCTTGAATCATTAGGCAGCATCTTTCCTCTTTGGTCGACACTGCACAGTTCATAGCTTCTCCCTAGAGTAGTTCTGGAGCATTCATCTCAAATTTAGTCACTAGCGAGCAGTAATTTTTTTCATTTTGGAGATTTGTAAAGAATTGCCTGTTTTCAATACAGTTTTCATCATGAATCGACATTAGCTTTCTGTTACTTGATGACTTCAATGATTTTCCAGCTTTAAAGTCAATTATTTCTTTACCAACGTGTCAAATAAACTAAGTGGTTAATTTTACTTTAACTAATAAGCTATTGATTAACATCTATTCATACTTTGTTTTCCCTCAATACTTTAGGATGATAAAGATCTTGTACACGAATTTGTTACTCACTCCGGTTTAGATTGTTTAGTTAATGTTGGCTCAAGATCAGACCAAAATATCCAGAATTATATTCTTCGAGGTTAGTCTCAGTGTTGTTGTTTATTTGTAATAAAAACCTACTTAACACTATTGTTGACGTAATGATTTATACTGTATACTTTTCAGTGCTGATATAACTCATTGACTGGTTAAGCACTCAACTTTCAACCAATCGGTCACAGGTTCAAACTCCACTCTGTCTATTTTGGCCTAGGTAACTACAATTAGTGTGGCTGTCATAGGCAAGTATATAAATATGTATTGGGTTAAGTTACTTTCATTTCTGCAAGTTTTAATGTTGATTAGTTAGGGACTTTGAGTAGTATTTCATGGTCGGTTGTACAGCAAATCCACAATAGCTGAATATTTTGATAAAGTAAGAAAAAATTATTCGTAACCTTACACTCATAATGTTCATTGTCGTAAGTCAGTCCTTCAACGTTTGAACAAATGGAACTGACTGTTCTGAGCTGTGATATCGTTGATTTCAATTGCTTTATGACCTATACCTTTTTTGATGTTCCACCTTGTAGTTAAAGCCACAGTAAATAAAAATTAGCCTCTCATAAAAGTTTAACATTAATAGATGGTTAATCAGTTACTATGTTTTAGGATTCCTGCGTACATCAACTAGTGATCTTTATGCATCTATGTGATCAAGATTAAGTTTTCATGTCCTTTTGCTGAATGCCTCGGTTATCTGCGTTGAAATTCGAAGGCTTTTTTAACAATGGTACTGGATGGCAAGATCTACGTTTTTTGCATTGGGTTGTATTAGTTCGAACGTTTTTTCTGGTCAAATGAACTCTGGTTTCATCTCGAGTTCACTTAGTCCGATTCTCCTATGCTTTTACTCTCTTATATGCTTCAAGAGTAGTCATTCTTTTTCGAGCAGTATACTCCCCGCCAGCATTGTCGCTGCTGAACCAAACTCTTAATCCTTTGGTCTATATTGTCATAGCTAAAAATCCTGTGTATCTTTTCGTGTAAGTCGGGAGTGAATGCATCTTAGCACCAGCTAATTGAGCAGATGGGTCAGATTAAGTCCGTGACATACTGGCTGCCTGGTCTCCTGGTTAACTAGTTCACTAGTTACCAGCCGGTCCTAAGCCTGCATAAACAGAGAACTTTGAGCATCGGGTTAACAACCCTACTCCGTTAAACCAATCCAATCGCTAAACAAACTTCACAGCGCGAAGAAAATATTAAAAACAGAAATAAACTTATTACTCACTGGAATCGGGGAGACGAAATGGTTGGTGAAAACCTTCGGGAAACCAGCTGACTGATGTCTTCGCTTCTCTCAATGAAAGTGAAAGTAAACATGAGGATATGGAATGTCCGCACCATGTATGAACCTAGTCAGCAAGGCTGACCAGATTGCAAAAGAGAGGAGGAGATATGGCATGGAAGTGCTTGGAATCTGCAAATGTAGATGGAATGGAAGTGGACTCAACAAACCGTCAACTCGAGGGTCAATAATCTACTCGAATATTGTCATCCAAACGACAACCATGAGCACACTGAGTTAACGAGTGGCTATCATGATGTCCCCCTCACAACAGCATCGAAGGCTGTCTCTCTCTCTCTCCCTCTCTCATGCAGTGGAAACCAATCTCCTCATCCACAATCAGGATCATGACAGCAAGATTCAACTGGAGAGGAAGCAAAGTCACAATCATACAATGCTACGTTACGCTATGCATCTACAAATAATGCAGATCAGGAGAGGAAGGAGGAATTCTACAGACAACTGCAATCACCAATGGACAAGACCATATCCCAGTTGGCGATGGTGACATCGAAATTCTGTTGGGTGGGGTGACATGAATGCCAGCCAAACTGGGTGCAGACAACACAGGAAGCGAATCAATCATGGGTGGAGAAGCACTGGGTGAAATGAATGAGAATAGAGAACAGTATGCAGATTTCTGCACATTCAACGATTTGGTGATTGAAAGTAGTGTGTACGAACACAAGGATATTCACAAAGCGACATGGACAAAAGACTTTCACGACACATTGGCAAGTGAAACAGAACAGGCTGCAGGTAAGAGAGACATAGACCTGACAACACTATATCAACTAACCAAGTTACTTACTATCTGGGAAGAGATCAACACTGCACAGATGAAACCGATAAGAGATAGTGAAGGAAACTTTTGAATCGACCACCACGACCACCTCCTGCAACTCGTCCAGAAATACCACCTGCAGCCCAACCACAGAACTATCAGTGAACACAAACCCTCCGACAGAAGTAGAAGTGAAGTCCGATACCTCATAAAGTTACTGAAATCCGAGAAAGTAGAAGTACCAGATGGAATTTCACCAGCAGCACAGAAAACAGATGCAGAGACAACAGGGGACACGCTCACACCACTACTGCAGAAGATGTGGAGGGAAGGAAAGGTACCCGCTGAGTGAAATTAGGGCTACCTTGCCAAACTCCCAAAGAAGGGCGACCTAAGTATTTGTTTGAACTGGCGTGGAATCATGCTCGTGTCCCTGTCCACCCAAAACAAAATATTGTACAGCGTCATCCTGGAGAGACTGAGAGACGTGCTAGATTGAAAATTACAACCTGAACAGGCTGACTGGCTGACTGTCTTCAGGAAGAAGAAATCATGTGGGAACCAAATCGCTACTCTACACTACACTTCATCATAGAATGGAGTATAGAATGGCAGTCAACACAACTCAACCCAACTCAACCTCAACATGAACTTCATCAACTTTGAAAAGGCCTTGGACAGCGTCGACAGAGAAGTAATCTGGCAGGCAGCTGCTTCAACACTACGGTTTTAGTACCACAAACCTCTATCAACCTCATTCAACAGCTAGCCATATGCTATATGATGCTACATGCCGATTGATTCACAATAAAAAGCTCAGTGACGCCTTTGAAATGCAGGCGGGAGTAGGACAAGACTGTTACCTACTTCACCGATGATCTTCCTGATTGTGGTCTACTGGACCGGACTGGATGATGCAACAGACAAGTGTGAGGAGTGAGAAGATGGGGATACGCTGGGTGTACCGATGAGAAGACCGCAGAAAAAGACTTGGATTTGGCCGGCGATGATGATTTATGTCTGATGTCTTGTCGCACAAACTCGAAGATGTAGAGGCGAGAACCAAGAAGTTGGCAGAAGATACGAGGCAGGACAGCGAGGACGTGACTTCCTTCAGGTGAACGTGGAGGAGACAGAGGTGATGAAGATACCCACTTAATGGAAAACAGCATGAACGACAAGCACCAATCACCATGAACGGGAGAAGCCTAAAGGGAGTAGTCTCTTTCACCTTCCTTTCTACCTAGACAGCATCGTTTCAACTACAGGAGGCGTCGGTGGCGTCACAGATGAGGATGTCAAAACCAGGATCGAAAAGACGGCAAGACAGACCTTCATTAACCTTAAATCAGTGTGAAGGTCTAATGCACTTCACTGCACTGCACTTCACTCAGCATAAAGCGTGAACAAGATCCGGATTTTTAACACTGATGTGAGTCAAGTCAGTCAGTGATTCTATGTGATGGTTGAGAGACTTGTTGCGTATCGAAAAAAATTCTTAACAAACTACAGACAACATCATCAACAGCTGCCTACACTCGATACTGAAGATCAGATGAGCAGAATAATAAGAATAAGGTACAAGGAAGTCTATCTGGCTGACTGGGTGGTTGGCTGGCTGACAACGAACCAAGCAAGAATCTATCGCCCAACAGATATGAATACGAAAGTGGAGATGGATTGGATGTGACATACACTGAGAAGACCGATTGGGTACATTGCACGCCAGGCGAGGCTGTTGAGTGGGATGCAAAGGGGAAATGAATTGGTCGTCCTGGCCGAGGTAGATATGGAGGAGATCATGTGAGGAAGAAATGAAAGCTTCTTGGTAGTCGTGGAGCCAGGTTGAAAAGACTGGAGAGAACAGAGTGAAATAGCGACGTGCTACCGAACCCCTAGGATCCCTAGGGATAAATAATAATCACATAATAATCAAACATGTCACATCTACACCCTCGTAATGCGGAAGGTATAGAAGGTTAATATAACTCCCACTTGTGATTTTCTTACAATAGTTGAATCCGTAGTGTTTCAAATTTCTGTTGCACTGATGTTAACTTTCTTGTTTCACTACGATTCTCACACAATTTTTGTTATTGAGCAAACAGTTGTCATGATTCATATGTTTTGCTATGAACAGCACATCTCGGATTGATTTCGGTGATTTCGAGGCTGATATTCCATTCTGGATATTTGTCAATTTAACCGATGACTTGACTTGATAATTATTTGTAGTCAGTTACTTAGGAAAGAAATTACAATAAACAGAATTCCGTTCTACTTTAGTTTGCTGCCTAGAGAGGTGTAAATTTACGTTGTCCACTTCCAGTCTTCTTATCTTTAAAAAAAGTATCTTTTACAAGACAAGTGAGTTTCTGACATTTTTTTTCATCTTAAAAGTTGTATTTTAAGTGAAATTTCCAATGTGCATTTGTTAATTTTCAATCTACTAAAATTGTTTTTATCCTAATTTTTTGAAAAAAAATACATGAAGCATTGGGACAGATTATGCTGTATGTTGATGGAATGGCTGGAGTTATTGAACACCCGAATATTCTCCGATGGTTGTATTCTCTGTTAACATCAAAGGTAAGTGAGTAACTTTAAGGATTCATTTCAATTCTGGATCGCATCATATTTATTTATTACGTACCTTAAACATAAACGCGATACAGAACAGATACTAAGAAATGCTCCAGAGCTAGTCACTAGTGTACAACCGGTCTAGATTATGGCTGATTCATGTACAGATCTCAGTCTTACAGATGGTCAGTCGTTTACTGAGTGGCTTATATATAAAGTCACTGACTTCACTACTGAATGTTGTAGATTTGAATCACCGAGGGAAAGTAAGTTTTTTCTTGCTACTAGTCACCAAAATGAGCGTACAGGGCTTCCCGCTGATCAGCACCCAACATCTCACACACAAATAAGTGTGACATGAAAAATAATACAATAGCATTGTCAGGATATTAAGCTCATCACACACAAACAAGGTGTAATAAAATGGCCGGGACAGGAAAAGGAGCACGCCTAGCTTCTGTGTGATCACCAACGGTTTCAGTTTTGTTTTATTTTGAAACACATTGGAGCAAACCATTAAGTTGCTCTATCTTAAACACTCCACTCAAGACTTGTAGTGTACAAACCGATGCCAATCAAGCATGACCGTCCTCCAGTCCATGGTATCACATCATGAACTGAATATTTCTGTGCTTTCTTTCAATCAAATTACTAGTAAACAATTATCAATATGCAACCTATCAAGACAAGATAGTATATGAACCTTCCAAGCCAGTATTTGAAGTTGAATTCACTTACTGAGTAACAATTTGCATCATGCTTAAGCTCAATCTTTCAGAATCCCAGACCACTTATGTTCCTGCTGTCAGGTAGGAGTGAATTTAGAAGAACAACCACAATCGAATGTCGAAAGTCTTTATACATCCCATTATCCCTTCTTTTGTTTAAAATAGGAATAGGTTATCTAGGTTAGCTACTGTTGATTATCTCATGCTTTTCTATGTTTGTGTCCATGTTATCTCTCCAGGTCATGTTTCTGATGCAGTCTTCCTACGCACCCACCTTTTCTGTTCGTTTTACACTTTTACTGTATTTGCTATGAGTCTTATTCATCGCTGCCTTTCTACACTTATGATCTTCATTCTGGCTGGCCGTCTTTGTCTCTGTGATTGATATTGTGTACGGATTGGTCTCAATCATTTGGCTAGTCTGGTTGTTGTAGCACTGAGCTCTCAATTTTGATCTTACATTATTTGTAGATTATTTACCGAGATCTTGTTGGTTTTCTTTGTAATCAATTCGGCGATTTTCTCACTGAAACGCCACAGTTGATGGTAGTATTATTATTCTGATTATATTCCTTAATTGCATTACTGGCTTGTTAATAGACCCCAACAATTATTTTCTAAACGTTTAGGGTTCACATGTCATTTCGACCGCGATCTAGCGGTCAAACTTATTCTAAGCCTCCGTATGGTCTAACAAATTCATGCTAACCAAACATGAAGCAAAAGACATGGATAAATAAGTGATTAATCACTATAACCAATACTAATATGCCTTATATGAAGGGTTTCAGGACACTAGTTATCTTCATAAGAACGTAGAAGGCGGTTCCCATTATTTGACCCATCACCACCGATTCCCTAATAAGCAACTAAATTAGTTATTTGAGCCTGGACTCCTTAACTGTACAGGTTAGCTGAAACTGAACAGCTAAAATGATTGTGACAAGCACTCTCAAATTTTTCACCTTGATGACACCTGTTTGAGTTCTTATACATGTGCAAGTCTGAATCCACAGATATTTATTGAACACTTACTTCGTAGTAATACATTGCAGACTACTGTGCAGCATACTCGTCATTTGATAGTTATTCGAATATCTTGCCGACGCCATAAATGACGTGAGCTGAAATGACCATATAAATAAAAGCCATTTTGTGTGCATCTTTATTAGTTGACGGAATTATGTGACTCCACAATCAGAAGAGAGGTATTGTCTGCGTAGATTAACCAAATAAACGCATTAACCAAACTTCTCTGTTTTAGTATGTATTGGATAGTACCAACAATTATTGCAAATCCCTCTTTTACCACGTAGCTTTCCCAGTTATTTCGATATTTTATGACTAATAGCTTTTTACTGCTTTATCAACCTTAACTTACATTGGTCTTAAGAAGGTGTTATTCACCGACGTGTAAAATTTCCTTTTTCCGTTGTCCACATCACTGAAACATACTGATTGATCTTGCTTGGTATATTGGCTCTCTATGTGGATGCTTCAATATTGTGAGGAGTTTCATTACAATATTGATATTAGCTAGCAGTAAAACCTAGGATGTACATTTCTTTTTAATTGCAACTCCACTTAGATGCATCAATATCTTTCAAGGTATAAATGTTCTCGTTGTTACTCAAACGTATTATAGTGAAGTTGCTGTTAGGGCGTTTTTTTCATATTTAAAGCGAGTCATAATCATTTCAAATATTCGCAAAAACACAAGCAGTCATTGAAGTACAAATGAACGAGTCTCGAATCGAATATTTTGGATTATTTCACTAGCCACCGAGAAATCAGTATGATTAACTGATAATTCTGCTTTGCTTATACACATATGGACACATCTTCAGCTGTTCAAAATTGATGTATTGACTTTTATTTCTCCTTTGTTCTTTTTTTCCATCCTGCATGTACATGATACACTTTTCGGACTATTACTGCGTTCCATTATAATAACAACAAACAATTAAACACGTTCAGTTTCGATTAGTAATGAAAACAGCGTTAAAACTACAGTTATTATTTGTCGACTACGCTGAGATGAATGCAATAATTTTTGTAAAATCTGTAGAAGCTTACATACAAATACTCGTAAGTTAATCTAATTGTTTATTTTCTAATCTAACCGTTTTATTACTTTTGATTTCTCAAATTTATTTTCAGCATAGAGAGTATTTAACGTATGTTTGTGACTCATGGATTAAAAGAATATATCGGAGTAAAAGTTATCAAAATGTCAATCACTTGTTGCAGTAGTTGGTTAGAATTTGTTGATGTACAAATGCAGAGGACACTTCATGCACCTCATGTTAATGAATCAACTAGCATTAATCACTAGCTGTCAAATATAACATGTAGACATTATTGAGCAACAGCTGCTTGGGACTTCTACGTGTTGTTTTCAAGATACAGGTGTGATTGTTTGACAGGAGTGTTGTCGATGTGGTTTGAGTAACCTTTTGAATGTGTGTGTGTGTGTTACAACATCATTGATGTGATTAGATGGCATGATAATACCCAACTTCCAAAACTAAGTTTATGGAACACCTACGGAGCCTGTTCACAAGCATTTAACGGGTGTTGACATTTCTTTCAATTCAGTGTGACAGAATTTTAGCTGTTTGACTTATGTATTTAACCCCCAATCACTGTGTAGTTTGCTTAAAAGCTGCTCCATTTATTTGTGTTAACCAGGAGAGATGTAAACAAGGTTATGAGCTACATTCACCCACATTGGACAGGTAGCAGCAGCGCCAGAAGTAATAAATCTTCTTTTTCGGGCATTCAAAGCATAGCAAACCTCTGAAACCGTCGACATCGAAGTCAACAAACCTGTGTTTTAAATGTGGAAACCACTCACACCCTTTCTTTTTCTTCTCTTCCCTCTCACTAAGATGGAAAGCAGAGGATTTTGTTCAAAAATGATCCAGCTAATTTGTACACAATTTTATTGCTATGTTTCTACTTTCTATTACTAAGCGTTCAGTGGTTACTGTGGTATTTTTTAAAATGATCTCCCCCCACTCACTTACTAGTATTGTGATTTTACTAACTATAATCGATATCTCTCTACGCCTGTCAACCGCCTTTATGTGCTTTTGACAAACGTTTATATAAGAGTGGCAGACATTAATTCCATTTTAGAAGTAGTATTCATCATGGACTGACATCAGTTGGGGAACCGTTGAAAATCTGGGAGCATTGGACAGCTGTTTCGTCCTAGTATGAGACTCCTCAGCAATACGCACCCACGACCTGGCTAGGGGTCGAACTCAGGACCTTCAGGTTTCACGGCGAACGCGTTAACCATCCAGCCACTGGGTCGATTTCCAGTGGTTCACAATTTCCAACTTCTGTCAATTCACGACATAGCGCGACTGTCACTCAAGGTCTTCAGTTAGCATCCACTTCACTTCCGACTGGTTGACCCCACAGGTCACGGCTTCTCATTAGAACTTCCTAACATCCATCTGGAAGCAAGTCACTAATGAGCACTATAGAGTAATGTATTCTGAGATGAATGGGGATTTTTAATTTAGAAGTAGTATTCATCATGGACTCACATCAGTTGGGGAACCACTGATGTCAGTCTATGATGAATACTGCTTCTAAATTAAAAATCCCCATTCATCTCAAAATTCCATTTTAGTTAATTTACTAGTTGTATCACAGTGGAACAGTATTATTTACTGGATTACGTTTCAGATATGTTTTGCTGTGCATAGTCATATCAAGATCTCTCCACAACTTTGAGACATGGTTTATGTAGTTCTAATTTTCCCGCCTCCTTGGTGATATAGGTCGTAGGATTTTCCGTATATCCCAAACAAGTTGTAAATCATTCCTGTCGCATGCATAGGTGTGGATTCGATTAACAAAGATAAACTGATAGTGTATTATTATATTATTTTATTTGTCCCTTGGGTTCCTAGTGGAACATAGGGCTTCAGTAGCACGTCTCCAGTGCACTCTGTTCTCTGCAAACTTTTGAACCTGGCTCCACGACAGCCCACAAGCTCTCATTTCTTCCTCACACGATCTCCTCGATGCCACCCTCAGCTCTAGGATGACCAACTCGTCGTTTCCCACCGGAGTTCCACTCGAGGGTCTGGCCTGGTGCATGATGTCCCAGTTGGCCTTCTCAGTGTATGCCCAATCCAATCTATCTCCACTTCCTTCTTCCGCATATTTGCTGAGCGATAGGTTGTTGGTTGGTTCGTTGTCAGCCAGCCAGCCAGCCATAGTTCCTTGTTGCTTATTCTCTCTGGCCATCTGAACTTCAGTATCGAGCCAGCATAGGCAGTTGTTGACGATGCATGTCTGTAGTTTGTTGGGAATGCCTTTCGTAACGCACCAAGTCTCTGAACCATCACACTGAAGCACTGACTTGACGTTGGTGTTGAAAATCTGGATATTGTTCCGCATGCTAAGTGCAGAAGATCTCCACACTGGTTTCAGGCTAATGAACACCTGTCTTGTTTTCCTGATCCTGGCTTTGACGTCCTGGTCTGTGTCGCCATCTGTAGTTAGAACAGTGTTGCCTAGATAGGTGAAGGAGGCTACTTCCTTTAATTTTTCCCGTTGATGGTGATTGGAGCTTGTTGTTGTTGTTGTTGGTGTTGGTTGGGTATCTTCATCACCTCTGTCTTCTCTACGTTCACCTAAGGGAGGTCCCGTCTTCGCTGTCTCACCTCTTCTGTCAACTTGTTAGTTTTCACCTGTAAATCTTTAAGTTTGTGTGACATCAGACACAAGTTATCAGCGAAATCCAAATCACCTGGGATCTTTTCCCCGGTCCAGCTAGCGTATTCCCCTCTTCTCCCTCCTCACCGTTTGTTGATCCAGTCCACTACAATCAGGAATATCATGGGTGATAGTAGACAGCCTTGTTTTACTCCTGTCTTCACTTCAAAAGCATAACTGAGCTTCCCATTGTGAATTACAAGCTGATAGTGTGATTTAAGCGAATACTAGTATATTGTATCGATGCTTAAATGAGCCTGTACAATAATCTAATTCAGCTTAGTAACAAAAAGGTTATGAGCCACACCACTTGGTTGCCCAAGTTTAAGTAAGTGAAGTGAAGTTCCAGGTTCATACGTATTTACTTATAACGTTAATTATGTCTACCTGTTCAACCTTCGAAATTCTGGTTTTCATTAGCCCGCATAAGTTATGATGATGATGCAATCACCTGAGTTTGACTAGGTATGATGTGTATAATTTAGTTTTTCTCTGTTAAGTTTATTGAGTACTATGCAATCTTCTACATATTTTAAATATAGTAGCGATGCATAAATATATTCAATATTTTATGATATATATCCCACTGTACCTCATTGGTCGAAATAACTAGAGAGAGAGAGAGAGAGAGAAGTAGATGAAATTTTTGGTAACTACTTTTCAACATCTCACCAACAGTAAGTAGTATCATAAATATATACTTTAAAATATTAAATTGTCTTTAGTGTGACAGCAAAATCAAGCCTATCCGTTTATGATGGACCTGTGGCCAGTTGACTTAAGCGCTCAAATTTCAACCGATCTGGGTCATGAATACTAATCACAACTCAGCTAACGAGGTTCGGACAGTCAATCAGGTAGTAGTATCATTATCTATCCACCTTATCTAAGTAATTGATAAATTTATTTTTTGTGTTAGTTACTTCTTGCTAACCAGTTACAATATTTGATAATGTTACCATCAAAAATCTAACGAATACTCATTCATTCATGTAATTTACTCGAAGTATTTATGTATTTATATCTTGAAGGCAGCTGATATTGAGATTATGTAGTGCAGTATCTAATATCAAGAACTGCCTACAACATCTCTTAATTATCATGTGAAGGTAAACTGAACATATCTGACAGAACGAAAATGAATTTGTTAAGAACAAAGCAGAAAAAGTCTGGCGTCAGCAATCGTCAAATAAGCATAACAGTAGGTAAATAGATTTGGAGATCAGTTCTGTCAGATTAAGGATTCAATCAGAAACATAGAAAATTGACAAGAAATATTATTCAGCTTAGTTTCTGATTAGTAGTTGATCATAATTAACTCTGAGACAGACAAAAGACTGATGACTATAAGAGTTCCCATACTGTGGTTGTTTCACTTATCGGATTGCAACACCCTTAGTGGAACGAATGAATTTTGAATCTATCCAGCTGTTTCATAATTTGTGTTCTGTGTCCTGCATGTGATTAGTGAGCCTAGTTTTATACACATTTTAAGTGAATAATTTCTTCAAGGATGATCATTGGAGATGAGTGGCACAACATGCTATCTGTATTTTTTCTCAGGTGTCTTTTTAGTACTTTGGATTTTCTGGGAACTCATAGAGACAAATGTAGACTTAAGTCAATGTTGTTATGAGACTTTAAATACTGAGATGATTGTGGTATCTGTTGAGCATACTCGGCTACTGCATACCTCTGTACACAAGGTTTGTTGGAGTCGAATAAAGTTGAGGTGGAGTTAGGTTGGTTTGGTTAATGCCCAAAGACTATTTTGTGTAGATAAGGCTTCTTGGCTTACGTTCTTAGAATGCTAAGACCAAGTGTTTCTGGCCTTTGCTCCACAATTCATCGTAATAACGTAAATACGCTTCCTTTTGATTATCTTCAAAACTGAAGATCTTAATAACTGTCTCTGTCACGCACGTTATATGCTTCTCTCGATTTTTTCTATTTGAGCTATGATAAAATGTGATAGCTGAAATCACTGTATCGTAAGCGAGGTTCTACATGTGACAACTTTTCTCAAGAATATCGCTTAGTCCCTAAGTCTCACATTTCGTTTCATTGACGTGTTCAAAATGATACCTAATACTGGTGAACAAAAGTGAGAAAACAACTTTGATTTCGCATCAGTTTTAATAGGTGTCACCTTGAGAGTCACATCTTCTATAACTGCAAACATGCATACGTTTTATACTTCTTTTATCCGTGCTATTTGAATGAACTACAATATTAGTAATCACTATTTCCCTCTGTCTGATCCACTTTTCATACATCACTAACTTCGCTGTTGGAGTAAACTAGTAGGGGTGATTAATTTGGTACTTATACTCCAGTTAGGTAACCAATTTATTCACAGATGGTTTGTTAACCACATCGTTGTCTTAAAGCTTTAAAGCGAGCTATATAGTACTGCAAATGGGTTAATTGATTGAGATGACCACGTTGAGATGGTTAGTGAGTAGTGTATTCCCTTACTGATATGTGATACCAACCTTTGGAATGCCATCTCATATCTATTTTGACTTCGTATGTAGAGGGTAGACAATCTGTAATACACAATATTGTAAGCATATCATTTACTCATGTTCTTTTTTCCAATTGTCTAATCCACTCACTCACTGACTAAATCTGATTAGCTAAAACCAAAGCATACTGATAGACATTATACGTCTTATGATTAGTTTGTTAGTCAATTGAATCGTTTTAATATGTGCGTATGAATTGCAAAATTTAATTACATCTTGTAAACTAAGGTTAATGTAATCACTGAAAACACGATCAGAAGAACAAAACTCCAAAAATAAAGCATATACTTGAAAAAAAGAGATACATAACCACATTAGTTTTATTGTTTCACATCAGACTTTTGTTGAGTCGTTTACTCTGAATAAGTTAATGAATGATACTTCATAGTTGGAAAAGTAATGCTGATCACTACTTAGTGTTTTGATGTTCTCAGAGCTTTGATATTTTGCTTAGGACGTTAGATTGACTCCAGACCGTTGTCATTTTCATCCTCAGCTTTAAAAATAGTTCCTATTAATTCAAATTGCTTGGTGCAGTGCCAGCCATTATGATAAATGGCATAGATTATTATCGGTGGTGTCTAAGACACACGTGTTGCTGTTAAATCTTCTACCGCCTTGTCAATTCACATAGTTATTACAAAAAAGTATAGATTTATGATGATTTGATGTTAAAAAATATCTCTAAGGCAGTTGGAGGTGATTAGCGGGAAGCCCTGTTATTCAGTAAGGTATATCTGCGGCTTTGAGGTAACTGATGTCTATTTAGAGATTCGAGACAGCTTTATCCAGTACTGCGATCGAAGATGCTACCAATTGGGTATTGGGCCACGATAGATCTCCTGTGATGCTGGATTGGATACATTGTCCAATCATTGGAGAGTAACCAGAGAGAACCAGTTCCCAAGAGATTGCAGATACACTCTGTCAACGAGTGCTAACAACCGTGAAATCTCAGTCGACCAAGGCTTCATATCGATTGTCTTCAACTATATAGTACCAACCAAAGTGCATCTAGATGCTGCATTTTTTAGCTTGGTGATCACATTAAAAAGTGTTCAATATGATTCAGTCAGCACTTAGGCATAGACCACGTGGAATTGTCCAAAGATTGGATCACTGAATAAATAAGTGCTAAATAAAGCTATTCAATGAGAGTAGTGGTAGTGCGTATCATAGAATAAAGAACTGAATCATCAATCCACTTGAATGTGCAGTAGATTTAGATTTTCACGCAGTAAGTGTGCAAAGTGTAATCCAAGTTGGGGGCGGGGGGAGGTGAATGCACAGTGTTAGAAATCCTGAGTACTTTTATGATCACACCTGATTATTCATTGATCAAACATTTCTCATATCTATTGGAATTGTCCATCCATGTGGACGGTTATCGATTCAGTAGGGTATAATCAACAATTGAGGTCACTTAGTGTTTTGATTGCAGTTCCTAAAATTTAAGGTTTTCTACGTCTCAAGTTAACTTGCATTGTATTCGAATATAACATAGTGGGACTAAACTTTATACTTACAAATCAGTTACACTTAATCCTCAGTGATTTTACCTTTCATAGAAAAGTCTTGTTTTCATTTTTTTAAGCACTCTAGGATTATATTAAAATTTATCTGTATCATAAGTTGGTGGTTGGTTTGGACTTTTATATAGATGTAAAGATCCGAGTAAACTCCAGTGCTTCCATTAAAACATGCTTTCCTAGGGTTGTCTTAATAGTTGGCAATCTAAATCCTACAGTATGTACATTTTTCCAGTGGATCGGAAACCTGTAGTCAACTGTGGAATTTCCACCTCTGAATCCATCTTGATTAAAGTATACTACTCTGAAATCTTCTGTACTACTGACTGACTTCAAATACTGTTTACGGAGTTAACAATAGTGATAAGGTATGAAGAGTGGTAAGTTCAGGTTCGTCGTTTCGGCTTCTTCTTGTAGCTCGAACCTTTCAATTAATTAAGAATCAACAATTGTAATTATGTAATGTGAAAGAATTAATCAATTTGATTTTCATGTATGCGTGCATGCAGACATGTGTGTGCCTATTTGTGCTGGTTATGCAAGCGTATGTGTGTGTGCACTCATATGCACCATTTTGAAGTTGAAGGTATTTCATTTTCAAAATTGTCTAAGGTATTGATTACATATTTTTGATAGGTTAGTTAAAGAGATGAGCGTTGCTCAGTCAGTTCTATTTATCATACTTGTATATAGGTTAGGCACCGATGAAGTGAATCACACTATCATCCGTCTAAATTTTGTCATCCATTGAACCATTCGCTGGTGATCAAGAGGTGGAAGACGCTTCCACTCTTGTATGTTCAAGTTTTCATTCTGGTTTACACTACAGTTGTATTTATCAGTCACTAAACTGATAAGAATATTTCAAGATGGTATACATCACAGATTGACATCAGACGTTAAATCATTGAAAACCTGGGAAAACTGGACAGCTGTTTCGTCCTAGCATGGAAATTCTAGCCGGCACCCACCCATGGCCTTCTTATCTCTTGGCGAGCACGTCACCGTTCAGCTGACCGGGTTTGCATTGAATAATCAGTGATTCCTTCTGCCAGTCCGCGATAAAGTGCAAGTGTCATTCAATGCCGTCGGCAAGCATTTGTCCTCATGCTAGAATTCATTGACCACATAGGCTTCTCATCAGAACCTCAGGAATTTCATTTAGAAGCAAGTCACTGGTGAGTATCGGATTGCTAATTAGTTTGGAGATTCATTTATCCTGTCATATTGCTGATGGAATTTTGTTGACTTGTCTACCTGGCGACAGGTCATCCACACACACTCAACAAGTCAAGTGATGATAATGTGTTCGCCGCGAAACCTGACGGTCCTGGGTTCGATCTTTGGTGGGATCGAGGGTGCGCGCTACTGAGGAGTTCCTTACTAGGATGAAACAGGTGTTCAGTGCTCCCAGGTTCTAAGTGGTTCTCCATCTGATGTCACTCCGTGATGAATACTACTCTAAACTCAATCAGTCCCCACAACTCTCCAAACTGATGAGAATATTTTAATATTTGTTGCTGAACTTTTACTGAATCACTATTCAAAGAAAAGAGGGTGTACAAACTTTAAGGAGACGGACAAATCAATGTAGTACCTCGCACAGAACTGCATCAGTTCAAGTGGTTATTCGTCACACCAGCATGCAACGAACAAGTGGATAGAAATAGAGTGATATTAAAGTCGGCAAAAATGAATGAGAGTTAAGGGAACAAACAGATGAAGATTCGTGGTAATATTTACGATTTCGAATTTGAAAAAGAATGTATATTCCTGCACCTATTATGCACATAATATTCAGAAGTCTGGAGACGTATATAATGTCAACGTCTAAATTCGTGCTTTCAACTGGTTACTTCTCACAGTCTTTCGTTCTAGCATTATCATTGTCACTCTCCTATAGAAGGTTTGAAGAGGTTTTTGTGTATCACTTTCAGAACTCACAAAGTATTACTATCGAAGAGCAATTGTATTCTGGATTTCATTTCAAATACCAAACCATTTCCGTATATGAAAGATACCCATCAAGACATCAGAAAACGAAGAGTAACTCAGAGAAGAGATTCTTTTTGGCGATTTCATTCTCCAAGCTCTACAGTCGCAAGGTTATGCAGTTTCGCTTCTATGACTAGTTGTAATATTTAAAGTTTTTCACTCTTGATGATGTGATTAACTTGGGGGTAACTAAGGCAATGTCACGAAAAATTATGGCATAGCTGTTTTACTTTCCTAGGGACTCGTTAATGACTCTCAGGGATTATTTTAACTTTGAGACAGGATTGTGGTATTCAAGTGCTATGATTCACATTTTTAGCCTTCAGTTGATGAGTATCCATTGTGGTATCTAAAATGTACTGACTTCGTGTTACAAATATCATAGAGGTGTTTATAAAGTTTTTGTTATATGGTCCTTCACACTGAACTCTTGTCCTTGGAATAGAAATCGATAACCGAAGTACTTTCGGGGCAAATTTTTTAGGATGCAGATTACAGGATTTTGCTTACTCTGCCCTGTCACTTGAGAAATTTCACCTGCATTTAAATTGGTACATTCTGTTGATGTATCATTCAGCAAATCTAATATTTATCAAGGCTAAAAACGTAATTCAAGGTTAAATACACATTTGATGTACACAATCCATTGGTCACTTTTCGCAAACCAAACGTCCGTGCATATTTGTATTGGTTTAAAAAAAGTGTTTAGAGAAATAAATCGTATATTGTTTGTAATGGTTAACTGAACAAACTTCCTGAAGTTGTGCGTGTATCATGGAACGATTACTGTGAACTACCTAGTTATTTAATCGGTGAAGTTTTGTATAGGTGGTCGTAGGAATTTAAGTTATGAGAGCAACAATAGTAAATACAAGTGTAGATACAGTGAACGGCTGTTTATTAGGTAAATTGCACTCAGTACTGGTAAAACATTACAACTGCATAGTAAACATATGGTATGCAGTGACTCTTCATGTTTGTCTGTTGACTGCATTCTCAGTCAGTTTCTCCTTTTTCATCTTATTTCTTTCCAATCTGCACCATAACATTCGCTAGTTAATCATCTACTCTTATGATTTCCTATCGAAGCCATCACACGACATACTGCTTAAGCGTATTGTTATCAGCAGCGCCCATTGAATGAGTACCACGTGTTCGGTCATGGGTTGGAATCCACTTCACCTGTTTTAATCTGAGCCATTAGTGTCATAAGCCCTTACAATGACATGTGACTTATCGCCTAGTACACAAAAGCTGTGTGACACTGTCGATTTGGAAAACATTGTTTAGTTTGTTCATTCAACCTTGACCTTTTGGTTTGATATTCCCTACGAGGCCCGAAATAACCATTGTGAAGGTGTACACCTTCACCGAAATATGTACTGCTTGGGCCTTGATAAATTCATAATTTGAAGCCACAGATATGCTTATGAAAACGATGTGCTGAATTCCTTTCGTTGCCATAGCTAAAACATGGTCAACTGGCTAAGATAACCTGATAGTTCAAAAGATCAATCACTCCAGTGTTACATCTAATCATATCGAATGTTTCGAAAACAATTCAAGCGACCTCTGAAATAACCTATTTGGTTTTTATATTTTGTAAATATGAGAATACAACTTGGGCACTGTGGTAGAGTATAATTGCATTATGGTTCGTTTATATGTGTGTATTACGCAGTGGAACAGCATTATTTATTGATGACGTTTTGAACAATTTATTGCTCATAAACATACAAAGGTACTGTAAAGAAATTTAGTTAGAAGGATGGACGTTTTATAAAATAAACGGACATTTTTATTGCATTAATAATCCCATTGAGGTGTAAAGGAAACATTTCAGCGAAGTAAACTCTCTTTGCAACAACTTCATTTTCATAGCAGTGCAGTTGTATTGACTCAGCATGAGAACATAACTGAAGGTTAGGGGAAAAACCTAGGGCGCGACTGAGTTTGAACCATTATTATTATTATTTCCCCTTGGGTTCTTGGTGAAACATAAGGCTTCAGTAGCACGCTCCCATTGCACTCTGTTTTCTGCAGTCTTGCGAACCTAGCGCCACGACTGCCCACAAGCTTTCATTTCTTCCTCACATGATCTCCTCTATATCACCCTCGGCCAGGACGACCAACTCGTCGTTTCCCATCTGGGTTCCACTTGAGGGTCTAGCGCATGATGTCCCCAATCGGTCTTCTCAGTGTATGCCCAATCCATCTCCACTTTAAACCAGCGGCCTTCAAATTCACAAATCTTTATAACACCCTCACTGATAAGCCTATTTTTGTATATATATATATATATATATATATATATATATATATATATATATATGTTTCATCTTCGCAACGTTTGGGAACATGAAGTACACTGATATGACTACGGATAATATTTCACGATTCATCAAATCGATTAGAAAATATAGGAGACTAAAGTTTGAAAACGCAAGACACATTAATGACTAAATGAATATACAGTGATATAATGGAAAAACAGTTAAGTGACGTCTACGGTAGGCAAGAAGTGGGACTATCAGATAGATCGAATGTCATAGGAGGTGTGGAATTTGTTAATAAAAGAAATAACCTCTGTATAACAGGAATGAAACATGTATACAAACAAACAAATTAGAATAACTGTTGAAGATTCAATCTCAGTGGTTGGCTGTTTTGTCCTACTTTGTAACTTCTCAGCATTGCGCATCCGGGTTCATCAAGTCCCATGGTGATAATGTTATCATTCAACCCCTGGGTCGAATTCCAGTGACTGACTTTTTCCTGCTTCTGTCATCTTATGATATAGTGCGAGAATATCTCCTCGCACCTGACTAGGCTAGCCCTACAAACCATCAATTTCGAAACAAATGTTTTTATCTATCTCAACTTATATATAAATGCAACCGTACATCTGTGAAAAAGAAATCGGTGCAAAGAGAATTTTCTTCCCTTAAATCTTTGTTAATTGATTATTTTAGTAGTAGTTAACAAGGCAAATTATACTAAGTGATTTCTGAAACCTCAGCAGCTGGAAGTAGTGTGGAACTGTGCCGCATCTACTAAAAATCAAGGTCCTGAGATGATCACTTACTTGACCATGTTACATTGCGTCATCTTGAAACATTGCATCAAAGTCATTTAGTTTTCATCTGATAGAATATCCAGTTGTCTGTGGTTTTACCAGATTCTCATTGCATGCCAATAAAATTTCTTAGTCTTGTTGCAAATAAATTTCAAAGCAGCTTTTATCCTAGAGTTAATTCAGTCTATGAAATATTAATAACTTGTTAAAGAAATGAACAACAAATATTGTGGGATGAATCGAATTCATTACGTGTGCTCTAAGTCTTTCACATACGTACTAAGTTTAAAATTGTGTACAGTAAGTTATCTGTGTTCAGCATAAGTCATTTGATATATCTCAGTAGTAAACAACATCAAATCAGGCTTTAAAATCGATCAGTAAACACAAAGTAAAATTCGACGTGATAGTAGTACAGGAATGTGATTACAGCTCAAGGTGGTAGGAATTTTAGTGGAAGGGGAAGAACAACAAAGATGGCATACAAATTATATGAGTTATTGGTAGACGAATGGAAAAGGATGTGCTAACAAATATGATAAAAATATAATGGGTTAAAGTAAATCGAAGGTGATGGTAATATGAATAATCTTCGATAATATGTAAGACAATAAATAAGATAGAAGGACAAAATAGTAAATAAAGCTGTAGGAAGGGGATAACTCACCAAGACAATGCAAAGTGAACCACAAACTCCTTTAATACCCACAAGTCTGGTTTCAGTCGACGGATTGCTGCTACCTCTGCATAACGTAGCAACCTACTATTTCTTTGTCCACCACTTACCTTGAAAGCTGTGTTGGAGTTGTTGGCATGACCTGTATCGAGAATGTGCTTACCAATGGCACTGCTTGGTGGTAGCTTTACAACTCTCAATAGCAGGGTTTTCGGTACATGTTCAGAGATTCATTTAGTAAGGATCCTTTCCGTTCTTCCGACATACATGCTACTGAAAGTGCAGGTGAATAAATAAATACAATTGGAAGTAACATGAGGAGGTCTCACATCTAACTTCGTTTCTCTGTTCTTTGTGTCATAGATAACTGTTAATTTCGTAGGTGGATAAGTTAGTGCGATTCATGCATTCGGTCAGCGATTATTTTGTGTACCCAATTCATCGCTTTTGAATGAACGTATTGATGATTTGTGTTTACTGATCGATTTTAAAGCCTGATTTATTCATCTATGTTCCCACATATATGTATTAATTTGTACGTTTAAAAGATGTATTTGATGTTGTTTACTACTGAGATATATCAAATGACTTATGCTGAACACAGATAACTTACTGTACACAATTTTAAACTTAGTACGTATGTGAAAGACTTAGAGCACACGTAATGAATTCGATTCATCCTACAGTATTTGTTGTTTTCACTTTGTAAAAAAGTGCTGAACAACTGCTTAGCCGTAGCTTTGAACTTTTCACCAGTGCACATCCATAACTTTGTGAGGAATCAAACCCGAAAAGAAAATTCATAAATAACCTTATTCATTTAAAAAAAAATGTTTATTCACCTAAGATAGATTTGTCAAAATGTTTTATAAAGTTCACTTTCTTTGTAGTTGATGAAAGTCAAAATCACTTTTTATGTATGCGTATAATTTCGGTATACAGACCCAATTATTTTTCATTTTCTATCTTAAAAGGAATTTTCACCTAGAAAATACTTATGCAGTTTTTGATTTTCACACTCCAACTGACTTTTTCAACTGATCACTCACGAAGCTGGGTTTTTCATAATATGCACAGCATTACATATATTATTATGGTTGTATTCCCCACATTTTAGCATATATTAGTAACCAGTATGTTGGCTAAAATGCATTCTGTACTGCTGCTTTACTAAGCTATCCTTGGAATGTTTGACGATATAGCTCTTTTTTTATCCACTTCTTCCTTGTGTACTTGTGTGAAGTGTGGCAACTTGAGCCGATGCACCTGTATGCAATGTTCTGCTTTGATTTTGTCAGCCAGTCAATCAGAATGTCTGATTCAACCATTTACATGATAATGGTATTCTAGACCTTTAGTTATTCAATTAAACCATGTAAAAATTGAGAAACCTGTAAGAGCAAGTGAATAAAAACTGTAATTTTCATCAGACTGATATCAACTAGACAAGCAAATTGTAAGATTGACTATTTATCTATCGGAAACCACTTGATTTAGTTGTAACATGGTGTTCATTGGCGCGAGCACACTGAGGGAGTGGCTATCATGATATCCCCAACAGCATCGAATGCTCTTATGCAGTGAGAATCAATCTCCTCCAGGATCATGATAGCAAGATTCAACTGGAGAGGAAGGAAAGTCACAATCACACAATGCTACGCTACGCACCTACAAATAATGCAGATCAAGAGAAAAAGGGGGTATTCTACAGACAACTGCAATCACCAATGGACAAGACCATATCCCAGTTGGCGATGGTGACATCGAAATTCTGTTGGGTGGGGTGACATTAATGCCAGCCAAACTGGGTGCAAACAACACAGGAAGAGAATCAATCATGGGTGGAGAAGCACTGGGTGAAATGAATGAGAATAGAGAACAGTATGCAGATTTCTGTACATTCAACGATTTGGTGATTGAAAGTAGTGTGTACGAACACAAGGATATTCACAAAGCAGCGATAGGAATTAGTTTTCACCAGATGGACACACTAAAATCAGATCGACTTCATCTGAATGTGCAAAAAGGGGAGACGCAGCATATTGGACACAAGATCAAGATGGGGAGCAGATGTAGGTTCAGACCACTCACTATCTAGTGCAAGGAACCTTCAAAATCAAGTTGAAAGCCTTGAAAAAAGTTTATGATAGACAGGCCATAGTTCAAGCTCAACACTCAGAACAGAAACTGAACTGAACTGCCAGCGAACACAAACCCTCCGACAGAAGTAGAAGTGAAGTCCGATACCTCATAAAGTTACTGAAATCCGAGAAAGCAGGAGTACCAGATGGAATTTCACCAGCAGCACAGAAAACAGATGCAGAGACAACAGGGGACACGCTCACACCACTACTGCAGAAGATGTGGAGGAAGGAAAGGTACCCGCTGAGTGGAATTAGGGCTACCTTGCCAAACTCCCAAAGAAGAACGACCCAAGTATCTGTTTGAACTGGTGTGGAATCATGCTCGTGTCCTTGTCCACCCAAAGCAAGAAATTGTACAGCGTCATCCTGGAGAGATTGGAAGGCTTGCTAGATTGAAAATTACAACCTGAACAGGCTGACTGGTTGACTGTCTTCAGGAAGAAGAAATCATGTGGGAACCAAATCGCTACTCTACACTACACTTCATCATAGAATGGAGTATAGAATGGCAGTCAACTCAACATCAATATCAACTTCATCGATTTTGAAAAGGCCTTGGACAGCGTCGACAGAGAAGTAATTTGGCAGGCAGCTGCTTCAACACTACAGTTTTAGTACCACAAACCTTTATCAATCTCATTCAACAACTATATTCTGTGTGAGATGATACATGCCGATTGATTCACAATGGGAAGTTCAGTGATGCGTTCGAATTGAAGACAGGGGACAGGAGTAAGACAAGACTGCCACCACCGATGATCTTCCTGATTGTGGTCTACTGGACCGGACTGGATGATGCAACAGACAAGTGTGAGGAGTGAGAAGATGGGATACGCTGGGTGTACCGATGAGAAGACCCCAGAAGAAGATTTGGATTTGGCCGGCGATGATGATTTATGTCTGATGTCTTGTCGCACAAACTCGAAGATGTAGAGGCGGAAACCAAGAAGTTGGCAGAAGATACGAGGCAGGACAGCGAGGACGTGACTTCTTTTCAGGTGAACGTGGAGGAGACAGAGGTGATGAAGATACCCACTTAATGGAAAACAGCATGAACGACAAGCACCAATCACCATGAACGGGAGAAGCCTAAAGGGAGTAGTCTCTTTCACTTTCCTTTCTACCTAGACAGCATCGTTTCAACTACAGGAGGCGTTGGTGGCGTCACAGATGAGGATGTCAAAACCAGGATCTGGTGGTATCATAAGCTCTAACACCAGCGCGACTCATAGCCGAAAACGTAATCCTATAGCTTATTGAACTAGGTTGATTTTTTGATCATTCAGTTAGCTTAGCACAGCAATTCTTCTCTTTGTTTATTTATTTAAAACTGCAGCCTCATCTGGTCGACCATGGTCATATGTTATAAATATATTGAATAATGAAGCCAGTGATTCTGAGCTTTTGATATATGCTATGACTTTGTTGAACAAGACATTAATTCAATCCCAGATCAGGATACATTTTATGATGTAACAGATTGTTTGGAGGAAATGGGAATGCAAAAGATTGTTCAATGTCATTTAGCCAGGAAAAACTGTGATGCTGAATTAGCCGAACAATTAAATCTTTATGAAGTAAGTATTTTTCTACTCTTCATATCTTTTTTCCTTGTGATTTCATAATCTCTGTAGGAAAGTATTGCACTGTAAAAGTTGAGATATTGTTTGATTGACTGTAGGTGATATGCACGCTTGTCGGCAAAAGATATATTTGCTACCTCGGCGTAGGTGTTGCTTACTTCACTCGTCACTGACATGAAGCAGCCGTATTCACTCTGCAATTTTAACGTTCAAAATTACTTGTGATTAGTTCTTATTGAATCCCTGAATAGGTATTCATTTTTCAAGGTCACAGATTTCCCTCACCAGTTAGTACTATCGAGCATAAACTATAGTTTCACAGTTTTCCAATGACTACCTCAACGAATAGAAAAACGAAATCAGTACATGGTTATTTCGAACCGATTTACTCAACAACCATATTAGAAACGTGTTAAATGGGATTCAGTGATAACGAATCGCGTGAAATTGACTGTAACCATGGAAGGTAGATACAGTGGTTCGCTTTGTTTCACAACCGTATGTTAAAAAGAAATGTAACAAAGTCAGCTTTCTTGAAGCAACGAAGTCAATTTCTGGACACCATACAAGTGTTTTTAGAATCTGTCTACCATGGAATAGTCACAACAAAGTTTCTCGAAGAAACTCATCAGAGAGATGTATTGCATAGAAGTATCCAAAAGAACTCTGTCTATGCAGGGACTTATTTCTAGAGGTTCCTCTTCTCGGGGATTATTTTAATCGCAGAAGGGCCTGGTGAAAGCATATCTGAAGGTTTTTCCTGCAGATATTACATCACAATGCAGTGCATCAAAGTTTTTTCTCACTTTGTTTGTTGAGATTATTAAAAAGTATGTTGGTAGACTCACTATATAGAACTGGAAAGCTCTAATGGCTACCATCATGTGACGGGTTAATGTACATAATTCACTCTTACATCTGTTCAGTCTTGATTAATACAGCTTGATGAACCCAGTGATTAAACATCAAATCGTCGATAACTCATGAGTTTCCTCTGAACTACAGATGCACCTTGTTGGTAAATGTCAATCAAACCGCAGATCCTAAGTCAATTGACTGACCGTTATTTTCAGATTATTTATTTTCTCATGCAACTTTGTCTACTTTGGAATCACTTTTTCTATCCACCTGTTCTTTGTATACTACTGTGAGGTGTGGTAACTTGAGCCGATTCATCAATGTGCTAGTGTCTAAGTTGATTTTGTCAGTCAGTCAGTTACTACTTAAGTTTATTTGGAGCTGCAGCTCGTTGATCTAAGCACTCGACTTCCAACCAGTGGGCCACGCGTCTGGATCTGGCTCTAAATACTAAGGTTTTGGAGACTCGTTAGCATAATTAGCCCTCACACAATAGTTTTGGCTCCTAGGCTGGTGTGGGAACGTGTATTTCGTTGCTGAGTGCAACTCTATTTTTGCAGCATGGCATTATGCCGAAGATTTTTTATTTCCGTCGTCCCTTGATTATTTTACACTAATATGCTTTTCTATTCTATTTAGGATTAGTCTGTATGCATCCTTGGTTTTGAGTTGTCCGTTGCGTAATAAGTGTCTGTATGAGTTTTGTTCAGACTTGAATGCCGAAATTGTCTATCTACTTTATTATTTTATGTACTCAGTGTCTTCCCTATGGTACGAATGTATCACTATCATTTGTGTAAGTTTCAGACTCGTCATTTATGTCTGAGAAGGACTGGCTTTCCTTGGAAATATGAAATTCTGTATTCAAAATTAGGTCTTGGTGAGGATGTTTTGGGAAAAATATTTCTAATCTTATCTAAACTTCATCTTGCCATTATAATCTCAACTTATTCCGATTTATTTTAATTAAAAGTTCCTATAGGGTTTTGTTTATGCTTTCATGTATGTCTGCATCTCTGCCCCTATATTACTTAAGCTATCAGGATATTTCATTATCTGCTTCACTCCTCTTTCTGTAGGCAAGTCTACGTTATGAGGATGGTGAGGATTTCGATGAATTGCCTCTGCCAGCTAGTGGTCGAGATAGTTTGCGTCAAGGCAGGAGAATGAGCCGAGTACAGTATCTCAAGACGCCAGAAGGTGAAGCATTATTGTCCTCTATGCATGTACTACCCACTAGTCAATCAATGGCAAGTGATATGGATGGAATGCTTGGTCGTAAATCGAAGCGTTATCAATCAGTAGAAAATCTTCAGCATAGTGGAATACCAAAAAAATTATCTCATGCAAGGTCAGTCTTTGATTCACTCAATTTTCCAGCTACGTATCCCATGCAAGGTTTCACTAGAAACTTCATAGCAGTCCATACTTCTTTTTACCAGAGCAGAGCTGAAACATTTGAATCAAGTGCAGCTGTGACTTACTTGTTCAGGCACATCACTTTCAACCTGGGAGCCTCAGGTTCGACCACGATGAGCGTCCTCAGCTCTCACACATACAGTGTGAATCACAAACATGTGAATAGCCCTATGGCAGGTCTCTGAATTGACAGACTTGAATTAAGGTCAGGTTCGCGTTGATAGTGATCAAACGATCTCATCTTGGGCATCACTACTGCATTATTCCGTACAAACTATTGACCGAGACACTTATTACTAGTTAACGAAAGACATATATACTTTCTTAGTAGATAGATCGACATAATAGTGTTTTGGGGAGGTGTGTCAAGTGGAACTCATACAATTTTGTGTAAGGCTCCATGTTACTTATTTAATTGTTTGTGCCCAGTTCTTTTTCATTTGTAGGTCATTAGCCACTGTCGCTCCTATCACTAGTTTTTCTGCTCCCTTTGTTTATTTCCTCATCTCTTCGTAGCAGACATACGTTCTCATTCATCGAATGCGTATAAAAACGTAACCTTGAATCTACTGAGCAAATATTTTGAGTTTGATTATTACCGCTTATTATAAGTGTTACATGTCTACCACGATAATCAATATTATTGCAACAAAGTAATTTGACAGAATAACTTTCCAATGCTTTGAGGTTGTCAGTGGTTCTCCAACCCAGGATGAAAACTAACATAGAATCAATGTATCCACACAATCTTCCTCCATTTCAACTGAATTTTGTTCAAGTCAACAGTTTGTATTTTCACGTGAATCGAGATGAGTTATTCCAGTTTGAACTAGAGTGAATTGTGAAACGTTTTAAGGGAAGTGCGGCTAGTTTAATGTATTGCTAAGTAAAATGAGTATTTTCTGAGTAAACTATTGCGCCATGTTCTTAATATTTTGAAGCTTTCCAACTGTACTATTAGTGTACTAATTAAGCATTGTTTGTGACAAATGTGTACTCATCTCTCCTAATTCACTATTAAAAACACACGCTGAGAAATAAAATGAGGACAAGTAAGCAATTAACTTATAATTACTAATATCGATCGGTGAATTAATTTTGACTCAGTTGTATTTTTCAAAAATGATTGAAACGAAGATAACATTTCAGTAGTAACTGGCAATTTAAGAAGTTGAGTGTAAAATTTAGATTGTGCAAGATTCTCTATCTAAGCGTACACGGGATTCTCAGTTTCAAACATTGCCAGTCGGCTGGTTCACCTAACTGTTGGCAAGAAGAACGCGGAAGTTGAGCAGAAATATCTTCCAAAGATCACTATGACATATCGTATTCGATCTAGTGTGCGATAATGCTGTCGCTTGGATTGCTGGCTGTGAAACTCTGTTTTAGTATGAGATGGACAGTTGAAACACTGCTCAGTAGGGTGCTAACCTCTGGCTCGTAGTGTTTAAATTGTTTAGAGTTCAGATTACTATCGGTAATGCTGTTACTAAGCTTCAACACATAAAACTTAACAGTTGGAAAGCACTTTTATTCTCAGTAGCTGGCTTGAATGGAACATTATGCCGTAAATTAACTTAAGAAATTTTACTGACCAAAGCAAAGATACCATCAGTTGGTTAGTTTGTAAAGCACCGATACTTTCTGTGGGAAAGAATTGTGATCTAGAGCAAAGAACTCCTAAACCGTTAACCTTGTAGATACCTGTTGCTAATAACTATCAGAGGCTTTCGGATGAATACAGTGTCTTCATTCTAATCAATAACCTTTGACAGTAAAAAGTTTTTAAGTCATGATAATTGTACGCATGTCATTTCCTTCATATTTTGGTACTACTGCCATAGCATTTCCTATTTTTTTTTCCTATGCAAGATATCATACAGACTTGTACATTAATATATTCGGGAAACATAGTTTAAGCAAACACGTATTCATGGTAATTTCTCATCACGCCTCACAATTATAGTTTGGAATTATTCAACATGGACGTCTGATACCATTGTGGTTTGTACATTAATCAGGGCGTAGCAATAAATGTTGATAACACTTATAAAATCAAGCAAGATTTCGCATAATTTCAGCAGTCAATCATTGTGGATGTATCAATGGGCTGCACGTGTGTACGGATATGGGCGGGGTGCGGAGGTGGCAATAAATTATTGTTGTGAAACAATTGCTTAATGGAATAAATTACTAAATCAAGGTTCAAATGTAAAACTGAAATGGAGTATAACTATGATGAATTTGATAAAGTACAAACAACGATACTATTTTAGTCTATCCGGTTTAATAAGTAAGGAAATTATTGTAATTACACCTGTCTAAGTTGAGGCTCATGTGAGGAAAAGAGGCTGAAAAAACGAATGACTTTACAAGCCAACATAGCAACTGTTGAGAAAACTGTTGAAAAACTACCTCCTCATCCGAAATACCGAAACCTGATTGATCATCCCATTCCTTGCTCTGATGACCTTCAAAGTCACTCAAAAAGAGTGGCTTTAAAGACCGCCCTAACAACTACTAAATCAACCAATTAGAGTCCTATATTTAACGAAAACCTGGCTTTCAGTGGAAATAAAAAAACCCAACTGGTTATCTCAGTTGCTGCTAGGGTGGTCTTTGAAGTCGCTCCGAGGAAACATCTGTATACACACAATGTTTTAGAATTTTAATTACTGAGGTATCTGCTATGCTTAGTAATTAAAGGTGTACAAGCTTAAAGTACTATGATGGTAAGCGACATCGTAAGGCGAAGGTTAATTTTTATCATTTATGTGCTCAGCATCCACTAGATGGGTGAGTATTGGGCCTTTGATGGATTTCACTGTTCCTTCGCGTAACCGTGCTGGATAATGTTCAATGAAGCGATGATGGGCTTGAATGACCGTTCTTCTTATTTAACTATCATTAAAGGAGCAGTTAAATTTGCAAGTGCAGATAGATGTGGCCAAACCTGATAGCCTATCCTCCAACTTCATTTCTGTGATTCAGCTGGTGGTAAATTTCCAAAGTAATGTTGCAGCAAGAAAAATTTTTTCGAGTTTCCCTAGTTTCAGTGCTTCTGAAGACGAATCGCTTTTGAACGCTAAAATCAGGCATAACTTTTTCTTTGATTTCAACTGAAGGCGAATTCTCATAGATGTGTTCATCATAGCAGCCCTTCAAAACTTCTGAGCATCACCGTTGTCATATAAAGAGTTCTCTACCACTCTTATTTCATTGTCGAAAGTGTCGGATGTGCAAATCTTTCTTGTTCGAGATGTTTAGATAGCCTCTCATATGACTTTATCGTAGTTACTATCACCGTTATTGTCATCCTCTAATTCAGGTATTCGAGCTCAAATTATGTTAACCAGAACGCTAGCCAATGCCTATGTTAACTAGTTTCTAAACTGAATTGTAATCTAAAGATCCACATAGATTATTCAGAACAAGAATAATTTGAGCGAACAATTGTTTTCAATAACTTCTTCTTCAGACTCTACACATTCATGACCCAATAAATGTATATAAATGAATCATCACTTGTTGATTTTGTCTCCTCATTTCGTAACTGTACTGTCAATATTGATTTCATTGCACAACCAACACACTAGACTGACAACAGTTCCACCATTCCATTCGATTTGATCTCCATTCACCCATAACACTGACGGTTTTAATATGGTAAAATTGTACATCATGCCTTATTTCGGCTATTGTATTCCACTTATTTTCATGAATTTATAACTGTAGAGCCTGAAGAAGAAGTTATTGAAGTTACTATTCACTCAAATTATTTTTGTTCCGATTAATTGTAATCCTTAACAAGAAATTACCTTGAATGCGTATTTACTTAAACTGTCACAATGGGAATATTTCAACTTTCGAATACTTGCCAGTAATCTTTCATTATATGGAATTCAGTAGATCAAATTACAGAAGTCCAGTGTAAACCCTGGTTTGCGATGAAAAGATACTTTGTAGTAAATACCTAATCATCTGCTATATGACTTAAGTTATCCTGGGTTAAACAGGCTAGTTGATCGGAAAACTAGTCATTTTGGGAAGCTAATGATCAGATATCATGCTGTCAGATGATCAGTAATCAACCAACAAGGTGAATGTGAAATCCTTTTCGTCTTTTATTGTATATCAAAGGTGTTTTTACCATAAAATTATTTGTTTATTCTCCATTCCTGCCTCTTTGTGTTTATTTGCTGTTTTTTTATTCTACCGATACTGCTAACTGGTTGTGGTTGCTGGGACTAATGAATTGTTGCATGGTGTTCTATGGATGACAAAAAGCACAATGGTCGGTTTGTAAATTATTAGTAAACAACACACTCAGCCTCGACATTTCTCACAACTAAGTAGTTTATTAACAGTTCACCTGGGCCCCTTTTAGGATCTTTCAAGTAAAATTTCATGAACCAACGAAGTATACTACCGAATAACAGAGGTAGTTAGAAACGACTAATTCTAATCTCAGAATTTTGCTAGCCAGACCAAAGTGATTTGGACAATGAACAGGTGTTCCACTTATTCATAGATGATGCCAATACCGGTGTTTACAAACTAATTCTGCCTACATTATACATTGATGTATTCTACTTCATCATGATTCTACTTCATTTTGTCACCAACAATCTGTGGGTTGAATGTTTGTCTGTCTGTATGGATACTTTATGCTTTCTTCAAAATTGTGGCAAACCGATAACTCTATTTTCTGATGTCATTTTTGACAAATAACAGGTTTGTTGTTATTGTGACAGTTACTTCGAAATAAATATGTCTTGATAACCAATAATAATATTGTTTTACTTAAATTTTCCCTCAAGCTTCCATCCATCTACAAAACATAATGAACAGAAAGCAGTTGGCTCTTTCTTATCAAAGGAAAATAAGCACGATGACAACAGGCGAAAGTCTGAAATGAATGGTCGTAAGTAAAAAAGAAAATTATAGGCTTGAGTAGATTTCTGTTTTGTTATTACACTTTGTAATCTATTTTAAAGGTATAGTTCTGTGACGTACACATTTCTGAGCATGATGCCTTCATGGTGCATCTTTTTTTCAATATGAACCATTCACATTACTACATTACTACAGGCATAGTTGTGAGGCGATAAATGATGCATTCTGTTGACTTACGACACTGAATAAAGTACACATTCGTCATTTATTTCTTAGAGCTGATATTTTTGCATTGGACAAAAATAAATACATGGATTTTGAGATAAGTTAGTTTTGGAGATGACAAATTTAGACATTTTCTGTGCTTATTTGATGACTTACAATAAAAATATAAGGATAGGGACCTTAAATAGTTAACAGTCGATAGACAGTAAACCCTATTCAACCTAGGTGTCGTTATTGTTAGTCTCCATCATTAAGGTGTATCTGCAACTATGGAGAAAATGGTGTTTTCTCGCTGACTCAAGCCTGTCCCACTCACACTGAAGTCAGAAAACTCACCACCAAGATATTCTGGCCATGAATTATCCTATGTAGGACATCAAGTTCCAGTATCTAAATGCTGGTTTATGATGCAGTCTGACTAAGCCGAACCAAATACATCATAAAAATCCATTCAGTGTTAGTTTATGCACAGTAATAATTCTCTAACATTACAAACATGGTTGATTTTACAACCCACTCAATTCAGAGTTCGAGTTCAGCATGAATGAATTCTTTCTTTCCCCTTAAATAAATACAACTATGAGTAACCTAATTATTTTGACCTAAGGTTTGCTTTCGACTGAGTCGTAACATTTTACACCAAAAACCACTGTCAAAGCCCTAAACCCAGCGGCAAAATTGCAAACCTGGTTGAAGATGTAGTAATGAACTTTTAGCAATAATTTTCTGACTTAATTCCTCATACACATATTGCGCTCTGGAAAACAGGTCAGTATCACAGTATAGTAAAAAGACTTCATTCAGTGGTATGCAATTCACAGCTACACCAGTCGTCATTGGATGATCAGTTGCGTATATATATATATATATATATATATATATATATATATATATATATATATATATATATATATATATATATATATCAATTGTAAGGTTACTGTCGATTATTGCTCCCATCATCATCATTTAACACATGAAGTCTAAGTGTTACTTTGAAAGGGAAGTGAACTGTCGACCAATTTCGCACATGCAACATAGATATTTAACCACTTATTCAGCTCTAAATAACGTTCTTAAATCTGTGGAGTAGATTGTACACAGCTTACCTATTTGACTAAGAGAGTGGCTGGTTTTCCATAATGCTCTGTACCACTAACCGGATCAATTCATTTTGTTTTTCAAAATCATTACTTGTGAGTAAATTTATCCGAAACCGAGAACAAAGAATTATCAATATGAATGAATGTGATCAAAATTTAATGGTAACTTATCTGAAACATTTTTACAATATGCTGTCTTTCTGTCTATAGTTCAGTGTGTGAATTTTTACAAAGTAAAAAGGAATGCCACTTTAGTTACTGTTTTTTCAAGCATATACATGAAAGATAATAGAACATGTAGAAACTTGCTAACACAATAATAGCTCATTCATTGATTTACTCTTGCAATCAAATCATATACGGGATAAAATGTTAAGAATTCAGTATTTTCCTTCATAGTGTAGGTTTTAAACTTTTTATTGAGTAGCCTTGACTCCATAGTCTGTTAGTCGTCACCAAGCAATGGGTCAAAAAGTAGCTTAACTCAATGAGTATAGAACAGGCGCTTAGTATCGCTCACCTGCACACCACATAAGTAACTCATAGCCTGGTGTGAAAACCATGACTACATGAATGATAGACTAATTGTTCATAAACAGTAGTAGCGGGAATCCTCCTATAGTAGTGCTGCTTTGGGATTTTCTACATTAAAAATTTAAAAAAGATAGTTGAACACTGAGTAATCTGGAGGAAAATACGAAGACGTAGATGGTAAAGAATATCTTCACTATTTAAACCAGAGTACACTGTTAATTATTGCGCATCATCCATGTTAGCTGTCTTTTCTTTATAATGACTACTGTCATCTCAAAGAATACACGCGAACCTGCCAATAACAAACTCCAAATAACATTATAATTTTCGCATACAATGATGAGTATTTATTAGAAATTATTTTTCCTGATACATTGACTCATTCCATGAAGATTCTTCATCAGTGTAAATACCTCCATATTTTCTCATTTGGCTTACAGTGATTCAGTTACTAACTGAGTGCTGAAGTGTCATATCCTAAGTTTACTTTCATTTGGTTTGTCTTATAGACTTCTGGATCAGAACTTGACCTGATACAGTTGAATAAGTTGAGCATTGGATAAATGGATTATAAATGAAATATATTTGTAAAATCCTAATAAGGTAGAAAAAATAAATTTCTGGCGTTTCACGTCTTCGTGAAAATCGCTTCTTCAGAGAATAAAACCTGTACAAGTTATGGCGTGTAGAGATAATAATTTCAACAAATCATATCACGTTGCTCATACATGATAACAATAATAAGAGGATAATATGGATTATGTTACACTAATCTTACCCTTTATCAATGAACAGTAACATTGGACTTCATCATTGCTGCGTAACGATTGAAGTCGCCACACGTCACAGAAGCACATCGAAATGAAAGATAAATGAATAGGAAAACAAAATGGAATCAAAAATCATAGAAAGTCATAATAAAGAGAGAAAAGTGAAGGCAAATGAATAAAGGAATCTGACAGACCTATTAGGTTGCATCTACACCACTGTGATCGATTGTAACCTATATCACCCAGAGTCATTGTGTCGACCCCAATCTGGAAGTCCATGTTTCCCTGCACAGCCCAGATCACGTCTTACCGACGCCGTCTATCATCGTTTCCCAGCTTAAAAATACTTTTTGGGAAACGGTGTGTCGAGCTGGACAGCCATTAGCCATGCTTCGCATTTTTTTCACCAAAGTAAGCCGATAAAGTCTGCAAACCTACAAAACTGAATTACCTCTTTTACTTAGAATTCTGCATCTAATTTCTGCGTTTCTAAAGCTGCAGTTCCCCGACACACATCAAACCTTCAGATATCCTCCACCATTAAAGACCATATTTCGTTGCCATAATGTAGGACAGAGGGAGCTTCTGCGTGGTACACTTGACTTTTAGTGGGTAGTCGAACATCTCGTCAGCTCCAGAAGTTATGTAAGCTCGCAAAAGTTAGTCAAGCCTTTCGTATCCATGCCGAGATTTCGGCGGTCACTAACTCTTCAGAGCTGGTTGGACTTCTCAAGTAACTTCACCGGTCTTACTATAGTTAACACTATACATTTTGACAAGTGGTTCACAATTGTACCAGTTCATCTTTGAAACGAATTCTTAATATAATAGTTCTGGTTTTGTTGCTATTTTCCAAACATTTTATTTGACAAGTAGATTCATCATTTGCTACAAACTTTTGAACAATTAAATTTATGCCAAAATACTTCATAATTGCATAACATTTCATTTTGAGTTGTTTACCTCGGTATTTGCATGTCTCAAAGTTATTTAGTGTTAATTTGGTTTCTATTTGCCAGTCTTGTTCAAGTAAACCTGGCTAGCATGCATGAAAGCTTGTCAGACGAGTAATGCCTGAGATCTGCACTGTTGCATGAATAGTACATATAATAATTGTACATACCTTGAAATGTTTTTTGGTTTTTTTGTCACTAATTTGCATTTTGACGGTGTGTAGCGCAGTGAAAACAATAACATCAACAACAAGCGGAATGCAACGTGATACCTCTTAGTTCTTTTTTTTTACCCTAATCATTATTATTATTATTACTGTTGTTTCCGTGTACTTGAATATGAACTATCACGACAAAAATACACCGCACTTCAATCTTATTTAGTTCACTATTCATTGCCTGCTTCCAACAGATATTAATGAGTGTGATGATAATAGTCAATTAAATCACGAGCATCCCGGCGGCTACAACGAAAATGGAAACGTGAACTATAAATCGTCTTCCCGTTTCCATCATCACAGCTACCAAAAACAGCATAGTGATAACCTCTTAGTCAATGGTCAAATAGATAAAACAAATGGTACTGATGTCTATCGAATTCAAACTTTCCCTAGACATCCTTCGAGACGTGTTACCCTTTTGTACGATGAACAGCTGACAATTAATGAAGTCGATGTAAATGATCAAATTAAATTGCCATGCAGAAACGGTAAGTTTTTCTACTTAAATGTTTATGAGTAGTACATTTACTTTGTTGTTTTTTGGTGGACATGAAGAAAAAGCTGTTAAGAGTGAGTCCTGGAAATGCATTTTGGCATGCTCTGCAGCTTGTTAGGGTTCTTTAACCTTTTTGTATTGGAAAGTTACAGAGAGTTCAGCACATTCAATGTTAGTGCGTTTCGATTCACTTAATATGCTGAAATTTTGTTCATCACTTCCCAAATTCAGTCACTTTCAAAACAGACGTATGAATGATGTCTGAAACTGCAGTTGCTTGGTCTATTATTGAAAACTTGTCATTGAATTTTAAAGTGATATTATCTCCCTTCATTAAATTATTTTCAAACAGTAAATTATCAACCAGGAGTTGTCACTTTCAGATGTATAGTTGTGTGAAGATAGAGCAGGACATAACTCACTGAACTTTTCAATGAAAAAGTTAGGTAATATTTTAAAAACAGTAATGCATTCAACATAACTATAATTAAAAAGTGCCTAACTTATTCACTGGTCTAGAATATGAATGAAATAATTTTTCTCTAAGGTAGTAGGTTGAAGTGCAGTTATGAATAATCAGCCAACTCATAGAATGCATCAAACAAAGTGATTTTAAAGAACAGAACAGGCCAATTACCTCAAGGAAAGCAATAACAATAATAATAACCATTACATTTTTTCAGTTATTTCTGTAGTACACTCTTCATACATTTAGTTCTCTTTACGAATTTGAATAAAGCGATAAGAAAATCAGATTTCGGTGCCTTCTCTTCAGAAGATGAAATGCATAATCTATTAGATGTCGTCATGAGGTGAACTTGAAGTTTGTAAGGTTTGAATAAAACAGTTGATTATTGGAACGCTAGATACAGAATCAGGACGAAAGTTACGGAAACTGAGTGATAACCAGTCAGAAGATAGCCATGAACATTGATTAAAATAGCGAACTGGTAAAATTGATAATTACTTCTATGTGAAGTAAATGCTGACGAAGCTGCCTAGCCTGGATTTGAAGCGTCCAAGAACAAATCTCAAAGCTTGGAAAACATCAGACTATTACCATCCTAATCCTGGGCTACATACCTTTTGTACTATCTGCTCAGATAAAAATTGATTAAGAAGTAACGAGTTGTAGTCATTACTTAGAATAGAAAAGGTGGGTAAAGGTAAGGTTATAAGTTTTTTTAGTTTATTCAAGGACGTTTTGGGTTAATTACTGAGTCTCTCTGAATGTGAAGAACAAGCTCTATTCTCTTATTTGAGATAGCTTCTGAGAAGTGAAGCAATTAAACTAACAAGAAGACTGGTTATCATTTGACTATCTGGAATAGCCGTAATTCGGTAGACTAGTATTTGTACTGGGTGATGATTGAAGTTGAGATGAAAATCTGGACCGCGACCGGATTCGAACCAGCGACCACCGGGTTACCGGCCTGGTGCCCTACCAACTGATCTACGAGGTCCGACTGCTAACTAGAATTTTATTTCACTGGTATTTGTTTCGCCATTCAAAATAGATCAAATAATAATGAAATTTAATCAACAATTGAAAGCCTCACTCAGCAACAAATTTTCTGCGGTAAAACTATTCCCACTACTTCAAGTTTCGAACAGTGCAGACTGAAATTGGTAAGCACGCATCTCGTTTTGCCGCAAACAACGTTTAACAATCCACTTGTACTTACCAAAGTAGGTACAGTGATCGGACTCAGAGACGGGCGGTTATTTGTTTTTTCTAATATATTCTGTGCAACTCTGTAGCTAAAGGAGCAAACTGCATCAACAGCTCAAATGCTCTTCGTTTGCTTATCATGAGACGATCCTGACAGTAAACAGGCCTTCCAGATCAATGATAAACGGTTTAATTCTGCCAAATCATCTCATTCGATAAATAACGCCCATTAAGGCGAGCTTCACCTACAGACTCTGAGGATTATTTGAATGCTATCTTTTCAACATTACACTAATTACTTAAGATATCATGGTTTTCAGATTCATTTAACCCTACAGTATTGCGATAATTGTTTGGCTGGTCTAAAAATGCTATTTAAAGATACAGTGTTGCGAAAATCGTTAACATCACTTGCGACCTTTGCACTCCTCCGTATATCCGAGAAGAATACAAAGAATAGCTGTGTATGTTTTGTAAGGAATTAACCATCTGAATACAAGTACGTCTGAAACCACTTTGAGTCTCATCAGTGTAATATTTGCGTGTCAAATTGTAGATATGGACATAATATGGAGTATGTGAATATGGGTAATCACTTTGTGAAAATTAGACCAAATTTTGTCCATTGAATAATACCACCCAAACATTTGGGGTGATGAAACACTTGAGTTTATTGATTCTGAGACTTGAAACAGATGGGTTGTTAAATATCCGAATATTGGAGTCGAACACAGTTGGTTCTAAATGGAACTGAGTGCTCTTCAATTATCTGTTCCTCGTTTCCGTATACGCCAATTCGATCATAAAAGATAAAAGTTATTGATCTCATTGCAGAGACAGTTATCTCTCACTTCAGTGGTTTCTGAGCGTAGCATCGCGTACTAGGCTTGTAAATCATCAGAAACCAGGTACAACTGGACGGACTAGGTAGTGAACCACAGCTATTTTGTGAAGATGAATGATACCAGCTGGTTGATCAAGTGTCCGTATATGGAGCAGGTTAAATATTTTCGACCCGTCAGTTGAAATTTGTCCGCGCAGACCGATGAGCCACAACCCCAGACAGCTGAGTTGAAATTCAAGTCTGGTTTCATCTTATTCATATGTTACATGTATTTGAGTGCATATTTTAAGTGTTACTTTGGAACCACTAGGTAAACAGTTTTCCCTTAAAATTATTTACCCTGTTATTTGTACCATTAAAGCAAATTAACTGCTTTTTATCATGCCAGCTAATTAGGTTATATATTGCGCTCCTTAACATTAACTTAGTTTTGCAAACTAAAAGCCAGTCTTTGTTTCTAATTTCGACACATTTTTTTGTTGGTTTTAACATGGTAACCCAATTTAACATCAAACTTTGTTTCATATAAATCTGGATCACGTTCTCTTTAAATTTAGAGAGAGTCTATGAAGAACATGTAACTGAGAATAACTTAGGACAGTGTAACAGAGACGCAAATGCTTGTGAACATAAGAAACTGCTCCCGACTACCTTTACTGTCACTGAACCAGTTGAAGAAGTAACACCGATTGAAAATCATCCAATTCCAAGTCATGACTGCACACATAATGAAAGTGTTACCTGCTTTTGTGGTAATGAAGAAGAATCTATAGAATCAGATCAGAAATATAAGTTAGACATGGAAACTCAGTTGGATTCAAGTATTGATATAACTACGGAGACGTCACAAAAACCGTATGATATCTCAAATGAAAATGGTCACATAGTAGAAGAAAACGAAGCAAGCGAAGAAGAAACGAATTTCAGTGACTGTGACATCGTAAAAAGTGAGACCATTAGGTATAGTTGTGTTCTCTTTTGTTTTCGAAACAGTCTAGCCTTGTCGTAATGAGTATATTCTGATGAAAATCGAACTATTACGTGTATTTTTAATGCTGTCCTGAATCGAAACTTCATCTACTGGCAGCTTACACCAGCTGATACTCAATCTGTGAACACCGCGATGCAAACAGACCAGTTGCTGGAAAGTAGTCTTTATGTCATGTTCAAGTTAATGACCTACTAACTGACGAAACCAACTCAGACCCTCGCATACAGACGCATCGGCTTAAGTTGCCACACTTCACAGTAGTATACAAAGAACATGTGGATAGAAAAAGAGTGAAATCGAAGAAGAAAAAGTTTTGTGAGAAAATAAACAATTTGAAGACAAGGTTTAGTGCAAGTATTCAAGCTTTAGAAGACTTCAAGGAGTGAATATATCTGCACCATTGTGACCGTAGTTGCAATGTAGCCACTAAACCAAACTACCCAGTGATGCAGTACACTTCATTTTGGTGTGAGGTGTTATGAATATGTTGAAAGGAAACTCTGCTTTTCAGATGGTTCATACTTGTTAATACTTCTCAGCAAGCAGTATCTACAACTTTGACGAAACTCATGTCCCCTTAGGGGTTTGTGTTTTAGCTTTTAGTCTTTGCAGATAGGAAATTTACAACTGAGTTATTCTTTTTTAAGGCAGACTGATAACTATCTAGTAATGTATTATCACAAGCGTAATTTCGTGTATCGATAATCATAGTCCAATCAAAATGATATACTGAAATCTCACAAAGTAGTCTGTTAGTTAGATTTCCATTCGCATACGGAAAATAATTTAACATAATGGAAGTACGTCTAAGGTGTATTATTATTATTATTTATTAGAACGCAAACGTGGTACAGCAAGGGCACCGAGAAATACGCCACACAAAATAATGTAACATTGTTTTGAAGACGAGGGGAAGTAAATAAAACGAAAAACACGTAGGAATAGGATGTTTAGAAGGGCAGTCTAGTAAGATGTATTCAAAACAAAACATTCATCACTTTTCAGCAGCAGAAGATAGAAGGAATCCATAATGTGACCACCACTGGTTTCGATTCTGAGCTATATCTGATAAAGTCTCAAGTCAGTGAGTTGCGTAATCTCTCGGAGCCCACTCATGGAGCCGTGGTGTACCAACAGATGCTAGCCCAACACAACTATCCTTCGTCCAACGGCATCACGTCATACATTGACCACCCCTGTACTTCTTTCATCCAGTCCCGGGGTTAGCAAACAATGAGCGGTATGGAGGCCGTTAGAACGACATGCGTAACACATGTCCAGGCCACCGAAATCGGTGTCGCCAGATGGCTTCATTCATTGAATGACGATTTCCATCATGCCCAAACACACGTTCTCGTACCTTAGAATTACTTACATCGTGTTGCCAGCGGATATGAGCAATCCCATAGAGAAAATGATGCTCGTCGCACATCCTCAATGGGAGAGGTCAGGTTTCACAGGCTTAGAGCAGAACTGCTTGCACTCAAGCGTTGTGAATTCAACCTTTAACGGTCAGACTAACGTCTCGATGGCGCCAAAGCTGACCCAGATTGACATATGCCACTCTGGCTTTCGATACGCAGCTAGAAATTTTATCACATACCGCCACCAGCACTCGTAAAACCATCCAGATACACGAACGTTCTGACTACTTCCAACAGCTCACAACCAAGGGTGAGCGAAGGCAGAGTCTGCTGCCAATCCTGAAAAAGTTCTTTGCACTTAGATGGTACAAAGCACATACCATACCTACTGGCACTAATAACCAATTGATTAAGCGCGATTTGAGCAGCTTGTGTGTTATCGCATAGTAAGATTATATCGCCCGCATATTCAAGGTCGAACATATGATCAATGCATCCACGACGTGAAAGAAACCCGGTTTGCTCCTCGGAAATCATTTCCTCACGTGTTTTGCAAAGTCTGCGAAGTATGGTAGCAGCCAATATTTTGGACGCGACTGGTAACATACTAATACCCCAATGATTGTCAACTACATTACGTAGCCCCTTTTTAAAGATGGGCACAATGATGGCTCCATTCCAGGGTGATGGGACAATCTCTATCTCCCATACCTTTCTAAACAATCGAATCAGTTGGCTGACTAGAATCGTTCTTCCACCCCTAAACAGAGTTGAGGGTAAGTTGTCTGTGCCGAGTGCCCTGCGGCGTTTTAGAACTCGGAGTTCGTTATATACCTCCGCTTCGTTAGGTGAGTAGGTGTTTATTGATCACATAGGACGTTACACTAAAAGTGAAAATGCTGGGGTCGCCGGCCAGCTTAACTACTTTTCGCAGTGCTCCGCCCAGTGTTCCAGGTGTCTTTGGAGATTGTTTATTGGCGCACCATCTGTCTGCCAAGCCGTCTCACTGACACCAGGCTTTTTGCTGCTACTGAGTCGGATGAGCTGAAACAGCTTCCGACTATTACCAGATACAGCTGCTGCTTCCATCTCACTTGCCCGTTTTGACCACCAAGCCTCACGCTTCTTGCGTAAGCGTTGTGTAGCAAATTATTATACTCACTACCAACCGTAATCATCTGATGGGCGCCAAGAAGTTGCAGGGAGCTCACAGAGACCTAGTGTTTATTAATGGGAGCCGCAAGTGACTTTACTCGCCATTTTCATGACGTCTTGCAGGTTCAACCAACGCTCGTCTACACTTTCTGAAGGATTGGTAGCTATCCTTAAATCTAACTTGGATTATTACTGAACTGTAGTGTTAGGTGCAACTTACATGCTTGCACTGATTTGTTTAGGACGACGATTTGGATGACCATCAAAACGCAAGATGCATTTAGCATACACTAAAGCATGGTCCGAGTCCAAACTAGTATTTCCACATGGAGTGGAGTCCTGTATGCACCCACGCCATCGGTAGCTGATTGCCATATGATTTATTTGAGTCCAGGCTTGAATATCAGAGGAGGGAAGCCAAGTAGCACAACAGCAATGACCGTGTCGGAAGTTGGTACTTCATCAAATCAGGTTGTGATCTGCGCAAAGCTGAAGAACACGATCCCCATTATTCGACCTGGAGCCAACTACTCCTCATTGGCCACCTACACAACTCTCCTCTGAACCTGATCTGTGCATTCGAGTCCCCAGCTAGCACTGCGATACCTGTCGACCGCACTTTGTTGAGTAGGGTTCTCAGTTGATGATAGAATTCATCATCGGTTGCATTTGAGCTGCAGTCCATCGAAACATAGAGAGAGATGACAAAGAGATATCGTTTCTCTTACAGGTTGCTTCTTACTCGAGATGAACTTTCTAGCCTAACAGCACACAGGTGGCTGTTGATGGAGATCCATTCGATTAGTGCAGCTTCGGTTCGAGAGAGGCCGGTTGCCTATGTTACAGGGTCCCCGGGTAAGCGCATATGACAGATAGGGGACTTATTCGAAGCGCATAACTAGGATCTTGTATGGGAGTCTCTAAGATGCAGCATATATCAATAACGAGACTTTCCAGAGTTTTGGCCAAACCTGCTTGTTGTCCGATCCGCTTCAGTGTGCAAACGTTGACGGTGGCGAGCTAAAACGGTACGCGTGGCTTCAGCAGAGCTAAGTCAAATGCTGCAGTGGATAACAGCTTTATGAGGGAGACTGTTTAGCAATTCAAAACGGTGCAGACAGACTACCAGTCTAATCAATGAAGAGCAGCTGAGGGAAATGAAGATAACGAAAAAAGCGATGATGGCAATAATAAAAAAACTTAGTTCATATATAAAAACAACAAAAACAATATAATAGCAATAAATTGAACAATCGGTTATAGAGTTTGTACCATGGAGGGCCTGAGTATTCTCAAGAAAGTTGGTTCATTTCTCGGAAACCTTCATTTTGTACTCTAGATTCATATTTTGTATAAGGACTGGGATACTGCCTAGACGCCCAGACCGAAGCAGCTGGTGGTTTAAGGGGACCACCTGCCAGGGCTTTGACTTAAAGTCTAATCCACAAGTCAGTGAAGTAACATCAAGAGCTGCGTCCCCATGGTTGTCGGTGACCAAAGTAGGTTCATACGCTATTCGTTAGATCCGGAACCCGTGCGACCATTGGTTTGGAATCAGGGTTTTCCAACTTCCCTAGATGAACCCCCGGTATCCACTAATTCAGTCATAAGCACCAGACATTCTCTTACGCCCTTTTTCTTCAATAGAAACACCCCAGCTACGTGAAGGCAGTGAATATGACTTCTCTGGCAGAGGCTGTGAACGTATACCAGAGAATTTGGGCTCGTAAGTATAAAACATGATGAACAGCGCTGCCAGTTATAAGTTTGAGACTAAGAGTATATTATCTTCACTCTACTAGCTTATATCTTAAAGCCAAATCGCCTGAGATGTTGTACCAGTGACTTCTATCGCAGAGGTTTTATTTGACAATTCAAGGTGAACACCGTTTTATGGAAAACTACCTATTCGTTTCATTACTGTCATAAAAAGAAATTTTTAATACTCCTTCAGATTAACATAGGTGGACCATGTTTCATAGAACGATACAAAATGACATTCCGTGGTGTGCTCTTTCAATTATGCAAAACAGCTTATTTAGCCTTCTCTTTTAGTAAGTATTCCTAAATCGCTAACCGCTAACTGCTGGCATATAATTTCACGTTTAGCCAGCAAACAAAGTGGCGTACTATTAAAAGCAGAGTCTTTTGACTACTTGCAAACGCATCACAAATTGCCATTTCACATAAACGCTAATTCCTCTCAGTGTCCTGTCACCTTGTTTTCTCGGAATAACTTTCAACAGTAGTTTTTTATTCAATGTTTTTCATTTCCTTTGGATATTCACTTCTGACAGCTGTAGAGGGTTCGTTTTTCTCGACAAGTATGCAAAGCTACTTACAATTTGTAACTTTTATGCATCACATATTAAACCAAAGTAGTGTGCCTATTGTAAAGAATGAAGATACAGAACTCCTTCCTTTTAGATTTTCCAATATTGTGAACCTCGAAAAGTTCAGCATCAAGACGGTACAACTAACCAGCTTCATAAGTATTTCCTAGTAGGTCAGTAACTGACGCGCACCCCTCATCGAATATTTTTCCTCAACTACTTATTTTCATCACTTTTTTCCACTTTTTTTTTACAACGAGACTAACCGGTTGTAACGAAACCGATTTCGTTATCATTTCAACCATGAGGGCTTTTCCATGAATTTTGAGCGAACAATACTAATCTTTGCGTTCCAAAGGTGTTTGTCTTGGCGTGGGTAGATATAATGAATTACTTTGCGTTCAGGTGTTTTTGAAAATCCTTTTCTCTTCTCTTTTATGTTTGACTCTTTTCCAAACCCCTGCAATATTCATATTCAAACTTCATTTATTCACTAACTTTATCCTTCAGTATTGCATGACCTTATTGTCCTTACTGACCTACTTTGTCTACCTAAACGCCTTTTTACATTATTATTCCGTTCCCAGTACTTATCATCATTTGTACTGCAGCTATTTTTATAATTCTTAAGTGCATCTTTGTTATCATCGACTGCCAAATCAACTTGATTGGTTTACATTTTACGTAGTCGTATAAAGCCTATGTATATCAAAGTAGAGCATGAGGAGATCTAATTGAAAGCAATATTGTCTGCTTGCATATCGTACTAAGTTTTCTCAAAACGACTTACATACTGCTAGTTTTAATTACAGCGGGAAACTCTGTCATTAATTAATCTGGTAATTTTATCTTACATTTTTTTGTTTGCTTTTCTTTTTAATATAGTCATCCCAAAATGACTTGAGACCAATAGTGGTAATAATGATGGCGAAGATGATGATCTCTTGTAGCTGTAATCATTCTACAGAAAGAAGTATAAGTTATTCGATATTATGTTGTTGCTGCTGATATTGCATGCTTTCAAAAGGCGCATATGTTGCACATAATATCTTCATAACTTGGTGTCTGCATGTTGATAAGACTGCATATTGTCACTTTTCCTTCGTGGTCAGAAATTTATCATAATGACTGAATTATATTTGTTTTTGTTTCGAATAGAGGGAGCTATGCATTAAACTTATCTGTTAATAAAACCAAATTTACTTGTCGGTGAAGTTAAGGTTAGAAAGGTTAACTTCCTTTAGATTACATAATACAAGGTTGTTAATGTATTTCTTTATTTTTTCTATGACGTTTAATTCTAGTTGAACCTGTGGATGATCTTAAAGGCAAAGTGATCATTGTTCCCGAAGGCCCAATTGCTGGATCATTGAAGAATAAAATTGAAGCATTAAGTCGAGCCTCTCAAAAACAATCTGAACCAGTTTCTTCCCCTACTCCTGCTCCACCGGTTTCATCAACAATTCAAGCCTTAAAAGAAAAGCATTCATCTTTTGAAAAGGTCAGTTCTTTTCTACCTATCATGTATATGTATCCACCTATACAACTGGTCACTCTTACAGCTCATGGTAGATACATATGGTGACTTTTACTTCACGTGATTATGTTGACCATGATAATCTGGGATGAAATAACACCTACTTTAGGATTGAAAGATTGTAATTACTGATACGAGTAGAGGATTGAAGGTAAAATGAAAACCTGGTTTGTGATCGGATAAAATAGCCTCGTTGATTGAAATGAATCTAACAAATAAACACCAGCTGGGTTTCTTGGCTCAGTTGGTTATTTGTTATTTGTTACTGCTTCGGATTCTGCTGCAACCAGGGTTTTGATTTCCCCTTCAATAATCACCCTATAACAATAAAAAAGTTGATTCAATCTTAAAAGAAAGTTTAATCACAATTCGATCAACTCAATAGAAACACTTATCGAAACTCAAAATGTTTGCTTAGATTAACGGTGTAATGTCTGCCTACTTTATTCTTTACACAGATAACTTGAGAAATCATTGCTGTTTTATGGTTTATTGGTCTGGTGTTATGTAGTTAAAGAAAGTCGCCAAAACCTAGATTTACTGCTTGTTTGCAACGTGTATTTGAAATTTCGGGAAGACTAGTGATTGTAAAGATGGATAGTGGCTAGGAGTGGAATCCAGGATGCGCACTTCGTCCTATTTGGGACTCGTCAGCTGGATGTACCTGCCTCCAGTGAGTGATGTTGCTCCCACCGGGGTTTCGGACTCATGAGCGATCGCTTCAAACGTGAGAGCGTTATCCACTACACCACCGAGCCACAACAGCCACTTCTTGTGCGACGGGTATAGTTTTAGTATAATTGCTTGTAGTATCGAGGCATCCTCACAGGAGCCCATATACCAATAGAGACGGATCAATCGGGTCTAATCAACGACGGTATAATACTAAAACTAGTGATTCCCTAGAAATCCGAACGCACGCTATTTAATCTGGCAATTACAGATGCTACTAGTGGCTTATTCAAGCTGTTATTGGTCACTTGTACAACTAGACAGGTAACATTATTGATTTTCTCAGAGTAACCAATGTCACGCTGTTCTTCATCGAAACTTATATTACTGATTTCTATAAGGAATTCGCTCAGTAAAATTTAGTAAATCATTAAGAACAATTAAACATGACAATCGCTTACTCTTCAGCAACTAGTCACTTATAAGCCTGATGTTCGATTTCCAGTCGAAAAGCTGGCTTTATGTCATGTACTTCTTCATACCCGTGTTGTACTAGCTTCGTGTTTTAACTGAGTTACCAGTCAGATGTTCAACACTTTTCTGTAAATGATGTCAAGTTACTCTAGTCTTAATGTAACAAAATGTATCCATAATAATGAATATAATCTCCGGTCTACTGATCTTTTCAAAATATATCCAGGATATTTGCACTCTATTAAATAGGTAGGTAGACTCATATATTTGTAGTGAGATTTATTTTTATCCTTGATTAGCTGTTAAATGAGTGACTGAAATGGTCGCCCTAGCAACCATTTAAATGGCTGAATAGATCTTTATTTTGGCTGTTTCAGCATTTGTCAAGGTGATCATTAGAGTTATTACTGTTAATTGCCAGCCTTCTTACGTATATTAACAAGTCAGTAATTAGTCATTCAGTGTGGACTTTGGAAACAGCAATATCCTAAGAGTAGTCACTCGGTGAACTCATGCTCTAAGTACACGTAACCCAGTCACATCACACTATAACCATTTTGTATGCTAAACAATAATTAAACTATCATATCCCAACAATTTTATTCACAAAGATCAGGTAATATATTCAAATAACCATCGAATAAACAAGTTCGGAAAACTAATTGTCATGAAAAACAATTAGATATTTTTAGGAAAAGAACAATAACATTTTTGAGTACACTTTTCACTGTAGTTGCTGCTTGTCAGCTGGAGAAACGTCATTTAAGGTTTCGGAGTATTCACTGATGCATAGATTAACAGTCATATTTTCAAGATGTATTTTATTTATTAAGCCTCCAGATAATGAAGACATTTTTGTTGAACACGTAAAATATAGTTACTTTGGCATACTGTAACAACGAATAACTAAAGTTATGACATACTATAAGCAGAACATTGATAGATTCACCTTCTGTGTACTTGCACGTCGCTTTAACCTCACTCTGTTTTCACAAAAAAACTTAAGGAGAACGCCCCATTTCAGTCATATTATTTTGAAACCCGTTGGGTAGGAATTCACAGTGATATCGTTAGGAGGATGCATTTGCGTAATACTTCATAATTAATTGTCTCAAAATTGAAACCATACTGTCTAATGATTCCATTAAAGTAATTTGATTTCCGATCACCCTTTTTACCGACTTAAGTGTGATAGGCATAGAACCTCGCACAAAAGTGCATCAGCTCAAGTTAACAGAGTTCGCAATAGGGTGCGAAGAAGAAATGAATAGAATGAGGATGAAACTGAATTAGACAAAAATTTATAAGGGAGGTGACTAATCAGTGAGTGTTAGAGAAAACGCTTCAGATTTTGCTGATAAATAGTAAATCCATGTATGCCATAGTGGTTGACTTCAAGCTCTATCAACAAGAGTCTTCAACTAATGATATCTGCTCGAAGATCAAATCAGGCAACTTGTAATCACCCATAAAGCTCAGACCATGAGTTGGAAATCCTATGCACTGGTGCCACATCTTGATCTAGTTGTCCTCATCTTTTTCTAACTCATTCCTGTTTTGTCTAAAATCGTTCATCGAGACAGATGATGGCTCGGTAGAGGCTCACAACCATATCGACTAATTCGCCTGCCTTGTCTAGTACTCGTCATCTAGCCTCGACACTGCTCACGTGAAAAATGTAAAGAACCATTCTATCTCGGAAATAATGTTGTTTTTTTTCAATCCCAAATACCTATGGACTAATTTCATTGGAGATGTAGAACAAAAGATTTCACCAAAAATATGTGAAATTACAGATGGATGACTGTTTACTCTGGTTCGGTCATTACGACTGGTCATAAGTCATCTTCGCTGGAATGATATTTCTGAATGTAGATTTTTGCATCTTACAGTAGAACTATTTTTTCAGTCATCCCAGAATCCATAAGTATTCCAGTGAAGGTATTATTCAATGAGTTCCTAAAATCTTCGCATTTCTTTGTTTCAGATGCAAATAACTGAAGGCTATCACCAGACATGCGTTCCTCTAAGTTTCAGTAATTTCATCTTGTTTTTTTCAGAAACTTTACCACTGGTCAGATTATACATATAATTACATTGGTTTTATCTATGTGAACCAATAGTGTCATTGATTCATCACTTTTTGAGCCTCCAACTAAAGCCAGAGGCAATTCGCTCTCAAAACCTCTCTACACTTTGTAATTTTGGAAGGGGAGAGAATATTCTAAAGTTTTAATTAAAACATACAGTCAACCATTGTTAAGTATCTATATCCACGTTATCTAAGTGTGCTGTGGCAACATAGATTGATTCACATAAATACTGCTCATCTCAAGAATCCCTCAGAGTGCAAACTATGTATTTTGAAACGAGTGTACATTAAAGCTTAAATAAGATAATTCAGTAAATCATATCTGTAAAAGTGGGAAGTTTCGCTTCCAGTTATATTTTTTAATATATACTGTTTTTATTTTGTTGTCGTTAATCTAAACGAAATATCATCTTATTTCATGCAGGTAGAAGAATCTCCGAAGCCTCCACCACCACGTGAACGAACGGGTAAAATTCTGTCGGTTAAGGATCGTTTTGAATCAGGTATAGCATCAAAGCCACCAAGCGCTCCTGGCCTTTCGGTACCTGCTAAGAAGGTGAATAACCACTTTATTTTTCAGTACCAGTATCACTATTTTTTCTGCAACAACAACGTCCTTTAAAAAGCTCAGTCATTAAGTCACTTTATCCGATATATATATATATATATATATATATATATATATATATATATATATGCATATGTATGCATCAAATTCGGGGGTGGGCTGAGATGTGAAACTCAACTGCTAACTAGCTTTTGATCTTTTTGTCGGTAGAGGCCTTGGTCAATAACTTCCAGGCCAGTGGTTCAAATTCTACTGTCCACTTAGATTCATCTTTCAAATTCAAACACAATCAATAAAAATATTTTTCGAAAGTATGAGGTCTACAACCTTTTCATCCGTTTTCAAGAATTTGAAAATTACTCACTTAGACCTCATCTTATGAAAAACCATGAGTACAGTAGTCACCTGGTTACAATACCGCTTTTCACTGTGAGTTGTAGTGGCCACTTTTACAGGAAAAAAATTGCTGTCAACTGGTTGGAAACGATCTAAACGTAGTCCTTCAACTAGATTTCACATGTGTTGGTACTAGTCATTAAGGCCTACATGCAACCTGAAGGAAACTGATGACTTCAGAAATCAGATACCTCATCATCCTATGGTGCATAGGATGTTGCACATAGGTTACCACTAAGGCGTTAGTTACTCATTGGTATAGATCC
>OX104134.1:68262907-68296478 GCA_944470555.2 Heterobilharzia americana
CTATATTTTGTTTTAGTGTGTGTCAATTGATTCTTGGTTAGTTCTAAGATGTATACAAGTTAACAATCTCTATGACTTAATATACTGTTTCAGTGTAAACATGAGAAGAAAAAAACAAGAAAATTGTGTAGCTTCTGACTTCTTAAAACCATTATTACCTGTTGTGTAGTCAGTTTGTAAATAATTTACGAGCTATATAGTACCAAAATATTTTTTACGACTGATTATTTTTGCAAATGTCAAATTGTGATATCAACAAGGATTCCATTGAAAACCAAGGCCAAAACGTTTGATGTCTGACGCAAAAAATGTCATGATTAAGTGGCTTATAACGAAAACTCTGTTCACCTGTATAACATAAATTCTTTTGAGTACTTTACTGATGAGTTTGCTCTGAAACAAGATTTAACGGCTATGCAGTTTTTAGATCACTCTAATCCGGATAGTGAAATTCATGAAACACCGTGAACTTTTTTCAGCTATTCACAGTGTTCAGTAGTATATTTAACTATTGTTTCGACTGAAAATAAGTCAATGAAGGTTACTTATTTCAGTTAAAGCTTAAATCTTCTCTATTGCATACAGTTATAGAAAGAAACAATCAATTAAAATATTGAGATTTATCACTTTGTCTTGCCGTTTTCACTTGGACTGTTTATTATTCCATGGTAGTGAATGTACACAAAAAGAAGAAGACAAAACATTATTATTATTTTTCCTTTGGGTTCCTAGTGGAACATAAAGCTTCAGTAGCACGCCTCCGTTGCACTCTCTTCTCTGCAGACAAAACATATTTACGCCTAAAAGAACAGATGAATTTATTTTACCCAGTGAAATTCCGCATTTTGTCTTGAGGAACAAACTTTCCAATAAGATTAGTTAACAGTGAATAAACTAAACGTATTTGTTCTGGTCATATTTCATCATAACACTAAGGTTATATCACAGCGCATTGTTGTAAAATTCAGGAATAGAAGTTTGTCCAGTGAATGAGTTATCATATTATTAAGCATATCTTCCAATGGAAAACATGCATATAGATTTAATGAACAATTTTTGAAAGGTCTCTTAAATGAGTATCAGTTTCGTTTGTTTAAGTCGGATGTAAGAAAACTAAGAATAAGTGGTGATTATTGGCTAACGCTTCCTATTATCTCAGGACAGCAGTACAGTTACAGTAACTTGATTGATAGTGACTGTCAGTGTAATCAAGCACTTGCGTTTTGTCCTGTTTGAGACTCATCAGATGAATGCACCTGCATCCAAGTGAGTGATAGTGTTCCTACTGAGACTCGAACCCAGGAAAAATCGGTTTAAATGTTACACCTTGTGCAATGAGTGTTGCATGCTGCCCATGGTTACTTATACCCTATTATTGATTGAAGATGTATTATACAAAACTAAAGTGAACCGAAATACTTTTCACATTTAAACTCAAGAGATATCCATGTAAAAAGTCCTATGAAGGGAACCTTTCTTGAGTTTAACCACAATTAATACTGCACTAAAGATGTTGAGATGAAAATTTTTACCTTGAGGACTAAAGTTTGCATCTGAAATGTTACAAGAGATAGATACATACACTATAGATGGATAAAGGAATGTAAAACTCTTACCATGATAAAGTGATTTTGACTTCGACATTCTCACCTACAAATACTTCCCCTCACAGTAAGTAGACTTTTACTCTGTAAGTATAACATAGATTCATTTGTTTTTCACCAAACTATAAGTCTTTCTAATTACAGATGCTTTTCAAGTAGGTCTGGTTGCATTGTTATACCCTCATTGGATGATAAATTATCTGTTTTTTGAAGTGCTTATCTGAAAGTGAACAAGTGTACTGTTGGCTCAACAGGCAGGTAATGGTTATTATTTGAGCAGTGAAATACTTATAAAAGTACCTTTCCGGTACATGATTTTATGTTTTGAATAAATACTAAACTTTAAAATTTATTAACAGTCTGAAAAAGCTATTTTTATCTGCTGTAACGGTTCATAGAATGGCTTCAAAATTAAGCGACTTTGCAAAAATGTTGTTAGTGAATATAGGCAACTTCATCAGAACTATGTGACAAACATGAGCCCACTCCTGAAATCTTCCAGTTCAATGAAGAGATGGAGCAGCTTAAATGTAGACAGGAGAAGAAAATAGGTGATGACCGTGTTCATTCTGTTCGATGAAGGCTTGAGTGATAGGATAAGCAGTGGTGAAAGGGAATCGTAGGTAGAGTTGTCCAGGCTTATGGAAGAAACTGGGATGAAGCATTTGACAGGGTATAAAAGTGTGTATGTATGTGGTTGATTCACGGGAGAGGTGACCAGCAGGCTCAGGGGAATATTAAACAGACTAAACGAACTTTCTATTGGCGTATTGGAATCAGATATGATCCCCTAAGACTATTTTTAGTTCCTGACTTAACATATATTTAAAAAAGGAGAGAGATCCTTAAATGAAAACCACAGAGGAATTAGTCTGACAAACATAGTATCTAAGATTCTCGGCTTTATAGCCATCCAAAATCTAACTATAGCCGGAAATTGCAAATATAAGAAGGTCGGGTGACTTTCTGACCTGACCATGAGCATATCAACCAGATCTTTAGCTCACACCAGATTTGGAACACAGTCATATTTATCAGTGATTGACAGTAGCTATATTTGTTGACTTGAAGATGATATATGAGTCTATCGATATGGATTTGGTGTAATAATGCTATCTAGATTATTTGTCAGACGTCTACGAACAAACATGGAAACTCAGGAAACACCAGGTGGTTATCATAATGTAGTATCCAAGTTATACTCGTCAGTTACCCATTACTGTTTGCCAACCATAGGATTAGTTAAAGAATGTCGGGCAGTGGTCAGTGCATGAAGTAGTGCCATAAGATGACAGCTTGTTTTGTTACGTTATCACCTGTGAGTAAATCGCAACTATTTTTTCAGGATTTGACAGATTTCACAATTCACTGACTCAAGACGTCACCAGACACTACTCAGAATGGAAACTGGTAGTGATCATACCAGAGCTTTCTTTATTCCTTTCTTATCGAAAATTATTGGATACTTCTGTAAATGTGTCCTAAGAGACTGCTTCTCTGATTATTCCACTTTTTATTCTCTTACAACCTACCTTTTATTTCTTATCAATATTACTGTTTTATTATGGTGGGAACCTGGTTTTTGTGCTTGCTGACGAAAGGGGAATGAAGCTGGTCTTCCTAACAACTGCCTCCAACCACTTAATGTCAGTCAAAAGTTGAGTTATTTAGCTGGGTGATTGCAAGCTTTCTATCAACACTTGAGGCCAAACAGCATGACACTGTTTGCTTGCCAGTGATCATTCAGTGTAAGTTAATACTTTAAATAAATAGACAAGCACTGTATACTTCAGTTTTCCATTGTTGTCGTTCCATTTCTATGCCAATATAAGTTAAGAAAAATGATATTTACACAGTTTTAGCTACTACATATAATTATGGTGTAGTTTTTAGGCATGAATGGTGAAAATACCTACATTTATTGCATTCTTATTCAAAATCAACTAAAATTTGTTTACAGTCAAAATATTAAAATATCTGTCACCATACACTTCAGAAGTGTTTCAAGAATTGTTTGTCTAACTCTCCGTGTATGATTAAGCCTATAGGTCAATATACTTCAGTGATAACATTGCAGCTAATGTGCTTTTAAAATTTGTTATGATAGTAGTTATTGTTGTAATTGATGTATATATTTAACGTTAACTACGTCGCCTCCATGTGGTATCACATATGAATTTGAGATTTTGCATACAGAGTAATGTGTATTTTCTTAAAGAATTTAGTAAGTTTATCAATTACTACAACATGAACACATCATTTCCTTATTTTCCCATCATGATTACACCTTCTTTATGAGGAGAATCAGGTTTCCAAAGTGAGTGTAGATGATTCTATATAGGGTAGAATGGGGCAGAACAGCCTTATTTGGTATTTCACAAATTCTTCCGATAATACAGATTACTTAATGACTACAAGTAGTATTAACTGTCACAAAAGAAAGACTTGGAAGGACAAATTCGTATTCGGCGGTATCAGTCGAAAAGTTGTAGAATCTCCGTTTAAATATAACTAGTGTCCATTTACAATAATACAGAATTTTAGCATGATTTGCGGAGTTATAATTCTTAAGCAGCTCAGGGTACGAAAATTACCCACTAATGAAAGTTAAAAAGTGTCTAAACAGCTGATCGTGTGAATTAATAAATATGCCTAAAATAAGTATGACCTGGAGTAAAGAAATGAAGGTTGTGTAATCTAACAAATCAACAGATACCGGTGAGGAGAGAAATGCAAAATCAGTATTCTAGATAAAAGCTTAAGTAACAACTTAGTTAAGGAGACAAAACGGAAGTATAAGAAATGAAGATTAGAGGTGGAATAAAAACTGGCATAATGGTAGGATTCGACTAGCCGCCTGCAGATGGATTAACTGCTCACAGACGTTGTCCTGCATTTTCCTGAAGAGTCTGACTTGCTCGGTGAAATACAGCAGACGAATCTCCTGGAATAATAGTTTTGTCCAACAGAATAGCATAGATCCATTTATTTCAAGGCTTCTCACCAACTACTTATAATTTAAAGTGATTTTAATATCAGAATATACAAACAACCATTTATTGGCACTTCTTATTCCCATCGGTCTGGTGTTTGAAGTGATTGGTACTCGATTGGAGTCGTATTGTGAATACAACCTACTGAGATGCACGTGCATCCAGCTGATTAGTCTCATTTAGTCAAACGTACTTGTTGGGTCCTACTGCCAACCGGTATGAAGCAAACTGAAGCACAATAAATCTTCAGGTAATATTGTGAAATCCACATAGGAGCCAATTAGACAACAGAGGTCAATCAATTCAAGCCGTTAAAACAACGGGCGACTACGAGTGTTAATAGACAGCCTTACTGTTCATTCTGTAGCTGTGTCCATTCAGTTCTTGTTACTTCAATTACTTAGCACTAATGCCAACTTTACATCATGCTGGTATTTTTCTATCCAAACTGTTACACTCGCTCTATATAGGATTCCACGTTGAAATTCACAAAACCCTTAGTTAGAGACTGTAGGTGATACGTTTGAGAAACGGTAGTCCTTTAGAAGATGTATCTATTCTTCTTTTCATTCTAATCGCTAAAACATGTTTCGAGATTAGCTTCGTCCCCTCTCCTTCTCTTCGACCTATGACTTTCTAAAGTTTTTGATTATGCCATTTCTATTCTTTTGTCTTTCTCATTTTTGCCTTGTGTTTTAATGTGAGGGATGGTAACTTTAACTTTTAGACAATAAGGTCAAGTTTGATAGTGATAATGCTCAAGTGAAATGTTTTACTGAAACAGAATATTGACCATTCACCTTATATTTCAGATACTTCTAAACAGTTTCATTAACACTTTGCCTTAAAATTTACTAATGATAGTGGTGTTATCAATGTTTGGCACACTATCATGAGTATGCATTTTGTACGAAACACTAAACATTGCTGTAGTTTGTTAGTTGTGATGATTCCCGATCATAGACTTATATTGTACTCATTTATAAGATTATCTTTTAGATGAAATTGCCTGGCTAAACTTCATCGTGACAAGATTATCCTCTTAAGTCCTGTGTCACAAACCCATGCATGGCAATAAGTGGAATGCAAGAGACTGGGTATATCAAAGGAATGAAAAGTATGACTTTGCTATACCCTGAAGTAAATCTACCTGCAGAACCAAGACCAATAGTCATGAAGAAATTCACTGTGAAGAAATACAACAACTTTCCCTATCGTCAGCAGCTTTACCCCATAGCAGGATACAGACAGCCGTTGTGTTTGCGTCTTGTTTAGGAATAGATAACTTGAGCAGTGGCAGCATACGCTGACTAACGACTTTAATGTTACCTGTCGTACTTTCTAGGTTATATCACTCTTAGCCTTACTCTAACTGAATACTGCATCAGTTAGTGTCATTCATCAGGGTAGAAATATTTCTACGTTCATATTATCTCAGAATTATTCACTTGGTAGTTTTGATAAGCAAACAGTAATTCGAAGATATTCATAGCTTAATACTTACAAACACCTCACGTCTTACACTTCTACATCTTCCAAATGTCCTTTGGTGGGTATTAGAATATCTTAGCTATCAAACAATTTGGAAAACAAACGAACAAGCAAACAAGTATTCAGGTTCTATAGGAAACTAGTCTATTACGGATGATAAAAACTTTAAAATGATAAGTGAATTAGAGTATGATCTACCGTCAGTGGGACATACAATTATTATGGTGGTCATCTTCAATAACATCTAACCGCACCACTATTTATGGGCATCTCAGCTGCTTTTTTCAGATACCTAAATCTAAAGGGTATTTTTCACATTCGTTAACAAATTCAGAATTAAAGGCCTCAGTGGTTTTGAAGCTGTAGCCCTTGGTTTAGGGAGATGACTAACAACCATTAGATTGGCAAGTTTGAGCCCCGCTCCAACTACCGAAGTTTGGGCAACCACATACAATTGGTGTGGATCATTGCCTACTGCACAAATGTGCGCCAGGTGGATGAGTGCACCTCTCTCTCTATTATTTCAAATGACGGTAGGATATAGATAAGCACATGAATTCACCTGATGACGATAAGAACAACAATGTTAAGAAGGTATCACTTAATGTTTATCATAAAAAGAGCACAATTAACGCAATGGAAATATTTCTCCACAGTAGGGTATTTATGTCAGGAATATTGCTCAACTGATTCTCTGATACTGACTGTACAATAAAAGTTAAGTGGGAAACTGAAACATTTTTCGTTTTTGCAAGAGGTTGAAGGAAAAATACACGAAAGAACAAAGACAACGGGGAAGTTAAGAACAAGAACAGTCAACCAACCAACTACCCAGCCAACAAACTCAAGAAGACATTGATACGAAAAATGTCTGAAGAAATCATAAGTTCCATTTCCCGCTTTCACTCCAAACATCACAGACAATATACATACTTATATCTACCCATACATCAATCTATAAGATATTCGGAAATCTTAGTTAAACAATAACAGTGTCAATAATATCTGGTTTCAAAAAAGGATAGGGAAGCAAATACAAGGCTAATATACAATAAGAAACGAATTAAGAAAGTATATAAACGGTTAGAGAATATGAAGGACCAATGCGGGGTGAAAGAAATAGATGCTCTGATAATTCGTTAATGTTTTTTAGAAAAAAATCATTATACTGTTTAGGTGAACTACACATGGATAAAGTATTAGTAATAATAACTAAGCAATAAGACTGAAAGAACGAAATCAATGGTAGATCTTAAGTATGTGTGTATATCAGCTTTCAAAAATAAATCTTAGCAGGGCAGACCGAAGGGGGAATAAATTGGTTGTTTTTCATTTCTTGGTTATGATTGTTTTGTAGATTTCATCTTCAACTTCTGATGACACTTCATAAGTCAATAGTCATGTGCTAAGTGAATCCACAAAAAGGTGTATATGTTGCACAGAGTGGAAATACAATGAGTGACCGTGGTGTACAGATATAGTCATATGCATTTCGAAGAGATGTAGAGAACATTGGCGAAAAAACGCTACTTGAAATAAAGACAGCAAAACAATAAAATGAAGAAGCAAAATACGAAAAGATGCTAAACACGAAAAAAGACATTTCGCAACTCAAATGCATTTTTTGGTGGAAATAATAACCACAGGAAGAGAGAGCGAGAGGAGGGGACGGAGTATAGTGTAGCGAAAAGGGAAAGGCATATAAAAATGATCTCGTCGACGTATATTGCTATGAACCAATAGGATTGTGTCTGCTAGCGTACTCAGCGTTTCCCATCAGATTAAACTCAACTACAGTGAACTGAAGTTGAAGGCGAGATTAGAAAATTCATTCAAAGGCGAAAAGAAAGCAAAATTACACCATTTAAAATTCAATCTGTGTCCGGTTCGACAAAATAAAAAAGAACAAGTAAAAAATACAGAGTTGGAAATGTTACCTTCTGTTTATTCGACGTTCAATTCAGTTTTTGTTGCGTTAGTTTTAAAACTAGTCTCTTGTTTTATATAAACAGGAAGGAATATGTAGTATAACTTGTGTCTGTCACATTATTATGCTTTACAATCAGAAAAAAGAAACGGTGTAGACAGCACACTGAAGCCTGCACTGTGAATAGAAAAGCGAAGGTAGTCTGAAACGAAATGAAGTCGTTGAATTTGAATTTATCACACCGTTGTCATACGAAAAAGGGTAACAAGTAACGAAAAAGGCAATCCAAGGCGAAAAGATTCAGATGTGTCGGAAGGAAAGGGACAACTAGAGAGAGAATGTCAGGTAGGATAAGTTGATTGCGCAGTACTCTATTCAGAAGGATTACACAATAGGTGACATATGTATATAGTGGATATAAATGATACTGTATTTGTGGAAGGGGGTGGGGTGTACGTATGCATCTGCGTATAAGGTGGAAACGTGAAGGATAGCCCTTACAAATTATAAATAACAGCAATAAAAAGGACTAATATACTTTCTGATGTCTTCTGAAAAAAGATACAAAATGTTTATGTACATAAAAAACGACACTTTTCAAGGATAGGATTCTTTGTAGCAAGAGGCATCGAAATAGCGTTACTTGATTTGTTAGTAAGTTTTTTTCGCAGATGGATGCTTCCCAGACAGTAATGATATTCATATCAAGATGCAGAGCTACGTCTTAGCTGATGCCTGTATTACTCGTTCTATTGCCTTGATATCGTCTTCAGCAGTTTCTTGTTAAGAGTTCGACGCACTAAAGAGACAAGCAAAAGAGATAGCTGTAAATTAAGCATAGGATGCCGCCATCATTCAACACACACACGCATACACACAATGAATGCATTACACATGCTGAAATAAAAACTTATTGTCATGCATTCGTACAGTGAACAGAACACACACTAAATTCAAGCGGAACACAGTTGATGTTACTTCTAAAATGGAAGCAGAAACCTTTCCGTCAGTTCTAGCCCTCAATGTCAGTGGAGTGAAAATTTCTGGCATGCTGATTTTTAGTCTATTGCACGTCAGGCACAGTAAAACACAACAACAACATAACTATGATGGATAAGACCATTATCAACTTTGTCAACTGAAAGCCAAAATTCAACATATTGATTAACTGAAACAATTGAGTGGGTAAATCAGTCAGTCAGGAATTCATTCATATAATCTTAATTTACCGACTCAAAACTCATATTACATTACAGAACAGCTTCATATATACACAGTACAGTACAACACAAAGCATTCAGCCAAGTATGATATGCAAAACGGAACAAATTTTTTTATAAACAGTAAAGAAGCAGAAAAACGCACTGGAAAACTGAAAAAAGTGTGTTGAACAAAAAAGACACCGATAACTATATGACAATATGTATAATAATAATAGTAACATACACATAGATATGAAAAGTAAACTTAAGAACAAATATGATTGATAATGGACTATACAATCACGTGGTCTGGTAGTTAAAACATGTTCTATGAACAATTGAGTTTCATATATATCTAATAGACAGAGATTTTAATGTTCAGCAAGTGTTAGTAACTGGTCAACTTGCATCTTTCAGCTGGTGGTTCTTAAGGACTGGTTGATTGCAAGGTAGTATTCATCATGAACTGACAGCAGTCAGAGAACTAACCGAAACTTCGGAGCGCTATATACCTGTTTCACCTTAGTGTAGAACTGTTCAGTACTGTGTACCCATAACTCCATGAGGAATCGAATCTAGGACCCTTAGTTGTCTCAGCGATCGCAATACCATTTAGCTCGTCAGTTGAAATTCAGTAGTTCACACTTTCCTACCTTTGGCGTAACCTATGGAGTCAGCCAAGCTAGGTGTGGGAACAAAAACTCGTCACTGCATTCGCAACACACTCAGGCATTTTGTCCACATCCATGCAGTAGGCAGTGAGCCACACTTAATGTGTTTTGGGGCTAGTGACACTACCTGGTTGCCCAGACCTTGGTATGTGAGACGGGGCTCGAACCCGTGAGCCAATGGTTGATAGCCATCTCTCTAAACCACTGACACACACCCATTCCACTGGACGATGGTTACGCTGTATTACGAACTGACGGAACTAGGAAGAGAAACCAATGGACTGTGACCCAGTGGCTCAATGATAGCGTGCTCACCAAGAGGTCTGACCGTCCTTAGCTTGATCTCTCGTTCAATCGTGGTTGTCCACTGCTGAGAATTCCCAACCTAAAACGAAACAGCTGTCTAGTGTTCGACGTTTTTCAATGATTCTCCAACTGACTTTAGTCCGTGATGAGTGCGACCTCAAAATCGATTTGATTATACTACAAATCTCGAATGAAAGAACGAATCAGCTGTATAAACTACTGAGATTAGTTGAAATACTTTCTTTGTAAGTCCAATTGTTAACAACCTTTGTTAATGCTAATGACAATAATTTAGACAATGTTTTAGTCATACGATCCATAACTGAAAATTTAAATGGAGTCCATTAACTCTTAACATTACGTAACAGTAATTTTAAAGAAAATTGCCAGCTTTAAGTATTACACTTACTCTCTGTTTTTTGATCAAATCTTTTCTAATTAACTTTTATACGCATTCTGCCTTATATTTTTAGCTTCACTTAATTTTCATGCATACTTCAGTCAAATATAGGAATTCGCTTGTGTGATAAACAAGTATCTTTCTATCTGCTAAACTAACTTAAGTTTTTATATATGGAACTGTGGATCAGTGAACTAGTCACTCAACTTTTAATCAAGGGACCAAAGGTTCGAATCCTACTCGACTTGGGGAGATCTGGGCAGCCAGATAGTAACAAAACACCTCGTACAATAAGTGCCGCTGATTGCTGATTGAACAAAGCTGGATTTACCAGCCAAGATCCATATCCCAGCTTACCATGATGAGCCTAGCAACCTACATCAATGAAAATATACATGCTTTATGTCGTACATGTTCACCTACCGTCCGTGTAAAACATAATGGTGTACGTGATAGAAACGAGGCATGAGAAATCATACGGCAGCTATATCACGATACTGTAGCAGTGCACAAACTGAGTGAATATTATGCTGAACTAATACGAAGGATAGCAAACTTCTTGGGCTTTTAATCAAATAAATTGAACAGACACTTCATAATTTTAGGTGACAACTGAAAGTAAGTATTTTATACGTTAATTTGCACGTATTTACTTTTCATTTCCTTACGCTTTTTTACTTTTAAGTGATGCGCGTTACTTCAATGTTCAATAATGCATTTTCAACCTACATTATTTATCCAAAGTAAATAACTAACAAGTGTTGATTTATTAGTCAGCTTTAATTCATAGCCACTTTTTTCACTGTATCTGCAGTTCCTTATTTATCATCGTGTAGGACAACGTTTGTACTAACGATAATAATAGTAATAGTAATGTAACACATCTACACGATATACGTTTGTATACTAGGATATGAGCAACATTTGATATGTGAGGGCTTATGATGCTACTCGGTTGCTAGCGCAGAAGTAGGTAATGTAAGATTTAACATTTCAAACAATTACTTAAAATTTGGGTGCTTCAGCTAGTATGAAACACTGTCACGAGTAATATCATGTGAAATATAGCATAGCGATAGGATTGAGGGTGACTTCTTAACTTACAAATGGATGCGTCAAATTACAATGTGCATAATGACTTTGTACACAGTTTACACGTGGTATTTAAGAATTCTAACAATTGTTAGGTTTTGTTTAAAACACACTATATAAAAACTATTGTATTTGCAGTATTTCTTTAGGCCTTCTTGGTTATAAGAAAAATAAGCTAAACATTAGATTGGTGTATTGGTTTAGAGTCACTTTACTTCTAATGAGTTAGGCATGGGATAGATATGTGCTTCATCTACTGATGTTTGGAGCAATGAGGTAGCATCACTAACTCATGCACATACTAGGTGTAGCTCAGGCTTTACTGCACGCATCTGTACCGTACTGTGTACTTACACATAACCATATTATTTCAGAATTTATTTTAATGAATACCTGAAAATCTTGATCTGTCTGTGGGTCTTCTTCGATCTTTAGGTGGACCACGCCGTCCCAAAGTGCCATGAGAGTTAATTGACGGTGTACTTGCACGTAAGCATGCATCCAAGAGAATATCTTGTTCTTGGTCTAAAGCTTCCATTGAAGCATCTGATGCTTCGCACAATAAGCCTGGACTTCGTCCACGATTTGGCGCCGGTCGTCGAGGAGCTTCATTGGTTGTCATTGTTGAGGTGAATTAGACCCAATAAATATGTCAGGTACGTTGAATATCAAAACAAAAAAGAAAAGTGGAATAAAAATGAGAGGCATATAGACGAAAGGATTGGGGGTAAAAAAACAAACAGAAACAAATGTGAATTGTTTCAACGAAACACATCAACATGATTGAACGCAATCATTTTTTGAAAAGTAGCTTAGGTTACTGAAGTTTTCTATTTTTTCAGTTATTCAGTACAAATGCTGCCTTTTATAGGAAGTTTTGCCGGTGAATTTAGTCGATGAGTAATGTTTAGTTTCCTTGCTCTCATGAATATTATTATATCTTCGGTTCATGAGATTATGCACTGACATACATATATTCCTATTGATTCAAGGCACTTACGTACACAGAATTCGGTTCAACTAAACGAGATACGTATGTATCATTGCTTCAACTCTTTTTGATTCGCGTGGATTTGTATTTCTGCCCTAAAATGAATGAAGATGAGATGGATGGAAGGTGTTTTCTACTTTATTTTCAAAAGAAATTCATTTACTTTGCTCAAGAATTAGAAGAATTTCCACAGATGACAGCAGACGAATAGACAGAAAATCTGCAAGCAGTACGTCATCAGAATGACTGCCCCCACCCCACAAGATTAACTGCAGAGAACATGAACCTAAAACACAAACAAGAATGAGTTCTTACTGTCTCTAAAAATAGCTTATTCATGAATATTGAATTCATAAGGGAACAATGCTGTAGAACTGTTCAGTGGTCGATTTCCAAAGCAATTAGAAGAAAATTCTATGATGCTGAACTGTAATCTATCTTCTTCAGCTGACAGGTAATTCAAAGAAAAGTCAATGGTAAACTATCACTTTGGGACACATTCATTTGTATCTGTCAATCTAACTCCTCTCATGAAGCTGGTTATACAAACCAAATAAAGCATAATCTTCTTAAACGTATCTCCGAGCACTATACTGCTTGGTTGTGCAAAGGAAATGCCAGTCAAAAAAAGCTTTATCCTGATTTGGTTAAATCAATTAATTAGTACAGGCCCAATTCAAATTTTTGTACAAAATCAAACCAAACGGCTCGAAGTGAGAGCAGACCGTTAATTATATCTGGCAAAAGTGTTGGCAACCCAAAAGTGAGAGACAGCGATGTTAAGTACAATATCTGTGTGTTAGTTTTGAATTCCCATTAAAATACATTTTACCTAATAGTCATCGTTGTGACCGAGTGCATATTTTTCTTTTAAACCCAATGATGAAGAAACATCTTTCTAACCATAGAAAGGATTCAATATTTTCTCTTAGAACATTCCTTTTTGATGACTTAACGTTGGACTGTTAGCCAGTAACACATTTATTTATTTGTCGTTACTGGGAATAGGACTATAAGGTTATTGAAAACCATTCATCGAAAAGAATTTTTTTTTCAAATAAAACCGGGTATTTTGCAAGAATATGTTGGTATTGTTAAGAAGTTGAAGGATATCTTCAGCCAACACTGATAAAAAGTATAAGTCCCTACCTACTCAAACGTCTAAATCACTTCAGTCGATAAAAAATCAAAGACTCTACCAAATGATTTATCTCCTCTAAATTGTGCTATAAGCCTAATATCCATCACATCATTCCTTTGATATTTTCATTACACAGGACCAACATCGAATCTATAACGATGGCCAAATAAGTGAGTCCTTTAAAAGTTCTTTTTATTCATGTGAAATTTATAGTTGTATGCCAGGGCGAAGAAAAACAGATGCACAGGTCATTCAGCTTTAATACGTATTTGGATATAATTTCCAAATTACAAGTGAAAAATAGTGTGAACACTATTTTCTGTCTCTCTGGGAATTTCAAATAGATAGCTACATGCGAACCAATATATGCAAAGTTACTTCTGACAAATTTTGCGATGTCTTTCCGTGTATGAACTTTATGTTATTTAAATGCAATTGGATAGCTTGGTGAATGAAACTGACAAGAAGAGTCTCTTCACTGAACCACTTGTTTTCATTTTTATGGATTATCGATTATTGAAAAAAAACAACCAGATTGACTTTATTACTAATAAATAGTTTTTGAAACCAATGTGAAAAAGAATTATCTCGGCCTATCATATTTCCTAAAATATGATCAGCATACAATAGGCCTCAAAGAATTTCTATTGACTAGCTAGAACAACTGAGGAGTGCTCTTATTTCAATAAAAGTGAGAATAATGGTGCATAGTGTGCTTGTATAGTACGTTTTCGATTTTATTACGGATATTAATCACCAATTCAACTAGCCCTAGGTGCTATGTATTAGCTTTACAAACCTAAGCAAATGGATGAATAAAATAGTATAGGTCACGATTCGTTATAGGAATGCAACTCCCATTGCTACCCCATTAGTTATATCGATCACGCTGTTCAGTCCAGTTGTCGGGTAAAGATCCTAATGACAACCGTATTTTACGGCTAGTTTCCCTCAAGAAAGCCAACTGTTTTGCCCTAAATATAAGAACTAAGTGGTATTCATTACGTAGAATACATTATTACGCGTAATATACATATTTTCCATACCCGGTCCAGGTGTATGAAGACGTCGTCTTATAGTAGCTGTAAATGAAGATGCATCAGAATCCGTTTCATTCGCTGGTCGCAGTAATAGATCACGAAGTTCTGCATCGTCTTTTGATTGTGCAAGATCATTCGGAGCACCTCGCAAACTTGAAACCTACAATATTGTTTTCAAAAAAGAATGCAAAATAAATACATCAGAGTTGTTTAGCGAGGCTTTTGCATTCATATTATTTTCGTAATTCTTAAAATTATTAGTTATTTAGAGTTATTGAGCATAAGTCATTTGAATATATATATATATATATATATATATATATATATGCACTTTTGTGCAGTTGGCAACGAGCCAACCTATTCGGCTTCTTAGATCTTAATAGATGGAAAGGAGTTCGAACTAGTTGAAAAATGAATGCATAAACCAACGGCGACAGCTTCGACTTATGTTTATTGGCAATTCTTAGAAAAAACATACCTCCATTGTCGTAGATAAACTACGTAATCTACTTCGTTGTCATTCATACTTCAATTGTTATCATAACCACAAATGTCTATATCATCATCCATTTTATTATTATTGTCATCATCATAAGGTGTTTAGTTTTCCTCACAGGATATAATTTTTCAAATATCATATATATACGATTGTACGTCTTGAGAATAAATTCGTTGAAGAGTCTTTTCGCTGAATATCTTGTTTTTAATGTCACAATTGGAATTATGAAAATTCTTATCCATCTTTTTCAACTCTCCGAAAGACAAACTTATTAATATAATAACAGCACAGAGCTGCATCTCATTTGTCTAAGCATTTGAATTCCGACCAATGGATTACGAATTTCCATTACCGAGGTCTGGGCAGTCAAGTGGTATCACCAGCTCTCACACAGTTGGTGTATCTCATGGTCTGCTGCATGTAAGTGTACACGGTTGCTGAATGTATTTCAACTTTTTTTGACCGAGTAGTAACAGTAAAGGTGGTTTTCAGGAGTGGTAAAGTTAATCTCAGTCGTCGATAAGAAAGAATTGATGACATTTATGATAATATATGCTAAACTGGAATCGATAGTATGAGTTGGATTAAGAGGAATTCACGAAAAGGTATCTGACCATGTAAAAGGATATACCGCCTATCCTAAAACAATTAAACTACATGTCATCTATAGAGAATTAAACCATAGAAAGTATACTTCTATACACTAATTCTTGGTCAATAAAAGAATTCCGAGTGGAATATGAGCCAAGCCCTACGCCAAGAGGTATGATTTCAGTAAAAATACTGAAATTACCCTAACAGTAATAATTTCGGTAGATTTTTAAAAAAGTGGCGGTAACGTTTGCAGTGACTCTGTGGCCACCACGGCAACGACTAAATTAACCAATTAAGCTCCTCTAATTCAACTGGGAAGGTAGTTTCCTGTAAAATAAAGAAACTTAATTGGTCATCCGGGTAGTTGATAGAGTGGTCTTTCGAATCAATCAATGTCTGAATTTTACGTTCATCAATACACACATTTGCAGCTTCGCGGTGTAACTAATGTTAAACTTTAGAAAAGGAATTTATCATAGATACAAACTGGGAATATATGATTATTAACATAATACTGATAGCAGGCTAAAAGATGGACAAAGTAACCCTAGGTTATACATTATAATATATTAGCACACATGGCTGGACTTTATTACGACAACACACAGAAGATTGAATACTTCTTACCAGAAAACAAAAAAAAATTAGGCAAACTGTGAGAAACTTGCAAATAAGGATATAAATATATGAAAAGTGTGAAGTTTAAGATGAAATACGGGACTGTCTTGACATTGTTGGGTTTTAGAACTGCATAATTCAATCGTGAAGATTGTGTTTCTAGACAACATCACTAGCACCAAATTAAATACACTGTGAGGTATTAGAATTCCTCCATGAAGTGATTCAGTAAGTTGTCCTGAAGAAGTGGCGTGCATTAGTAGTTTCCTTCGGTCGTTCTGTCACTGGCTGCACAAAAACTCCAGTTGGCCATTTTTGTGCCTGACCTTTGACCTTATCGTTGTTTTTCATCTTTCTTATTGGTTGACATGTTGCATCTGTTTCGACAAACCTGTTAATCGACAACGTTTTCCATAGTGTCACGTTTATTGGCGGAGAAATCAAACATCAGACCACCAATATAAGATGTTCCAGTCAGTATGACCAGTGCAGGAAAAGTCAAAATCAACAATAACGCGGTAGTAACAACTGAACAACACACAAAATTAGTTGTGTACAAACTGTCTTCAAAAATCGAAAACACTGTAGTACAGCCACTTCATCGAAGAATGAAGAAAATTGCTTGATGTGTATCCTATGGAAGGAAGGTTACTCATGCAACTTCATTAGATTTTTCTCGAACTCATCACTAACTAAGAAGCAATTTATGGAAGTCAGCAAACGGACCGTCTTATCGTAAATGAAGAACAAATCAAAGGTCACCATAAGACCACTGTGGTTGTTTGGAATCGGTGTAGCTTATAAGCTGACAATTTCTCTAGGTTACAGTAAACACACCAAAGAATGCAGTAGCTAAAGAAGATAAGACGAGTATCATTTATAAAATCAGCCGCAACATCTGCAGTAAAACAGTACATCAAGCAAAGTGGTCTCCTTCTTCACCTTCGTCTACATGAACATCAGTTAGCAGTTAGGCATCACGACGTTTTATCCCCAGAATCAATGCATGTCGACAAATGAGGACATGAATTCAAGTTTCAAGAATGTGGAGAATTCAAACAGAGAAAACACAAATAATATCAGAAAATTCCTAGGCGTTCAATATTCAGACCTGGTCTACCAACCAGTAAGAAAGATGAGAAACAACGATAAGGTCAAAGGTCAGGCACAAAAACGGCCAACTGGAGTTTTTGTGCAGCCAGTGACAGAACGACCGAAGGAAACTACTAATGCACGCCACTTCTTCAGGACAACTTACTGAATCACTTCATGGAGGAATTCTAATACCTCACAGTGTATTTAATTTGGTGCTAGTGATGTTGTCTAGAAACACAGTGAAATCTTCACGATTGAGTATGCAACACCAGCAAGATTCTTTTTTCCGAGTAAAATATATTCTTCATTTTAAAATACGAAAAAAGGAGCACACAGAATGTCGAAATATAAACGAGATTTCTCATCGAAAATACTTTAAATGAAAACATAAATAATAATCAGAACTGAGAATACTTTCAAGGACAACTGAACAAAAGAGACAACACAATGTGTGAAACAGATAATTTACTCCATCTGAATAAGCGTTTACAAGTACAACTCTAAGTTATAAATGGAGACAGACTAACATCGACGAATAAATAAATAGACAAGTAAGGATAACGTCTTAAAGCAGAGATGATGATAATGACACAAGGAATAACTGTAATATGAAGAAGATGCGGCTGGTGCTTCTCTACTCAAGAAACATTTAAGAGAGGAGCTATAAAAACCACACCAATATCGTAGAATTTAACGTGAATTCTAAATTACTTCCTCATGTTTCTTATTCTATGTAAGAAAGCGATGAAATGAAATCCTACTCCGACTACATCTGTTTCAACAGTCATGTAAGTGAACACATTGGCCTTAGTGAATAATAATTGTAATAATTTATTTTGCAGATAAGATTGTCCTATGGAGTGGGAGGAAAATGGTCATTAAAGAAGCGTTTTCACTCCAAAAAAGTTTTCTTCAAGATGGCTAGAAATGTACTTATCGGAGTTCATACTAACCCATGGAGCTCACTTAACTTCTCTTTGTAAAGGTATATATATATATATATATATATATATATATATATATATATATATATATATATATATATATATATATATATATATATATATATATATATATGATTGTAGAGCTTTACTGATTTGAAGGTAACTTTCATCATTGGAAACCTGAGAACACTAGATATACGATTCGTCCTGGAATGCTACTTCTCATCATTGCATACCCAACTGATTTTCATCTGACTAATAGTCTGGCAAAACATTATTGAAGCTTTAAGTAGTTACACTGCAGCAAATACATTGGAAATACGGTACAGCTGCAATGCATAGGCTTCATATTAATAACTCCGAATGCTATCAGTCAACTAATTTTATTATATGTTCAACGATCGAATCTCGAAACTCTGTATATTTTTATATGGATGTACAACTGAACATTTCAACGACGTAACAATTACTAATTATTCGCAATTCAAATTTTAGTCCTTTTGTATTGTCGCTGATGACTCAATACTAGTCAACCAGATTTGCTGAATACATTAACCTGTCAGAAAACTGAACTTTTTAAACCATATCACTATAAAGTAATGTCATTTTTCAATATCAGACTTAAAAAAACACCAGACGAAATAATTTGCTGTCAATATATAACAATAACCGTCAAGAAAGGGCATTTAATCACTAGTGAAGATCGAAGAAGACAAACGAATTTAAGAAACAATACACTAAGATCTGATCGAAAGAGACTAAACAGACTCGTGCAAATTTATCAGCACTTGAAAAACTTCGGAGGAGAAATATGCTTTTGTGATGCAGCCAAATCTTTCATACTGACCTACTAAACTCACTCAGTGTATTCTATTGATTGCTTGAACTAAAAAGCAGAATAAAATAGAGATGCAGTTTTGCATGACAAAGTTTTTTTAGCGATTCTAATCAACATTCGTGTACGCACAAGTTACCAAACACTACTAAAACCCCGTATCTACTATGATCTCTTTTCATTTCTGTTAAAAAACTAGAAAGAGATAGCCACTTCCTTATCGGCACACTCAACGTCATTTGACAGTGGCTCAAAGACAAAATTTTATAGTCCCACCGTGAAAACGAAGGTAAATCCTATTCTCTTATACAAAAGTGTGATAGTAATGACTAAACTGCTCTCTTAAATTTTCTATTAAAATAACAACACCATATTTCAAACATCAGTGCAGTTAAAATGAGATAACGAATTGTGATGAAAGGTAAAGTTGAGTGGATTATGTGAGCAAACGCAAAGGATAAAGATGAACAAGCAGTTGGATTTAAGGAAAAAGGAAAAGGTTAATACTAGCCAACAGTGAATATTAGCATATACGTAATGTTTATACTGTGTTGTGTTTGAGAATAAGTTTACAGTGGACGTGTATGTGTATCTCCCATAATATATGCTTACAGTCTCAGTTTGAGCAACTTCCTGTTGCAGTTCCATTATAGTGTTTAGCTGGAAATGTGAGTAAAGAGAATCAATTTTAAGACAAACATTTTCATACATAGTGTATAAATTTGAAAATCGAAAGGTAAACTAGTCAAATTAATAAATATGTATTTCAAGTTGATTGACTGTTTTCAGGGAGGCAGTCAACACGCATTGAAACCAGACAGAGAACACCTGAAAACAAAAAAGCATTGGAGATTTTTTTGCCTTTGCTTGAGACTCCTTAGAAGTGAACACTTAGAATTATGTATGAGTTGAAGCAGTATTATTTAATCTTCGTAGTTTCTGATCTCGACAACAGCCATTTATGACCTAGAAATTGTTACTCCGTTGATTAGTATTTGAATGGCTACATTACATGGTGAATCGACAAAATTTGTAAATTGTGAACTACTGGATTCCAGTTAAGTAACTCACTGTGGTATTTACTGATTTCGGAATTTATCCCTCACTTTGAGGAGGAATTTGAAACCAGGACAAGACAGCTGTCCAGTGATCCCAGGTTTTCGTAATACGTGTTGACTTCTTATGAAAAATCCCTTGAAACATCCTACGAAATGAGGTTTTATGAAACAACTACCTAGTATAAAGAAAATTACGATTCACCGCGTAGAAATCGACCATAGACAATAGAAGTTGTAGAGGGACCCAAGTCATTGAATAGCTAATATATTGGGTAGAATAAGAATCAGCTTTTATTGAATGTCAATTGAAGTGTCAAATCACCACTTCCATACACAACCATAGTTTATATTGTTAACACTAAAATTTTCACTAACGAATGTGTGTAAAACTTCGAAATTACCTCTCATTTTAGTTAACTTTCTGCAACATCATTTTTATCATTTACTGAACGAAATACTCTTAAAAGCAAAAATTGACCCAAGGTGATCAATTTTGTAATTATTAACAACTTGCTGTGAATGCATTTTTCAATATCAAGATTGAGTACGTTCCCAACTTCTGAACTGTTGTATCCATAATGTCTGAAGTCTAAAATCATCCAACCAACAAGGACCATATATTGTGATTGATAACATAAAGGCGTCATCAGTCCATATGGTGCTTAACAACTTGACTGATCAGAGACTACTGAATATTATCTAGAGATTTCGTTAGTCAAATCGTCGATATTTAAAAACTAGATGACTTAGTGTATTATAGGTATATTACACACAATGATGTTTTTATTTTGGTAATAATGCGAGCAAAATTGCTGCCCATGATCACACCAACAGTTGGAATTTTTTTAGCAATATTTATTACAAGATGGATATTCTGCTTGTTCACAGCTTAAATCATCAATGGTGCACCTAGACAGAACCAGTTGACAACTTAACTGTTCACATCAACATACCACTAGAGTAAGGACATTATACCATTTGAGTTTATTTACGCAAAAAATGTCTGTACTGGAACCAACTATTAAAAGTAACCGACAACAAGCAATTCAAGAAGAATAAGTTTGAACGCATCCTGACCAACAATGGAATAGATGCTTTGAAAAAATTTGATCACCAAGTTAGTATGATTCATCGTATAAGGTGTATTTTTACTCGTCTAATCCAGGCGTAGTATGTTAGAACAAACAAATAATAATCAACAGATATTTTGTATTATTCCTCAAAATTTCGATCTTGTTAGGAAGATCCTTTTCAGGTTAATATTCAAGTTTCGGTTCAGAAGATGGTGACCTTTACGATCATCTGATTACATCGTGATATGGAACAAAGATCAACACAATGCAGGTGGATGAATTAAAAATCGGTCAGAGAGACTTTTTCTAGTAGTGCAAATACGGTGGAACAAAAATAGGGTAGGGAAATTTCGTCCGACTATGAAAAGTACAATGGGTTGAGTCATTTGGGTTGTTATTTCGCTTAATTATCTTCATCATGTCAAAAAGTATTGGTTGCATTTTAACAACTTGTCCAATCCTATTTCACTTTCACCAATTTTAAGCTCCTTTCTGAGTTATATACATTCTATGAACCATTCTATGTATTACATAATACATTTTGTTATCATTCATACTTCAACTGTTATCAAAAGTACCTTTATCGTTATCACTATAATTATCGTCATTACTAATAATTATATATATTGTTTATGTTCAAATATTCATCTTTCTAAAATAATTTCTTCTTTCTCGCTCCTGATAACTCAACCCATTGTACTTTTCATAGTCAAACGAAATTTCCCTACCCTATTTTTGTTCCACCGTATTTGCACTACTAGAAAAAGTCTCTCTGACCGATTTTTAATTCATCCACCTGCATTGTGTTGATCTTTGTTCCATATCACGATGTAATCAGATGATCGTAAAGGTCACCATCTTCTGAACCGAAACTTGAATATTAACCTGAAAAGGATCTTCCTAACAAGATCGAAATTTTGAGGAATAATACAAAATATCTGTTGATTATTATTTGTTTGTTCTAATATGCTACACCCTGTACGACGAATCAAAAAGAATATTCTCGAAAGCGGCACTTAGTCTAATGAATGAGGGTTTTTAAGAAACAACACATCAGATATATTCACTGTCAACAAACTTCATGGAACAGCCAGTCACATTCCAACACAATTGTGTTTATAGTATCAATAACTTTGTTGTAAAGTCTGGGTTTACTACTTACGTCAACTATTAATTTGCCTCTCGTGCGTTTACGTTCACGTGCCAGTGCCTTCTTTTCTCTTCCTTCAATTATTTTTTCTCGTGTTGTTCTATATTCCAAGGCAAATTCAGCCAGAATACGACAAAAGTAACCAACAGAAGTACTGGATGCCCTGGCTGGACTATAGCCTAAATACTCCAGAGTATGTCGAAATCTAAACAGAAGAACAGTACAGATAAAAACGTAATGCATTAAAAAGGATGAATATAAGAGAAACGAAAGTTTTCAAATGTTTCTGGATGAAATTACGAAAAATAGACTACTGTTAGCTGTTAATGCTATTAGTAGACCGGAAAATCCGGTTTTAACGTGATGATATTGTGCCTCGTGAAAGTATTATAGAGGTAGGAAAAGTAAAATATCGAGCAGTAATAATGTATGACAAAATATTGCAATGTACTTCAAGCCTCCAAATGCCTATAAGGTGGTGCTAAAATATCGTACATCTCGGTGAAAAGTGGATCTTCATAGAAATTCACCAACAATTTGTAAATTATGAGTTTTGTCCCTTTAGGCTGTAGTTAACTTGTGCTCACAAAACTATCAGACTTAAGAACACAGAGCAAGAATTTAAAAACAGAAGGTTGACCAAATGGCATGCTCTCAACCTTATCACTTGATGACATTAATTATTATCTAGTCAGTAATTCGGGTGGTATAACAAACACAAAAGTGTAAGGCTGGTAATAGTAAGGTCGGGTTTGTGGTTCCCAACAGAGATGAAAAGTTAGTAAGTTAGGTGTCGAACGTTCATCCACTAAAGTGGCTGCATAATAGGTGACGAAAATTAGACCATTACTACCCATTTTTATTTGAAATTATGCTGAAAAAGATATTGCGCTAAGAAAGATTTCAAGTTGACTAGACCTAGGAAAGATTACAATCTAAGTCGATGCAAAAGTATGCAAATTTGTATATTTATTAGCATATCTGAATTGGTATTCGTGTTGCTAGCTAATAATCCGGTCAGATAATCTACCAGCTGAAATGATACCAAATGTACAACTTCAAGTAATTCTTAGAGTGAAGTTGCGGTGATTTCAAATTGGTTTGTCACCCCTATGGGTACCTTTAGGATAATTTATCAACTCATGCAAGTGACCGTGGAAAACAGTCGTAGCACGATAACGTAATCAGATCTCATTAAAACATGAAGGGTAACTTTCACTAACTCTTTATAGACACATGAATATATTCTCTTTCCGTCCTGTTAACTCAGATTAATTGGAATCGTAACATACGAAAGCTAAGAACTCGATGTTGTCGCAAGTTTAACCATTCTATAGATGGTCGCTTTAATCCTGTCAAACTCATACTCTCATTCTAAAGGAGTTCCCGGGGGTTTGGAGGATTTGAAACTATACACCGCACTTCAGTGTCGCTGGTCCCAAGATTTTATTTGAGAGAAAAATAACAAAGAGTTTTATAACCATCTTTAGAGCTCTGTTGTAAGAAGATGCCTCTTTATTTATCTGACAGAGCATGAAGAAAGGATTGGATTTACACATTACATAACATCATATTTATGTATGATAAGTAAGTGCTCCAGATGCCTATACTTTTCGATAATTGTTCACATCCACTAATATAAAGCTTGTCCTTTCTGAGATATGATCGAAAAACAAACCACTAAATAAGTACTTTTTAGTTGATCCATAAAGTTAAGTTGGTAGAAAATATTTAAAGACTCCAACTGTGTGTGCGTCCCCATGATTTGTTATGAAATTTGGTTCCAATACGCATGACATTAGAAAGTGCAGTCTTCATCAATGAACTAATTTGATCAGGTGATACATACATGAATAATTGTAACATATACCCTCCTTAATGTAATTCTTGAATTTATAAGGGATGACGATGAATAACGACATAGTAGAATTGTGATCAGACAAAACCAAGTAAGAATTTATTCTACACACTTAGACAAAAATTCACAGGTTGGATAAATGAAAATGTAAAACAAACAAAATATTATTACCTTGAAGTCATTCGCCGATACACCATTTGAAGGCAGATGACACGTTCCATAGCATCAGTAAGAAATTCAGAAAGTCTAGTGAGAAATAAAAAATATTTTATTTATTTATTGAATGCAACTATAGACTCAGTCTGTGTACCAGGGGATGAGTCCTACTAATTGTTAGAGGGGTAAGGATATTAAATCAGACTTGAAGACAGTTACTCAACAGCGGTATTGCATGGAGGTCGCGTTATATCGTGAACTAAAATGTGGACCATTGGATTCCGACCCAGTGCTTCAGTGGCCACGGAACCCGAAGGTCTATGGTCTGATCCCCGGTGGGGTTTCGAGTACCCACCGTTAAGGGGTCCCAGACAAAGATGAAACAACTGTCCAGTGCTCCTAGGTTTCCAATGGTACTCCAGTTGTCAGTCCCTGATGAATACCAACCTAAAATAAATAAGTCCCCACAAACCTCTAGATTGATTTAATGAAACTACCGGTTACTTAGACAAGAACAAGTGGATGGGAATCAAACCCTAGAACGATTGTTTGAATATTAAATGCTTACATCAGTGGACTACATCACAAAATAAATTGCACATTCACCACAGTATCAGTAAGGTCAGCAAGCAGAAAACTAACACAGACCAAAAACGTTTTCAATAGTGCTCATTCATACACTAACTCAGTACCATTAAGTATTATATTTCAGAGAGCAAAAAACAATTGAGTCCTTTTGGTACATGTCTATTTGTCAATACGTGCAGCTTCAGTTCGTTCTCATATCAGGCATAAAACACTAGATTACCACTCAGAACGTACGACTTAACATCTAAATCGATTGTCTCTTGGTGACAAAATCGTATGCAGAATCCAGTCTTACAGTCATCCCATAGTGGTACTAATAGTAACTGACTTCTATACTGAGTAAAGTCCTGAGACAACAGTCCCCTTGGTGTTGTAGACACGCCCTGCTGATAAATGTTAACAAGCACAAAATCTAGGTCCAAGGCTTTATTTTGATTAACTCCCAACACTCGGTACATTCATTTCTGTAGGCGAACACGTTACAGTTAAACAGTTTTATGAGAGTACAATGATGGTTATGAACAAACACCATTCCGAATAAAATTAAAACATTTTATGTTTTCATCAGTTAATATTCATCTTAGCTTCCAGAGCAACATCAACGCACGGAAATATAGTACCAAACACTCCTACCTCAGAAAATGTAACTAGTGTTCATAGGAAAATCAGTAAAGAAAAATGATTTTAAGAGGGGAATTATTTTGTCGCTGATCTCTTTCCCAAGGTGGCTTCGACAAAGGAAACTAACTGAAAATTTAACAGATGTAGGTAGTCGTCTCGATTCAGTGTTTTCAGCTTCACTGTGACGAATACGTGTACTCCGTACCAGTGGAATGAGTGTTTTTAGGTTGACAAATCGGCAGTTCTCAATTCAATCAAAGAAAAAAAACTACTAAGAAATGAATGCTTTGCACAAATTTCAACTTGAATTCAATCTTGTACCACAGGGTAACTAAAAATTCATAAATGAATTTAAGTACAAATATATAAACAATACTGCATATCCACTAAATGAATATTTAAAATAGTGTTGCATTTCTATCCTCACTGTTGTTTCAAAAATTAAACGGGAGAAGTGGAATTCTCCTCGATTAATTTTTATGGATAGGTGGTCGGTTCAGGCGTACATCGGCTACACATACAAATATTTGAAGTCATATATGAGGGGAACAGAAAGATTTCTGCTTTCGTCCTACCTTTTCATCGAAAATAGTTCTTACTTTCTTGTCTTTACGCAACAAGATAAAGTTTAATTTACATATTATATCACGTTAGAAGGCTACAACAAAGACATATGATGGCTACAGCGTCCCCTTTATTTAAAAAGCACAATCCTTCACAGATCGTTGTTCGAAGCCTGTTTCCCGCCGTTTTACTTGGAGATGAAGGGTTAATACTGATAAATATTTTGCGAAATCCTCTTATTCTTGTAGGCAAACTAATGGCTGTTGTTTTTAAAAGATTACTGTCTAACTAAGGAGGTACCTTCCCGAAGTGATTCGAACAAGTCTTATTTCAATCTTATGAACAGTGATAGTGAACATACTTTTTTACAGTGACAGTAATTTCAGGTTTTACTGTGAAACAGATGGGTAATGTTGTAAGAAAATTTCATGAGGCGAACCGCAAATTATGAGATTCATGCAACATTCCGTTATCGTCTTAATTGAAAAGCAGTAATAACATCAATCAACATTTTTTGTATATTAGTAGGGTTAGTACTACTAAGGAAGACAGCCTGTAAAAGAAATGATTAGTTATTTCGATGTGGAACTAGTGATTTTATGTGAAGCTACATCTCATGCCCTCAGCTCCTGAGCAGTGGACGACAAGTTCTACATATGGACAGCAACGCAGTGTCTTCAACATCAAACCAATAGATATGTGAAACAGTGGTTTATTGGTGTAGGCAGTCGCCTTTCAATCAGAAAGTCATGAGTTGGAACCATGCTCAGCATACCGAAGTCTGGGCAGTAAGGTGACATCATAAAGCCTCATACGATAGGTATGGCTGACTGTCTAGTGCACGGACTGGGAAGTGGTCGCTGAATTATGTTTGGTTTTATTCTCAATAGATGTGACCACTCTAATGTAGTTATGAGAAAGAATTAGTGTTTGAGATGTCATCTAGAAGATAATACTGTTGCACTATACGCTAATTCACATATGTTAATCCAATCTGGAATTATATTCTATCACAGAGCTATAGCTTAGATTGCACGTAGATTGGTGCGACATGGTTTAAAACGTAAACCGGTGTAAGGCTACTGGGTTAAATATTACGATTACCTGATGAATGTTTTACAGTATCTGTACAGAGTAGAATCACGAATTCATTTAGCTCTTTAAGATGGTGACTTACCATCATGTTTTCAGTTAATATCTTTTTGGAACTTTCCCATACTTAACGAACATTAATCAAATCATTATTTACATCTAAAATCATTGATATTCTTTAAAATACGACATCAAACAGATTATCATCCAAGTATATCAAATCAAAACAATGAAATTACTTGACATTTTTGCTTGACTCTTTTTCAGAACTGAATATCAAACGGTAATGCTCCCAAGCACGTTTACTATCCGTCTCTAATTTCTCTAATCGTTTTGGCAACTCATCCCAATCAACGCGATGACAACGACATAGTGCACCCAGTTCTGAGTGTAAATCTAAAAATTTACACAAGAATAGGTACGTTACACGCATCTGTTAGATAAGGCATAGTTCGATATTACATTTGTTGACGTAGTGTAGGAAACTGCTGTAAAATATTACTCACTGGTGAGGATATTTAGAACTCAATTTGTCGTCCATGACAACTTTTGAGACGTCATTTTCATAGAACTATGGCTTCTCATACACTAATTTCAATGTTAAGAGAATATCCTATATATCTTAAATCAATGTTGATTTTTTCCATTCCATTAAATGGACTGGCATTTAAGACTATAACTCTTTTCCGCTATATTATAGGTCAGGGTATGAACAAAAGTAACTGAGTACTTTTAATTCAGACTATTTATTTTTCCAGTGTCAATCATTTTTTAAACCTACTTCGACTTACGGACTTGACCTCATAATCATTCCATAGTACTTATAAATTAAATTACTCATACAATTCTCTCAAGATAACCTGTATTTTATATTTTGTAGACAGTGTCAAGATGAAGTTTCTAACGACAACAGTAAGATATTTCGTCTTCATAATACAAACTCTTGTAAGGGGTTTATTTAGGTGTACTTTTCTCGTTGAAAAATCCACCATTATTATGATTACTGCTTATTTGTTCTGGATGTCAGTGAATATGGACGATGAGAAATGATGAATTATTGATTTTAAGGTAGTCTTCGAGACCAAATGATATCAATTCGAGTGTCACTGAAAATTGTGGGGAAGAGAACAGTCGTTTCATCCTTTTTTGGGACTAATCAGTAGTGTACACCGACAACCCTATGAGGGGACTAGCAAAGGACGGTCACATCTCACTGTGGGTTGAAATCCAATGGGCCACATTTTACCACTTCATTGGTTCAGCAACTGATGTTAAACTGATGAAAACGATTCCAAAATCAGTAAATTCCTAGGAACCTCTATCTGAACTGTATTAAAGTGCTGACTGATGGGTTACTTCGAGGTGAACTTCCCGAATTCTCAGTAAGAAGCCGTGCCATATGGGAGTAAACTAGATAGGTAGTGAAGCGGATTTTCACCCAGTGTATTAGATGACAAATGTACTGTGTAGTAGATCGACAGAAGTAGGAGATTGCGAGGCGAATGATTTCCCTCAACGACTAAATGGTAATGTGTACACTATGAGACTTGACTGTCCAGCACTCAACCCCCATGGGGTCATGCATGTTTACTGTCGAGGAGTCCCGAACTAGGCAAAACAGTTACTCAATTTTTTCTACATTTTAGTGTTTCCCAAGCTAATGCTTACCGGTCACGAAAACTGCTTTGAAACTGATTAACCGTTTTCTGTGTAATAAATGGTCATATTTAATCATCGGTGGAAAAACTCGAAAATGCATATCATGGTTAATAAACGCGTGGGGGAATGATGCTCTAGGACTGGTCTGCAACGACTCCCAGTTTAATGATAGAGTGAAGTGGTGGAGTGTGTCAACCGCTTCAAATTTTCGGCGTCAGCCCGAACCGGCTGGTTTTTGGCGAAATCTCAGCTTGGATACAGATGATCCGTACACCATTTGCCATGCTAGGGAATGCTGGAATGGGATCAATGTGGCCAAACCAAGGAGTGGCACCAGTCGGTGAAGTCCCTGGCTGTTGGCTTGAGCAGTGTGGGAAGGTGTAGACTATCTGGCTAGGTTTCCTGAGATGATAGGTATAAGTGGTTGTGTACTCTAGGTGACATGGCTGAAAATCGGTCGTAGTGACAGACGAATTCACTCGTTGATATCTTCTAAAGCTTGTATCTTTGGACTAACATTTATCTCACACTGCTTTATCTGTTTTGATACCACTCTTACTCTATCCACCTGTTCTTCGTATACCACTTTGAAGTGCGAGAACCTGAAAGGATGCACTTGTGTCCAAGGTTCTACGCTGATTTCGTCGGTCTGACTGAGATTTCAAAAGTTCATATATTACTATAAAGGCTTCCCGCCAACTGACTCCTAATATCTAAAAACAAATATATATTGTTGCAGTATTGTATCACGTAACTTAGTGACCCATAAATCAAACATGATTGACAGACTTCGTTCAAAACTAACAAGCTGATGGCTAACTCATGTAATTCCTGATGAGGTTTAATTTGTTTTAATAAACCAAAAGTTTTACTAGTGAAAATGTTTATATTTTCGGATAACGATTTTCGGACTCGGTAGTTCTCTCTATATGCATTTTCGGTTGGCAGAATTCTGAATACGATGCTAGACATCCTCATCAGAGCTTCATAAAGAAATGAATTGACAGTGTATGGATATCTGCTGAGTTCAACCTGATGGGCTGTTTGATGAGTTTGTTAGCATGTGTGAAGACAAGTCGCTTGATATTTCGCCCCAAGCTGCAACTACTTCATTGGTTGACTTTTACTTGAATGCAGTGCCTTGAGGTTGCTTCATAGTGGATTAGTTGTTGCAAGCAATACATACCGATACATTCACGAAACAGACAATCAGGTTAGACTTAGGCGAGGTAACAAGTTATAAATACCTGTGTACGCAGTTGCCTGACTTCTTTGTCAAGCAGAGATAAAGTAGTAGTGATATCTAGCATGACATTCGAACATTTTCCAACCAAAACTCCAGTTAACGGAGATTTCAATACATAAACGCCACGAGTTTTTATTAAAATCATCTTTTCGAAGCATCGACATTCGAAATGCCTTCACTTGCTAGATAAGTATTCAATGAATAGCCAGTTATTAAAAATTGTAATAATAATGATGAAGGTAAGTAATATGAAACATTTACCTGTTCCATCAGGAAACTGATCTAAAACTATGCAGCATACATGGTGTAATAAACTGTTCTTATACTTGGTATCTTTAACCTCAGGTAGGCGTCCCAAATAGTCCAAAGTGAATCCTCGAGCAGTTGAACCATTCAGAAGTTGCCAATGGCAAGAAGAACAGACAAAACATATCGGAGTGTTTTACAATTGATTATCTCCATAACTGCCTATTGATGCATAAAAGAAAAGAAGAGAGAAGGAGGGACAGAAAAAAAGGATACGATGCTGCTTCTTTCCGCTAGATAATAGCAGAATTATCGGTAAATATTGCTCAAACTACATTCACCAGCAAAAGTATGTTCTATAAGCAGGAAAGCCTATGTAGTTTAATGGAACAGCATACGAATCTCTAGCTACTCCTTGTGTTGTAAAAGATTTCCATTTTGACTCCACTTTGCTCAACTTTGTATTGGTAAGTCAGACAAAATCATTTCAAAATATTCGCATACACCCAACAGAATCGTCTAACCAGTGAAATAATCAACGTCATGAAAATGTCGAGTTGTAGGTTTGTATATTAAACTTTTCTGAAACTAATACTTGACACCTAGGTGTTCCGATGCTTGACTACCTGTTAAACGAAGAGCAGTGTTCTCAGCAGAGAAAACAATACGTGATTTTTTTTATCGGTACTAGTACTGAAGTTTACTGAAGTGGATATGTTTGGACGGCAGATGCACTGTGTTTAGAAAAAGTATTTCATAACAACTTGCATAGTTTCCTCATGTCTGTACGGTTTCTTTCTTTTTGCTAAGTGACATGGTTAGGATCATTGACATCATTTTTGTTACCTAACGGTAGTCATTTTTACTACTCTGTGATGTGTGAAACACCACAACTTGAAACTATGAACAAATGAGATAGGTTTCGCGAATTTCAGGGTCACTCTTCAGCAATACATTTGGATCACGCTTACATCTGCACATAGAAGGATAAGGCAACTAGAGGAACGGTAAATATGTGAAACATGTTTAATCAAAAACTATAGAAAGCCATAAGATATAAAGACACCGTAACGATATATATATTACATGCTATTATTTGTCCCTTGGGTTTTTAGTGGGACATAAGGGCTCAGTAGCACGCCGCCACTGCAGTCTGTTCTCTCCAGTCTTTTCAACCTGTCTCTACAACTGCCCACAACCATTCGCTTCTTACTCACATCATATCCTATATATCGCCCTAAGCAGAGACGACCAATTCATCGTTTCCCCTTTGCATCCCACTCAACAGCCTCGCCTGGCATGCAATGTACCTGCCTCGTCTCTTCTGCCAACTTCTTGGTTTTCGCCTCTACATCTTCGAGTTTATGCGACAAGACATCAGACATAAATCATCATCGCCGGCCAAATCCAAATCTTCTTCTGGGGTCTTCTCATCAGTACATCCAGCGTATCCCCATCTTCTCACTCCTCACACTTGTCTGTTGCATCATCCAGTCCGGTCCAGTAGACCACAATCAGGAAGATCATCGGTGAAGTAGGTGGCAGTCTTGTCTTACTCCTGTCCCCTGTCTTCACTTCGAACGCGTCACTGAACTTCCCATTGTGAATCAATCGGCATGTATCATCTCACACAGAATATAGTTGCTGAATGAGGTTGATAAAGGTTTATGTGCTAAAGCCATAGTGTTGAAGCAGCTGCCTGCCAGATTACTTCTCGGTCGACGCTGTCGAAGGCCTTTTCAAAATCGATGAAGTTGAGGTAGAGAGTTGACTGCCATTCTACATATATATATATATATATATATATATATATATATATATATATATATATATATATGATATAACATGGAGTATCTAAGAATTAGTTCCGAACACCTTGCAAGTGAATAAAAATCGCAAACAGCTTCCTAGTTTCATACTACATACTTCATGTGGTTGATTCCATGTATGTTTGTCAAAAGCTATAATGCTTCTAATTATAGCCTAATCCAAAATCACAGTCGAATGCTAACAGTATGTTGAAATCTTAAACAAACCCGTTGAACAAATTCGAAGTATCATCTATATTTGTCTCTTCTACGGACTAGTGATAATATCATTCACACAAAAGTAATACAAAAATACAAAAGCATGAAAATAAACTAATATCTAGAACGAAGCATTCCAGAGTTGTCTATTGTATACATGATCAGATTTGATCAACAATGAAAACATGCTAAAAGATATAAAACTGAAGTTTCGATTTACCAAAATTGTTAACATAGAACGCTGATAGGCTAAATGAAACGAATGATATGTTTTTCCTTGTCTGAATCCAAAAATATGTCGATGAATTAGACTGGATTTCAAAGGCAAATAGCAGTTGATCAAACATCTTATGAAAAAACCATAAACAGACAACCTTCTATTTACTATTCACAATTATTTAGTAGAATACTTTTATCATTGATACTGGTTGATGACTGAGGGTGAAATGCGAACCAAGGTTGTAGCAGATTTCAAACCAACGGCCTCTTGATTACCGGCCTGGCGCTCTATCAATTGAGCTAAACATCCCAACTGCTGACCAGGTTTCAACTTCAATCACCACAGAAAATTTGTATCACCTGATAAAAAGCCGATACGAAATCAAGTCGTCAGTGGTTTATTCCTCTGAAGAAGTTTCATGCAACGATAATCCAACTGGGTGCAAAAAACTAAACAAAACTACTCCTAGTCTACAACTTTCATTGAACTGAAATCTGTCTAAATATGCGAAAAAGAAACACAATATTCAAAGTCTGTGTTTTCGCTACAACTTTCTGTAGAAAGTCAGAT
>OX104134.1:68296978-68319657 GCA_944470555.2 Heterobilharzia americana
CCGAATTCCTATCAACGCTCGACTGTACTGCGCAACAGTTCGTTTTCTCTTACTTCGTAACGCTGAAACATGACCAATATAGGTAGAAGAGATGAAAAGGCTCCAAGTCTCCCACCACTTATGCTTTCATAGCATAGGCCGTATATCGTGGAACCACTATCTCAGTAGTGTAGATGTCAGGCGTCGAGTTTTAGGTAAAAGAGGAAATTCAGTTAATCACATTGAAACTTTCATCAACTCTGGTGTCTGGGATATGTGTTATGCATGCCTCGTCCCACGATGTTGGGTGAAGTAGGCTCAGACCGGAACAAGGTTAGAGGTGGCTAAACTAAAACATGATATCCAATCCATGAAGTTTCGGTTGGGTATTATGAAAATCGAAAAGAGTATATGCTTAGGCGTATTGCTCCCTTGTTATTTTGGCAACGACAAGATTACTTTAATTGCTCTATTCAGATAGGTTAATTGATCTATGTTAAGGATTCTAAGGGCTAATTTAGTTGTTTTTGGTGGTCACCGACAATTGTTCTTCATCATGAAATAACGCATATATATATATGTATATATTATAGTTGTTTTACTCAGAAATCTCTTAAGGGAAACTCGTATCTTGATCTACTTACGTTAAAAATTCGGACAACCATCTCAGTATGTTTGGTGTACTTTTCTCATCTGTAATATGTAGGAAAATACCTCGTGAGTAGTCTGTGTCAACTACTGGTGTAAGGATATTATAAGCTATGACCAGTAGCTGGTATTAAGATCAATCAGTCAAACTCATTTCTCGTAAGAACCTACTACGTCGAGTGGGTTTTGTGTTTATTCGTTCCTCTTAAGAATATGACTCATTAAATTTTTCATTGTACACTAACTGCTTTATGTCTTTCTGGAGTGACACTTGACTCACCTATTTTCGGTTATACCAAAGGATTTTTTTAGAAAGGAATAAAGCTTTAAATCGTGTTCCGTGTCTTGACTGTAGCTGAGCGTAAACTGTATCACCAGTACTACTCATGAAAATTAAGAATGTCAGTAAATCATATCCTACAGATGGGTAGTAAAGTAGTGAGGTTGCGACGTTGCATCAATTCTAATGGACTTGTTGCAGACGAAGTCTTCACCGGATACAAAGGGTCTGTCTTATATCGTCAATTTACGACATTCTTAGTACCGAAAAATATTTTTCTACAGGTTAAACAACGAGCTTACTGCACAGCAATTAATCCTGTCCTAACGTACAACTATGAAACATAACTGCTGAAAAAGGGTATGAAGATATTTCAGATTTCTGACTGTAGGCATCCTTGTAGCGTTGCTTATACACGATGGAGAGTGAACAGTGTAGAGGTAAGAGAGCAAGTGGAAGGCACGGAAAATAGTTCAGTCGGTGAGCTTATCAACTTTCACCGACCGAGGTAGCATGGGCATGTGTCACGCATACCCGGCCACCACCTACCTTGACATATGACATTAGCCGAACTAAGATCATGTTAGAAGAAAGCTGAAGGTGACCAGACCAATGTACGACAAGTGACTTCTCCAGGTGTTGGTCTGAGTTATGATGGGAGAATCAGGCTACTTGACTGGGTTTTCAAGATTACGAGAATCAATGATTAAAGATGGTTGGTGATGTGGCTTAGAATCAGTCACAATTTTACTGATATATCCGCTCTTTATCGTCAACATTCTGAGTATTTTTTTGCCTTCAATTTATCCTCATACTCTTTTTGGTTTATCTTAATATCATTCTATATATGTTCGTTTCTTTCTACGCTGTTAGCAAGTGTGCGAACTTTAACTAACTCACTAATGTGCTGGTTTCTCTGTTGAGTTTCCTGTACACAAAATCCCAAGAAAATAGGTACTGATTATTTCTACTGGGTGCATCATCAACTCTACACCCGTCGAAACTGGAGGTCAAAAATCTTAATTTCATCTTTGAGTTTAAAGAAAGTTACTTACGGTAATATATGTCACTTTAAATCATCACCTGCCAAGGACAATAATCCTCTAAACTACTTCTGAGTGTTTAAGATGACCATCTTCAGGAAACAGGCAAAGAAGTATGCTGAGGTGCATGTTGCACGCATCAGTTTGACACATGGATAAACAAATTACTTAACTATTGTTCGAATGCTTTAAAACTCTTACCAGTATCTACTGGTAAATCTTCCATTTTAGGTAAGAAAAAAAGAAATGATTTACTTTCTTGGACTGCAAATGGAACGAGTTGTCACTCTGACACTTTCTATTTTCCTCGAATGACAACCATTCATCTGAAGCGGTCTCATATATCTAGCTCTGATGTTGCCATTTTGCCTTTGTACTCCAGTCATCAATGGTTGGTTGACTTCACTGTTTGTGCCCTATGTGTATATATAATTAATGAGATTGCCTACAATTTTATCATTCCATGGTATGAAGTTTACTACCGAAACCAAACTACATTACCTGATGTTAGCACAAAACAACACTTTTCCTATCCTGCTTCTCTTGATGTACGTATCAATCTGAGTCTTGTTTGGATAACATTAAGCCTTTGGTTCACTCTTCGTGTGCTCATCTCCTTAACCGCAATATACTTTCGATCAAAAGACTGTGACACAAAGACCGAATCTCGATCTCCCAAACCCACTACAAATGGTACATCTACAAACATGTATTCAGGTGAATGTATACTCATCCTTGCTGCTGCATTTTTCTTTCTTGTTGTTGCAACTCTGTTTCTTTCCTTGGATGGAACATTTGTGGATTTCGGTCTTCAAGCTGCATATGAAAACCTGACTATTAGCAATGCTTCATCGTCAGGTATACCACTCATTAGTTGGGGTGCATTCCATTTCATCCTTGCCGTACTGGCTTGTATAATTGGTGCACTATTTGTTTATCCTGGAATAAAATTTGGGAAGATTTACTTAGATACTGTTACGTGAGTTTTAATTTTAACTGGTTATTAAGATCATTTCTTCATATTCCAGTACATTAAGTTACAATTATCAAAAACCAATTTAGGATGTTTTTAAAAGAGTTCAGCGCTAGGTTTTACGTGAACTATCCAATGATAAAAAAGTATTCCATATTCCACTTTAATTTGGTGAAGCATCGTTGCATAGAACACTAGCTCACTTTTTCTGAAATAACTTAGAAATATTTGTATTATTTACACATAGTGATGTGTTTAGCTATCAGTAAGTTTGATTATAGGCTTAGAGATTGCACTGAACGAAATTAATCCCTCTTTTACGAAACTATAAAGACGAGTTCATTTACTAGACTAAAATTTTGTTGAAGATGACAAACACATATCTTAGTATCTTCACAAAGTTGAAGTTGGTCAAAAAGTGATTCTTTCAGTACTGGAGGTGACATGTCGATTGACACTTTCTAGGCTTTACACCATAAAAGAGATATCTGAGAGTATCTGGAAATTAATTTAACTTGGTGTCGTCAGTTCTTTTTAGCTCTTGCGCATGATCTTACAATCCTAGCTTCATCACTCATGACGTCTTTGGAAAAAATACGTAGTTTCTTTTGTTGTTGAGGAGACTTTATCGTCAATGACGAAATGTCTTGGGGAAGAAAGATTCCGTATTTTATAAATTTAACTTTGATGAGCCCCTGCATTTCAAGATGAATCAGTAGAATTGGTGGGAATGCGTATCACTGATGCTTAGATATTTTCACTATCTTATTCTACTAACTTAATCCTTAACCTACTAATAGATTAGATCGCGCTAGTACCCTACTCTCACTTTACTATCCTCCATTTATTTGTCTCGGATGATGAAGGCGTCGATAGATGTGTGCCCGAGTCAATGTAGTCCGTTTCATATACTGCAATGAATAACTCAGATAATCAAATCAAGATGACACTTATTAACCAGGGACCACACACGAAACCGGTTATTGTGCTACAATTCACTTTTGCTGCGAAGCTTTGAATACTTGGGTCAACCAAGCACGTTTCAGCGACAAATGCACTAACAGTACGAGAGAGGAAGTTACGCTGTATCAAAAGCATGCGTCCCCACAAAGTCAACCTCCCAAGTTAAACGTCCAAAAGAGACTATTTGGATTGGGAAAACTCCGCGTTCTACAACTTTAGTGGATTCATTTAATATCACCTGCGTTTTTTTTTCTGTAGAAACATTGATTACTCAAAGTTTGGAGAAATAGCCTGTAAAAACTTAAATTCATACTAAAAAGTTCATACTTAGTATACGTCATGCATGTTTTCCATTAATTTCCAGTTTCGTCATTAATCACTAGTTACACACTAAATTGGTTTGTTCGAAAATTTCAGTCTTGATTAAATTTTTTTAAGTTTCACTCTTTGTGTGTAAAATACCAACATGCTTTAGATGACAAGTTTTTTAATGCCAAAATGCAATGGTATGAAATCATTTCTCTTTATGTTTTTAGACAATCTTCAGCACCAGTAATCAAAAGGTTTCTACTGCATATAAATTTTATATGTCCAGTAATTCCTATTCTACTTTGGCTAATTCCAATCACTGATCATATTTCTCACTCATTAATCATGCTTACACATAGTAATTCAGTAACTGGGCAGCCTTTTCTCTTGATGGTTGTCAACTTGTTGTCTAATTTGTTCGTCAAACACCTAGATAGTATTCGATTACTTGTATCCATGATAGTTGTACTTCTCCGTCTTGCCACTACTCGCTGGATAATACAGGTATGTGTATTCTTTAGTTTTTGTTATGTCTCATTACTGCAGATATTGAAGATATATGTGTCACAAGATTCTATCAACCTCACTTTTTGCAAGAAAGACTCAGTCATTTCTAAATTACTTGTAGTTTTGGAACTTTGAATAATACAAGTTTTGTACAATATAATGAATCAATTACTAATTTTTAAATCGCATTAATGCACGTTAAGTTCGCATATTTGTTTATGAAATAAGTGGGCCTAATTATTGGTGGTATGGATGAAGAAATTATGTAGCACGAAAGTATGTTTCATACAATCGACTCCGTTATTCTAAATTTTATCTGTAGTCTGAATGGGGCACTGCAGCTTGGACTGAGATTTTGAAAAATAAGATGAAAGTAGTAGCGAAGAAACAAAGGTTCGCACTTGTTATACTCAACTATCTGTATGGTTATGAACCTCACAGTAGCGATGAAACTGAGTGACTCATTTGCTATAGGTACTGCGTATGTTCCCCTAATATTGTTTTCGTTTGTTAACCGTTCCGATTTACTAACGAAGATAAAACTTCCCTAGTTATAAATATAGGGGACAATCCTCATTTCTAAAGTCCTGCTTCTAAAAGTTATTCGGAACCTAGTCAGTGACTGATAACAAAGAAATTGAAAAAAGTTGACAGACAGCAGGTGTAACCGAGAGTTGATTGTACTTTCAGTTTCCATAAAGATTTGGAACAGAAACAAATCTACTGCTCCCTAGCGCAAACATATTTCTCAATCTAAAGGCGAAACTTATCTTCTTTGTCCAACAAACTCTACACTATTGCTTGTCATTCGAAGGAGTACCAAGCAAGCATATATCGTGTAGAGCTCCTTACTCAAAATTAGTCGTATGTGAACAGACAAATCAATTTGATAATGGTTTCTGATCAGCATTCATCTGTGCAATGCCACTATATGCTTCCAAAGCCTCTAATTGAAATGATATTGGAAGACAATACATGACTTGAAGATTTATGAAACGAATTGCTTATTTGTGTGGAAAATATTTAACATATTCAATGTAATTGCATATTAAATTTGCTTATTGGGTATATCACCTAGTGGTACAGTATTATTCACTTTGGGGCTGTGGCTCATTGGTGTTGGCACTTGGATTTCAACCAGTGGGTTGCGGGTTAGATACCTGCTCTTCCTACCAAGGTCAGGAAAGCCAGGTAGTATCACCAGCTCTCACACCATAGGTGCGGTTGGTTGCCTACTGCATGAATATGCATCTGGTTACTGAGTACATGTTTTTGAATGTTATGTACTGTATGACTTTTCGAGCGCAATTTATTGCTCGTATTCATATCACTACTGGTGTAAACAATTTCTTATTGAACCGTTGACTCGTTTTGGATATATATATATATATATATATATATATATATATATATATATATATATATATATATATATATATATATATAAATTACTCTGAATGAATTTTATCTTCTTTTGTTTGCTAATAGGCCTATCTGAATTCTGCACAGGAGAAGTTAGATAGATTTAGTCGTGAACCAGGGCGAACTTCGAACAAAGAAGTACAGCGATTGGTTGCCAGCATTTTTTATTGTCTGAATCTAGTCTCACTTCAATACATTGCACCATGTTTTCTCTCCTTATGTCTTTTATGTCTATATAAAAATCTAGCTGGTCTCTCATGGTTACCGTGTCATCATCATCATCATCATCATCGTTATTCTTCCCTACCTGATACGTCATATGCGATGAATCCTGTATATGAAATACACAATTTAACTAACCTTTTGTCAATGGATTTTTTAACCGATCAACGCAATTTGACCTCTTGGTCAACTGCATTTATGCTGGCTAGATCTATTATCAGTCAAACTATGGATAATTTCATTGTTCGTGGAATGATTATTTCACGGGGAGTATTCGGATTTCTGGTATGGTGGACATTAGTCAGTTGGCAGTCTATGAGTTTCCTAGGATTAGCCTACCATCGGTTCGCAAATGATTGATAAAACTTACTCGAGTAACTTCAGCCTTTCGCTTCTTGTGTAACTGTAATATTTCTTCTTAATTTAGAATCTATTTAACTAAATAATATTAGAACTTTTTTACAAAATAGTTGTTTGTTTTATTATTACGACGTCAGTTCCTTATTTTGGGGTTTTGTTTTGATGCAATCTCTACATCCCTGTATGCCTTTCTGTCTTTAGTTAATTTATAATGTCCTTTAGGTTGCATGACTTACTTTTTTCATCTTTTTCTTAGATGAAAATGTGTAGTCGTAGTATACAATGAATAGAATATCATTATCCATTTTATGCAAGAATTATAAGCTAGTCTTGACTAAAACTGAGATCAGTATTAAAAGAGGATAGAACAATTGTTTCGCTGTATGTTGATGTCATCTTGTTTTTCAGCAAATTCGTCTCTAGTAAAAAAGAATATTTTACAGCGTAAAACTATTGAAATTATATTTTCGTTGAGACGTCTATCAGTATTTCAGATGATGTATCTTTCTTATGACTGATCAAACAGTTATAACTCAGTGCTAATCGTTTGAATTATATTAGACACCTTAATTTTGTAAAAGAAAAACCCAATGTTTTACAATTCAGGTCTTCATCGTCGGTGATGATGAATTTCACACATCTTCAATGAGTTCCTAATCTTAGCAGTTACCAGAGGCATTAAGATATATCAGAAGGTTACGGTTATTGTGTAGCTGTAGCCCAGTGGTTTAGAGAGATGACTATCAGCCATTGGGTCACGGGTTTGAACCCTGAACCACCTACCGAGGTTTGGGCAGCCAGGTGGTATCACTAGCCCTCACACAATAGGTGTGACTCATCGCTTACCGCACGGATGTGCAAAACGTGGCCGAGTGCGTTTCGTATAGCTATTGAAAAGGTCAAGTTACACAAATAGGATTTTAAATTATTTGTCGAACTACGAAACTCTTTATCTTTTGTATTCTAAGTAAACTATTTTATGCACCTATGCAAAAGTCTGGACTTCTTCATCGTTGTTAAACGATATTCTATGGAGAGCATTAGCTTCTGATTCAGTATGAACCAGTAAGGTAATGAGTAGTAATGCGGAAGTCAAAGAGCCTGAAGTACTAAGTTTGAATAGTTATGTGTCAAAAGTACGAAAAAGTTGGATAGTTGCTTAGAACAACTGCCCAGATATTTGGTGCCATAACTCATTGGTTTTCATAAGCATTAAGTTTGTAATAAAAACTGTAAATTACGTTGTCTTTTGCAGCCAATATAAAAGTGTTGACCAGTCAGCATTCTCACCCTACCTGGGATTACTGCGTAAATATGCAAGTCGTCGCACAGCGCCAACACATCAAGGTAGAAAGCACCAAATTTAAAGACGTGAAAATGAGAAAGTCGTAAAAGCAGAAAACGAAGGGATCAAACAATAGCGAAATTCAGTACGACGACAATCATCAAGATAATATGTAGATTCATCTGTGCCAACGAGATCGATTCTGAGTCATATCACCTACAGTCTTCACCCACCGATGTTGGTTACCACGATGATCCCAACCAGGAAGTTTACATTTCCCTACATGCCTTAGACTGTCAGTCAGAGACTTGATAAACTGATGTCGTATTTTAGTCTGGACACCTCTAACCTTATTCCGGTCTGAGCCTACTTCACCCAACATCGTGGGACGAGGCATGCATAACACATATCCCAGACACCAGAGTTGATGAAAGTTTCAATGTGATTAGCTGAATTTCCTCTTTTACCTAAAACTCGACGCCTGACATCTACACTACTGAGATAGTGGTTCCACGATATACGGCCTATGCCATGAAAGCATAAGTGGTGGGAGACTTGGAGCCTTTTCATCTCTTCTACCTATATTGGTCATGTTTCAGCGTTACGAAGTAAGAGAAAACGAACTGTTGCGCAGTACAGTCGAGCGTTGATAGGAATTCGGACATAACAGCGGCACGACAACTAGTGTCAGTTGGCCACATTCAAGCGAGCCTTTTGTATTCCTTGCAGAAATTTCTTCAAAAATGGTCTACATCTTTCCGACAATAAGCATCCTGTTTTGCACCCGTACTTCACCTAATAAGTTGAGGGGGGGGGGCTGACGCACATAATAATATTATACAAGATATATCTAGTTGTTCAGATGTCGATATCGTGGGAGAGATTAGTCCTAGAATTTAGTCAGTACACTTTGGAATTGTAACTATGGATTTGTGATCTCATTTCCAATCGCAAGTTGTAGATGTGAAGGTGGAATATTAAACCACTTTTATCCATATTGTTAAATTTAAAGTTGACTTATGCTTTGTTTTACCATGAACTTTTCTGAAAGATATTGGGGTATACAAACTTCGATACTAAAAACAAATACGTAGATTTTGCTTCAACTGAATGCTAAGTTTCTTATTAGCAGACACCCAAGTCTAGAGTTTCTCTGTTAACTACTATGAAGTAACACTAGTCAAGTAGCTTTTTCACCATAAATAACAGAAAAGTCAAGGTTAACTAGTTTAAGCAAGTTGAATTCACCTTATTACTGGAATCGATGGACCTCTTCATCGAGATAGTGTTCACTAAACACAGTGAGAAGCATAAGACATGGAATGAAGAGCTGCAACGAAGACTACACCACTATGGTTTGTAGGAAGGAATGTACCAAACGTTCTGGTTGCCTCAGCATGTCACAGTTCAACCGACAGTTGGGACGGAAAGGGGTTCAACTCCCAGGAAAGGGAATACTAGCTGTAACGCAAGAAATGGGTGTTGTAGCCTTCTCCATGCAGCAGGCCTGTAATGTATCAACAATCTGTGTGTCTTTAGTTGAACCAAACGACATACGTTTTAACTGGATTCAATTAAAGTGGACACTGTTGTCCTTGCATTTCCTAACTATCTGGCGTAGACATTTTTTCTTAGTACAGTAATCTTAATTTCATCCAGTCTACATATGTCAACTCTCACTCATCTTCATACTGTTTATTTCATTCAACTGCTGTGCTAGAGTGAAAAACTTAAATGCATTAGTCCCTAGATTACCACGTTAAATGCTTCGTACGGGGGAAATTTATGTAATGTATCAACAATTAGAATTCATGATCGGAAATACAATTAAAATTAGAACTATTCACTGATGTACCACTAGTCAGTATGTATACAATCTAGAAAGTTAAAACAACCTGTGCTATGCTTGAAATCCTAGTGAAAAGAAATTTTCATGCTACTCTTTAAATTCATTTCGTAATTGTCTCATGACAAAGTTAGCCCGAACCGAAATTTCAAAGGGTGACTTCTAAAGTAAGAAAGTCTGAGTGTCCTTCATCAACGCTGCACTTTTCAGGCTAATTCGACGTGTATCAATTTTAGTTTGTCTAATTTTGCGGTTTTTAAATTGAATCGAACTACACCCTATTGTGACTGAACAACTATCCACTTTGAAGATGATTCTCATAAAATACGTCATAATCAAGGCAAATTTTCATAAACAAGGAACATTTAATAAATCGTGTTAGTGAGTTGTGTGTTTATTTTTGACTGGTTCTCATAAGAAGTTCTGAATTTCTAATAGAGGCTTATACATTATGGACTAGATCAAGTAAGGATAGATAATCGCCGTTAACACTAAACGATTGTTGCGAATTGATTGAAGTTGAAAAATATGAACTATTGAATTGCGAACCAATAGTTCAGCAGTGATTACCTCGCCGTAGGTTTTGCACTTGCTATTCTGTATATTTGAGAATGATCATTGCTAAAGATTCATGAAACGAAATAAAACTAGTGTTTTATCCTCTCAGATTTTTGATTGTTCCGTAGTAAGTATCCTTTTTTAAAGAAAGTCATATCTAACTCAGTTCCTGAAAAATTACTTATTTTGGTTGTATTTATTTGAGGCTACCTACTTATATATAGCTAGCATGTTCATCATCACCGAAAACTGGTTTCCTGGGAGTCTATTCAACTTCAAATGGAATATGGCGTCTGAAGTAATATACCTCAAGAGATTTCTGGTATTATGCCAATTTCTGTACACACAGTAATCGCCCGCACACATTTTTTCAACTGTAGCTAGTTAACTGCTACTAATGTCAACTTACCACCGTTTCCTTTCTATATTTTACAAAATATATGATAACTGTAGTCAACTTCCTTGTATGATAGTTTAATCATTTCCCTAATAAGTAAGTCATTATTAGGTTTGAACCATGTGATTACCTTGTCAACAAATTAACTAGTTTTTTCACAGTTTCGCTTCTCTCTGAATATGTTGACAATCCCTAATCTCCAACCTATTAATAGATTTCTGCAAGATTACCTTACAAAAGCCAATTTCCTTAATTTCATTCCTTCACCTATCTTTGGGTTACCGTTTATTTTGATCACAATATTTCTCTCTAGGTTCTTATTGGGCTTCCAGTAAGCCATTTAGTTTGTTTACCTTAAAGAGTGTATACCTTTGTTGTTTTATGCATCTTATTCTCCGGTTTAATATCTTTTCATTGGTATTAGTTGTGCAGAATTGAGGAGGACTTTGTTATTAGTTAAGTTGTATAAGTGGAATTGGTGTCGAGGAGTTTCATTTCGTAACACTTCATGCCAGTCTATCCAAAACTTGTTGAACTACTCAGGATTTTAAAATAGTATGCTCCTAAAATAAAGTGGTTTAACTGGTTTAGAGAATTTCGATTGAATTCATTATGCTCTTAAAAATTACTGCCTGGATAAATGTGGAGTATCCTTGATTGATTAAAAAATTCTTATTACTCTCTACTCTGAGCAATCAGGAATTTATTTCACTGGCTAAATTCACTGTGTGGTCTTTGAAAGGACCGTGATTATAGTGGTGAGTAAATTGTCAACTGTCATTCGTAATAAGAATAAGATTGAGAGCCAACCAGTGATGTGTGATCTTGGTTTGGTTGGTCAGTTTTTTTTATCAACATTTACAGATCCAAAAACTATGTAATTCCGAAAATACTCATTTAGTTCCGTAAAAGCATCCAGTATTAAATAATTTACACTTGTTTTGTGTCACTACTTTCAAATATGGTATTCTATTCACCAAATGAGAGAAGTTAACCAGAAATTAAAGTCCTGTTACTCAGTTGAACTGCAAGTTGTTTATACAAATTTGATTCATTGACGGCCATAATTAGCCACAAAACCTTCGGTGGTGAAGTGTCTGGACGAATAAGAATTTTGGTGATTATATATTTATGCGTTTCATAAGTGCCAGTAATTACGAAATATGAATTCCTGGCTTTTTTGTGTAAGTTGTTTCACACAACGGCTAAGTCACATCAGGACTGAACAGAACTATAAAACTGTATCGTCCTTGAACGACTATTAAGTGACTCAATGCAATGACAACGAAACAGTTGTTTCTTTCTAGCTTTTACTCAAGAATGAACAGAGATTGCAGTGTATGTAGTTTTTCAATGATGCTTAAGAACATATATATATTTTCCACTGTTCTTTTCTGCTTAAAGTAAAATTACACATTAAAAATATTTACCCATATGACTATTAAACATTAAACCACCTGAACTGTGATATCGACGTATATAAGCCTCCCTGTGGTCCATCATTGCCTCTAAATTGTTTGTATAATCTCCATCGAGTAACTTTGGAATTAGAGTTTGAGAATTTAAACTAAACAGTTTCAGGACATGGGATTTAAGGTGAAATCTATACATTTCAAAGTACAAAACTTGAAAGCTAAGTCGTGAAGTAGAAAACAAACGGGGAACAGGAACCCTTTCCAGTGGCGGCGCCAAAAGGAGGTTATACTCGCTTTTTTTTGCTGCTTTATGATCTAATGGCTACTGCGAACTTACTGGGGATTAAATAGCAGGGTTTAGGGATTTGAAGTAAGAGTTGTCAATAGTTTTTACGATGTGCAACCTGATACTAGAACATACTACAGTGTGAACCTCTTGTCTAAATGTTGTCCTTTATATGAAATGCAACAAACAGTAAAATCCTTCAGAATTAGAAAGTAGTGCATGCCGATAATATGAGAAACCTCCGTTCTGTTCATTCAGAATCATCATCAACAAAACTGTGCAAAAGCCTATCTATAATCAGCGAACTTCTGCTAAAAACCCAAAAGGGTTCAACTAAACTTTAGTAACGGCGAATCACGTTCAAGTATGTGGTAACCAATCAGAATCAAGAATTTAAACAGCAAAGTAGTTATCAAAGAAAATGGTACTTTAATTTATGACTGTTTTACCTCAGAAAGGAAAATATCTAGATTTTCAATAGATTTATCATTTTTGAAACCATACCACTGTTTGCATTGTCACTAATCCATATGAGACAATATCAATCAAACCATATTTGGGAAATTTCTCTTCATGATCTCGTTAAACGTCTTAAAATCTTTCGAAGGCAACTTCACATATTTGTGTACACACTAATTGTCCGATCAAATAAGTGCTTTTTGTGAACAACAGCATGATGCAGTTAATCTATTTCAGATAAAGGTATATGTGACACAATCGTCTGTGATTACGCAGTGCCACGTTATTTTGCAAGCCTGCTAGTATAGATATTTCTGATCTATCTTTTATCCACTGAAAATATTCTTCCTTCGTATTTTGCTCGTATACACCAAGAATTTGTGGTTTTCCAAAACAAATGTATGTACACACACATTGAGTAAGTTATAGCTTACCCGGTCCTGTTTAAGTCATAGTATATATACTACCAAAATACCATCAAATTGGCCACAAATACTGAGTAGTTTATGACGATCAGTGGTCGTCATCCAAGCCAACAAACAATTTTGTGCTTGATATAAGTGCGTAAATACTCACCCCGTCGCCCTTCGACTGAATGCATTGATCGCCCATAGAAGCAACGTCTTCCTCTGCACCACCATCCACAATTTATCTCACGACCAACACTCTAATCACATTCAACAACATCACTGACTCCGATATCATTGTGTGACGTGCATGGATATGTATTGTCTTCCGCAGGCGTTAGTACATCCACGTGGAATCCTGACCCCTCCGAAAAACTTGTGCTCTCATCTCCAAAAGCGCATGCATACGGCAAACTGTCTTCACCCTCATAATTATATGAATGAGTTCTCTCGTATCCTAGCATCGCACAACTCCTAAGTGAAGTTAGAGGATGATCAACTCCAACATCTAGATATCCATTCTGCGGAAAGTAACTATACAACTTATCCTCTTGTGGAGGTGGTTGATACCTTACTAACTTCAGTAAGTGAGAAGTATGAAGAACAGAGGATTTCGATGCGTATGTTTCGCTACATCGCACTTCTACTTAATCCGGTAATGGCAGTGGCAATAACCAAATACAAGGTGCTCAGAATGATTCACCATATGCACATGCAACTCACTGAACCGACGGAAACCGAATTTACACATATAATCGCGACCTCTAACCAATTAAATTTCTTCATTCTCTCCAGAGCTGTGTACATCAGTTCTTGTCTCATTCCACTGAACGATATTTCTCTGTGATTCTCATCAGAACAACCTGATTCATATGAAGAAGCTAACTCATTATCCTTCCTACCTCAAGTCTTAGTATGCATAAATCTTTCGTGATCCCTCTCATCATCCTTAGACATTCCCATTACAGTATCACCACAATCACCCCGGTGATCGCTCATCATCAATACGATGACCACCAGTGGTGCTATCATGTCCAGGTTAAGGTGAATCTACAGAATAACAGAGCGCTGTTGAACTGTCTACCACTAACATGCCAACACTTCTCAAATAAGATTGGAATATACCATCTAATCGTTCCGTAACACACGTCTTATTCTCTTCACATTTTTCATCCCAAATAGAACACCACAAAATATTTGGTCTCATGTCAGCTATCATAATCAACAAACTTCCAATGGCCTATATCAAAGTCGATGTTGAAGATAACTAACTCAACACAAGACTCACATGAATCTATTACATTTCACCAGCTTCATTCTACAGAGTACTCACCGCTGTTTGCAATAAGCTAATCAACAGAGTGTAACTAAAGAGTAGCTCCATGTAGGCACCACTAACACTGTTGCCACCTGTGATATTCTCACTACACCACTCCTGGCGACATCGCCTATCCTACTCACATCGGATGGGTTCACAGCGGTTCCAATGGTTTGGTTCAGTGGCTGCCTGAGTAAAACGTAGTCAAGTGACCCCACTTGATGATAAAAAACTTCACCTCCATTCACTGTCATACAATTCACATATAACTGATCATGCAGTCTGACATCATCTCACCATCCGGAGTGTTCCTGTTAGAACAATGTGATGACTCAGAACACTTCTCGTTCACATCATTAGAACACATCAATGACAGAAGAAAACACACTGTCTTTGCTTGTTATCCATATTCATATTCTGACTATTTGGTGACTTCACTCACTTAACCCGGTATTATCGCACATGACCACGTAGTTTTGGCTCAATACTTGGAGAAGAACATGGTATCGCTGATAGCCTTCTAAGACTGATACACGGTCGAGTTCGATAATCTACACCCACTGAAACATGTCAATGTTTCGGTACCCCATTAATATTACGACCTCTAACAGCATTCTTACTGCTTAAAGTAATTCCCTTCTGCACACTTTCCATTCCCCTAGATAATGGCATAGTCACACCAGGTGGGTGACTTTCATCGTCCTTATTTCCAGTGTTGTAAATTCATGCTAGATAACTAGAAATGCCAGCAGAGATGTCATCTTTCGCCTCAATATACCAAATTTTGACTTCTCAACATAAGAAAGTAGCCTGGTATCATTGGTGTTAAAAAGCTTCTTCAGCAGAATTATTGCCATCTCCTCCGTCATCATCATCACCATCACTGTACAACTTACCATCTAGTTGACAGGTCGCATGAGCACTCACTAACTCTATAACTCTGTTTATCCTTCCAGTTCTTATTCAACGATTTGTGTTTATAACTGGAAACACAAACCTTGGAAAGAGCACTTTTATCTGTTGAAAAAATGTAATAAATGCGAATAAATAGAAGTGTTTATTCACCAGGATTATAATAATATGTTTAAAACATTCAAATCAGCGAATTAAAGATCTAGCATATCTCAGCCAAATGTCAGCTTTCTAAGGACATTCTTAAATTTTCACCCAAAGTATGTCTTGTTCCATAAATGAGTAGTAGTGTAATGGTACGCCAGGGAAGCATGTGTTGACTATATTCATGCCGAGGCTCTAGCAGTAAAACAGATATATGATGTTTATTGTTATATCGGATAATTAGTCATTCTTACCAATAAGGCGGCTGTAACAGAAGACGAACCTACAGATAAAACTGTTTTTTAACATTTAAATCTCAGACAATTCAGTTTCTTCTTTATCGAATTCCATAGTGTTTCTAAATGGACCCAAATGGGAACGTGTTCACTGCTACATCGAAATCTCTTTAGCTTGAAACTGTGTAGAGTACTGAATGTGAACTACCAAGGAATTGTGAAGTAGAACGATATACTTGGTCAATGCTCTTTCGTCTTCCATTATTCTTTGGTTGAGGTCAGTTTATAATCAAAACTGTACCAAGACAAAGGAATATTATTATTTACAGCATTATAAATTCTCTGATACCTTGTACAATTTTTAGCAAAAACTCGAAAAATAACTATTTGATACCAGCCAGCTACAGTATTAATAACGAGTTTCATCCTAAGATAACTTCTTGGTTGGATGCATTTTCATACCAATGTTTTTTCATGTCCTCACTCATTATTCAAACCTGTACTCTTCCTTTGCAACACTAGAAAATTATGAAATAGGTCCCTGAATTGCAGCACATACAACCCATCGGTTGAAATTTAAGTTTGTGCAAAAATGTGTACCCACAAAAGTTCATTAATAAGTACAGTAGGGCAAAAGAGAAAAGAATGAAAAGCAGTACAGTTGAGAAGAAGCCGTCTGTCTACACCTTGCCTTCGAAGGGGTTGAAATCACCACACGGATAAACTATAGGTTGAGTGCTTCGCTTAAAAGGACCCATCCAGACTCAAAGATAGTCTGTATATATCAGACTAAATGCTCAGCGAAACAATCCAAAGTGGATAGGTTCTAAATTCTTGTTTCTCCTAACTGTATCTACCAATTCATATGTACCGGAGACTGGAAGAATAGGAAGAAGGGTTTTTGTTCACATTTCTGAATAGATCCCCAAGAATTCGAGGTTTAATGGTCCATAGGGTTTAAGTGGCACAATCATTCAGTATTTACTTGACACTGGACATAAAGTTGACGCATTAAAGTCATTCAATGTGTTCAATAAACAACTGAAGCCCAACATTTTGAGATTTTCTGAAACAGTTGTGATTAAACGAGTCGAAACTGATCTATATATTCAGAAAGAAATTGTTGTCAATCTTGCCTTACCTTGTTAATTTCGTTCTGCTAAATTTATGAATGTAAGGTTTCTTGACCTCGATAACCTCCGCCTTTTTCACTTTATCTTTTAATCAATTTCAAAACCCGCTCTTTTAATATGTTTCCTTAATCCTGTTGCGGTTTTAACCAATTACAGAACAACGAGGTGTACAATTCCCTCTCATTTTTGTTGCTATCTTTTATAGAATGTTTGTTCTGTCGCTGTACAAATAGTCAACCTTTGAGTGGTCTCGGCAACTTCACCAATTTCTATTGTCCTAGATCTTTGTTACTTATTATCTCAATCGAAACATTCTTGTTCACTTATCAAAGCTGGAAAGCAACTGAGGAGAATACGTGGTACTGCTACTATTCTTCTTGCTTTATTCGAAAGTCGTGTGCCTAGACCAATATGTCACAGCTCTGCTGTATTACTATGTGCCATTTCAAGCAAACTAATGTAATGAAGTTTTGAAAACGACTAACAATCATCACATGAAGGGACTGTGCAAGTAAAGTGGAGACATCGTTAATGTTTGAATATGGTGTGTTAGTCAATAGAGTACCAACTCTAGTAACCTATAGGTCAAAGGTCATACCCTCTCGCAGTCCACAGGTGATTTCTTCTAATACGATTATCATCATAAAAATAAACAGCCGATATTCTCACCAAACTTCTGGGTGTCTTCAACCATTCATAAAATTGTGACGTAATCATAGATGCCTCATTCATTCAGACATGAACCGTAATTTACCAGATTTTCAGTTTAGATAATTTAAATGCAATGCCAAAATCCAAAATGCAAACAGAGCAGAGAAAGATGGAGCGAAAGATAGATGATCTCTTTCCTGTTAGAGTATATATATATATGAGTGGTTTGGACCTACCAGCAATGCTGATGACTTATCATTATACTTATCTATTATTTTCTGGGATTGCCTGCTCCCACCACCCTTGCTATACTAAATGCCCTGCCATCTTATGAGTAGCAAAAGAGAAAATACAACAAAGCATAAGGTAACACACTCATTGATGAATAAAGTAAGACTTAGTGAGAATCAGCAATTGTCTACCTAGGTTGAACTGACAGAATATTGCCCCACTTTTCAGAAGAGATCGTGATTCAGACACACTGACAGGTGGTTTTGGTCTACCGATTAGAGAAGTTCGGATTTGTGTTTGCTTCCTTACCTGATTTCTATTAGAATACCTATGTTTTAATGATATTTTTCTTGACAATTTCAGAAAAAACTAGTTTATATTCTCATTCTGACAGTTGATTGAACAAGCTGAAGTTAGTATTACTTAACAGATAAATAAAGTTGATACCTACCGGATAAGTGAAGTCAGCTGTTAAAACAGTTACCAGCGAAATTAAATGACGTTTGTTCAACATTGAAAATCGGTATAAGTTGGGAGACAAGTTCTCAAATCCTCACTCAGTGGCTGGATGATAACGTGCTCGGCATGAGAACTGATACAACTATTTTCAATTTAGCATAGGCGCGCAGATGCATACTGCTGAGTAGTCCAGCACGAGGAAAAAGCGATTTAGATATCTCTGTTAGGAAGTAATTATCTGTCCGGCATCAATTCATTGTATAAATCTGTAAAACAAATAAATAATTATTCATTGGACCATTCGAGATAGTCATGGTTAGAAGATTATTCCCAATATGTTCATGAATTGATGAACACAGATTCATCCACATGACAGCTGCGTAAAAGCTTTATGAGATTGAAGTTAATTCGAAACCCTCAGGGTCTTCTACCTCAATTAATAAAGCTTAGGTTTGTAATTCAGAGGCTCGTGTTTCGAATCCGGCCATGATGTACTTTTTTATTCCAGCTTCACTCACCATATCATCAAAATGAACAACTGGAAAACTTCAAATGAGGCTGAGAAACAACACATAACCACCAGGTCGTACTTATTGCAAAGAAAATCATTCAAACTACAAAAGCACCAAACTATTATTATCTTCACAGTGTGAATTAGCTTTGGCTTTGTGTATCGGAAGTAGTAGGAATATTGATTTTATGTTCTGTGTTCACTTGTTATCCAGTAAGTATCTTCTTGAAGTAAACTTGTTTGAAATTATCAAAAGAGTAAAATGCTGATAATCTGTTGTTTTTAATTGGTTGGATGGTTTAGCCAAACTGTTCTTCAAGAAGTGATTACCGAATTTTAGTAGACCAACGACTGGTATAGAATTTCTCTGATACTAGATGGCAGTTCCCGATGAAGCATGAAGTATCCACAAAGTTGACGGAACTGACGGTCACTGAAAAAGTATCTTTTCTACCCTGTAATCTATATTATTATTGAACTTTTGTCTTTTGAAAGCAGTTACAATTGATACTCAAATGTAACCGATAGAACTTTAGAATTCCAATTTATTCATTAAATAATAAGAACTAGTACGTTGACAAAGTATAAGAATCTAATCAACAAATCGTGGCAATTCAACATTTATTTTAGAAAATAGTCTTGGTACCATATATGGTCTTATGAAAGTATTGTCAAACGTTTGCTCTTCCCTCTAGAACAGCAAATATTAGGCTGTAAGCCGATCCATTGTGGATCCTTAATCTGTCTGATAGCTTACATAAATCCTTCTGTCACTCTCAGCTCATTGAAATTCTGTTATTATTCCTTCATGTGACGAAATATCCGTAACATAAGGCTATCTCATATGGTTAAACCAGTAATCTAGCTTTAATATTATGGTGTTATCTTGTCTACATTTATAATTTTTACTTCTGATATAAATTAGTCTTGAAAAATCGATCATGGTGTCACTGTAATAGAATAAGTGAGTTCTGATTATAAATTGTGGTGAATAATTGTTTTGCTCATGGTGTAATTTAACTGTTAATTAATATTTGTTATTATTCACTGCATACTTAAACATGTGGAATGCTGTTGATCTTCCAAATTCCGAGTTTGGTTCTTTTAGTGGCCTATTGCTATAGTCTGCGAGAATTTCACATCTGGGAATCACAATCCAATTATGTTTTACAAACATATAACTGGTTACAAAAAGTAGCCAGTTAATACCATAAGCGATGAAGCAATCTATGTGGTTCATAGCCTACAGCATGAACCTAAATGAAATGAAATTCAGTTTATTTGTTCTGCCAAAACGTTTTTATTTTCGAAGAGTGAATGTATAAACCACTTTAACAACTACTGAAGTAATCAATTAAGGTCCTGTATTTTAAGAAGTAGAAATAAAGAAAGCGATTTGGTCATTTCAACCTTTTCTAGGATAGTCTTTAAAGTTATTTCTTTCTGAAAAGAACTTGAATTTTAAATCATAAGTCACAAAATTCTAATTTCTACGTGAAAGCTGTTTAAACAACCGATCAATCCAGTTTATTATCAGAACATATATGTTGGCTAGTTATTGTTACCTGACAAGGGTGTACATTTCATCTTCTAGTGACGGATATATTAAACACTTGAATCGAAGTAATCTATAGATTAGAATGGCTTACTTAGTCAATAAGAAAGATATAATTGATTACATGATCTTGTCATTTTCACCTCTCTGTATATTGTTAATTCATTACATTTTACCAAACATTCAGATTAGAAAAATAGGATAGTTAGGAAAATATGTTTTTACTCACCCTCTCCCTTTCCCTTTTTCTTTCTTTCTGGAAATCGTAACAATATAAAGTCAGTTGATTTCTTCAAAAAACATGTTATCAACTTTCATATCAATAAATGATGCTATGTCATTATGTAATCCACAGTCTGGTTAGTCAAAAATTTCTGTTGCTTGTATTATCCCGTAGTTGACTGGACCAAATCGGTAGGTCTCTGTTGCATATGGGCTCCTGATGGGATGTCTCAGTGTTGTCTGTGTTTTGATATCATATTGATGATGGATAGTGGTTAGCAATGGAGTCTGGGACGCAGGTTTCACCCTATCTGGAACTCGTCATCTGGATGTATCTGCCTCCCAGTGAGCGGTGTTGCTCCCACTAAGATTCTAGCCTAAGACCGATCTCTTCAAACTCTAAAGCGTTATCCTCTAGGCCATTGAGTCTTTATAAACACTTCTAGTACCAGCGGTATAGCTTTTATGTTGTTACTTGTATTACCTAGTTGTTGACTGGACCGAACTAATTAGTGTCTTTTGGTATATAGGCTCTTGTGCGGATGCCTCCAGAATACCCGTATTTTGCTCACTGGAAAGCAGACACTTCCAGCTGACAAGTCACCAAAAGAACGGAACGTGTGTCCTGGATTCCACTACTAGCCATTACCCACCATTAATGCAAAACTTCTACTTGTGTTTCACTGCAGACTAACCATTGGTTTTAGAGAACTAAATTTGATATTATTCTTCTGATGGTGACCAGGAGCATAATATTATACATATATTTTGCTTCATTCAGGCTCTGCGGATGAATTTATCTAAATTTAAGTGAGACTTAAGCCTGGCATCTACCACTTAAAACGCCAGTGTTATTCACTAAGTTACTAATATGTTGAACGAATTTCAACTGTTTAAATCATGGTATGACCAATTAGTTTGAATTTGAGCGAGATGTAGGAAATATTTGCAAATGTTTTCCCATTGGCTTTGTCACTACTAAGTAGTTCCAATGTTGGTGTTTTATGACTGTAACCTTTCCTCAGACTGTAGTTGTGACACAACAAAATGATTAATTCAGACGAAATGGATACATACTTGAATTACCCTTGATTTTCATTTTAAGTGCCATTTCTTTAAATTGTTGGTTCTGATTTTCCTACATAGTCACCTAAATGATCTGTTCAAAGTGATATCAGAATTATATCACCAGTTGAGTTGGATGGTTCATTTGGTAATTCATTTGTTAACCAGTATGGATACTGAAAGCCTGACTAGTTTTCATCACTTCTAACACCAGTGGATAATTTAAATACTAATTAAAAGATTATTGTACCGTGCTTTCTTGACGTATGTCTCATAAAACTACTTTGAAAACAACACGGGGTCTTATACAGTAGATTTATGGGTTAATGAGGTTGTAAAACCTAACCATATGATATGAATAGGTCGTGTGTTGTATATGCTTGGTTGTCAGCGTAATTACCATCAATATTATGTCCTATTAGGAACCATTTCGAATTCTAGACCAGTCAGTGCTTGCGATTTAAAACTAAAGCTTAATGAAATAAATATAAAAGAGTATGAAAAATGGTTACCTTCAATGTAACAAGTCTTTATACTAAAATATCAATCATTATGGGACTCGAGACAGTCAGAAATCAACTAATATTGGCTCAGAACTTACTCATAAAATTAAGATATCGGTTGATGAAATTATAATATGTGTACAGTTGTGCCCGACCTCCACAGTCTTGCAGTTTTCCGACAAAATATGGATAAACAGAAGGAGTAGCAATGGGATCGCCAATATCCCCGATCTTAGCAGATATATTTATGGATAGTTGGGAAAACATGGTTATAAACGTTTAGTCCTGCACCCAACGTCTGGTGGCTATATGTGGATAACACATTTACTGTGTTGAAATCGGAACATATCGACAATTTCCTCACACATATAAACTCACTA
>OX104134.1:68320025-68350656 GCA_944470555.2 Heterobilharzia americana
TACCCTTTTTGTGGAACGCAACTTTCCCACACCACCACAGAGAAATACCTTGGACTGATACTGACGGACAAGCAGAACGCCGCTTCCAATTACCCAGGAGATGCCTTCAGAGCCCATACAGTACTACGCTTCGTGGGCAGACAACTGGGCGTCCCTACTCTGGAACCCTTCCCAGAGCTGTACAAGACCAACATTTGACATCACTTGGAGGTCCACGGCGTCATTGCACTACCATATCTGAAGAGAGATGTGAACCTCTGGAGAAAGTTCAGGGGCAAGCAACAAAGGGTATTATGGAATTGAAGAAAAAACCCCTGGGGATAGGTCAAAATACTCAGGGCTTTATTATATTAGCTACTATGGGCTGGGTTGTGCCTCGATAATGGCTTATAAAATACTAGGTAATCGAAGTCATCTGAACAACCATCCGAACACTGTGATACTTCTCGTGGTGACCGAAGCAGAGTCCCCCACGAAAGGGCGAAAATACGAGCGAGTTCACACTTTTTATCTCTGTAAGTTTTCGGCCACTGGAATGCATTACCTGCCGAGATGACGACTGTTCCGTCCATCGACAGCCTCAAGAGGAGGTTGGATGGCAACGCAGCGACGTATAGTTTGCGCCCATCCAGTTGGGATACGGACTAGGCCGATGCAATCTGCTAACTCCCTACAACCCAGCACAGCCAACCACATACAGCGTCTTTTATGTCACCACTATTGTCACGAACTTGACTCAACCTTAGACTTCCCAGTAGACGTCTCCTCCAGTTACCATCCACTATTAATAGTATTACTATCTCTATCCCTACAACCCGTCCAATAATCTCTTCGTTCTGACGCCCTGATCTCACAGCATTTATTAAAGCTCTTTCTTTCACTCATCTTCTAGGGACCTACATAGGTTTCTCCCTCCCTTCCTCTCCGCTTCCTTCCACCTTATCGTATTTTGTACCATTTTCTTCACAGTTAATCTTCTTTGATTTATTTGGGCATCTTTTCTGTCTTCCTTTTACAACCGCTCAGATTAACTATCTGGTGGTAAGGCGGTTGAGGAACCCATCTGAGCCAGAGTCCTCGGAAAAAGCTCATAATTCCTACAGATTTAGTCAACACAACCACTCATCAGGTTAACGAGAGCTACAGAAGGCAAGTGAGTAGACCTAATACATCGGAATTCACCAAAAGCATAGAACCGTTCCGTAAGACCAAGAAGCAAGCGTGAGGAGATCAATTGGTTTAGACTAGTTCTTAAAAGGATATTCGGTATTGAACTTCGTGATAACTTGATTAAATAGATCAACGAGGTCGAGATACCGAAGCACCTTTTACAATATTTGAAGGTCATCGCCTCTTTTATGTGTGGTTTAATTCGACAATATCCAAACTGAGTCTGTTGCAATGAATTTCATGAGAAGGCATTTGACTAAAAGTGTGAATCGGGAAAGTAGCCTACAGTATCGTTTGACTGCCGTAGGCTAATAACACTCTTCAACCAGTACATGCAAACACACACCAATGAAGATAAGGATACTATTTTATACAACACATTACCATATTTCTGCAAGGTAATTTTTTTCCCACATATCTACAATACCATAGGTGTTTTCTGAAGCCCAGCCCGTCGATTTTGTTGATAGGTTTCCTGACATACATTTGTTTTGTGCACGTGTATCTCAGCTATTCGTGAGAGAGATTAAGTCTAGGGCAGCGAATAAGTCATCAGGTAAGCAATATTTAGCATATTTAGTTTTTTAGAGGAAGGAAGTCTCTTAATCGCCCAGTTTTTGGAGCCAGATGAGAACATTGGGGACTGCTTGGAGGTTACTGATGCTGATCACGCCGTTATCACTAACAAGGGTTCTTGCTTACTAAACACGCTAAATTTGATGAGCACTGGACATACTAGTTTAATTGAGTGTATGGCTGCTGCCTCATTACCATCTACACTGGTTAAGTGTTTGTATATATTCCTCGACCTTCCTTCGAAATACTCTACAGGGTGTACATTCCATACGAAATTTCGGGAAGTAAGCCATATCCTTCTGATGTATGCATATTTTGTCATTTTGAGAATATTTACGACCTTTTCCCCATCCATCGGATCTATTTGCCAATCAATTTGTGTCCTTTGAGATGTGCGTGCCTGCTGAAATCCCATGGATTTATTAAAACTGAAAATTTTCGTTTTTGTTATTGAGCAATCTCTTAACTCTGCCATTAGAACAGTTTTTACTACTCTAGTTTCTTTAGAACAGGAGCCATATAATATCAGACTATCATGTCGTAAGTGGATGTGCTTTTCATCAGACTGGTAATTATTTAAAGAGAAGTAATCCAACTCGTATAAAATCTATACTTTCCTGACAACTGACAAGGGAAAGTATTCTGTCCATCGGTTTTCTCTGTTCTTTACTACTGTAGCAAAATGTTATTATAGGCAGTTGTGTGAAGGATGCGGTAGATGTTTTCAAAGCGTTGGAAAGCAGAAAACACTAATTTGAAGCATTGAAAAGATTATCATGGAAGACGACCTATTTGCTCTCCTCTTAAGTTCTTGTAAATTACTTTGATAATCACCTACTTCTATTGATTTTTTGCTGTCATAAGGAAATTGTAGCATTACGCAAGAAGTCCACGAGTGTCATTTATCTGGATCGTGGTACGTATGGAGTAGTTTCCTTCATATTTCCATTTCTTTTTACTTCATGCAACTTCCAATCATATTATTTTCGTAACTTATTTCCACCCTCGTTACTTTCTCATCTGAAGTACTAATGTAAAGTAACTTGAACAGTTATGCAGTTATATCAGTTCATATGTTGGTAATTTCTTTCAAACAGTGATAATTTAAAGCAGTATGCTTCTACATAGACTTCTTTACTTTACGTGTCGAGCTGAATGTATAAATCGTTTGTATTATCTTGTAATCAGTTCTGTTTTGGTCATATTCAGCTTCTCCAGAGACTGTGCTTGTACCCGGTGGTAGCTGAGGAGTTGGCTCGTAAAGATGCTCTATGTCATCTTTTCAATGCTTTAACCGACTGGTGCGCACCCCACAATTCTAATTGGCGCCTAACGACCACTGTTATATTATCTACAATCGCTCAAAATTCTCTAACTCCTGTTGTAATTAAGCGGATACACGGTAGGTTACTGAAATGCTTATTGTATGGTTTTTGAAATTATACTCCACAAGACCTGTTTTCAGTGATCTATGAAATGCTAAACATCGTTTGTCACTCATTTACCTGCTATTTTATTTTACATGTCTCACTCTCCAGAAACAGCTTCCATGGTGTAGGAAGCCGCGAAATATCAATCCCGCTCACCCTCCCACTAGTTTGTAAAATTAGTAAAAACAACCTACCCTCCTTACTTCTGCCCTCTTCCTTGCCTTCAGTTCCTGATACCAATATTGTTCCTCTTTTAACTACCTCGAGCCCCCACTTTGCGACCGTTGACAACAGTTTAAGCAGGCGAAACACCCATCCCAATCTCTTAAAACCTAGCTGTAGATTTCACATTGGAGCTTCCAACGTCCTAACTCTATGCTAAACCAGACAACAGACATCTCTTGCCCGAACTCTGAAATCTTGAACCATAGATGTATACTGTGTTTCTGAAATACGTATACAAGGACCAACTATGGTTATTTACCTTAACTCATCAGGTCAATGTGGTGAGTCTTCAAAATTCACTTTACGAGTATCCAGAAACTCTACGGCTAGCTCTCGTGAACTTGCTGATGTATATATAACACTAAATTGTAGAGCAGAAAGCACACTTCTCTACTGAATACCAGTCAAAAGACGTCTATTACTATCCAACTGAGTGGATGTATGAAAACAAGGAAAGGTTATGAGACTAACCGATGTCTATTCGTAATCTCCGCTTGCGTGCCGACTGACTACAGTCCGGATGATACAAAGGATGAATGCTGTCAGGAGCTGTCATTGTCGCTACAGACGACAAAAAGTTTCAGATTTGGTCATAATAACAGGTAACTTAAACGCTTAATAAAGAAAGCCGAGCCAATCGTAAAGGAATCTTGGATGTGTCAGCGGTATTGAATATCAACGTACCGACAAGGATGATCGTCTGTTGCAATATTGTCCTAATGATCACTTCTTTCTTGAAGACATAGAAAACAATGTAGAACCTTGCATACAAAGGTGTCGATCCAATTTGTGACAAGTCACGGTAGCATGGAAAGAACGAGTGGCTAGAAAAAGACTGACATAGAAGTAGACAGGCAAATCAGTCTATGAGGTTGCGAACGTTCAGCGAGTGAGATGGCTCGAAACATGTGTTGTGCATGCCGAGCAACCATATACCTTCATGTGCGATGCTAGAGTTTGGTTTAACTTGGCTGAAGTTCCACGGTGACCAGGTTAAGACTTGGCAACAGTCGATGGTGTCTTTCACTGTTAGTCTGAACCGTTTAAAGAGGTGTAGACTACCTGGTTGGGGTCCGAAACGATAGAAATAAGTGTTTGGTGAGTTTCGGTTAAATGGTTGAAAATTGGCCACAATGGTGCAGATGTATTCACTCTTATGTTTTCTAAAGCCTAAGTGTTTTGATTAACCTTCACTTTTAAATTCCTTCTCCTCCCATACACCTCTGTCTATTTTGATATCAGTCTTTTTCTACCACTGGTTCTTTTCATGCTGCTGTGAATTGTCGCATCTTGAACCGATACACTTGTTTGCGGGGTTCTACGTTGATTCTATGCATCTGTTCTGCGTTTTTAAAGTGGTTCGGTTTCTGTATGGATGATGTCCAGAACTGATTAAGGTATTTAAATAACGAGTGTATGTAGTTCTGTTTTTATGTCAACGGCTATCGGTGTGTCCTGTATATTATTTATTTCACTAACTTCTAAATACTGTCATAAAATTACTAATTTATGTGCTAGTGAATCCATTCATTTATTTACCATGACTGAAGTTCACGGTCCCAAGTAATGGAGATGAATGAGATTCGATAGGACATGTTCCTAATATAGAATTAGGTGTAGAGTACTAGGTAAATGAAGTCAGTTAATGAAGTTGTAAAGCGTCGTTAGTACCTACGATGTGTTATGCACACTGGCCGCTGTCTATCCCAACGTATATTGTTGGCAAAGTAGGCTTGGGTTGTTGTGGCTTTGATCATCTCTCAATAAATGAAATACTAAGTTGGTAATATCCGACTGCCTCGTAACGCTGATTACGTCACTCTATATTTAGGTAAAAGTCAAATGCGACTATTTCATAATGTCTTTTAAGCGAACCATAATGTGATAGGTATGTAATTCTGTCATTAATAATCTAACTTCCTTCATTTGTGGTATAAATGTCTCTGCACTTTGGTTTTGTACAAGGTTTTATGATGTACGTTTTTTTTCGGGTTTCAGACTCGGAATGTATCCGCCATTGTCTCAAGAATTTTTCGGAAAGTAAAGGGAGTTACAGAGATTTTGTGAATAGTTTTGTTTCACTTCTCCATGTTGTCCGCGAATCATCTGTTGACGACCAAATTCTCCTAGACGATTTCCGCACTAACAACGGTTACTCTATGCTAACTGACTTTTGTCTTAGGTAGGTTACCTGGTTTAGAAGATGCATGTGCATTTTCTTGCTAAATTGTTATTGCTAAATACTTCGTATATTCCTACGCCTAACATCCTCATTTCTATGCCTTCTAGTTCAACTACCATATAATATATATATATATATATATATATATATATATATATATATATATATATATATACAAATAAAAGTTCATCCTTTTTGTAGTCACTAAACTCATGTCGTTTCTTTTGTTCTTGACCCGCCATAAAGTGCAAATGGTGTGAGATAAGCTATGAACTTGGAGAAAAGGTTTTAGAAAAGTTGAGCTATCAGCTGAACAGCTTATTACTTCGCTCTATGCATTTCATGAATTTTAAACCGTCACATTCTTGTGCTATTTGTGTCTTGGAAAACTAAAATGTAAAGCCATTACTAAGCAACTGAGCAATTTACCGTATCAGTTTTTATTTTTTAATTTTTTAGCGAGATACTTTTCACAAAATTCCCTTTCCTATGTATAGCTAAAAACCGTTGACTGCGTGTCAGCTGTAAGCTGACGATAGGCAATAGTAGGTAACTGTTTAGGACTATCGAGGAAATCGAGGCGTAAAGGTCAACAGTTTGTTAGACTACATAGGAGAAGGATGGGCTTGTGATGTCGCTCAAAACCTCAAAATTACCAAAAGGCCATATGTGACCAACCTCAGGCAGATCTCATTTGGGCTTTGTGTTTGTATACTATCCCTTCTTTTTGAGATACCTCAAGAACTAGCCGGGAAGTGTCAACCGTCCGCATTCTTCCAGCAGTACACAGTACTCAGTTAAACAACCTATCCTCCTCACTTATTTCCTCTTCTTTGCCTTCACCTCCTGATACTAATGTTAACCCCATTACACCTTCCTTAACCTCTCATTCTGCAACCATTGTTAACGATCGAAGCCATCGGGACCTCATTCCTGGTCGATTTAGACTGCGGCATAGATTCCATATAGAAGCTTTTAACGTCTAAACTCCATGCCGAATGGGACAACAGGCATCGCTTGCGAGAGCTCTTGAATATCTAGCCATGGATATATGCTGTCTCTGAGGCACGTGATTATTAAATGAACCTCAACTGGCTATTTCAATGAATCTTCAAAATTCACCTTACGAGTGTCTGGAGACCCAGTGCCTAGTTCTCGTAGACTCGCTGGTGTAGGCATAGCATTGAGCTATAGGACAGAAAGTACACTTCTGGACTAAATACTTGTCAACAGCCGTTATGTGCTGTTCGACTGATTGGATCTATAAGAATTAGGAAGGATCGTGAGACTAACCGATGCCTATTAGAAATCTTCACCCACGCACCCACCGACCTCAGTTCGGATGATGCAAAGAAGAAATTCTATGAGAAACTCAGTTTTGCTACAGAGTGAGACGTTCAGATGTAGTCATAATGGCAGGTGACTTTAACGCTCAAGCGGGGAAGCTGAGCCAATCAAAAAGATATTTTGGGGTTATTTCCGGAATGCCACGCCAACGACTTTGTTGCGACAATCATTTGTTTCTGGCCAGCACTAGCTTTAAGCATGAGGAGAGATATTATCTCACATAGCATCCGCCTACTTCAAACCAACGATGGACACAATTAGATCACATTGCTATATGCCATCGTTGGAGAGGATCAGTGGAGGATTGCCGCTTTTTTCGGAGTACCTGTTTGGACTCCGATCACTCGCTAGTATTATCTAGTGTATGTCTGCACTTTACTGGTCGCAGGAAACAGGCGATAGTAAAGCCTGTGTATGGTCGATTAGTAGATGAGGACGCCAAGTATGCATTTAGAGAAGAGGTTACCAAGCATTCATCTGAACGTGACAGCAGTGCTCATCCTGAAGAAACCTGGTGTGATATTGTCTGCTGTAGAAACAACAGTACAGACAATTGGTAACCAACCGAAGATTAGCAAATGTGGTTGGATTTCCGTGACGTCCATTTTCCGAACCAACATATAGGTTGGCCAGGGCTACCCGGTTTTGGCGTTCCTCTTAAACTTTGTGATGGGTGATATTTTCGAGACAGCTCTGATGGAATTGCATGGTGATGGTGCAGGTCTGTTGCCAGGTGGAGGACTTTTGGACCCTGAGTATGCAGATGATATCGTATACAGTGACAAATACAGACTACCCAAGTCGTGCCTAGTCAGTTGGCAATAAGTGTCCATAAGTATGGTATGCCTTGTGCACAATCTAAGTGCAGGTTGAAAGAAGCCTATACCTGCACTCACGCTTAGTGGTAAACTGTCAAGAGCTTTTGAAACGTTTCTGCACCTGATCAGTTGTGTGGGTGCTGGCGGATATGTAGCTGATGAGATTTCCAACCATACATCAAAAGCTATAATGGTATGCGCCAATCTTAAGCTCTGCCATGAAGTTAAGTTTGTTTTAAAGGGTTACGTATACAGCGCATCGATGTGCGTGGTTCTTCTGTACACCTGTGAATCGCAGCCTCTTGGAGTTGGGGGTTTCGATCACCGTTGTTTCCTTAGGATCGCTCAAATACGGTGTGAACACTGTGTAATTCTGGTATGAGTTGATGCACGTGTGATTATGATGAAGGTCTTTACTCGCTAGGAGAATTCGCCTCAAACATCAGCTTCAGTGGCTTGGAAACACACTACACAATTTGTCACAGCGTGCTCCCATACCGTTCAGTGTTCTCTTGCTATTGGATCGAGTACAAGAAGTGGACAAGTGACCAATGTAAAGCGTAGTGCTACAGGATGAAGAATATCTGTGTTAGACTAGCTGAGTGGTGTCCGTGACATTAAGTAACCCAGTGGCTTGAAACACTAGAAGATATGGCTAAAAATGGGAAACATTGGCTATCATGTTACAACTTTCTTGTTTCTTCTGTTGATGAAAAGTAAGGTGGAAGTGATGAATAGGTTTTTGATGAACTTATTTGTGAAACTGCTTCTTTAAAACTTATTTTAGTTTCTGCACTTTCCCGGTTTTTACAACCTCTAAAGCATTTTCATGGCTCCATGTTATCTTGTATTGCTCATCTCTTATTGAGCATGCTGCACGGAGTTTGTGTTCGAAATAATAATAATAATAATAATAATAATAATAATAACGATAACAATAATAATAATAATAATAATAGTGATTTACAAAGTAGCTTGGTTCCTATTTCTGTCAAGTAGTCTATTAATCAACCTCACATAGCGTAATATCTTGTAGAAGTTGCATGCTAACCCTTACTAGCAGTCATTATAAACTATGTTAACTTACTGTTTTAAACAGAAACTATAGTCATGGTGTGTAAAACAGTCGGTTAAAATATATGCTCTGGTTGTTGCTCTTGGTTTCATTTTATTGCGAATACTAACTGATAATCGCCGCTTATTTGTTAGACGTTGTTGAAGATCTTTTTTCCAATCAGTTCTACTTCTTGTTCACGCTAAGCGTTTTGGTCTATAGTTAGAAATAAGTTAATGTTTTACAAAAAGTGTGCTCATTTAACTTCAGCTTTTTGTAAATCTTCAAAACTAATTAGCAGTCTTTACTTTACCTGAAGCAGACTTTTTGGTCACTACATATTTCGTAAGAGTTTCCTCGAGTAATTTTTTTACTGTCATTCAAAATATTAGTGACAGTTATTTCCATGAGATACTGATGAATTACAGTATGTGGTATGGCTTAATTTACAAGCGAACATTGATAAACACTAATTAAAAATTACCAGAAAGGCAAAGGAGACTATTTTAACCTTTTGGTTTATACATATTGAGTTATTGTAAGAAATTCGGGCTTATAAAATGCAACATCAGTCTTCACTGAGTGTTTACAGTAATATCTCTTGTAGTCTAACCGGAATGCCGCAGTAGTGTTTCCAGATTGAGGAGTTGCTTGCTGCATCTTTGTTACATTGATCATAGAAAGCTTATACTCTTAGTTGCGTAGTAATGTTAAGTGTATGATGTTAAGTTTGTAATCATTTCATCTTTGTTTTCTTACTTTTTTGGTTAGACTTGAAGAAAACCCTACTACTGACTCTGAAAATTCTTTAGAAACACTTGTAGCGCTTGTCGGTCATTTAACCACATGTGGGCCTGTAGAACTTCGTCCTAAAGCGGGGGCGGGGGAACAAATTCACAATATTCCAGGGTTTCGTATGAATATGCCTAAGACTCAAGGTCAGTTGCATGCTTTATCGGCTATCACCTTTTTTAGAATAAATGTTTTATTATGCACGTTACCCTTGTATACAATTAAGAATATACTCGGACTTGTCAGTATTCTTAGTAACCAGTTTCATCTATGTGTGAAAGTCGTCAGATTCTCTCTTTTAATCGGTAAATCTAAAATCTACCTGGTGCTCAAAATGCATGCTAACGTGGAATTAAAACTATAAGGGATCCTACCAGCGTACGGTTACAAAGCTAATGTATTTACAGCTGATATATATGTTTCATGAAAATACATGTTAATGAAGATTAGTATGTCAATGTGTACTTAAGAACCGTGTTGTTATAGTAGGTAATCAACTATACATTTTGTGCACGGGCTAGTTCTACTACCTGGCTGCTCAGACTTCGGCAAATGAAACAGAGTTCGAACCCACGACTGGTGGTTGAAAGTCGATTGTCTAGACCAATAGGTCACAGATTCGCAAATTAGGATTTCGTAAACCTTACCATATAGTTAATATATTCATATGTAAGCAAAGTTTCTTTACTTAAATTCTAATGAAAGCTTCTTGATGTTCATTAACTTTCAAGATTAACTTTCTTAGATAGAAAACTTTCTAGCAACGTAGATAGAACATTCTTCGCACTTCAGTGGTGTGTAATTTGGCCTTAAGCTTCATAGTTTGTATACTATAATGTGGTTGGTTATCGGTTATAGAAAAAATAATTATGAACTGCAGGTAGATTCAAAATTCGACTTACATTACTTTATAGGTTTCTTTGTAGTCATAAACCAGATGAATTGTAGTGATATAATCCTGGCTGTGAATTGTGGGAACGTAAGTCGATGTACCTGTGTGCGATGTTTTGCGTTGGTTTTGTCAATCAGTCAGTCAGTTAATATAACCCTGGGTCGTCAGTACTCTTTATTGACTTTCTTTGATATTATATTTAACATCATGACAGGATTACTAGTCCTTGTGAATTGATATGACTTAACCAGCCATTTTTTCTATGCTAGAGAATAGAGAAAAAAGTATTTTGCTGCAATTTGTTCGACGAAAATCGGGGGATCACTACTTGTAACTGTGAAGTATTACTCTTTTTTGAATATTCTCTTTGTATTCGATATATTCCTCAACTAGTTTACATCAGCATCATCTGTACTATTTACGGAACTCAGTGATTATTAATTAGACTATTTGGGATGGTTGAGCTTTGACAGACTGGTATTATTGATAAGGAATTATGATTGAAGGTGAAATGAAAAGCTGGATCGCAGCATTTTGGTGTTGTAGGTCAGTTGGTAAAACACACCGGGTCGGTAACCCCGGAGATCACCGGTTCGAATCTTGCCGCAACCCAGGTTATCATTTTACCTCCAATCGTCACCTTGTTTCAATAAGAGATGCTGTTTCCTTTACTTGCGACGTGAAACACATGTCGACCCGGTAACTGGGGTGGGTAAAAATATGTCGTTTAGTTAGTTTGTTTTGTCTACTTACAGTTTTGATGTGGGCTGAGTACTCTATAACTTTTACCAGCACTCATGTTGTACAGTAATGAAGATTATGATGAGAAACTGCATCATATATATATATATATATATATATATATATATATATATATATATATATCCGATAATTTCCAACAAATGTATTTACTTTATTTTCTAATTTGATTATAGCGAGGAAAAGCATAAGAAATATGCATGCGTTCGATGTACTGCAATCATTGTTCAACAGCTGCTCAACAACTCATCTTAGTTTGTTAATACTGAAGACAGTTCAATCGATTTTTCTTCAAGATTTATCTAATTATTTTATTTTGGAGCAACAGAACACTTTGGTTGTCTTTGCCAAAAAGATATTTGAAAAGTCTTATGAAGTTCAGGTTAGGTTTTTTAACGCTTATTAAAACTTTTATATGAATTTTACAGCTATTCAGTGCTCCCAGGTTTCCAATGGTTTTCCCCAACTCACTCATGCTAGTCCGTGATGAATACAACCTTAAAAATAAGGTCCCCATAAGCCGTGTACTACATTAAGTCGTTTTGACAACTTTTCTGTTTATTTTCATCAGAATTAATTTTTTTTCAAAGCAACATAAATTACTAACGTTTTTATCCTTTAGAAATCCCGCCTAATTAATTTTTATGTTTGAACAAGTGTCTGCCACTAGCCTTAGGACTTGTTCGGGTCTAACTAACCAAGTAATAGATATAGATTGTATTTGTGTAAATCACAGCGGGTTTGAAATCAAATAATTCCAACGTTCCCCTGAAGAAGCTCGGACCAGACTTCCATGCGAAACGTTGGAATTATTTGATTTCAAACCCTCTGTGATTTACACAAATACAATCTGTATCCAATGTCAACCTTCTACTCAGCGCCCAATATTTGCCATACTATACGATCAAATCTTGATCATAGTTTATATAAATTACTCTGCAATCGTATTAAATTATCACAAAAAAAAATAACCAAGTAATATTTTGGAATATATTTAGTGAATCTCTTTGTCAGTAAGACATTTTAATAGTCAGGGCTTTAAGACATCAAGTTTGTTTGCTTCTTTGTGGGTTGATTTATGGTCGTACATTAACCACTGTAAATTCATTTCTTATCAATAATTTTCTGGTATTTTAAAGCATCATTACCTTGCTTATTCTTCACATTCTATCCCTTGTTTCATTTTGGTTTTTTTAGGAGGCTTATTTTGATGTGCTTGAGATACTGGTCAATAAATTGCACTATGTATTTATGAAAGAAATCAGTAGTATTGTTGTTCAGATGAAACTATTCAAGTTAGTGAATATTTTTTTGAAATTCATAAATTTACGTATTCAGAATTAGTTATTATCCCTTATAGGGTATGAAGCTTTTAATTTTTAGTCAGATTAATTCCAAAAGCATCCCATCAAGTATATGTAACTTTGTGGAATAGAAGACAGTAGTGAATACACTTAACCACCTGGTTGTCTCAGGGTGATAGACTGCAGAGGTGTTCTTTATTTACCAAGTTTACTACTGAATCCAAACCATAGGAAATAAGATGACTCTAAGTTCACGATAGGGTTATTAATCGAAAAGATGAGAGTGAAATCATCCACGGTTTCATCTTGTTGTACGTTTTTTGTTTTACTTTTTTAATTACGCACCATTTGTTGCAGGTATTTATATTAATGTTATCACATATTAACTTTTATTAGGAAAGTTTGTGCGTCTGAATATTTCTAAGCTGTCATATTTTTAGAGTTACTCGACAAGAAGCCGTGGACCTAGGTTTTGCGTCTGTTGACACTCATAAGAAAAGTGTATTAATGACCTTATAGATGTTGCCCGACTGAAAGTCCAAACTTATATCATCGAGTTCTGTGGTCACAGACGTTATCAAGTTACCATTAATTTCTTTTAGTACTGAATGTGATACAGAATGGTCAATAGGATAACAGAAACAGTCGGATTGAAGACAGAACTGAGGATCATTGATATGGTGTTTTTAGCATGTTTTCAGCATAGGTTGTTGCTTTTTTGATTTTACATAACACTGATAGTTATGACTAGTTTTCTTCTATTTCTTAGTTTAGCTACTACATGTCATTTATGTTCTCCTTTTAAACCCCTCCCACCTATTGACGCTTCTTTATCATTAGTTATCACACAATAAATGTGGTTTATAACCTGATTTCTGTTACTGAGCTGTCCACCATTACATTACTTTTAGCAGAAATATACCATATTTGGCGTGTAAAAACGGGATGTATCCAAGAATTGACCATACATTACCTAAGTTCTTTTATCGTTAATAAATACCATTTTTCGAGAGCATACATCCACAAAGGCTGTCATTATTCTTACCAGTGATTAATAGAATGTAAACAGCTTTGGGATTGTTCCTTTGTATATGAAGTGGTCACGGATATTTTTTCACCGATTTGTGACAGCTGTTTAGCTTCATTATCCAATGGTCTTTTTTTCTCTTCTGATTCATAGCTTATCTCCTTCCCTGGTCATCGCGTACCGCCATTTCATTCAACTTCTACGAATTAGTCCGGTTTTCAAAGATGTGTTTCATGATGTCGGTCTAATAGAATTAAGTGTAGACCTATTGAATTGTTTTATTGAAACAATGTCGAAACTGAATAATCCTTCTACACCTTCTAGTACAACATGTAAGCTCTGCTCTACAGAATACTTTACTGAGTAAAATGATTTACTGTTAATTGTATATTTTTGAATCATTGTTGTTTTGCGTTTTTCAACCACTTATGTAATTATAAGTCATGAGTGATGTATTAAGAAATAGATAATAACACCATCCAGCCGAGGAATGTGCTATCAATAATCCTATTCAATCCAATCAACAACTCACTCGCTCGTGAAACACTACCGTTGACTCATTTTCATTGTTTCATATCTGTCTACTCCATGTAAACGATTCATAATGGCTTGTAACACAGGGATTTCGGCTTGTACATTTGATATCATAATACTTCATGATAATTTAGGTGGAATAATGACTTGTGTTACACGAGAGAAATATATATATATATATATATATATATATATATATATATTTAACGCGGGAGTTGAATATTCATGTGCAAACAACTTGATGGAGCCTTTGGTTTCGATAGTAATAATACTAGTAATAATTATAATGATTATTATCAGTCGTAATGAAGGTGTAATGACATATTCCGAAGAATTAATGTTTTAGCCATTTAATCACCACTGACATTTATTTGTATAAATTGTTATTTCTTTGCGAATCCTATTTCACACCAATTTCTCACAATGACTATTGCCTTTCATGGTTGGCCAGTTTATTGATTTGTATTTTGTTTCGCATTAAATGGTGAAACATAACATGAAGTGACTCGTATTTTGCACCTCTAGCCACCAACAAACAAGATAGACAAGTCGACAATAACAACATGCAACCTGGCATTACTGCGTAGCGATCCTAGTCGCCAAATTTCATATCAGGACATCAAGCAAGGATGCAACAAAGTAAAACATAAAGAAGAAAACTATCGAAAGCTGTAAAAGACAGGAAGGAGGAAGGGAAAAAAATGCTGAGTTCAGCATAATTAAGATGAAGATACTGTTATGTACACACCTGCACAACTGGCATCGATTCTGAGCCATGTCACCTAGACCGTGCAACCACTGGTTTCTGTTTTCCCGTGGACTCCAACCGGGAAGTATACATTTCCCTTCACGGCTCAAACTGATAGTTACAGATTTCATGGAATGATGGCATGCTTTAGTCTAGCCGTCTGTAACACTTTTTCAACCTGAACCTACTTCAGCTAAAATTGCGCGGTCAGGTAGACTGTGACTAGGTACGCGTAACACACGTTGCAGCCACTTGAGTCATCATCATCATCATCAACTGACCACCCTCTTGTCTCCATAACTGTACAATTGACTTCCACATTACTGACATGGTAATACCATGACACATGGCCTATACTACGAAGGCGAAGGAGGTGAAACATCTGAAGAGTTCTCATTTCCTGGACTTCTAGTGGCCGAGTTTCATAGCGATACAGCAGAACACAATGGACTGCAGTGCAGTACTCTTTTTCTTTTGTAGACAGTCGGATATCGTGCCACTGCCATAAATAGCATATGTGGGTGAAGGTCAACTGAGCCTTTTATATGCGTGTCGACATCTCATCGGTCAGTGAGCCACCACGGCTGATCAGATATCGTAGCAAGTGAATCGATCGATGCGCTCAGCCACTTCAGTCCCTATTTTTAGACAAGGCACTAGTCAATGCCGTTTGACAGGCAACAATTTTCGTCTGAGTGATGAGAAACGTGTCTCAAACATTTTCAAATTGCTTCCGTAGACTGTAGCCTTCCTATGGATGTTCAAGTACACAGGCCTCAATAGAGCGATACTCTTTTCGATCCGAGACACTACCAGAAGACCTGTCGATTGACTGAGTCGAACGTCGCGTTCAGGTCGAGAAATGCAGCTAATGACTGGCGTTGATAAGTCTATCTGTGTTTCAGAACCTGGCGTAGTTTAAATATCTGGTCAATACTCCAAATGCCAGATGTAAAACATGCCTGGTTTGTGTGATAATTATGGAATCTCGTATCTTAGACACAATGTTTGTCTGACTGGTTCATGTGTGGCCATCACAAGAGAGCTTCTCTTTTTCGAATACTGTGACAACCAGTGACTAAGACCAGTCATGAAAGGAGATCATGTCTGATTCTCATATGCCAACAAGCACTCCAATCAACCTGACCAGTAATGCACATCCGTCAGCCTTAAATGCCTCCGTTACTTTAGCCAATTTGGCCGTACTGTCCCTCCTCATCTTCATTACTTACAGCTCTCTTGATTTCTGAAAGTGTTGGAGACGCTTTCTCAATGTCCTATTCAGGTTCTAACTGGACGACAGACAACGGAATAGTAGATGGAGGCCAGTTAAGTTGTTTCTTGAGGTGTTCCCCCATTATTCTAGTTATCTCTCCTGAGAGTGAGTCGAAGACTCATTCTTCTCTACAATAGCCTCATTAGCGATTGGCTTTTTTTCACCAGTTTTCTTGATAACTGTAAATAGTTGTCTAGTGTTATCTATCACCGTTCTTTTACAACCGTTTTGCCCTCACTACCTACCACTGCTCACGGTCATTGTGTATGAAAATTTTAATATAACTCGGTAATCATATACAAGTTGATGCATTAAATTAATAGTATTGCGTGACTGCATAGAACTCGTTGAGCAAGCGAGAGTTACAACCTTTGACTTTTTATATCACAGTCGGATACCTATACTACAATGCCGTTGCTCATGAAAAATATAGATCTACAATGTACAATTAATAAATTGTTTCTTTATCGAAACACAAGTTTCCTGTGGAATGTTTTATGTAGGTTAGTATATTGTCTCAAATTGTCTGCGTAGCAAAAGAAGGATTAAACTTCAAACGATTACTTACAAATTAACTTAATCCCCGAAGAAGCTGATAATGAACTCCTTTGGTATGGTACGTAAGAAATTATAATAAATTTTTTTTTGAATTATCCTTTGATGTAGTTGCATTGAAAATCTATTGCTTACAAAACAGTTGTATCATTTTTTAAGCTATTCATTTTCCATTGCCTTAGTATTTCGGTATTCTTTCTTTTACTATTAATGATAGGTTCATTTACAACACTGAAGGAAATAGGTCATTATCTTTTGGAATTTTTGCAGTTTACAGTTACCTCACATACACAGAATGGTGATGTTCTCATTCGATTAGGTGCTACTAGTTGTCTTCTCAATCGTATATTAACTACAGAAGCGAATGAATATATAGTTCCTTGGCGTTCTTCTGCGCTAATAATATATGAAGAATTGATGCTTTGTAACGGTGGTGAAGAGCTAATGCCTAACTTATTAGAGAATATGCATCACGCATATGCTGATTTGAAAATTGATGTAAGTCTTCGCAGTATATTTATTTATTACCATAAGATAAAACAGAGTTTTCAGCGGTAATGATACTTGTTTTTAATGTTTCCTTTTCTTCCTTTTGAAGTAATAATCACATACCACTGGTTGCTCATGCTTAAGTTAGCTTGCTTATACTATCTCTTTTGTTATGTTAATTTTATACTAGTGAGGGACTGAATACAGGGCACCTACTTGTCTCATATTAATTTCAGGAAATGTTTACTGAAAAGTGTACAACTCGATTCAACATCTCAGAGGAAGGGTATGGATTACTGCAGTAACCTCACATACTCTTTTTTGTGTGTGTATGGTTGAGTAAACTTCAGTAGATGTGGTAGGATTCGAATCTGTGTACCATCGAGTGGAAGTCAAATGCCTAGGACAGTGACTCCTTATTTCGTCATAATGCCTATCGACTTCGGGGTCATAGCAACAGCAGTGAAGAAGCTCTGGACATCACGTATTTATATAGCTTGCGAATATTCATAAGTGTTCTAGTGAATAAATCAAATTATTGTTAGCTGAGGTAGTTTTACTCTTAATGACTCACAACAATTCAATAATCATGTGCATGTATACCTACTAGACTTTGGAATAAAGCAGATTTCTAACCTGTCACCCTCTACGTGAAAGCTAAATGCTTATCTCAACAAGATAGCTCTGTGTGTCTCAAGGATAATAAATTGAAGGAAGTTTAGAAATTCATGTGTCTTTATGATAGTTCTGAGATCGATATGGGTTGATGATTGAAGTTGAAATGAAAATTCTGGTCGCAGCAGGACTCGAAACATTGGCCGGGTGTTCTCGTAGCTTAGTTAGTAGAGCACTGGGCCGGAAACTCGGTGGTGCCTGTTCCGAATCCTGCTGCGACCCAAATTTTCATTTCGGTTTTTATATCGCACCCGAAATCAAGAAAATGGTTGTTTACGTTGTTTTGCGAACAGTTAGACTTAGGATGCTTGTCGATATACTGCATCATCCTGGAGTCCTATACATTTCAAGTGGTTCATTTATCTTTCTTTTAGCTTTAATTTCTCATCTACTGAAAATTTTGAAACATTAAGTTTGTCCGAATTAGTTTCCGTCAGTAGAATTTGTTTTAAGCATTATCATTCAGCATCTCTAAGCTCTTTGATTTTTTTCCTCAGTCTTTCTTAACCAGAAGATCTGAAGTTTATCAAAAGATGTTGATTTGTAACCAGAAGCTCTACGCTTTAATACTGTATGTTTATCTTAAAGGTGAAAAAGACGATCTGCTGATTATTATGCTACTCAACCTTTTCAAATCAACAGTAAAGTTTTCTTTAAACATATCTATTCACTTTCAGTTCATCTGAACAATAAGTAGATAAAAAGCCATCTTGATGGTATTATTTTCTTATTGTTTTTCTATCTCAACGTTTTAGATACTATGCTCATTCTGTCGAGTTCTACGTGAATCACATCGATGTAGAGCTGTATTTCGTAAATTGAATGGATTCGTATATGTAATGCAAGAATTAATCTATTTAGAAGGTTGTTTAAATCTATTTTCATGCAATAATAACTCATCGAATCATATGATCAACTCATTTCCTTCTTATACACCTTCGTCAATTGTCAGGTCATGTCATTCATCGAAGGAGTCATCACCAAAACGTGTGCTTTTATCACCAGCATCTGATGTTCAATGCATTCCACAATACCAACAACGAGAAAGGCATCAATCTCATTTATCTCGTAAATCATTCTTATCAAGTTTAACATATCCTCAATTATTTCTTCTAATCAAGTCTATATTTTCAAGCTTAGGCATAGCCATGAAGTTTGAACCAGCCAATGCGCATTACTTCATAACTGAGGTAAAGAGAATCAGTATTTATACTTTGTGTACGGTTCTTGAATCCAGATATGTCTATTTCTGCCTATCCATATATAATATAATGTACAGATGGGGACAATCGGTTCCCACCAACAGCTGCTACCTTGATGTAGTGGTCCAGCTTGCATATCACATTGATCCAAAGAGCTAAGCCGACTGGAACACTTGTTACTCGAGTTTTTACTATGCCAGAAAGGTCTGTTGAGTAATGTTAAGACCAAAAGCAGTTACCGTCATAATGTGAACAGCCTACTCTGTGATGGGGGTTCGGGGAAAAGTTGAGTTGTTGGCTGGATGGAATGTGACATCATTGCCACTAGTACCATGTTTATGCTACCTTCCCTATTGAGATAAAGAGATTATAAAAGGTCGGCCTCAAAAAGGAAACACGTTTCCCTGCCCTGTAGTATTTCGGTGCCGATGGTATCGGTTCCCATCGAGCATTGGCATAATCTAATCTGATCCCAGTAATCTTAAAAAGGTCGTGGTTGACAAGTCTCAAACAGGTGTCGTATGGGTTCATATAATTTTGTTTTGACAATCACTTGTTTCTGGTCAGCACTAACTTCAAGTATAAAGACGAACACTGTCTTACTAAGCATTTGCTGATACCAAGCCCATTGTGAGGACTGATCAACCATATTGCTGTAAGCCATATTGGCGAAGATCGGTGGATGATTGCCGTTCTTTCTGAAGTGCCTTCTTGGACTCCGATCACGTATTAGTAAGGATACGTATATGTTAGCGTCTCAATTGAAACAGGAAACAGGCATCAATGAGGCTCCTGTTTGCTGAAACGAAAGGTGAAAAAGTCAAAGGTGCATCTAGAGAGGAGATAGCTAAGCATTTATCTGGATTGAAAACAATCTGAACGAAGAATATACTGTTAAATAAAATTGTCATCAGATTCTACTACAGTAATTCTCTCTCCCATGGAGCCTAGCGTAATATGTAGTCTGCTATAGAAACAGTTGTAAAGTCAGTTGGCAACCCACATACAAAAGTTGGCGCAAACCGTCTGAAGTGATTGGTATGAGGAAACGTATTCTCCATGGCTCTAAACACGATAATGAGTGAAGGGTGAAGAAAAGTGAATTGACTAAGAGTCTTCTCATTGATAGGGAGAGATGGGTGGTGGAAAAAGCGACAGATATGGTGGGGGCATCAGTATTGGATAATACTTGGCAATTGTTTTGGCTTATTTGGACTACTGGTAAAAAGAAGACGATGGCTAGTGAGACCACCTCTGAAAGGACTGGTCACTGACAGTCTCTCAAGATAAACCGACTAGAACGTTGAGCGAAACACTTAATCTCGTGTTTTGATCACGTGTTTCTCCTTTTTCTTCATTTAGTTGTCTGGGGTGCCGGAATTATTATTATTATATTATTTGTCCCTTGAGTTCCTAGTAGAACAAAAGGCTTCAGTAGCACATCTCCATTCCACTCTCTTCTCTGCAAACTTTTGAACCTGGCTCCACGACAGCCAACAAGCTCTCATTTCTTCCTCGCACGATCTCCTCTATGTCGTCCTTGCCTCGGACGCCCAACTTGTCGCTTCCCATGCGGGTTCCACTCGAGGGCCTGGCCTGACACGTGATATCCCAGTCGGCCTTCTCAGTGTATGCCCAATCCACCTTCACTTCCTTCCAGTGCATATTTGTTGAGCGATAGGTTCTTAGTTGGTTCGTTGCCAGAGTTCCTTGTTGCTTATTCTTTCTGGCCATCTGAGCTTCAGTATCGAGCCAGCATAGGCAGTTGTTGATGAATGTCTGTAGTTTGTTAGAAATGGTTTTGGTGACGTGCCAAGTTTTTGAACCATATAGGAGCACTGACTTAACGTTGGTGTTGAGAATCCGGATCTTGTTCACGTTTTATGCTGAGTGCAGTAGATCTCCACACTGGTTTCAGGTTAATGAATGCTTGTCTTGCTTTTCCGATTCTGGCTTTGACATCCTCGTCTGTGCCGTTGCCTGTAGTTGAAACAGTGCTGCCTAGATAGGTGAAGGAGGCTACTTCCTTTAAGTTTCTTCCGTTCAGGGTGATTGGAGCATGCTGTTGTTGGTAGTGTTGTTAGTTGGGTATCTTCATCACCTCTGTTTTCTCTATTATATTCACTTGAAGTCCCGTCTTTGCTGCCTCTTCTGAAAACGTGTTAGTTTTCACCTGTAGATCTTCAAGTTTGTGTGACATCAGACAAAAGTCATCGGTGGCGAAATCCAAGTCTTCTAGGTTCTTTTCCGCAGTCGAGCGTATCCCCCTCTTCTCGCTCCCCACTGTTTGTTGCATGATCCAGTCCAGTCGACCACAATCAGGGATATCATGGGTGATAGTAGGCTACCTTGTTTCACTCCTGTCTTTACTTCAAAAGCATCACTGAGCTTCCCATTGTGAATTACTTGGCTGGCATGTGGCGTCTTCATGTAGTTGTTGAATGAGGCTGATAAAGGTTTATGGTATTCCATAGTATTGAAGCAGTTTCCAAATTACTTGTCGGTTGACGCTGTCAAAGGCCTTTTCAAAGTTGATGAAGTTGAGGTAGGTGGTGGACTGCCACTCTATACTCTGTTCTATGATGATGAGTAGTGTAGCGTTACAATTTGGTCTGCACATGATTTGTACTTCCTGAAGCCAGCCTGTTCGGGTCTTAGTTTTGAATTCAGTGCATTGTTTAGTCTCTTGAGGATGATGCGGCATAATATTTTGCTTGGGGTGGATAGGAGCGTGATTCCTCGCCAGTTCTTGCAAAGACCCTTCTCCCACTCGTCGGGTACCTTTCCTTCCTTCCAGATGTTCTGCAATAGTGGTGTGAGCATGTCGGCTGTTGTCACTGCGTCTGTTTTCAGTGCTTCTGGCGGGATTCCATCTGGTCCTACTGCTTTCCCGCGTTTCAGTAGCTTTATGGCGTTCAGGACTTCGACTTTCGTTGGAGAATTTGTGTTCACTTGTAGTTCTGTGGCTGGGTTGCAGGTGGTGTTTCTGGACGAAGTGCAGGTGGTGGTCGACTCGAGAGCTGTTTGAAGTGGTCAACCCATAGTTTCCTCTGTTTCTCCTCTCTGGTAATTAGATTTCCTTCACCATTTTTATTGGTTTCATGTGTGTTGATCTCTTCCCTCCCAGGTAGTAACCTGGTTACTTGATTCAATGTTGTCAGGTCCCTCCTACCTGCAACCTGTTCTGTTTCACTTGCCAGTGTGTCGTAGAAGTGTCTTTTGTCTTTGCTCACACTCTTTTTCACTTCTTTCTCCAGTGTTTTATACGCTCTACTCAGTTCCTCTTCACGTCGTTCGTCCCTGTACTGGTTTGTCTACTGCCTCACCATCTTCCTCTCCCTCTGCCTCCTCTATCAGCTTCCATGTGTCCGTTGAGATCCATTCCTCGTCTTGTCTTCTCTCTTCTTCCTTCCTAATACTGTTATGCAGGTTTCTTTCCACATCTCTTTCAAGGAGTTCCAGTGTTCTTCCACACAGGTTTCTTCAGGGATGCTGCTTAATGTCTCCCATTTGTCCTGATGACTGACTGACGTGAAGATGTCCTTTGTAGTTTCGTCCTTCAGTTCAGTTTCTCTTCTGGGTGTTGAACTTCAACTATGGTCTATCACCAACTTCTTCGTCGAAGGCTTTCAAGTTGATTTTGAAGACAGGTTGTTTGCAGTAGTTAGTGAGTGGTGTGAACCTACATCTGCTCCCCTTCTTGATCTGATCTTGTGTCCAGTAGGCTGCGTCTTCACTTTCTTCGGATTGAGATGAAGTCGATCTGACTTCTAGCGTAGTGTGTCTGGTGTCTGGGTAAATGAAATTCATGTCGCTTTGTGGATATCCTTGTGCTTGAACACAGTGCCTCGAATCACCAAGTCGTTGAATGCACAGAATTCTGCAAACAGTTCTCCATTCTCGTTCATCACCTCACCTAGCGCTTCTCAACCCATGGTTAGTTCTCTTCCTGTGTTTTCCACTCCCAGTTTGGCATTCATGTCGCCCATTAGAATTTTGATATCGCCAACTGCCGTCTTGTCCAGTGTTGATTGAAGTTGTCTGTAGAATTCCTCCCTTTTCTCTTCATCTGCATTATTTGTAGGTGCATAGCATTGTATGATTGTGACCTTCCTTCCTTTTGAGTTGAATCTTGCTGTCATGATCCTACATGAGGAGATCGGTTCCCACTGCATGAGAGCCTTCAATGCTCTTGGGGACATCATGATAGCCACTCCAAAACTCAGTGTTCTCGTGGTTGTCGTGTGGGTGAAAATACCGGAGTAGATTATTGACTCTCTAGTTGACAGTTTGGAGAGTCCACTTCCATTCATTCCATCTGCTTTCGCGAATTCCTAGCACTTCGATGTGATATCTTCTCATCTCGTTTGCAATCTCAGCTGCCTTGCTGGGTTCAAACATTGTGCTGACATTCCATGTCCCCACGTTTACTTTCGCTTTCGTCGAGATAAAGAAAACACATCGGCTAATCGGCTTCCCGAAGGCTTTCACCAATCGGCGTCATTTTGCCTCTCCGATTGCAGCGAGGAATAAGTTTGTTTTATTTTTTATATTTCGTTTGTGCTTTTGAGTTTCTTTAGCGGTTAGATTTGTTTTCCGGGGTAGGGTTGCTAGCCCTATGCCCAACCTTCCTTATTTATGCGGGCTTAGGACCGGCTAGTAACTAGTGAGCTAGTTAACCAGGTGAGGTTAAAGTGACGGGGCACCCGGGTTCTGACTCCAGGCCTTTTGGCCTGCAGTCCACAGCTCTAGCACTGAGCTGTTTTCCCGTTTCGTCATAATTTGACTTCTTTCTTCCATTTATCTAGTAGAGAAAAAGTTATGTGAAAATGAATGCGACTATAATTGTCGATAAGGTCGGAAGTATTTATAACTCAAGTGGATGATCTTGATAGTGTTTCACTATCTGAGCCAGATAGTCTATCCGGCTCAGATAACGTAACACCAACAAGAGACTATTTATATTATCAGTACTTCAGAGTTGAAATGGATGCTAACGCGTTTTCCCGTAAGACATAAGCTCTATATCACATCACTTAGCGTGTCTAACTGCGGTTGTTTCCTGTCCTATAATAATATTTGCTGTAAATGCTCTCGTGGTTTAATACCGTGCATTGATTTAACTGTTTTCTGTTTATGTCTCCCTGGTGACTGAGAGCGGAGAAACTTCTCTTTTTCTGATTTACATGAATGTATCCATGCTTCAGCTAAGAATGTCTCACTTCACTATATTCGTTTGATTTTCTGTATTTCAGTAAGCAGCTAAAGATCGAAAATCAGTAAGTGACGCTTATTACGTGGTCAGCTAGTATAAGACGTTCACGAGTTGGGAAACCTTAATTTCAGATAATTAGTCCCTATGGTCACTAGAAGCTTCCAGGAATAATCTGCTCACAGTTCTAGATTTTTATCGCCGTAATGTCGCGCTCTTTTGTGCGACACATTTTATCAGTGCCCATATTATGTTGAGTGCGTTAAAATTAAAGTTGGTAAACTGACTACTTGAAGTCTTCTTCTTGTGCCCACTTAGTAGCTTACTCGGCATGCTCAACAGACTTTACGATCCACGCAGTCGGTACACCCTAAAGCTCTAGAGATTGTAGTGTTATTCAGTCGATTAAGCCAATCAACACCCACATTCTTGCAGGTCGCCGATCAGTCAGATTTTATTCAGATAGAACTGGTTGAGTAGGTCACTACACACTCTTGGTAATATCAAAAGAAGATTATAACTTTTGCTCAGCATACTGATTGCTTGGTAAATGCATACGAAGCAATACTTTATGAGTTTAGAGAGCTAATGCCGAATGAACTGCTCAGTTTCGTATAAAATCAACCTTCAAATTATTTGTGACCAGAGAGGTCACCTGTTTTTAATTGTTTTCTGTCGTATGATTTATTTTTCATGATAAGTAAACGCATGTGTTAGTAATCGAATTTTTATTACGTAACACAATTAAGATTTTCAGTTAGTTATTTTTTCGTGGTGAATTCTAAAACTTCCCACAATGCTGTTCAGTATCTTCGGACTAACTTGGTTCACTGCGTCTATAACTCATATTCGGTTGCTGTTAGACCTTTGACTGTTGGAGGACAACGAATCATTTCATTTTAGGGCTTGTAACACTACTTGGAGTTGAATTTGAACCACGAATTCATTTTTGATATGGAATGACCAAAGAATGGAACTTTGGGGATAGCACCTTAACAGAGCATTAACGTAGCTACACATATGAAGAGAATTTGCGTAGGCACATATGATTTACGAATAAAAAACGCTGAAATCACCTTTATATGTTTTTGAAGTGTGATCTCAATATATACCCTACTGTATCAACCTGCTATTCGGGGTTTCATATCGTAGTAATTCAGTGATCTAAGGTGACTGGGACGCTTGTATCTTGAGGTCATACTGCACCAGAAAGGTCTATTGGATTGTGTTAAGAGTGAAATCAGTTAGCGTCATTACTGGAATACCTTATACCATAATGTGAACCCGAGCATGAACTTACTGTTGGGTGAACGTAGAGTCAGGCGGTAGACAATGTAATCTCTATCCAAAACTCCTGAAAAAACCGCATGTTATCAGTCCCGATCAAACGTCCCTTGGGATCTGCAGTCATGCATCGATATTACTAATCAAGTTCCTCTTTTAGACACCTTGCCGCAACAATTTACGCTGTGAGCAACTGGAAAGTATCACCCACCATCAGGCTTCCAGTGGCATGCGAAATTCTACTAACCGTGACCTTCGTTCCCCATAAAAAAACTATATTTGTAAAACCCAAATAAGATAGAAAAATAAGTTTCTGACGTTTCGTGACCTCTCCGAAGAATCTTCCTTATTTACCTTTACCTTCTTTGCCTTCACTTTCTGTTATCAACAGGATTCTCAGTTTCTCATCTTGCCACCATTGCTAGCAATACAGGCTATAGCAACATATTTCTAGTTTCCTAAAACTAGGTTACTAATTACACAATGTGTACTAAATTGCACAAAAAGCGTCACCTGTTGAAACTTAGGAACCTCGAGCAATGTATGTATGTTGTGTTTCTGATACGTGCATACAGAACCTTTGTAGTTATTTACTTGGTCTCATTCGAGTTAGCCAATAAGCATCAACATTCGACCTGGTGGTACTGTATAATAGTCCATGTTACCGCACCTCATATCAACACATTTATGCTAAAGACATCAAAATGATAGTTGAAGAAATAAGGAAGAAGTTAGTCAATGTGGTAAAAATTCATGAAAAAAGAAAACGAGGGAATTAACCAGTAGTGAGGTTCGGTAGGACGATAAAGGTAATATGTGAATGTATCTGTGAAACTTAGATTCTGAGTCATATCATCTTGAGTCTTCAACAACCCATTTCAGCTGCTCCTTTGACCCCAATCGGAAAGTCTGCTTTTCCAAACATGGTTCAGATCAACTGTCAAAGATTTAATAGACTTACACTATGTCTTAGTTTGGTCACCTTTAGTTTTCTCTCAACCTAAATATGTTTCAGCTAACATTGTGTAACGAAGTGGTTGGTAATAAGGCGTGCTTAACGAATATCTTAGATATCTGAGTGGATGAGTATGCATAACGTCATCAATTGACCTACATCTTCTGCGTAAAACTCTACATTTAGCTTCTATGTTACTGACGTGGTGGTACCACGACACACGGCCTATACAACGAAGATAAAGAAGGTTGATCACCTGAAGCCTTCCCATGTCTTCTAACTCTAATAGCCATGTTTCATAGCCATGTAGTAAAACAGGATACGTAGAATTGTTTCTCCTTTTGGATATATATTTGGTCGGTCGCCGATTACCAGAGTAGAACTTAATTTCTTTGAATAGTTATTTTTCGGAAATCAGCGGAAGCTAATTCTTAAATATTACAAATGTGACTCAGGTTTGTATTCTAGGCTGAGTATGTAGCGAAAATGTGCACTTTGTTTTCCTGTTTCTTACAATTTGTGTATATCTTTTTCTGTCTGTATTCAGTTAACTTCATGATTCAATAATATGAACATCTTATGTATCTCATTCTCTCATAGATTCAGTATACCACTCTAACTGATGCAATTATCTCTCTTGGCTCAAATAAACAAAATGATACTGTAAATCCTGATTCAGACAATCAATCTATATGTATAAATTTGAATGAATTAGTGAATGGATTCAATGAATCACCTAGTCGTCAAGTAAGAAGCACGCGATGTAAATATTTGCATGCATTATTTATGAATGTAAGACTGATGGAGTCATTACTGTTATTTCCTTCTTCTCTACCATCATCTGGATCACCGAAGATAAAAACTGAATATAATGCTGATGGCTATCCCAAGTTGAATAAATCATCTGAATTGATCATTGATTTACCTAGGCGAATCGTAGAATGGTGTCTTATATTTAGATACTTGTATGATTTAGCAATTGATGGATATGATCGGTAAGTTCAAACCTACATATATTTCTGTTTTCACATAGACTTGAAGTTCTTTTCAGTTGCATTGAGAATTGCCTAAACAGTTCGATGGTTTTCTAAGTGCTATGATTTTATATGGTTTTTTTTGTGTGACCTAATCTAAAGAACTCAGAAGTAATACCATTACTTATGACTGTTAAATATGCACTTCATACTGAAAATGAGTTTCCGTATACTCCCAAATATGATCTGTCTGTATTAATTTTCGGACAAGCGCTACAACAAATATGAATGTATAAGCTGCCTTTTTGCAATTCTTTGATAGGTCAATCAGGCTACTCGGTTGTTCTCTGTGATGTCATCAATATCACTAATTATGAGTTGTTTTGTTGTTATTGTGGTTTTCTTCTGCAGTAACTATTTTGTTTGCTTACGAAATACCCTTTTTTTCAGTAACTCGATTCGCTCAATTTTATCGGACAAGAGTGCGGATTGTTCACCGCTTCAAACTGTTGATAATATTGAGAATTGTGATAATAATATTGAAAACCCTGAATTAACCGCTAATTCACTGTTGAATATAAAAGATGTTTTAATTATTCATCCAGATGCAATTATTGGTCTTTTAAAGCTTATCGCCAATTTAAGTGGATACTTAGATTGCGAGCGCTATTCATCATCATGGTATGAGTTATGTACAGATTTTCAGGTAAGTCTTTTATCGTATACTTTATCAATTATTGTTTTCAGTAGTACATCATCGATACTCAGGAATTTTTTAAAGTTGTCATTCTCTTAGCGATTTCTAGGCATGGAATGCTTTGAGATGTTTTCAGTTGAGTGGAAGTCAGACAGACGTGTAAAGGCTTTCGGAGATTTTTCATCTGAAGTGACGACAGCTAGTTGAATGCATCAGAGACGTCTGCTGTCACCATTCTCGTTTAACTTCGTTGCGGATGTATTAAGTCACATGACTCCAGATACCTCTGACCTTACATAGACCGACCTACTCTCTAGAAAACATCTAGTTGACGATATACTCTTGTTAATCAGGCGAAGTGGCTGACAAAATGTGGCTCTCTGAACAACTAGAGGAAAAATCTGAACGTGTTTTGCATGCCGTTTGCACCCGTGAAATGTAAGATAATGCTTCTGGATTGGTGTTAGCCACTCCCAGTTTAAGGACAGATAGGGATGTACTGGAATATGCTAACAACTTCAGGTAGATTGCAGGTTGGATCAGCTGGGAACAGAAGTTTCGTTTGTCACTAGCGAACTTAAATCATATCTGGTGCCAGAGGTATAGCCGACCACTTATTTATGGACAAGAGTGTTGCCTTTCAATCCGCTTTGTCCTATCATAACGGTTTTGAGTCATGGCTGTTGAAAGTAGAAGTTGCGAGATGGTTACAGGTTCTTAGCCAGATCAATCTTTTTAGTGTTGCTCGCATGTGAAGGGGTCAGCGTGTGATCAGTGTGGAGTTCATACTTAGGGTACTAGGTACTAAGTAGACAAGTAAGGCGGTGAGGGAGTGGATTAAGTTATGAACCCTGACTGAGTGAAGTAGGTGGGTGGTTTATTTGTGTGTTTCGCATGTCGAGCCACTGCGTACCTCGGCGTACAATGTTAGGTGAAGTTGGAATAGACTTGAAGAAGTAGCAGGGTGATCAGACCAAGAAGTGCTGTGGGTCAACGAAGTCTCTGACTATTGGTCTGAGCTGTGTAGAAAGATGTCGACTGTCTGTCTAAGGTGGTTGTGATAATAGGATTCATTGGTTGGATGAAGATCGTTGATGACATGGTTGAATATCCGCCACAATGATGGGAATGTGTGTACTTTGATGTCACTAATTTTCTATCATTTTGTTGTTTGTATGTTGCTGTAATGAATTGTGGCAACTTGGATCGATGTGCTTCTGTGTGAGGTTTTGTTTGATGAATTTGGTTTGTGTATGTGTGTGTGTCTTCATTGTAAGTTCATTTGACTTTGTTTTGTGTTATTCACCTTTTATGCAGAGTTGCTTCCTTACTATTATCAGTGATCTGCTACATAGTGAACGAAATCAGCAAATTCTATGTAATGCCTCAATGCCTCGGGAAATTCTGAACTTATTTCGTGAACCATTGGCAAATGATAGTCATCCGTTGCATGATCAAGTACGCGGTATTTTTGAATGTCTAGCTATTCAAGCTTTAACTCCGGACAACCTTCGGTAGGTTTAATTATATAAGATTTTTTCTTAATTTGATTCCTCAGTGGGTTTAGCATATGTCTTATATCTTAGTATGTATACTTCGGTAATCTAAATTTCCTAGTTTGAGAATATTCCCGGTTATATTCTGTGCCAGGTTGACGACCTGTCTAGTCGGTCTGAGAAGGAACGTGTACATTACTGCGAGTAATTTGGCTACTTATAGATTGAATGGAAAGCAACAACTAAGCGATGATGTTTATTCTGTTGGGTGGCACAGAAACTATTGATAGTTTTATTTGATAAACGCATCACAGAATAATAATTGTTCTTTTTTGTATAGCTATTAAGGTGGCAGGAATGTACATATTTTTTCGAAAACAGTTTATTCCATTGTTCCTTAAGGTAAATGGCCAAACATGGTGGTACTCAAACGTCAAACTTCCTTTAAACTTCATTCTGTGAAAGCTAAGAAAATGATGCGTATGTTGTACTCCATATTCATATGCGTAACAGGGGAAAGTACCAGCATCAATACTTGAACAGGAGATGATAATTTATTAGCCATTGTCGTATTTCAAAAATCCAGACCACGTGAGAATTTTCATGATAGCTGTATAATCACTATGGAATCGTTAATCATCAAAATTCCTGGGGTTTTTGTTGATTGTATGAAGAAATCTCCTAGAAACCATGAGTTCTATCAAGGTTGAATGTCAACAGACATGAAGTCAAGTTCAAGGGCTTCTCATCATTCATCGATATAAGTATGCATATAAAATGAACTACAGTGTTTATCTATTCTCAAAGATAACCATATAGACTTCATTACATAAGAAGTTTGCGTTTTACATTCACTTGTCAGTTAATTTCATGCTTTTTTTTGTATATATTTTCGCTTTCTAGTGAATTTCTTCGACTTTCTGATGCTTTATCAAAGCTGGATGATGGTTTAATTTAT
>OX104134.1:68351035-68395595 GCA_944470555.2 Heterobilharzia americana
AAATCTGTCTGGGAAAATACTCATATTGTGTTTAACAGTTTGTACACATTCACAGTGAAGGAATAAGTAAGTTTTGATAGAACCAGCATATAATCGTGTTAGTCAAAGATGACTTACTCCTTTCTCATGATTGAACTGTAAACTCGTAATTAAACGATAAAGCTTACTCTTGAACTCTCAATGTCATTAAACTACTTCACTTTTGAAGTTTATTTAAGGTTGCTCCAAAACAGTTTAAAGTGTCTGATAAGTGTCCCACCATTTTTTGCGAATGTAGTCACTCAACTATCATCGGATATTTGTTATATCTCGCAAGTCTTTCTAGCAACCGTTGTCTGCTCAATCTTGAGGTGCCAAGCGAATATGTGGCACTAGTTGAGGAAGTCCCTGACGGTTTACTGGAACTGTGTTAGGGAAGTAGACTACATTGCTGGGGTTCCCAAGATAAAAGGAATCAGTAGTTGGAGACTTTTGGTGACGTGGTTGAAAATCGGTCACAGTGGTGCAGATATATTCACCACTTGACATCTTCTAAAGCTTGAATAATCTCACTAACCTATATTTTCAAACTGCTTATTTCCCCTCACAACTTCGTCTGCTTTGATGCCACTTTTTTTTCTATCCACGCGTTCTTTGCATACTACTGCAAAGTGTGGCAACCTGAAGCGATTCAGTTGTGTGCGAGGTTCTATGTTGATTTTGTCTGTTCCACTCAATCTTTGTATATATATTATTCACCTCCGCCTATCTATGGGGACGATGTACTGAGAATTGTACTTTATATTCAAAGATGATCACTTCTTCATAATTACTTGTCTACTCCCTTCCCTACTACATTCATAGGAAATTAAAGCGATGGCCATACACAAATTGAAACCATCTTTATATGTACAAGTAAAATTTGTTTTTACACTACACCTACCTTGGTAAACTCTGTTTTCTTACCAAGATTAGGATCAGCGATGTCACTTTTCCTTTTTTTTCCTCATCTTCCTAATTTTAATCCCCTATTATCTCAGTTGTTCTATTTGCCTTCCCATCATACGGTTTTATATAAATTGACTTGACAAGTAAATGTGTAATCAGAGTGTTCGAAATGTATTGCAAAAATACATCACATTGTTAATATACACTTCATCTTCTAAATACACTGTCTACATTCCTTAAAGGGACTAGTTGTTTGTAATATTTATAAGTTGAAGTCCACTGCAGTTACTTTTGCTGCACAAAGGTTGAGTAAATATTTGGCCATTATACGGTGATTACAGCTCAAAAGCTAGTGGTATTCCCAAGTCTTGCTTTTGTCGATATGATAGAACGTATTGATTACTAGTGTCTTTATCTATTTCCCTTTCTTTCTTTTGATTTCATGTAGCATGGCAACTTTAAGTTATTCATTTTTGTACTAGGCTGTATGGCATTCCGTTTTTTATACTTTTACTGCAACTATAAGGTTTTATACTATCCTCTTAGGTATTGTATAAGTGTGCTTATAAAATTCAACCATTTTTCTCTTTTTTTACCAGCTTCCAGAATGTCGCATCTGCGAATTCAGACTTCAGTCAACAGAAAAGGTAAGTTTAATATGCTTTCATTTATTTTTGAAATGAATGAGGATTTTCAATTTAGACGTAGTATTCATCACGGACTGACATCAATTGGGGAACCATTGAAAATCTGGAAGCACTGAACAGCTGTTTCATTCTAGTATAGGACTCCCTGCAGTAATAATGATTGTTTAGTAGTTTAAAAATCCCCATTAATTCATAAAACAAAAGACGTTTAGCGAAGAGTCACTCTTTTCAGCGATATCATTCTCAAACTGTACAATCGCATACAAATATTCTATTCACATAGTAACAGAAAAAGAATGTTTTATGAAATATTTTGAACGGAGTTCAGATTTGATTATAAATCAGGAAGTCGGAAAAAAGAATTGCGTAATGTTTGAAATTGTGATGAGGAGAAGACTTATCAAGACCGAACTAATATTTGGTTATCAAGTCAAATGATATAATATGGTGAATGTAAAGAGAAATCAGAATTGTAGGAGTGAAGGAATGTAGTGTGTGAACAAATCTGAATGAAAAGATTTTTGAAGGTAAAAATGTTCTTAATGGTTATATCCATTGCAACTTAAGTGACTGGACAAATTTCTTGGGGATGCAGAGTTCAGGCTTCAAAATGATATCATAAAGAAGTAGTTGGTAGTAGATGTTATTAAGTTTATACCCAGTTGATGATAATGACTTTTAGGTGCGTTTAAGCGTGGTTTGTGAAACCAGTGGTTTACATGTATACTACTACTCAGTTATTTAATTAATTCAGCAATGCTTTGTACCCGTCTTTATAAACCAAGATACATCGTTCCATAAAGTTTGAGATAAAGACTTGGTTTTTGTAGATTACTGCACTTGTGCCGTTCTGTATTTGTGCAATTCTTGCAATGTTCTGTTTGTTGATTCAATATCTGTTGCATATCGTTTATTGGTCATTTTGCCTCTGGCTCCCTCGTTTTGGGTGATTTATACAGTGCTTCTTAGTCACTTTAATACAGTATTTTATCATACGTTAATAATACATATTATTTACGACAAAAATAATGAATACATGGCTTTATAAAACAAATAGAGATGAGTTACTGCCGCTAACCCTGTAGATAGGAGACACAGAGTTCCTAACATATATCTATATGTATATCTGTTTAAATCTATGTGAAACAACAAGAACATTTTATGTCCAGATCAGTTGACTTAGTCTTTAGGAAATTTACTGTCTATAACGTTCAACACCGTAATGCATCTGCTTCAAAGTAAGCTTCACCCATTGAATATATATATATGCCATTTATAACGAAATATCTGTCTTAAACTAAGAACTAGTAATGTCTTTTATACGGTCTATCATTGTTTTACACAATTCATTTTACGAACTGATAATAAATTACATTTCTTGAAGTTGTTTGGTGCATTTTTACATCCTTTCTCACACACATTTTATTTCAGTATATGAATATGACTTTCAGCCAACTGTTTTTCGAACAGTTTACGCCTACATCTTCAGCACCAACTTGATGAAGTTATTGCTGAGCCTAGTGATGAAACGTTCATGTGAAACTATCGAAGCTCAGAGAACATCAAACCACCATCATCCTCATTCTGAGCTATAAATCTTTCCTATCATTAACTAGTTTTTCTTCACGTCGTAAACTTCAAGCTATAATGATTCGATTTCATGGAGAATAATTGTTCTTAACTACTAATGGTCACTCAGTAATTATTTGCATTCAGTTCTTACGTTTAGTGAAAGTAATGAAGTTATAATTTGTGATATTATTTACCTCTCTTATAACTTAATTGGTTTTCTGGCTAGTGCTTTTTTTACTCAGTGTAACTTTGGTTTATTAATCACTTCATGTGTTGTCAACATTATTTTTTTATTATTTGTGCCCTGGGTTCCTAATGGAACATAGGGCTTCAGTAACACGTCTCCAGTGCGCTCTGTTCTGTGCAGTCTTTTGAACCTGGCTCCACGACAGCCCAGCTCTCATTTCTTCCTCACAAGATCTCCGTGTCACCCTCAGCTCAGATGCCCAACTCGTCGCTTCCCATCTGGTTCCACTCGAGTGACTGCCCTGGCACGTGATGTCCACGAATGGTATTCTCAGTGTATGCCTAATCCATCTCCACTTCCTTCTTCCGCATATTTGTTGAGCGACGGGTTCTTGTTGGTTCGTTAGCAGGCCAGAGTTCCTTGTTGCTTATTCTCTCTGGCCATCTGATCTTCAGTAACGAGCGTATGCAGTTGTCGATGATTTATGTCTGTAGTTTATTGGAAATCCCTTTCGTGACGCGCCAAGTCTCTGAACCATACAGAAGGACTGACTTGACGTTGGTGTTGGAAATCCGGATCTTGTTCTTTATGCTGAGTGGAGTGCAGTGCAGTAGATCTCCACACTGGTTTCAGGTAAATGAACGCCTGTCTTGCTTTTCCGATCCTGGCTTTGACGTCCTGGTCTGTGCCTGTGCCGCCTGTAGTTGAGACGATGCTGCCTAGATAGGTGAAAGAGGCTACCTCCTTTAAGTTTCTCCCCTTGTTGGTGATTGGAGCTTGTTTTTGTTGTTGGTGGTGTTGGTTGGGTATCTTCATCACCTCTGTCTTCTCTATATTCACTTGAAGTCCCGTCTTCGCTGTCTTGCCTCTTCTATCAACTTGTTACTTTTCGCCTGTAGATCTTCTTGTGCGACACTAGACACAAGTCGTCGACGAAATCCAAGTCTTCTAGGTTCTTTTCCTTGGTGCAGCGTATTCCCCTCTTCTCGCTCCCCACTGTTTGTTGCATGATCCAGTCGGCCAAAATCAGGAATATCATGGGTGATAGTAGGCAACCTAGTTTTACTCCTGTCTTCACTTCAAAAGCATCACTGAGCTTCCCATTGTGAATACTTGGCTGGCATGTGACATCTTCATGTAGCTGTTGAATGAGATTGATAAAGGTTTATGGTATTCCATAGTATTGAAGCAGTTTCCAAATTACCTCTCAGTCGACGCTGTCAAAGGCCTTCTCAAAGATGATGAAGTTGAGGTAGAGAGTTGACTGCCATTCTATGCTCTGTTTTATGATGATGCATAGTGTAGCGTTGCAATTTGTACTACCTGAATCCAGCCTGTTCGGGTCTTAGTTTTGAATTCAGTGCATTGTTTAGTCTCTTGAGGATGATGCGGCATAATATTTTGCTTGGGGTGGACAGGAGAGTGATTCCTCGCCAGTTCTTGCAAAGACTTAGGTCTCCCTTGTTTCACAAGGTAGCCCTTCTTCCAATCTGCAGGTACCTTCCTTTCCTTCCAGACGTCCTGCAATAGTGGTGTGGGCATGTCCGCTGCCGTCTCTGCTTCTGGCGGGATTCCATCTGGTCCTGCTGCTTTCCCGCATTTCAGCAGCTTCATGGCGCTCAGTACTTCGAACTTTGTTGGAGGATTTGTGTTCACTTGTAGTTCTGTGGCTGCAGGTGGTATTTCTGGACGAGCGCTGGTGGTGGTCGATTCAAGAGCTTTTTGTAGTGGTCGGCCCATCGTTTCCTTTGTTTCTCTTCTTTGGCAATTACATTTGCTTCATCATCGTTTATTAGTTTCATCTGTGTTGATCTCTTCCCAGATAGTAACCCGATTATTTGATATGGTGTTGTCAGGTCTCTCCCACCAACAGCCTGTTCTGCTTCACTTGTCAGTGTGTCGTAGAATTAGGTATCTTGTCTTTGTTCACACTCTTCTTCACTTCTTCGCCCAGTGTTTTATACGTTCTACTCAGTTCCTCTTCTCGCTGTGCATCCTTCCACTGGCTTATCTTCGACTTTACCATCTTCCTCTCCCTCTCCCTCTCCATCCTCTATCAGCTTCCAAGTGCCCGTCGACATACATTCCTTGTTTTGTTCCCTCTTCCTTCCTAGTACGGTTATACAGGTTTCTTTCCACATAGCTTTCAAAGAGTTCCAGTGTTCATCCACACAGGTTTCTTCAGGGATGTTGCTCGATATCTCCTATTTTATCCTGATGACTGACTGACGTGAAGATGTCCTTTGTAGTTTCGTCCTTCAGTTCAGTTTCTCTTCTGGGTGTTGAACTTCAACTGTGGTCTATCACCAACTTCTTCGTCGAAGGCTTTCAAGTTGATTTTGAAGACAGGTTGTTTGCAGTAGATAGTGAGTGGTGTGAACCTACATCTGCTCCCCTTCTTGATCTGATCTTGTGTCCAGTAGGCTGCATCTTCACTTTCTTCAGATTGAGATGAAGTCGATCTGACTTCTAGCGTAGTGTGTCTGGTGTCTGGTGAAATCAAATCCATGTCACTGTCTTGTGAATATCCTTGTGTTTTTATACACACTGCCTGACTCCAATCACCAAATTGTTGAATGTGCAGAAGTCTGCAAACACTTCTCCATTCTCATTCATCATTTCACCGAGTGCTTCTCGACTCATGATTGATTCTCTTCCTGTGTTGTCTGTGCACAGTTTGGCTGGCATTCATGTCGCCATGCCCATTAGAATTTTGATGTCGCCAACTGGTGTGCGGTCTTGTCTAGTAGTGGTTGTCTAGTAGGTGTCTGTAGAATTCCTCCTTCTTCTCTTCATCTGCATTATTTGTATGTGTGTAGCATTGAATGATTGTGACTTTGCTTCCTCTTCAGTTGAATCTTGTTGTCATGATCCTGATCCTGCAGGAGGAGATTGGTTCCCACTGCATGAGGGAGAGCCTTCGATGCTCTTGTGAGTGGACATCATGATAGCCACTCGTAAACTCAGTGTGCTTATGGTTGTCGTCTGGGTGACAATATCGGAGTCGATTGATTATTGACTCTCCAGTTGACAGTTTGGAGAGTCCACTTCCATTCCATCTGCTTTCGCAGATTCTCAGCACTTCTATGCCATATCTTCTCGTTTGTTTTGCAATCTGGACACCCTTGCTAACTTCGAACATTGTGGGGATATTCCATGTCCCCATGTTTACTTTTGCCTTCATTGAGAGAAGATACATCGACCAATTGGCTTGCTGAAGGCTTTCACCAACCGGCGTCAATTTGTCTCCCCAATTGCAGCGAGGAATAAGTTTACTTTTATTTTTGATATTTTGTTTGTGCTTTGGAGTTTCTTGAGGGGTTGAATTGGTTTTCTGGGATAGGGTTGGTAGTCCTACTCCCAACCTTCCTTCTTTTCCCGGGCTTAGGACCGGCTAGTAACCAGCCAACTGGTTAACCAGTCGAGGTTGTTGTCAATCCTAGGTTGTTAGTAATCATTTGTGAATTCGCTCATGTTATTCCGACAAAGTAAAAATGTGAATTTCTGAAGTTTCATAACCTTATAGAAGCACTGTTTTAGAGAATGAAAGCCTGTTTGAAACAACTTTCTTCTGATTTGTTTTATTTGGCAACGAAACTCGATAACTACTGGTATAGGCTTTCATCATTCCTTTCCTTAAGGTTATGAAACATGTCAAATTAATTAACAATTTTATTACTTGACTGGCATTGTAAAAATATATTTATTTTAAGTACCTAATGCTCCATTCATTTAATTCTATCGGATCATCCCTTGATGCTGATAGGTACAAAATGGTGTTTACCAAATTTACTGAAGCATCATGTTTAAATTGGTATTCATCTTCTCCAACTAAATGCAGAAATTTAAGCAAATATGCCTGAAGGCAATCAGATTGAATACAACCGCTAGGAATATTCATTTTCATGATTGACGATAAAAACGACAATGTAATACTGCTGGATTCTTTTCATTTGTCGATTCATAGCTGTTGTTGCATGATTTGTTAACAGTTGTTAAACATATCGTTTTTTGGATTCCAACTTTCGCCTTCTGGACTAAGGATACACTTACTTTAGGTTTTACAATATAACCCCTCATTACTCCAATATTCTAGTCGTTTTTTTTCTTAATGCTAAGATGACATGCATACATACTTCCGGGTTTCGAATCTACAGTCACGTTGTTTAATACTACTGTCTGTTGGGAGATGTGAAAGTATTTTATCTTCTTAAAACAGTTTTCAGTGTAAACTTATGCTTTCAATTATCAGATGACCGTAAGAAGTTTGCGTGAATAAACTTAATCTATAGGGTTCATACCTTATGATCAGTTTATATTTTTCAGTCAGCTTTTAGGGTGTAAACTCGTGTTAATTAAAGCACATCAAAGGACAAAAGTGAAGATATTTGAACTAAATGATTCATCTTCATTTTTTTTTAACCTCGAGCAACATGACGTGATTCAGTAATCTTCAATGTGAACACTTACTAGTCTTTAAGCTTCCCACTTTAACACTTTAGACGGCTTACCTTCACAATAGAACAAGAGGTTTAAACACGGAACCCATTCACTTCATGATTACAGCAAACTTATTTAATATCTATATGTACAATCATTTTATATGAAATCTCAGCTTCTTCTTTTTTTAGTTTTCCTTACTGAATTAATATCTTTCATTATCGATATTTATGCAACTGTTGAATTTACGGAGGTAGTTATTTTGAGTCCATTTTTTGTATGGAATCAATTCCATTCAATCGAACAGTGGAAATAAAAGTATCCTTGCGCTTTTTAACTTTTCAGCAATACACTATACCTTCGATTTATTTCACTGTCAAACCGAGGATATGCCAGTTTCTTTCAAGTTGTTTATAATGAGTGATTAAGTTGACATTCTTGTTAAGCACTTTATATTCACAGTAAACTCATCATAGGATACTATCATCTGTATTTTTATCTTGCACTGTATATGTTTACGTTCTCAAATTTGAATGATTCGTCACGTTAGAGGGGATTGTATTCGTTTTGCAATAGCTACATTGACTAGTTTTTTCTGAGCTTGACTTTAACCCATTGTTTTACCATCAAACTGCCAAGTTGCGTTCTACTTTGAAAGTGGTGTGTAGTGGTCAGTACTATGTTTCAACGACTGTATGGTACTTTCTGTTTTCCCCCCAGTTGATGTAAATAGTTGTTGAGACTTTTAGATGGTCATGGTTTGACAGACTGACATCGATATGGGATGATGATTGTAAATGAAACGAAGACCTTGGTCGCAGCAGGATTCAAACTGGCAACCTCCAGATCACTGGTATGACTGAAACTAAGTTTTCATTTCACCCGTGTTATACTGTAGGAAACGACAAGACGGAGTCGAGGTAGGGAATGTTTATTATTAACATATTGTATTGTAGTGATGAAATATTGTACACTTCCCACTGAAACAGTCATTTGCACAATGTGCTTCATTTCCTTTTCTGCTTCTATCTTGCTTTGCTCTTAATATGCCCACATTGTCTGTTGCGTTTGTCTGGGCATAATATTTACCCATTGCTGGTAATTGTCTATGATTTCTGCCACCCTCTCAACATATACTATTTATATCCATTGTGATCAGCAACGCCCACTACAATACTACTGGATAATATCAGTTGTTAGAGACCACTTCAGTAGATTTAAACTCCGGATGGTTATTGTACTTGTTTGAAGCCAACCTCGTCAGCTATGTACTTGGACAAACTCAATTCATCTAATCAAATTGCTCAGATCTGCTGAATCTGGCTAGTTGTCTTAGATGAACCTGTAAACCTTAAATAAGGTTTACAGTGATACTTCTCACAGCCGAGTAGTCTTTTGAATGCTCAGTTGTGTACTTCTGTAGGAAACCACCCAACTTAGGCCACGAATCGTTATCTCTGACACAAAGGTGTTTTGAACTCGAAAATTATACTACTACACAACATGATTATTAAAAAACCCACTCATTTCGATCTGTACATTTCGTATCTATAGTATCAGACGATGAAGACTATTTCCACATCATTCATTCTCTTAAATATTGAGGTGTTCTGTTTATTTTCTTCTGCATCATTACAAGGCCAACGGGCTTTCGAAAATTCATTTTTATGCTCTACCACTTATAAATATTGTTAAAACGTCTACGTGTTTTTTCTTCCTTCCATAATTTTTTTTAGCTCTCAAAGCTTTTTGAGCAGTTTACTCGGTGTTAAGTCAGTGGTGCAACGATGGGAAGTGAGTTCTTTGTTTTTCTTTATGCATATTGCTGTGCCTTTAAACAGGTGTGATTTTCATCAACGTAAATCACAACATGACAAATCACGGTTTATCAGTTTACTAGTTCGGTAACGATTTATGTAATAATCAGTAAACAGACACATATATCTCATTCATATTATGATGGAGCGAATCTGTCGGTAAAAAGCTAATAAAATGGTGAACTGGTCAACAGTGGAACGTCAGAGCTTATGTGAAAACTCACTCATGTGGTAATTTCGAAGTTACTAATTCAAATTTTGGCATGACCTTAGTTTCTTTTTGATGTTATTAACTTTTCTTTTTTCATAACTAAAAATCAACTGTGATATATCTCATGTTTGGCATGTGCAAACTGAATAGTCGAGTGGGATTTGTTTGCTGTTGAATTATTTGCGTAGAGTGTTTTCGATCTCTACGTGTATAGACGTATAAAAAGTAAAAACTTGTTGACCACATACGATTCAGAACTTGCCGTAAGGAGGCGCCTACATCACCTACCGTTATGGTCATTATATCTAAAATCCATAGATTTAAAGTTTATCACCGAGGTCAATGAGTCAATATAAATAATAAATAAGTATAAATAAAATATTACTCTTGAGCTTGAATAACCTAGAATCTAAATAATTTGTAGTATGGTTGAGGGGAATATATTTTTACTTTTGAGCATAGTTCTCATCTTTTCAATACCATGTTATAATAACCATATGTAATAACTCTATGGTTTCAACATGGATGTCTTAACGAAGAATCAATCTGGGAAAGAGTTATGAGCCTGCTAAGAGATTTTTGAAATGCACTCCACAACCTCATGCAGTAGGCAATGAGCCAAACCCATTATATGAGGGTTAATGATACTACCTAGCTGCCCAAACTTCGGTCGGTGGAGAGAGGTGTTCGAACCCGTGACCTATCGGTTTAAAGTCATCTCCCTAAGTCAATGAGCCACAGCTCCAAAATATAGTTGTGTATAATTAGTATCACCTTCTTGACTTTCAAATTGTTCATAGTGCAAGTGATTTTTTTACTTCATGTTGTTTATTACTAAACAACCTTCTATAGCATGGAGAACTGAGTAATTTCGAATATCTAATGTACTTAAATACACAAGCCGGTCGTTCATACAATGATCTCATCCAGTATCCAGTTTTCCCATGGGTACTTGCTGATTATGAATCTGAAGAATTGGATTTATCAAGACCAGAAACATTTCGTGATTTATCCAAACCAATGGGAGCTCAGACACCTGATCGTTTAGCTCAGTTTCAGCGTCGTTATAAGGAATGGGATGATCCTACTGGAGAAACACCACCTTATCATTATGGCACACATTATTCATCAGCGATGATTGTGGCATCCTATCTTTTCCGAATGGAGCCGTTTGCACAACATTTTCTCAAGCTCCAGGTACGTTTTATTTCCATTGAAAAGCCATTTGTCAAAATTCAGTGTTTTTATCATTAAAAACATCGGAAATATGTAACTTCTATCTAATGTCGGTTACTACTACTTATAAAAGAGTCTATTTTAACCTCATACAGTGCCATGCATTTTCTGAGACCCAGGTATACTATTTTCACTCCTACTGTACGAGGATAACACTAGTTAGATATTTAGACTGAAACTGACTGCTTGAGATTGGTTGTGTTTGTTGAAGAGAAGATTGCTGAGAAATAGTCGTCATTATGGTGTAGATTCCGATGTATATATATATATATATATATATATATATATATATATATATATATATATATATATATATATATATATACAGAGAGAGAGACTTTACATTATTGAGTTGCGGCTATCTAATTTAGAGAGATGACTATCAACCAGTGAGTTCGAACCCTGCCCCACGTAGTAACACTAGCCCTCACGTAGTAGGTGTGGCTTATTGTCTGCTGTACGAATATCCTCAAGATGGCTGAGTGCATTTCGTTTTGTTCGTTTGTAGTGTTTGTAGTACTTTTACACCTTCAGCACTTCCCAACCGATAACTGCTATTTTGATATGGTTTTCAGGCTAGCATATCCATGACCGAATAAGATATGCTGATGACGATTGTTCTTTCGAGGTCCTGCCACAATGGAAAGGTCAGATGCATAGTGGTAAGACACAAATCAGTTGCCATTTTAGTGTAAATTGTTACATTGTATTGGGGCTTCGAAGGCTAAGTCTTACTGCTGACTGGCTGGAGTATGACAACAGTAAAGCGTTTCCTGTATATGACGAACATCACTATGCTGATTCTGCCTTCCCAATTGGAAGAGGGTTTAGGTAAGGTCGACTCCATTGTCTTCTACCCCAGGAGAAACCGGTGCCTCGGCCAAATATGTCCATAGTTGGATTCGAAAAAACAAAGGTCTCAAACTTATGAAAAAGCTGTAGGTAACCGGTCTCAAGCCGATGCCCTTGAGTTATGCGGTCAAGCACCACTATTGCTAACCGAACTTGTACAGACACCTCAACAGAACCAACCTCCCACGGTGTGGGCAGTTGGGAAGTGTCAACCGCCTTCACACCCTATTTAGTGCTTAAGTTCCCTCAGATCATTATCAACCTTCCAAATTCTCACCTTCTAATCTTTCTTCGCGTCTCTCCATCAACATTTCTACATCATCTTTTAGTTGTCCCAGCCTTAAACCTCTTCATTTCGATTCGAGCTCGCAGAATAGCATTCTTGGTCTCCTAAAGTGACACATCGAAAATTTCAATGTTCTTACAGCTCACCAGATCAGACAACAAGCTTTGCTAGCCAAATGTCTGTCATCTTAGGCCACAGAAATTAGCTGTGCTTGTAAGTCACGCATACAGAACTATTCACTTAACCACACTCGGCTTATATGGTGGATCCACAAAATTTGATCCCTAGCTCCTACAGTCTTGCATGTGTAGGTATAGTATTAGGTGCTAAGGCAGAAAGTGCACTGCTGGACTGCATTCCAGTTGACAATTGCCGATGCGCTGTCCGACTGAATGATACAATGAAGACTAAAAGGAGTATGGAAACTCCTCGTCTCTTTTTTCAATCTCTACTCGCGTACCCACTGACTGCAGCTCGGATGAAGTGAAGGATGAGTTCTACCGAAGACTGTATGGTATCCTACTGAAAGCCAAACGTTCAGTCGTTGTTGTTGTGGAAGGTGATTTCAATGCACAAGTAGGTAAGTTAAGTCAGACAGAAGGACACTTAGATGGCACTTTTGGAATCCTTGCCGAACGAACAGAAAACGGATGTCGCCTGCTATAACTACTCAGACAACCATTTATTTCTGGTTAACACTAACTTGTGAACTGAAGTGAGGTACTGACGTGTAGTTCACCGACCTTAACTAGACACTGGATGCAAATATACCATATTACTATGAGTTATCTCTGGACTGGGCCCGTGTTTTGACAGTGATCACACTATGGTGCCACCACATTATATTGGATGGAAAATGAGTTATTCGTCTATTCATCACGGACTGACAGTTATTCTTTGTTTGCTTAATGGTGCATTTAATTGAATAACTTTGATGAACTGCATTTATATACATATGTTTATATGCATGATTCTGAAACGCTATTCGTGGATAGGAGTTTCTTTTAGAATCTAACAATAACTTTTTACCACAATTTAAATTTCCACCCCTTTATCTTTACGTTTAGGGTGGTCATTTTGATTTGCCTGATAGGATGTTTCATAGTGTGAGAGATGCTTGGCTTAGCGCAAGCAGACATAATATGGCAGATGTACGAGAATTGATTCCAGAGTTTTTCTATTTACCAGACTTTCTTATTAATTCAAACCACTTCGAAATGGGTATTAAACAGAATGGTGTTGAAGTAAACAATGTGGTTCTGCCACCGTGGGCTAAATCTGATCCCCGTGAATTTATAAGAGTTCATCGTGAAGTAAGTTTATACATGCCTTTGTCTTCTTGTCTTATATGCTTTTCTTTCTATACCGTAATATTTATCGATGCACAAGGTGGTTAGAAACTAGATAATAGAATCTTACATATTCGATATGAATATATATTAACCCGTTGAATGGATAAACAGGGGCAACTTAAAAACTGATAGAGTTTTGTGTCAGTCAGACGAAAACGGGACTTCTCACCGCCACAACAAGAGGAAACTAATAAGTAAAGGAATAGGAAAACGGTACTAATAGTCGCTCAAAACGGAAGGATAGCTTAGAGCAAATAGTGTAACATAGAAAATTTCAAGCAAGCAAAGATGTAAATTCATTTCCACTTCTGCAATAGATTTTTTCGTAGAATTATCTAATCATCAGTTGTGGCTAAATCATAAATCTAAATTCTCATTAAAAATTGTCCATCATTTTCTTACCAAACTTGTTCTGAATAGATATTTTATCACAAAATTGAAGAATCGGTCATTAGGCTATTTGATACAACGAATACTGAGTTGTTTATTGTAGCTTTTATATTTCTCTGTATCAGTTGTCTTGTAATCTTTGTGTTTATTGTTCAAGGAGGCGTTAATATGTAAATTCTGTAGTGAATAACTCTTTACTGTTTGAAGAAATGAGTATTGAACTCAGTTTCTATTGAAAAGCATCAATATATATTAACGTGTAGATACATTTAATTTACATTAAGTACAGGCTTCAAAAAGAAACAAATCGAGAATATCAGTTCTAACCTTAAATAGAATGTTTTGTTTTTTGGCTCACTTCTTTTTCCTGACATTCTCAGTTTCCTTCTTCAAGTTGATCTACTAATCATAAGGTTTGAAAATGTTTCCTTCCTATAGTTCATTGTCTGTTTATTTGTTTATCCACTGGTTCATCCTGTTTATTTCATTTATTATCGTTTATTATTGTTGTTTTAAAAAAATGTATTTCCCTTACATTTCATGTGGGTTTTTATTTATCGGTGGTAATATGCGATACCACTTTCCATATTCTGCTGAAACAAAAAAAGTTAATAGCTCTATTTCTTGTGATTGAAATGTTTTTGAATTTAAAATTTTCTATTTTGTTCGTTCTTCGTATACAACTTGTTAAGCTTTAAATAAATAATTATTAGAGTATATTCGATTAACTCAATTGACTGTAATTCAACTAATATTAAAATATTGGCTTCAAAACTACTAAACAGGGTGTCCATTGACTGACTGACTTGAGAGATCAAACTGCTGACAGGGTCTCATTTCTCCTTTAAACTAAATTCATTCGCACTATGGCCACTAGTTGTAGTTGACGTCGAAAGTGGCTGGCAATCGATTCTCTTCGCTTATTAAATAGGGCAGCGGTGCGGAAACCTGAAAACTCAGGGTTGAAGTCCTATCTTGACTTGAGATTCGCTTCAAATTCAATTATTGTATAGGTCAGTCAGTCATTGATTGAGTGTTTTAGATAATCTAGTCAGTTGATTGTGGCTGGTATTCACAGTAAAAGAAAATTAGGAATGGTATCTACCTTCAAAGGTAACTTTTCGGGCCACATTTTATAGACCAAACGAATTTTTAAAAATCAGTCTGTTGGCAAACTTCCTAATCTATCATCGAACACCCAAAAATGTTTATGTTTGTGAAACCCAACCGAAGACATTTAAACCCAAGGGAGAGAGAGAGCATCATAAGCAGCAAAGCTTTAGTATGGTATACTACTTAGTAAGATGATCATTAGAAATGTGGATGCACAGAAAAGGGCACATAAGTATCGAGTTTACTACTAGTCTTTCAGAACTATGCAGTGAGAATGTGGTCTGTCATTAATAAATTGACTTGGACGACATTTGGGGATATTTCATGCAACATAGGTTTGAATTTGTGCATCTGGCAATTCAAACTAACTTTTGAAAGGTGACTTTCATATCACAAAGTAATTGACTGCTCATCGTATTGGAGCCAGAGTTTCTTAATCTGTCACATGATCAGAAAGTATTGTTTCACGTCACAAAGTTAGCTTCAAAATTAATCAACACCTGATACTTGCCTAGAATTTATCATGGATCGACATTAAAGAAATGATTAATTTGAAAGCTCAAATGTCAAACTGTAACAGAGAGTCACCGAATAATTTGAAAACTAGTTGTATTCTTGAATACTATGTTGGTAGAACAACAGTGTGTTCACTGCAAGGTGTACTGTAGTCTAGAGATGCTTTGGAGTTTACAATGTCAAAAAACCATAAGCAAAGAGAAAGCAGCTAGCAAGTGCTTATTAGTTCTCAGTAGCCTTTAAATCAATTCCACTAGTAGGCCGCTGGTTCCAGTCTTACTAGTGACTCAGGTTTCCGTCCTAATTTCAATAATCTTTCTATTCCGTAATTCCTTCCGCTGTTTACCGAAAACCATTCTTTAAATGAATGACATGTGTTTTCAAACATTGTTCCAGGCCTTGGAAAGTGAATATGTATCCGCCCATTTACATGAATGGATTGACTTGATTTTCGGTTATAAACAACAAGGTGAACATGCGATTCAAGCAGCCAATGTTTTTCATTACTTATTCTACGAGGGTAATGTGGATATCTATTCAATAGACGATCCATTGAAACGTTCAGCTGTAATTGGATTTATCAATAATTTTGGTCAAATACCTAAACAGTTATTTAAAAAACCGCATCCATGTAAACGTGTGATTATTCCACGTCCGTCTACACGTTTCTTTAGTTCAGCAATTGGATTCAATTTGGTAGTCAAGTGGCATGTGATTTATTCTATCGAAATCTTGACATTCTGAGACCTAGCCTTCAACCAATTAAAGGTTAGTTGTTTTGTACACATTATTCTAAGGTCAGTTGTATTGGTTGAGTACAGATTAAAGCGTAAATGATACCAATTTTTGATTTCAATGGTCAAGCTGTCTTTTTTAGAGATTTAAGTGAACCTTTTTTATCTCTGATCTTTGGTTCTTCATATCGACCACTAATATGAATTTCTGCTTTTTAAAATGTTTTCTAACTTTTACCATACTTATTTCGTATCAGTTTTTTTCCGTAGATTTTTTCCAGCTTGAATATAACTGCTGGAATTGTGTTTCTATTTTTTGGTACTTACAGAGCTGTCGTTGTATAAGTTTAACATTTAAAGATGGAGTGTACAGTGTATCTTTGTATGCAGTCTTATTACAGGTTTGATACAGTACACCTTTGTGTTCGACTCCCGTTATATCTATACGTGATAAGTTGGATTCTGTAAAAACAAAGTTTAGGTAGTAGCAAAACCGACACTATATGTTGTGACTACTATTATTACTGTTGTTATTATTATTATTATTATCATTATTGAGCACAAACATGGTACAGCAAGGGCACCAAAAAATGCGCCACCAAAAATATCACAACATTATGAAGACATAAAAGGAAGTGGATGAAAAAAAAATTCGGTAAGAATAGAATGATTTGAAAGGCACTCCGATAAGATCCATTCAAAATAAAACTCATTCGTTTTCAGTAGCAGAAGATATAAGTAAGCTGCAGCATGACCCCCACTGGTTTCGATTCCGAGCCATATCTGATAACCAAACCAGCGACCTGTGTGATCTCTTGGACCCCACTGAGAGAGTCGTGATGCGCCAACAGATGGAACTCGATGCTTTATCGAAACTAGAACTATCATTACGAATACTTGAAATCAATCGCTTCTTAACAGGCATTTCAATTGATTACTATAATTGATGACTACTCATCCTAACATCGACTGAATCGTCAAGCAGTAAGATGAAATCTATATATACCTGATAAAGCTTAAATGTTGAACTGAATTTCAAAAGAAAATTCTTGTATTTTTTTGTGTACTTGTTGTACTCAGGCTGAATAGACCAAATGAATGCTAAATATGTGTTTGATGTTGTTTTCATTTGTTTCATTCGTTATTATCCATCGAAAAGCTATTAGGTTTTCAATTAGATGACAATCGATATGTTGTTACTTTTTATCTTTTTGTACTTACGCAGAATTGAAACATGCAGTTGGTCAAATTGTTCAACTAGATCCACAATTTATACCAAGTGGTGCAAATATGAATAATATGAATACTGGTGCCACAGTAAATCGACCTATACTCAGCTTAAATATTAATTCAGATAACATGAATAATGAGAGTACAAATTTCGCTAGTAATAACAACTCTGCTTTGGTATCCGGAGGTGTTGGTTACCAAACATCGACTACAACTATAATCGGTGGACCAATTGTTGCAGTTGAGCAAAATAAATGTCTTCTACCACCACACTATACATATTATCTTGCATGGGGTTTTACTGATGGTAGTCTGCGTTTAGGCTCACTGTTCGATTCTAATGAACGTGTTCGATATGTATGCGAAATGGTTGATCAGAATGAGATCTTATGTTGTGCAGCACCTAATAAATATACTATTATTACAGCTGGTCTAAGCACTGTAATACGTGTTTGGGTTGTAAGTTTATCTTTGATGAGATTTTTCTTTCGCTTTATTGTTGGTTTTTATCAATTTGTTGTATTCTACGATACTGATCATAAATTTTGTCGTGGTTTCTATCAAAGTCGCCTATATATAATGTTTATATATATCAACAGTTTACTCAGTTCACTCAATAAAAGTATGCAGAACTCGTGAAAGGTGTAAGTCACCGTAGACGACTAAGGCCACCCAGGTAATTGGGACTGGTACCGGGATATATTTAGAGCCGATGGTCAGGGATTACTGGTCTGCTTGAATGAAATGTGTTTATGGAAGTCAGATACGTCCCCCTCTTACGACTGGTCTCAGTCACTGTTTGTATCAATCTTCAAGAAAGAGGAGATATCCTCTTTCGATAACCACTGAGGAATCAGCTTGATGAACATCGTGTCTAAGATTCTAGGTTCTGTTATTATCAGACATCGGAGTGAAGCTCGGGAACAACATGACCGAGAAAACCAGTCAGATTTCAAACCTTACATGTGGGTGTATCGATCAGATATTCACCCTACAATAGTTTCTTGAACACAGGCACACTTACTGACTCTAGCCGTATTTTTCAACTTGAAGGTGGCATTAGACTGCATCGATCAAGAATTCTCATGCCAGTGTATTTCTCACTGAAAGGGTTGCCGAGTTACGACATCACTGTGTCAAAGTTTCTTTACTCGAACACTTGTGGGCGTGTTAGAACCTATGCTTGGTTATTAGGTTTCGTCACAGGAAAATCCTTAGTAGACATTCATAATCGTTTTCTAAAATTTTAGCTTTGGGTACTTACGTGGTGTCAAAACCTATTCATTATACAAAAGATACTTAGGTGAACTTCTTGGTCATAGCATAATTTTAAGACACATTTTTCTTGATTAAAATCAACTCGTTATAATAATTTCAGTCAAAGTCAACTGGTTAATTGCTGAGTTAACATCAATTTTTTCGTGGAAATATTAGTTTGTTTCGAACCTTAATATACTATACTTAATAATTCGATTGCGATTCTTATACGCTTAATTGTGTTTTCTTGTTTGCTTTTCTCAAACATCAATAGCTTAATTCTCATGAAATAAGTAACAATATGACCAACTCAAGTAGCGCTTCTGGTGCTGGAATACTGACTGGATCTGGTTCATCTCAGTGACCTACGGATGTCAGTCATCGGGTGGTTCACGTCTTAAACTTCGTGCAACACTTTATGGACACACTGATGCTATCACCTGTGTAGCTGCATCCGATGCATTTAATCTTATTGTCAGTGGTAGTCGCGATAGAAGTTGTATATTATGGGATTTAAGTCGTTTATGCTTTTTACGACAACTACCTGGTCATATTGCTCCGATCGCAGCTCTTTGTGTTAATGAAGCTACAGGGGATATCGCAAGTTGTGCGGGAACACGATTGTATTTATGGAATTGTAATGGTGAACCAATCGCTTCAGTTGATACTCCAGTCGGACGTAACAAACAGATTCTTTGTGTCTGTATGAGTACTGTAAGTTCGCGATTTCTGGTTCTTCACTTATCTGCCTTTTCTGCGTCTGCCTAGTGAATTCGCCGTAATTCTGTTTGACACAACTTTATTTTTAACCTCAGCAATAATTTGGCATAAATTCAGGACATGATACACTTGTTCACCCTTACCTAAACACCATATCCTTGTTACAAAATACTCTACAAGTTGTTGAGTTTAATATACAAACAAGGTGTTTAGACTTACCGTAGGTGAGTACTACTGTTTATAAACATCTTAAGAAATGATCTGGCTTGAGTTCCTTCGGTTGATGAAAAGAGTTCTTTCCTGAATGCATTGACTGAAAAATTGAAAATGTTTGGCTTAAGGCTTCCACTTACAAAATGCAAATATGATGCTTCAATTCTGCATTGAATTTGTAGTTAGATGCCTTTAAATACGCCGGTTCCTTCAAATACTTCAGATGTTTCGGTCCATTTGCACGTAAACATAGTAGCGTAAACCTTTCATTATATTTATAAACCCAACGAGATATCAGAATGATTTTTAAGCGACAGATCTACTGTACTCACTCTGCTTTTTTTAATTATCTTGCTGTCAAAATTCAACAAAGTAAGCTTCCTACTTTTTTTTCTGAACCCGCATTTTGTGCTATTTAAGCGTTTGAGAAATAACATCGATGCATTATCGTTTCTATTCCTATCAGTCGCTTATTTTGATTTTCAACACTTTATTGAATCCTCCTGTATGTACTGTAGCGTACTCTACTGAGATATATAATTGAAGCAGTTACATAAAATTTCTAAACACAATTAGAGATCTCATATTGACAATTTCTTTGGCGTAGGATACTATCATCTGTATTTTTATCTTGCACTGTATATGTTTACGTTCTCAGATCCGGATGATTCGTCACGTTAGATGGGATTGTATTCGTTTTCCAATAGCTACATTGACTAGTTTTTTCTGAGCTTGACTTAACCCATTGTTTTACCATCAAACTGCCAAGTTGTGTTCTACTTTGAAAGTGGTGTGTAGTGGTCAGTACTATGTTTCAACGACTGTATGGTACTTTCTGTTTTCCCCCCAGTTGATGTAAATAGTTGTTGAGACTTTTAGATGGTCATGGTTTGACAGACTGACATCGATATGGGATGATGATTGTAAATGAAACGAAGACCTTGGTCGCAGCAGGATTCAAACTGGCAACCTCCAGATCACTGGTATGACTGAAACTAAGTTTTCATTTCACCCCGTGTTATACTGTAGGAAACGACAAGACGGAGTCGAGGTAGGGAATGTTTATTATTAACATATTGTATTGTAGTGATGAAAATATTGTACACTTCCCACTGAAACAGTCATTTGCACAATGTGCTTCATTTCCTTTTCTGCTTCTATCTTGCTTTGCTCTTAATATGCCCACATTGTCTGTTGCGTTTGTCTGGGCATAATATTTACCCATTGCTGGTAATTGTCTATGATTTCTGCCACCCTCTCAACATATACTATTTATATCCATTGTGATCAGCAACGCCCACTACACTAGAAAGTCTTGGTTTTATGTACTTCAGAATTAAAATTTGACTAGACAGAATTCAGTATATATAGCATTGGGTAAATGGTTTATGAAGGAAATATGTTTCTAAGATCCTTATGGAGGTAGAAAAATAATTTTCTGGTATTTTGTAACTTCTTGGAAGCCACTTCTTCGGAGTATAAAACCTCTACAAGCTATCATATATCTAAACAGAGAAGGTCTTGAGTTCGACACTCAGAATGATTCTACTATAAAGCATCATTGTTGGATAGTTGGTACTCAACAGCTTGTAAACTCATGTTATTTTATTACGTGCACACCTTCAAAACCACAATATTTAAGCATCACATGACAAATCCACATTTTTAAAAGCTCATGTCACTGCACATATTCACAAAGCATGGCTGAAATCATTCAGTGAGGATAACCATCTTAACTCTATTTGATATCTTTTCCAATTCGGAGATAAAACTACTTCTCAAAACAGAAGAATATCTGCTTCCTACTATAAGAATCGGTTGGTTACGTTAATGAAAATTTCCTTTAAGTTAACAATGAATAGGCACAGCATAAAGAAATCAAGCATATCAAAAAAAAAACAGGATCTACAACTCTCCTTCAGATTTGGTTTGGAAAAGTTCTAAGAGCTTATTAGGAATTGTAAAGTAGTAAGTAGTATGAATAGTAAAGGGTCCAAAGCTCTTATGGCTCTAATCTTTAAAAAGAAACAGTATCAGAAGTTCTGCTTAAAAGTATCTTAACAAAACCAAGATCAGCGCAAAATTCCATGCTAATCTGTTCGTTGGGTGTTTCATACAATGAAACAATCTTATTTACACAACATAATTTTTGATCAGGATTTATTGTTCATACTCATACAAAAGATGTGATCAGAATGTAAACAATGAATTCTTTTTGGAAAATCATCCAGAAAATAACACCGTTCCAATGTTTAAAATATGCAACTGTGCCTAATTCCCTCTTTCATATCAAGATTAGGATAACATTCAAACCTAGAAATTTAGAGAAAGAGTAAATTAAATGAAGAAATTTTTTAACTCAAGTGGACTAGGTAATTTTATTTACAGTGCATAAAGGTCGATTATCTAGGTTAAACTAGTCAGCTTGGATCAATCTAGTGATTAGACCACAAGAATGTAGATGGATTTGGAATGGCATACCCTACTAACATGAACACTCTAGAGCAAAGATAAATCAGTCGTCTTTAAGGTAGATAGAAGGGTTCGTTATTAGATCTATATTGGTTGATTTGACAGCTAATACATAACATTGATTGTGGATATCCGTCGAGTTATATACTTCTATTAAAATGGAAGATTGATGAGCATGTCGGTCTAATTTTAAAGTTATGTTTATGTAGGTATATGACAATGAAAACTAAAATATGTCCTAACACTTATGAATAATACTGCATCACTGTGCATTAGATGATCTAATAATCAAAATACCACGGGATTATAGTCAATTACAATATCATCGCCATCGAAAAACACAGGCTATAAGGGTTGTACATGAAATGATTGACTTATTCGGCTTTTATCATATAATGATAATCCCTTTAATCGAAATTTAGTACCATTAATGAGTACAGAAATCTTATTTCAAGCAGGAATTGCACTTAAGAAGTAGTGGAAACCCTTCGTCCATGTCCCCATCCTTACTTTCGCTTTCATCGAGCGAAGACACATCGGCCCACTGGCTTCCCGAAGGCTTTCACCAACCGGCGTCATTTCGTCTCTCCGATTCCAGAGAGGAATAAGTTTGTTTTCATTTCTTGTATTTTCTTTGTACTGAGAAGTTTCTTTAGTGGTTGGATTGGTTTTACAGGGTAGGGTTGCTAGCCCTATGCCCAACCTTTCCTCTTTACCCGGGCTTAGGACCGGCTAGTAACTAGTGAACTAGTTAACCAGGTGAGGTTTTTCGTCAGATAATTCTAACAATATAGAACTCCATACAGTTGTGCACCGGTTCAAAATAATACAGAGAACGAAAACAACAGTAATCGAAAGATACTCTAACAAAGAAATAAAAAGATGTGTAAGTAGAGGAAAATTATGTGTTAGTTGAAATTTTCACGAAGATGAAGTGTGCATAATTATGATCGATTTTGAGCTCTGTCATCTACGGTCTGAGCGTTTCATATACTTCCGCATATGGTTCACTAAAAGGGCAGCTAACAACACCAAATGACGAGTTTCATTGGCGCTATTTGAGATTATATTTTCATTGTTGACTTTTGTTCTTTGAATTTCATGCATACATACTTCTCTCCTTCCACCAATCTAATAGTTGTATGATTGGGATGCAGAAAATGTTATTTTAACGGGTAGTTCAGATGGTGTAGTACGAATGTGGTGTCTTAAATATACCCAAGCGAAGACAATGACAATATTTGTGATATTAACATTGATAATAATGAGAATAACTTAAAGGAACGTAAAACATACAATATTGTTTGTCATGACATTTATGGTCAAAAAACAACTGCTTTTAATCCACATGAAAGTTCATCAGAAGAAACTCAAACCAAAAAGATTTCGGTATGTCCATTCTCCTATTTATAATACTGTAATAGTTTAAATGAGTATTTTCCAACTATTCATGTTGTTCACTAGTGTATATCGAGTAACTTTAGTTAAACTCATTTTTGTCATTAATATTCTTAACTTAGGTTAACGAATCAACAAATGACAGTTATTTGACCAGTGTTTTCGTAAATTTAGTAGACTGATGGGGAGAAAATTCATTTCGAAATGATAGAAACAGTCGCTCAGTATGTGTTATATGCCCTTTTAACCAAATAAATGTCTGTTCACTTACCTAACTGAGCATTTACTAAGAGGAGGATATGATTAACTGAATTGATCACCATTCTTGTCAGTAAACTTACCGTGTAGCTGAATTTTAGTGGAAATGAAGCTTCCTAGGGCGAATGGTTACGCTCACAGAAGTTGGGAATATGGGCCATTGGGATCCGCTCAGCAACTCAATGATAACGTGCTGGCCACGGAACCTGAAGGTCCTGGGTCGATCCCCGGCGAGGTCATGAGTGCGCACTGCTGAGTCCCATACTAGAGCGAAACAGCTGTCCAGTGCTCCCAGGTTTCCAATGTTCATTCAACTGATGTCAGTCATGATGAATATCAACTTAAAAAGTCACTAATTCCCTTAAGCACGAATGGTTAAAGTCTTTTTGTCCCTCGCTCATTTGACATACATTTTGAAGAGTGTATAAGCTATTTTATTTAAGCAAACGACTGTCTCTGTGTTTTGTGAAAACCTACACGGTAGTTTTCTGAGTACATTGTGCTTTCAAGCAGGATTGTAAGCACTTATTGGTCATCCAGAGGATTACATCGATGAAGTTTGCAATATGATCGCTGAGCTAGATAATATGACATCACATTCCACTGTATTTTCATGTTAGATGTTACCACTCAGCAGGCACTACATCTAGACTTATGCTTTGTGCATATGAGAACTCATCAGTAGGATATATGTAAAACTAGTTTTTTCATAGTTGACTCTTACAATCCAATTCTTAAGTATCATAAATCCTCGAATACTTATTTTGATACAGCTGAGCACATGAACCTGAATGTAGTTACTGAATTGAATCGGTCTACCTTCTTTGATTTCTTTCATGATGTCAGTGTTTCAGGTAGTGGAGTTCTGGTTCATTGGTTTAGGGAGTTGACTTTCAACCAGTGGGTGGCAGGTTCGAACAGCTCTCCATCTACCGAGGTTTAGGCAGCCAGATTTTTGTATCACACAATAGGTGTGGTTCATTGCCTACTGCATAGTTGTGCACAAGGTTGCTGAGTGCATTTCGATTTCGTGTTTCAGATATTAATTTGTTAGTAAGAATGCGAAAATGCAGTAGTTGTTAAGTTCACAGTATAAATCCAGAAATTTTCTATACTGTCAATCAACTGCGCATTTCTTTTTTCATCCTCTTTTTCAAAGTCTGTATCATCACATGACATCAACTCATCCACTGTATTCACTGATACACCAAAGAACTCTATTCAGAAAGATTCACGTAAGTCGTCTTATTCTACAGTTTATTAACTCTTATACTTAAGGAAACTAACGATGAATTAATTTCTAGACACACTTTTTAAACTAGGGAGAATTTATTAATGAATGAATGCTGCGTATACGTAGCCTCTGTCATTGAAATCCTACCCTTACGTGATACCTTTATCTCCGCAAAAGTGGAACCTATATAAAGCTAATGATGTGCCTTGTAAACTAGACTTCAAAAACCGAGACTCTGACTTAGTCACTCAGAACACCTATTTCATGTTTGCTGCAGATGTGTTCAGATAACCATCTTCTTTTAGCACATAGTTCAGAGACAAAAACAGACATTTCTGACCTGGCGTCCATTGACCTCAACTCAGCAGTGGTCACAGATAAACTATATTGCTATCGGCTGTGGCTGGAGAAGGTCGGTGGGATATTATCACTTCTTCTGAAAAACGTGTGTGGAAAGAGATCATGCGTTGGTTTGGACACGCGCACATCTACGCCTAAATGAATGTGCGAAAACTACAGCAGCCACATCATTGCGAGTGATGCTTGACGATGAGAATACTAAGACTGATTTCAGCAAGGAACTGCCTGAAAAGTTATCAGTACCGAACGAAATCACTCACCGAGAAGAAGTTTAGTGCCATCTCCAATCTGCTGTAAAAACAGCCTTAAATACCGTAGCTGACCCTCAAAAAGCGGTTAGAAAAAGTTAGTGGATCTCAGCAGCTTCTTCTGAATCAACAGATGCGCGTGAACGCATTTCTGCAGGTTCCGAGCACAGTTAGGATCGCAAATAACACAAATATAGGCTGACAAGTAGTCTGCGCAATGATCGCGAACTGTTGTAGGCAGCGAAAGTTAGAGAGATACGAAAGGCAGTGACGATAAGTAACAGTAGACAGCTACTTGTAACTATCAAGGAGATTGAGGCAAAAGGTTAATGGTTAGCGAACCTATAGCCGAGAAAGATGGATCTACGATTCCTTTGTAGGGAAGGCGACTGGAATGATGGGCGGAACACTTCACCTGGTCTTCAGTTATCGTTCCGTTGCCTACTATCCAGCTGTATCTTGAATGAAACATTGAGATGGGACACTTTTAGAGGCCAAGAAAGTAGTCTGAGATGAGGGAAGGAATCCAGACCAATACCGGCGTTAATTAGAGATGTCGGTCGTACATTACTGGTAGGTTGAATGAAGCGTTAGCTAGTGCATGGGAATCAGGTACTATCGGTTTCAACCACTGATTATCTTAGTCTTCAAGAAAGGGGAGATGTCCGCTTGTTACAACGATAGGGAATCGTTGGTTGTTGGTCTGAGCCGTGTAGGAAAGCGTAGACTTCCAGGTTGGGGTTTGCATGACAACAGAAACTAGAGGTTGCAGACTCTAGGTGATATGGCTTACAATCGACGTCACTAGTGCCGATTTAGGTACACATTATCCTCATATTAGTCATCCTACTGAATTTCAGTACCCACATACATTCTTGCTCTCTTTTTACAACTTTTAACTTCTTTCTTCTTCTTCTTTCGTCTTAGTGCATTCTCGCTTTCTTTGCTGATTTGAGGTATGGCACCTTGGTCTGTAACGCGGTAATGCCTGGTCTTATGTTAATATTGTCTACTTATATGTCCCACCTCGCGTGGTTAACTAGTTCACTAGTTACTAGCCGGTCCTAAGCCCGGGTAAAGAAGGAAGGCTGGGAGTAAGACTACCAACCCTATCCCAGAAAACCAATTCAACCCTCAAAAAACTCCAAAGCACAAACAAAATATCAAAAATAAAAGTAAACTTATTCCTCGCTGCAATTGGGGAGACAAATTGACGCCGGTTGGTGAAAGCCTTCGGCAAGCCAATTGGTCGATGTATCTTCTCTCAATGAAGGCAAAAGTAAACATGGGGACATGGAATATCCCCACAATGTTCGAAGTTAGCAAGGGTGTCCAGATTGCAAAACAAACGAGAAGATATGGCATAGAAGTGCTGAGAATCTGCGAAAGCAGATGGAATGGAAGTGGACTCTCCAAACTGTCAACTGGAGAGTCAATAATCAATCGACTCCGATATTGTCACCCAGACGACAACCATAAGCACACTGAGTTTACGAGTGGCTATCATGATGTCCACTCACAAGAGCATCGAAGGCTCTCCCTCATGCAGTGGGAACCAATCTCCTCCTGCAGGATCAGGATCATGATAACAAGATTCAACTGAAGAGGAAGCAAAGTCACAATCATTTAATGCTACACACATACAAATAATGCAGATGAAGAGAAGAAGGAGGAATTCTACAGACAACTACTAGACAACCACTACTAGACAAGACCGCACACCAGTTGGCGACATCAAAATTCCAATGGGCATGGCGACATGAATGCCAGCCAAACTGTGCACAGACAACACAGGAAGAGAATCAATCATGAGTCGAGAAGCACTCAGTGAAATGATGAGTGAGAATGGAGAAGTGTTTGCAGACTTCTGCACATTCAACAATTTGGTGATTGGAGTCAGGCAGTGTGTATAAAAACACAAGGATATTCACAAGACAGTGACATGGATTTGATTTCACCAGACACCAGACACACTACGCTAGAAGTCAGATCGACTTCATCTCAATCTGAAGAAAGTGAAGATGCAGCCTACTGGACACAAGATCAGATCAAGAAGGGGAGCAGATGTAGGTTCACACCACTCACTATATACTGCAAACAACCTGTCTTCAAAATCAACTTGAAAGCCTTCGACGAAGAAGTTGGTGATAGACCACAGTTGAAGTTCAACACCCAGAAGAGAAACTGAACTGAAGGACGAAACTACAAAGGACATCTTCACGTCAGTCAGTCATCAGGATAAAATAGGAGATATCGAGCAACATCCCTGAAGAAACCTGTGTGGATGAACACTGGAACTCTTTGAAAGCTATGTGGAAAGAAACCTGTATAACCGTACTAGGAAGGAAGAGGGAACAAAACAAGGAATGTATGTCGACGGGCACTTGGAAGCTGATAGAGGAGGGAGAGGGAGAGGGAGAGGAAGATGGTAAAGTCGAAGATAAGCCAGTGGAAGGATGCACAGCGAGAAGAGGAACTGAGTAGAACGTATAAAACACTGGGCAAAGAAGTGAAGAAGAGTGTGAACAAAGACAAGATACCTAATTCTACGACACACTGACAAGTGAAGCAGAACAGGTTGCAGGTACGAGAGACCTTACACAATACTACATAAAATAATCAGGTTACTATCTGGGAACCTCGCCTGGTTAACTAGTTTACTAGTTACTAGCCGGTCCTAAGCCCGGGTAAAGAGGGAAGGTTGGGCATAGGGCTAGCAACCCTACCCCGTAAAACAAATCTAACCGCTAAAGAAACTTCAAAGCACAAACAAAATATAAAAAATGAAAACAAACTTATTCCCCGCTGGAATCGGAGAGGCGAAATGACGCCAGTTGGTGAAAGCCTTCGGGAAGCCAATTGGCCGATGTGTCTTCTCTCGATGAAAGCGAAAGTAAACGTGGGGACATGGAATGTCCGCACCATGTTTGAACCCAGTAAGGCAGCCCAGATTGCAAAGGAGATGAGAAGGTATAACATCGAAGTGCTTGGGATTTGCGAAAGCAGATGGAATGGGAGTGGACTCCCCAAACTGTCAACTGGAGAATCAATAATCTACTCCGGTCACCCAGACGCCAACCACGAGCACACTGAGGGAGTGGCTATCATGATGTCCTCAAGAGCATCGAAGGCTCTCATGCAGTGGGAACCAATCTCCTCCAGGATCATGACAGCAAGATTCAACTCAAAAGGAAGAAAGGTCACAATCATACAATGTTATGCACCTACAAATAATGCAGAGCAAGAGAAAAAGGAGGAATTCTACAGACAACTTCAGTCAACACTGGACAAGACGTCAGTTGGCGATATCAAAATTCTAATGGGCGACATGAATGCCAAACTGGGAGGGGACAACACGGGAAGAGAACTAACCATGGGTCGAGAGGCGCTAGGTGAAATGAATGAGAATGGAGAATTGTTTGCAGAATTCTGTGCATTCAACGATTTGGTGATTGGAGGCAGTGTGTTCAGGCACAAGGATATCCACAAAGCGACATGGACTTCACCAGATGGACACACTAAAAATCAAATCGACTTTATCTCAATCTCAAGAAAATGGAGACGCAGTCTACTTAACACAAGGTCAAGAAGAGGAGCAGATGTAGGTTCAGACCACTATCTAGTGCAAGGAACCTTCCAAATCAAGTTAAAAGCCTTCAAGGAAGCTGGTGATAGACCTCAATTCAAGTACAACACTCGGAAACTGAAGGATGAAACTACAAAGGAGATCTTCAAAGCAGCCATCAAGACAAAATGGGAGACGTCGAGGGACATCCCTGAAGAAACCTGTGTAGAAGAACACTGGAAGTCTTTGAAAGCTATGTGGAAAGAAACCTGCACAGCCGTATTAGGAAGGAAGAAGAAAGAAGACAAGATGAGGAATGGATCTCGACGGATACCTGGAAGCTGATAGAGGAGAGGAGGATGGTGAAGCAGAAGATAAACCAGTGCAAGGATGCTCAACGACAAGAGGAACTGAGCACAATGTATAAAACACTGGATAAAGAAGTGAAGAAGAGTGCACGCAAAGACAAAAGACACTTCTACGAAACACTGGCAAGTGAAGCAGAACAGGCTGCAGGTAAGAGAGACCTGACGACATTGTATCAAATAACCAGGTTGCTATCAGGGAAGAGACCAACACAGATGAAACCAATAAAAGATGAAGAAGGAAATTTAATTACAAAAGAAGAGAAACAGAGGAAACGATGGGCCGACCACTTCAAGAAGCTCTTGAATCGACCACCACCTGCACTTCGTCCAGAAATACCACCTGCAGCCGCTGAATTACAAGTGAACATAAATCCCCCAACGAAAATGGAAGTCCTGAACGCCATAAAGCTACTGAAATGTGGGAAAGCAGCAGGACCAGATGGAATACCGCCAGAAGCACTGAGAACAGATGCAGAGACAACAGCGGACATGCTCACACCACTATTGCAGAAGGTGTGGAAGGAAGAGAAGGTACCTGACGATTGGAAGAAGGGTTACCTTGTCAAACTGCCGAAGAAGGGAGACCTCAGTGTTTGCAAGAACTGGCGCGGAATCACTCTCCTGTCCACCCACAGCAAGCAAAATATTAAGCCGCATCATCCTGGAGAGGCTTAAAGATGCACTGGATTCAAAACTGCGACCGGAACAGGCAGGCTTCAGGAAGTACAAATCATGTGCAGACCAAATTGCAACGCTTCGTATCATCATAGAACAGAGCGTAGAATGGCAATCAGCTCTCTACCTCAACTTCATCGACTTTGAGAAGGCCTTTGACAGCGTCGACCGACAAGTAATTTGGAAACTGCTTCAATACTACGGAGTACCGCAAACCTTTATCCGCCTCATTCAACAACTATATGAAGATGCCACATGCCAAGTAATCCACAATGGGAAGCTCAGTGATGCCTTTGAAGTGAAGACAGGAGTGAAACAAGGTTGCCTACTATCCCCTATGATATTCCTTATTGTGGTGGACTGGATCATGCAGCAAACAGTAGGCAGCGAGAAGAGGGGGATACACTGGACGACGGAAAAGAACCTAGAAGACTTGGATTTCGCCGATGACTTATGCCTAATGTCACATAAACTTGAAGATCTGCAGGCAAAAACTAACAAGTTGACAGAAGAGGCAGCTAAGACGGGACTTCAGGTGAATATAGAGAAGACAGAAGTGATGAAGATACCGCACCACCACCATCAACAACAACAACAAACTCCAATCACCGTCAACGGGAGAAACTTGAAGGAAGTAACCTCCTTCACTTATCTAGGAAGCACTGTTTCAACTACAGGCGGGACGGACGAGGACGTCAAAGTCAGAATCGGAAAAGCAAGACAGGCGTTCATTAGCCTGAAACCAGTGTGGAGATCTTCTGCACTCAGCATGTGGAACAAGATACGGATTTTCAACACCAACGTCAAGTCAGTGCTCTTGTATGGCTCAGAGACTTGGCGCGTCACGAAAGGTATTTCCAATAAACTACAGACATTCATCAACAACTGCTTACGCTCGCTGCTGAAGATCAGATGGCCAGAAAAAATAAGCAACAAGGAACTCTGGGAACGAACCAACCAAGAACCTATCACGCAACAAATATGCAGGAAGAAGTGGAGATGGATTGGGCATGCACTGAGAAGGCCGACTGAGGACATCACGCGTCAGGCCCTCGAGTGGAATCCCCATGGGAAGCGACGAGTTGGACGTCCGAGGGTGACATGGAGGAGGTCATGCGAGGAGGAAATGAGAGGTTGTGGGCTGTCGTGGAACCAGGTTCAAAAGATCTCAGAGAACAGAGGTCACTGGAGGCGTGCTACTGAAGCCCTATGTTCCACTAGGAACCCAAGGGACTAATAATAATAATAATAATCTGGGAAGAGATTAACGCAGATGAAAGCAATGAAAGATAGTAAAGGAAAGCTAGTTACTAAAGAGGAGAAATAAAGGGAACAATGGGCTGACTACTTCAAAAAACTCTTGAATCGGCCACCACAACCACCAACTGCAACTCGTCCAGAAATACTACCAGCAACGACAGAACTACAAGCAAACACACAGGCCCTCCGACAATAGCAGGAGTCCTGAATCCCATAAAGTTGCAGAAATCCGAGAGAGCAGCAGGACCAGATGGAATTCTTCCAGAAACACTGAAAACAGACGCAGAGACGACAGCAGCAGACATGCTCACACCACACTACTACTGCAGAAGGTTTGCAAGGAAGGCAGGAAGGGTACCTGTGGTTTGATTGAAAGAAGGGCTACCTTGTGAAACTTCCAAACAAGGGAGACCTAAGTCTTTGCAAGAACTAGCGTGGAATCATGCTCCTGTCCACCCTAAGCAAAATATTATGCCGCATCATCCTGGAGAGACTAAAAGATGCTCTGCATTCAAAATAACGACCGGAACAGGCTGGCTGGCTGGCTTCAGGAAGTACAAATTATGTGCGGACCAAATTGTAAAGCTACGCTACTCATCATCATGGAACAGAGCATAGAATGGCAGTCAACTCAACTCAGCTCAACTCAACCTCAACTTTATCGACTTTGAAAAGGCCTTCGACAGCGTCGACCGAGAAGTAATTTGACAGGCAGCTGCTTGCTTCAACACTACGTTTTCAGTGCCACAAACCTTTATGAACCTCATGCCATATGATGCTACATGCCAAGTGATTCACAATGGAAAGCTCAACGATGCCTTTGAAGTGAAGACAGGAGTAAGACAAGACTACCGCCTACTGTCACCGATGATCTTTCTGATTGTGGTCGACTGGACTGGGTGATGCAACAGACAACTGTGAGGAGCGGGAAGATGGGCATTCGCTGGCTGGACGGATGAAAAGACCCCAGGAGAAGATTTGGATTTCGCCGCCGATGATGATGATGATTTATGTCTAATGTTTTGTTGCACAAACTCGAAGATCTACAGGCAAAAACCAACAAGTTGGCAGGTGAGGTGAGGCGAAGACGGGACTTCGTTCAGGTGAATGTAGAGAAGACATAGGTGATGAAGATACCCACCCAGCCAACAACAGCATCAACAACCAGCACCAATAACCATCAACGGGATAAATGTGAGAGAAATTGTCTATTTCACCTACCATCTAGGCAGCATCGTTTCAACTACAGGTGGCACAGAAACAGATGGGGATGTCAAAACCAGGATTGGAAAAGCAAGACAGGCCTTCATCAATTCGAAATCAGTGTGGAGATCTACTGCACTGCACTGCACTGCACTGCACTCAGCGTAAATAACATGATCCGGATTTTCAACACTAATGTCAAGTAAGTCAGTGTTTCTATATGGTTCAGAGACTTGGCGTGTTACGAAAAGCATTTGCAACAAACTACAGACATTGATCAACAGCTGCTGCCTACCCTCACTAGATACTGAAGATCAGATAGTCAGAATAATAAGAATAAGCAACAAGGAACTCTGACTGGCTGGCAACGAACCAACCAAGAACCTAACGCCCAACAAATATGCAGAAGAAAATGGAGGTGGATTGGGAATACACTGAGAAAGCTGATTGGAGACATCACGCGCCAGGCCCTCGAGTGGAACCCAAAGGGGAGACGACAAGTTGGGCGTCCGAGGGTGACATGGAGATCATGTGAGGAGGAAATGAAAGGTAATGGGAAGTCGTGGAGTCAGGTTGAACAGACTGCAGAGAACAGAGTGGAATGGAGGCGTGCTACTGAAGCCCTATGTCTCCTTAGGAAGCCAAGGGGAAAATAATGATATGTCCTGCTTCATATTGAGTTTGAATCCAAAGCCATATCTCTTGAGAAATCCTATTTTTGAAAAGGAAAGAACACAAAATGAAGTTTAATTAATAGTTACCCTTTATACTCATATTCTGACAAATACCGATTGTTTTTGTTAGCAACAATTCAGAGTAGCATTTCCGTGCATATTGTTAACCAGTCTTTCACTGCTAATCCCCTTGTTAATACCTGTAGTAATAATAACAGCAGCATATGATCTTCCTTCTCCTACATCTTCGTATGTCATCCTAGTCTCGCTTTGTGCAGCAGATGTCTTAGTGTCCTATTTTACTAAACGAGAAAAGCGTTTTCGCTAACGTACCACCTTCTATGTGTAAAACTTTGGATTCTGTCTTATTCGGTGGATCGAGTGTACACTTTGTTGAGAATCTTCAAATTGTTGTGGATTTTTCACTTGGTATTTTAAATCACATCAAATGCACACTGTAGATGTGTATTCAAGAAGCTAGAAGTCAAATGCACAGTTTATTAACTAAGTGCAACACATATCTTTATCCAGTGAGAACTAGTATTGATCTCTTAAAGTGAGATTTCCAGATTTCAGTTTTTTAAAAATGTTTCACTAAGTTAATGAGATTTCTTTTGTCCAAGCGAATCCAATATCTAGTCAACAAGTATTGTCAACTGTGGAGCCCACGTTTCCATATTTGTATTCCCTTTTTAGATCATATCGGCAAGTATTCTAAGTACTTGTTTTTTTCATCGGAGATAAAATCTACTTTTTACGTACAGACACTGTTTTTGTTTGGCTTATTTTTATTTTTCTATAGTAAAGATTATCCTTATGCGTTATCGAAAACTTGGTGAACTTCGTCAAATTTAAGCTTAAGGATTTGAGGAATTAATTCAGTTCAGAGGTGCTCTCAGGCTTCCAATGATTCTCTAATTGATATCAATCCGTGATGAATTTCAACGTAAGAGAATTAATTCAGTTGATGAGATTGTGCTCTGGTGTGGTGACTGTAATAAACGACCAGTTTATGTTATTCGTTGCCAAACAGCTACTAACTTCATATTCTCCGTTGTGACTAGAACATTATTTGAATATATTCAGGGTAATCAGTTGAAGATAAGACACTTATCCATGAATCTAATGACGCTTGGGTTAGTTTGTGTAGAGAGTCTTAAGTGTTTCTCCTGAATTCCTAAATGTCGATGAAACTTACAAACAGTTTAAGTACATCACAGTTGAAAACAGTTGTGTGGCAAATTGAATCGATACATCATGTCAATCTTTTCTGACTTTTTTCCAGTAAGACCATCAATGTCGTGTACTGCCGACTTATTTTCCTTGTTTTTCATGTAATTATACTTTATATTTTCAAGTAATCAGCTTTTGATAACCTCCAATGTTTTTTCTACAAGTGTTCATGTTTTACGCCTTATAAAGGTTATTACAATTCTCGTACACTTCTAGATAACAAAAAGTGGTCTCGAGTTCTGGTATTTCGTAGTAAACTTACTATGCATACAGCTTATGAGCGTGCAGACAACAAATCTCCAGCTGATATTACAGCTTTAGCAATTTCTCGTGATCATCGTTCTGTACTGGTGGGTGATGCTATTGGTCGTGTATTTGTTTGGTCTGTACCATCAGATAACTCTCGGGGTGGTATGACTGACCAGTGGGTTAAAGATGAAGGTGCTACAAACTGTGCAGCTGATGGCTGTGGTACACGGTTTTCGTTAACAGAAAGAAAACACCATTGCAGAAATTGTGGCAAAGTATTCTGTTCTAAGTGAGTTTACAATAAACTTTATGAATACCTCTGTAATTTAACAGGTAATGTAGATATCTAGACTATAGGTGTTTCTTTAATATAGGTGTAGAACTTGGGCACTGGTAGAATTTAATTCCATATTAGATTTGTTTGATTTATAACACACAGTGATCTAGTATTATTTACTTGATGACGTTCCGAGCATAAACTATTGCTCATAATGTCGAATGTCATAGATGAATTTGAGCCCCGAGTGTAATATAAGAGGTATTAAATAAGTTTTAATACAACCCCAGCGTATTTATGCTATGGTGGGTAATAAGATTTTCTAGATTCTTCAAATAAGCCGAAAACCTTTGGGGTCTTTCACAACCAATCATTACAATCCTGTGTTTTGAGGAAAAAAACACGATCATGCACAAATATCAGGTTGATCTAAAGAGGGAAATTAGTATTTTAAAAAACAGATGTAACCTGATATATACATCTGTATAATTGGACAATAACCTTTAGACCCCTAACTTGGTCGCTCAGTTGTTCAAGTCCACATGTATATATCAAGTTACATCTGTCCTGAATTTCTGAACATGCTGGGGTTAGCCCAGAATTGTTTTTTTGTAATCAGTTAACAAGTTATTTCAGGAGTGTATTGCTAATCCCAGTTCTGGTAAGTAGCGTACACACTGCAATTCTAATTGTGAATTTATCAATTATATAGTTGTCGACAAAAACTCCAGAGCCTAAACTTCTTAATGCTAACCGGAAGTCGCGTATTTAATCATTGCATAAATATGATCTCTCAAATTTAATTGATCAGGTCGTAGTACACAGACAAACTTAGTGGCAATCACTTCAGTCTTAATTCTCAACTTGAAGGCGGTTGTGTGTTCTGTTCATTATGAAAACGTTTCACTAAAGGAAGTGTGTCAAGAATATTATATCCTTCAGTCCTTTCTGGTCAAACGTTTGTGGTCATGAAAACGTACTATGAGCTTTTTCAAGTGTATGCTTTGAATTTCGCGTGTTTGTGTGCAACAGTTTCATAGGTGTGCTTCCGCACCTAATATCTTATAACAAACTGAGATTACTCAAGCCGTGATATATTCCTTTGTAGGTAATAATAAGAAAATGATTTTACCACCCCCCCCCCCCCAACCTTTAGATAGAAATTATTGCGTCGAGACTGTTCTTCATTGGTGTCTTGATTGGTAACAAAGACTATAGTGATTGAGCGCGTTGTTCATTCCACTTATTTGAAAAATGACTTTCGGCATGAATACAGATGGTTCTTCTGATTTTTGTCAACTTACTCTACTTCTTAGTTGAATGGGGGCGATTGGCAGGAAGCCCTGGACCTGGGTTTCGTGTTTGTTGGGGCTCGACAGCAAGGCGTCACCTAGTGTTGTAGTCAGAGACGTTATCACTAAGCTATTCGGGCTGCAACTGACCTGTAGGACTGGATTAGATACATTCATTGGCCACTGGAGGGTAACCAACTTCAGGTTGTATAGTATTATATGGTGACCGAATTCTATCGATCATTTTGCAATGTGGCCACCAGGGCTTCCTGCTGATTGCCACCATCCAATTAACATCTATCAAAATGCGTCGCAGTGCTGAGCTGCCTAGTCTGATGGCCATATTGCAAAATGTTAGACAGAATTCGATCAGGATGAAGTTGGTTACCCTGCAGTGACTAATCAATGAGATATCCGACTGTTAATTAAAGTCAAGTTTCAAAAAATCGCCTCCTATGGTCCGCTGAAATAACAGTTTTGTTCATCACATTTATTGTAAATAACTGAATCAGATTTGTGGACATTATAGTAGCACTTCTGAATGATATTTTTATTTAACCTTTTTGTGTATATTTATCCAAAATCGTAGGCTTTACTCTTGACGGTCGCTCGGCTCCTCTAGAACAAAAAGAAGCGGCAAAAACGATAAAAGGTTTATTGTTATATCGAACATGCACAAAGTGTGAAGGTTTATGTTTTCGGTGACCTTGATATGCCCTAGAATCCCTATAACCAATCTGAAACTCAAACGTATTATCACGTGGTTTTTTGCGAACGTTCGTCATTCCATGATTGGTTGTGAAAGCCTTTCAGAAAATCCTAGGCTTCTCTGAGGAATTTAGAGGACGTTGTCTTAACAAATGTTTCAGCAAAAGGAGTTGAAATATGCAAAATATGATAACTGCATTCTTTGATAGAAAATAGGGTTGCATAGATCGTTTAAAAGCTGTGTGATTATACTTCCTGGAATGACATTCACCAAATAAACTTCAAAAAAAAATAACGTCTGCTGGGTAATTGGAATAATTTTCCGTAGATGTTAATTATTTGACTGAAATAAAAAAAATGCGTTCGGTTTTGAATGCCAAATATCCTGAATAAAACCATTCCATCCCAATCAGACTTCTAATCCTACTGGTAATATTGCTGTGCCTGGGCCGATGCTTGGCTATAATTTATTAGTAGATCTCATTTATACGAAAAGAATTGTTTTACTCAGTTATTAAAAACTAATATTTTAACTATCGCTTGTTTTACCTGCTTATAAATGTAGATGCAGTCGATTTGAAAGTGAAATTTATCGTCTGAGGCTGTTCAAACCAGTACGAGTTTGTCAGTCCTGTCATAATGTGTTAAAGTTAATCCAAGCTCCACAAAATCGTGAAGCAATTACCTCTTCTTGATACTTTGTGTAAAAAAGACAACATTTATACGATGTACATACTTACAATATATACGCAGAGAGAGAGAAAGAGTGAATAAAAATATAGAGGATTCATTTTCATAGCCTTAAAAGAAACTAACTCTCGTGATATCCTCTTATTGTCAGCATAATTCTTATCTTTTAAATATTGAATGCTTCCTCTTTCCTATTACTTTTCTGTAAGGTTGTGCAACTACGATTTTTATAACTGTTTCGACGTTGTTTCAACCGTACCCCCCCCCTCAGCGTCCACATTATGTTCGATTCTCATTAGTCACACACTACCAGCATATGAATACCATTCTCTCATTAGATTTATTTTTCGCTTACTGTTCTTATTGGTGGTCATAATGTAGTAATACTAGTGCCAGTAAACGGCACCCCGGGTGAGAATGCGTTGGGGCAGAAACCCTTTATCTTATCGTCTTACTACGTTTTATATTAAGCCGGTACATACTCTGTGTTTATTTGTGTACATAATTCACTGTCATGAAGTTTTTGTTTTTGTCATACACACTAAATCACCCGAAGTCAAAATATCATCTGGATAAGATGTGGGCTTCAGTTCGAATCTTTCTTACTTTTTCATTACTTACACCGTCACCATTTGATAAAGAATTATGTTCTGTTTCTTTTCTCAAGAGACAATTGTGTTTGTTGTTTCGCACTTCCCCCCACTTGTTTCCTACCTAACTTTTTTGCTGTGATCTTCGGTGTCCTTTCCCCCCATCATACTGTGATATGTATACCTGAGAATGTATGTTGTGTATCTGACGTTTTGATTATCTCTTATTAAAGTGTATTCCAATTGTCGCAAATAAATTTACTATTTACACTATACATATAAACAACTCAAATCAAGAAGTAAATTTTCTATTTGATTGCTTTTTTGATGTCCATCCATTGTTCTACGTTGTTGTTTCTAGTTATCATATACGCCACTACAGCCATCTTTTAAACCGCTGATTTCAGTTGAAAAACTGCCAGTTTCATAAGAGAAAAGTACTTATGAAGCATATCAAACGAAGTAAAATTGGTTGATAATTAGGTTCTAATAGTTGCATATACCAATATTGTCTGCCTGAGTCTCTCTGAACAACATAAGTCGAAAAGGATTTCAAAGATGACACAAGACACAATGTTTAAATTGTTAGTAAAGCGGAATGAAATAACGGGTACTACAACAATTTCGCAGTTCATTTAACACGTTTGTTTGTCGTACAATCAAGCCAAATATTGAATCCAATACTAAAATACCTGATAAGTAATATAAATACATCCAGACTCTGTGAAATGAGATTGCAGAAGTATCCTATCATTCACCATATGGTAAACCGTTGGTTACCAGCTCCCTAGTTACCTTGCTGGCCAGACCCTGGCATACTGCTGACAATGAATGAACTCAACATCTTGGAACCGGATAATATCCACCTATTTAGTAGCCTATGATTATTATCACTGAGTAATCTAGTGAAAAATGCTTTGAACCGAAATTCACCAGGAAGCCTAAATTGAGTAGGAATAAACGAGTAAGTATACTGTACCAGATGTTCATGATCTATTATAATTGCATTTTCAGGAAAACAATATTTTCGTATCTTGCATATTTTTTCATCATACATCGGTGAGACTCTCTTTTTCGCGATTGACTAGCATTAACAGTTTGGTGCAATTACATAAGGTATATTTATTTCTAGGAAGTGGTACATTTTCTCTACCATTGTATTTCAACAAACGATATGCATCCATTTGGTCTTTTTGATTTAATAAACATCTGAACCTGTTACAATTCGAAATCAGTACTTGTGACTTAACTTTCTTGTCATACGTAGTGTCTGTTAATCAGGACAGTTTGTGGCAAAGAACTAATTTCATCCTTATCGGACTGAACTCATATAAATCCATTATATACATTAAGGTTGTCGATGGGAGGTATCTGAATGAGATAATAGGGTAGTTTTGCATGACCGAAGAGATCAGTCACGCACAACTGTTCTAGAAGTTAGGGATTTACCTTGGTTGCATTGAATACAGGTTAAAAAAGCCCATACCACCGACAGAGGACGATAACAACGGCATGAACTGATAGTCATTCATGGGAAACATATTACTCCTGTCACACCCCGTACAGCCAGCAGTACAACTTCGCTCTCAGACCCTATCACAGAGTAGACGTTTATGTTATAACGTGAAATTCTTCGGTCGTACAACTAGCCAACAGTCACGACTATTTCACTTTTCTTTGTTTACCTTTGGCGGTTCATCTTTTAATAAAATCTTTAGTAGAATGTGCACCGTATCAGTACGTAAGTATTCAACCTTGCGAAGTACAAAAACCTTATTTACTCTTTATGGTTTTGACCACCCAAAACCTATCTTATCGTTCGCTTCGGTGTAATATATATATATATATATATATATATATATATATATATATATATCTGTAAATGTAGAAAGTCGTCTTCTTGAAGATAAGTGAACTTATGTTGTGTAACTTGCAGATTAACTACGTCTTCACCGATTGATATGTATGACATGGTAAAGGAAAAAACATAGTTCAGTAAGTTGTATTATGGTACGAAATAGTATCTTACAGAAGAGGAAAAATGATGAATAAAAAATAATGCCGTCATAAGAAAAGGCTATGAACAGTGTGGATAAATGATAAGATTCAAAGAATGCACAATCTACACATATCCACAGGATGCAGCAAGGCAAGTTATCACAGGGAATTATGGAGATTTATCTACCATGTATTGAAGAGGCATGACAATGGACTCACGAAATCGTATACTTAGCGTCCTATAAAAATGGAAATGAAAGAAATCTAAGGATTATTACGGACATCATAGGTGCACAAGTAAACGGATAAATCAACGTCTAAACTTGAATCCGCATACGGCTCAGACCAACAGACAAACATTTTATAGGCTGTTGGCACGCTTTGGTTTGCTTACCTTCAATTTTTCATTCCAATACACAGAGACAGACGAAATTAACGTAGAACCTCGCACAGAAGTGCACCGGTTCAAGTTGCCACACTTCACACCACCATCCAAAGAAAATTTAGTAGAAAAAGATACTAAAGTAATCAAAAATGTTTAGGAAGAAAAGAAATTTGAAAATGAACGTTTGTGAAAATGTTCAAGCTTTGGAAGACATCAAAGCGTGAGTGGCTCTGCACTACTGCGACCGATTTTATGCAACGTCATCAATAGATTCCAATCTAACTTCAGTCAGCATTGCACGACAGGCAGGGAGAAAGAGAAAATCAACGTAGAACCTCGTACAGGAGTGCATCGGTTCAAGTTGTTACACTTCACAGTAAAACACAAAGAACAGCTGAGTATAAAAAGTGATACCAAACTGGACAGTTATGTGAGGGAATGAACACTGAAGGAAACGGCTAGTGCGAATATTCAAGCTTTAGAAGACGTCAAGGAGTAAGTACATCTATACCATTGTAACTGATTTCCAGCTGTGTCACCAAGATTTCTCAACCACTAATTTCCCTCATCTCGGAGACCCCAACCAGGCAGCTTACCTACCCCTACACGACTCAGACCACAAGTCAGGAACTGCATTGACTGTGGCCATGTCTTGGTTTGGCCACCCTGAACTGTCTTCCAACTTAACCCAACATACCTTAACATGGCACGTCGAGGTACCCAGTGGCTCGGCAAACACAGTACACGTTCACACCATTTCAGTCAATTAAGGTTCCCAACCTCGTCAATCAACTTCCCTATCGTGAATAGCATTTTTCCCCTGAACTCAACATTGCTAACACGGTGATTCTACCAAACACGGGCAATGCTACGAAGACATCTGGGATCAAAGCTCTGTAATCGCCATTTTTTTACTTCTAAAGGCCATGTTTCAGCCGTAGAACAAGATAGGATGAGCTGATGTGCAGCATACTCGTCTTTTGATAGACAGATAAATAGATATATGGTCAGATATCTCGCCAGTCGGCAACACAGGTGACGCACGTTCTCAGATCCCAATCGAGCCTTCTCTATCCCAGCTGGGATTTCGTCAACAACTAGCGTCTTCAGGCTGATACAACTCCCCAAGTAAGTGGAGTGGTCGACACATTCCACGTCTTCATTCTCTATCATTAAACTGCGAGTGGTTGCAGCAGACCAGTCCCGGGACATCGCTTACAATTGACACATGCGAAACTCATAACAAACATGCTCAGATGTTTGCTCAAGACGTCCACCAGACTACATTTTGCCAGCGTCTTCACCTAGCAGGACAACCAGATGACCTCCAGGGAGTAGGCCAATCCCTGTAAAGTTACAGGTACCTAGGGTTATGTTTATTAGTACGTCTATGACGAAATTAAATAGGAACCGTGACAGAGGGCATACCTGCTGGACACCAATAATTGTCATTAATTCAGACGACACCTCTGCATAAGCCCTGACACGACTGCATGAGTCCGAGTAGAGTTTTGATTAGCGTCATATATTTGTTCGGCACTCCCTTCACAGTCAGACACTGTCACAACATCACCCTCAAGTCAAGAAGTCTGGTAAGTATCGGCCGCCGGTATGTAAGCCTGTGCCAGTCGGAGGGGAAAAATAAGATCCATGCACCATCGATCAGGTCTGAAACCCGTCTGGTTTTCCCGAGTTTGCTATCCTCGAGCTCCAGGTAGTCAGGTGTCGGGTAACTATGGGTCCGAGGATCTGGTGTACACAATATTAATCAAACCATTTCCCTATGGTTGTCACAAGATTTCTCCCCCTTCTTATAGACTCGGATGATCACTGAAGTACACCAGTCTGATGGCATTACCTCCAAATCCCATACACTCCATAGCATCTCCGTCACTCTAACCAACAATTTCCAATCTTCATCCTTGAAAACTTCGGTATAAACTCCCAGGTTCTGCTCCTTTGCATCGTCTCAGGTTCGATACAACTTTCTAAACTTTAAGAAGAACTGAAGGACTAACACCTACGTCCCACTCAGGTTCAGACTGGATGATGGACAACTGAAGCGTTCCTGAGGGCCAATTGGACTGGGTTCCAAAGTGTCCTGCTCAACGTTCTAGTCACCAGTACTGGGAGGTTATCAGCGTCCCATCCTATGCGGTAATAGTTTCAATAACCATCGTCTTTTTCTTGCCGGTGTCCTTAGTAGTAAGCCTAAATAGTTGCCGACTGTTACCCAACGCTGATGCATTCTTCATCTCTCTCGTTCTCGCCATCCACCACTGCGAAGACTCTTACTTAATTTAAGTTGTTTTCGTTCTTCGTCGTAGTCAGAACCAGCTGGAAATAGTCTTCTCGCATCAATCAGTTCAAATGACATTCTGGAAATCCAATCACGTTTGCTAACCTTCATATGTAGGTCAACAACCGTCTTTACCACTGTTTCTACGACAGACTTAATATGACGCCACTCCAGGGTTCCTCAGGACGAGCACTGCTGTCATATCCAGGTAAATGCTTAGCTAACCCCTGCCTAAATGCGTACTTGACGTTCTCATCTTCCAATCGACCACTTTCGCCTGTTTCCTGCGGCTAAAAAGGCGTAAACATATACGAGCCTGTAATAGCGAGTCCCAACAAGTACTCCAGAAAAAGCGGCAATTCTCCACCTACTCCAACGATGGCTTATAACAATGTGATTTACCGGTATCCATAAATGGTTTCACGTCGGCGGACGCCATGTGAGACTGTCTCTCCTTATGCGTGAAGTGAGTGCTGGTCAGAACAAAATTGCAACTGACGATCACCGTTGGCGTGGCACTCCGTAAATGCCTTTCCGGCCCAGCCTCCCTACTTGAGCGTTGAAGTCACCTACCATTATAACTACATCTGAACGTTTTGTTTTCCGCAGCAAAATTGACAGCTCATAGAATTCATCCTTTACATCCTAACTACAGTCGGTGGATGCGTGGACGGAGATTACGAATGGGTATCACCTAGTCTCACAATCCTTCCTAGTTCTTACAGATCCATTCAGTCGAACAGTACATATACGGCTGTTGGCTGGTATGCAGTCGAGAAGTGCATTTTCTGTTCCACAATTCAATGCTATAGCTACACCGGTGAGTGCACGAGAGATAGCCATACACTCGCAAAGTGAATTTCGAGGATTCACTACTATGGGTAGATGATGTCAATTTAATAATCACACTCGGATCCTGTATACGTATCTCATAGACAACATACATCTATGCCTAGAATCCAGAGTTTTAGCGATGGATGAGTGTTGTCCGACTTGACATAGAGTCCGGACGCCGAAAGGTCCTACAAGAAATCGATGGTGCCATCTTAGAAGACTAGAAATGAGGTTTTGATGGCTTAGTCTCTGCAGTGAAGCAAAAGGCTCACTTGGCTTTTGTCACTTTACGCCTTAAGACGGCGGTAACATCCGACCACCTATTGAGGGCGGAATGTACTCAGCAGTCATTCATTGTCCTACCACAAAGATATGAAAAATGATTATGAAACGTGAAAATGGGGTTTAAGGTTCCCAACCACCATTGCATCTTTTGTATAGCCTTCATCGTATCACTACATCAGTAACAAACAAGTGAGGCGTAATCTCAGGCAAAAAGAAAACGATTAGTGAGGTTGCTAACTTTCCCTGGTTGAGGTGGCCTTGTACATTCTATGCATGTTCATACACCTTAAACTCCGACATGAAGG
>OX104134.1:68396095-68462524 GCA_944470555.2 Heterobilharzia americana
TTTCTATAACTAATTTCCAACCTGTCATTATACATATTTCCGATCTTACCGAGAGGGTTTATCAAGTAATTTAACCGAAGTCAGTTCAGTTAGTCAGTCAATATCATTATGGGACACTGTAACATTCCGAATTACAACATCCTACATCAAACAACAAGGCTACAAGACAAGAAAAAGGAGTATAAGTAATATCAGAAATCATGACCAGATAGTGGAATTTGATTTCAAAGTTGAGGTGAAGAAAAAGCATAGATGCATCTATATCATCGCTGAGAACGATCCTGTTCTGTTTCGTCAAGAGTTTCAGATGTCAGGTGGACCTGAAACCAATTAGAATAGCTTATACAATAAGACATTAATGTTATCAACTGGTTATTACTTATGTATTTTTTCAAAATTCGGCACAACATAGATACCAAGAGATGCACCATAAGATAATTCAACTGAATCCGGTACTGGCTTTTATGCACTAGTAGCCACACGTTGTGTTAGACCTTATGATACTACCTGGTTACCCAGGTAATAGGAGTGGGATTTGAATTTGAAAGCCATAACTTGAGAGTCGAGTGCATAGGTGAATGAACCATCGCTCTAAATCGAATATTCACGTGTGAATAAATAAGGCTGGAATTAGCTTACTTTATTATGAAACCTGGATGAGTTGTCACGACATCCCAGCTGGATAGCGTTAACTTTCAGCATAAATAATTCAGACTTTAAGGTTTTATTTTCCCAAAAAAGTGTTTAATTGGTGGCGTCGATATACTTATTTTCTGTCATCAAGAAGAAAATATAAAAATGGTTGAAACTTTTCCCACACTAATATCCTATTCACTTTGGTAGGGTTAGTAGAAATGGAGTAATCATAGTACCACATAGCACCTCATAGCACCACAGCGACAAAAATACCGCATTGGTGATTATTTTCCAGACGAAATTTTGATGAGCTAAGGTCTTTCCTTTAATATACTCAATCAACTACATTTGAAGAATTCGAGAAACGGTTTAACTGGTTTTTTTGTATTCATTTTTGTTTCAAATATCTCTATTCAGGTCACTTACATTGGTGCATCATCTGCGTCGAGTGCTCTTGGACGTAATGTCATGTCTTCATCGTTGTGCGGATTTATTGGTACACCTGCATCTATGCGTAGATTTAGTAAACTGTTATGGAAGATAGGTCCGTTTCATTTTATTGAGGAACCGTTAACTGCCAATCGTGTTTCTATAATGACTAAACTTGGACCCAACTATATGGGTAGTTTTCAAGCCCTACCGTCAATGCCATGTAAGTACTGTTGGGTGCGTAGTGTTGATCCATTCTTAGCTGAGTTATACTTGTATATTTACATTGAGTTGATTACAGGTGGACATAGTTCTTCATTGTGATAAGATAAATGGTAGCCGTCACTGAATAGCAAATTATCAACTGACAGAGTACTCGGTATTGAATCTTGACACGTATTATGTATTACATGAAGCGACCTACCGATAGGAAAATTGTTTGACAAAAGGTATTAGAGTGGCAGTTAAGCAAACAGATTTATAGGATTAGAAAAAAAATTAACTGTCATCCTACTTATTTGATTTTTTTCACGCAGGTATGTTATCATGTTTCATATAAGTCCTATAGATTCCATCTATTCGTTTATCGGTAATTCTAACCTACATTATAAGGTTAGTTTGTTAGTACTTAAAAGCCTAAGATGACAACTGTGCACAAAGCTACAGAGATATTGTTCGCATGTTTAACTCGAGTGTGGCACATAAAACGACGAGAAACTTCAGATTTAAACCTTGCTCCTCTTGTCAATCAAAATAAATCTAAGATGAGTATTGAACCCTGTGGAAGTATTTTCTATGCATCGCATATAATATCGTCAAAACATTATGCTAACTTTATTTGTTAGTAATTGTCGCATATTTCCTGTTTATTTTTGCAAATTTGGTTCATTTATGGAAAGAAATTTCCCACATAAATGCTAATGTTGTATTAAAATGTATCCCTATACTTTAAGTATGTTGTTTGTCCAACTGTTTATTATGAAAGACTGATTGGTTAGTCCAAGCAGTATAAAGTCGAGTATATTATTTTATCGGCTTAAGTTGTGAAACCTCACAGAAACATGGTTATACGAAACTAAAAGCCTTATTTGGTATTCGGAGGAATTGTAACAAAGACATCTTATGAGCCTCAATCCTGCATAAGTATGACCAGTAGCTATGGAATTCATGGTTCGATGTTGTTTTTATCTCACCGTTTTGATACTTCGTTAATATTAGTACTATTTACAACGCTGTTGTCTGTAAATAAGTGGTGCGCAATAATGTAGCAGATGAGGTACTAAAACATAAACTAATAAAGGCTGTCAAAAGAGCATTCTATCCAGCCACTCTCCAAATCACTTACATTCGTCCCCCAACGGAGAACATATGTGGGAAGGAAAAACTATCACTGAAACCACTTCAATATGCATATATCAGTTCACCTACTCCTGTGAAGCTATGTACACAGGTCGTACTTAGAGACAAATTATCCAGCGTCAGCGCCAACATCCTCCAACATGACTTGGTAAAGGTCAACACAGATCAAATAATAGCTCCATATTACAACATTTGGTTGAGTACGGATAGAATTTCAGAAGATTCGTTACACTACCTCTACAAAGTAAAACGTAATCTTTTGAAGGATTTGACAAAACATTCACTTTCCATTGGTGAAGCTCTGGCAATACAACAATCGAAACTGGAATTGTGCATCCAGAAGCGACTTTGCCATTCTCCGTCCTTATTCCCTTTTTAAATTAATCCTTAAAATGTCCAGTCCTTAAACCTAACTTATCTTTCACCTCTCATATTGTTATTACTTAGACGATTTTGTCTAGCATAGTTACGAATTTCTCATTCCCTTGCTCACTGACAACTGTCTACTCATTTTGTTACGAATTCTATACTACTTGATTTCAACTCACATTTACTCAAGTACGGTAACTATGTTTAAGCACCTCAGTTAGCTTAAGATTTGTATAAGCTCGATTGAATCGGTTACTGACTATATTTCTGCTCGGATAGGAAAAGCCCATTTGTCGTTCGTCAACTTATAACTTTTATGTTGCCGGGGAGACGTGCAATTGCTTCTTCGACGCTGAGTATTCTGTGTAGCAGTTTTCTCTGTCCTGTTCTAGTGCTGTGAGGGATGGTCGTTGAAACTTTTTGTGAAAAGGCTACGGTTTTCTAACTAGAGCTAACTCCGTGTATGGTAGGATCACCGTGTTATCAATGTCATGCATAGACGAAGGTTACTGCGCAAATGAATCAGTTGGTGAGGTTGTCAACGCTCACTGAATTAAATGACTTGGTCTTGTTTTGCGCTTACAAGGGACTGGCTACCTCGTTGGTAAGATGTGTTCAGACGAATGCTTCAAGTGGCCTAACCAAGACGTGGTACCAGTTGATGATGTCTCCGACCATGGGTCTCAACTGTGTCAGCAGATGCCGACTGTCTGTCTAGGGTCCTCGAGGTAATGTGAATCAGTCGTTAGGGACTGTTGACGACATAGTTACTAAGTGGTCAGAATGGCTCAGATGGATACACTTTGTCGATTGGAAGTTTTGAACATTTTCGTCACTTTTCATTTATGAAATCTCTTATCTGTCATACATTTTCGTCCACCACTTTTTCATTTTTCTTGTTCCTGCCTGTTTACATACTGGTATGGAGTGTGGCAACTTGTCTGTCTGAAATCAGTCACCTTGAGACTACAGTATGGAGGTGATTTTTATGCTAAATGTTTACTATGTAAATACCAACATACCGGGAGCAATTGTATAGCACTGATTTTCTGAAGTCATATCAGCTTCAGAAATTGTGTATCGTTTTCCATTTTCCTACTACTGTAGTAGCGGTTATTTGTACCATATGGACAGCCTGGATTATGCCCCATTTGACTATATTTGCGTAATAACTAAGTTGTTTTTTCAAATGTTAACTCTTTCTCCATAGCATTTATACGACCAGATGTGGATGAATCTTATTTTCCGTTGTTTTCTGAGGATAAACTTGTTTTTGGGATATATGCTTGTAATTTATCCACTCTTACCTTGAACAGAATTCGTAAAGTTTATAATCAGTGTGATGCTAAAGCGATTGGAAGACAGGTGGGTTAACACTAGTGGATATACACTTTTTTGTTTATTATGGCATGTTAGGATTATGAGGTGGTTGGTTATTTCCCCTTCATCTTTTTTGGTTGCATTTAATCATTCTATCCTTGTTAGTTATGTTGTTCTGATGATCCAGTGTAATTATAAAGCCTTGTCGTATGGGCCTAGACACTCGATTTTCAAACGGTGGAGCGCGAGTTCGAAGCAAGTTCTACCTACTTAGATCCGAGTCACCATCAGTATCATTTGACGTCATACAATATGTGTGACTCATTGCCTATTGCACGGATGTGCAATAACGTTGTTGAGTGGATTCCGATATCTTTCCCCACTTTAGTTATCGTATCGTCTCGAGTCGACGTGATTTTGATAACTGTTGACAGAAAAGGATTAACGCAATAGTTTCTTCATTTCAACTTGTCATAGTGTTGTTTTCACCACCCAGAAAACGTCAAAATTTTAATCTAATTTCTTCTTTACCTAATTTTAGTACTTTTGCTAGGAATATTCAACCATAAATTCACAACAGATAACGCAGTCGTCGGGGTATTGGTAGCCATTAATCTGATTATGAGTCAGATCATATTATTAATGTATGCCTATGTAGAAGGCATTGGCTGTTCAATGTTACTTCTTCCTCGATATGTGTAGCAGATAGTTTCTTTTGATGAACTCCCATTTTGAAACTCAATTCACGTTTGTATTTTTAACTTTAGGAAATAAACTCTAACTAATTGCTCTTAATCATCTTTTGTGTTAAATCTGTGTTCATTAGATGCGATCTTTCTAGGAACGGTGAATACCGTAGATTATTTAGACATCATGTTGTCCTGTTTATGTATAAGATAGGCTTTTCGATTGCGGCAGTTGGTTTAATTGTGAAGAAAGCGAAATGTAGCATTTACTATTAATCTAGTTGTTGTGTGATGTTGGTGTAAGTTATTTTGTTTTGACGAATCAACAAATTGTTTGGGCAAAATGTTGTCTTTTATTTTACTAGACTATACGTTGTATATTACTTGACTTCTCTAGAATGTGCTTGGTTCAGTTTGTTATTTGTTATTGTAAGTTGACCTTCCAGCAGATTATCATTATCCTCCTGGCGTTAGAGTTGTGCATCATGTTCAGAAGCCGTTATTCAGATTTTATCTGTGGTAGTGTAGCTTATTATTTCATACTGCTACTTATTTGTAGTGGGTTGGTGAACCTTCCACTTGGTATACAGGCTTCCTACATGGATCACTAAATATTTTCACCCAGTAAATTATTATAGTCATCATCATCAAGATCAACATAGGACCAGGTATTACTGCGTAACGGTCCAAGTTGCCACGTCTCATATTGGCACACCAAGTAAACAGGTAATAAAATGGAAGATCAAGAAGGAGAGAAAACTCGGTCAAAGGAAGTAGAATTGGAAAGTAGTAAAAAAGAGAAAGAAAGAATATGATGATGAGGTTAGGTGTGATGGTTAACATGGGGATAATGTGTGTAAGCCTCTGCGCCACTGACATCGATTCTGAGCCGTATCACCTAGAGTCTCCAACCACTTGTTTCTCTTGTCTTGTGGACCCCAACCTGCTAGTCTGCATCGCCCTACATGGCTCAAACCAACAGTCAAGGACTTCATGCACTAATCCCATGTTTTAGTCTGACCACTCCTAATCTTTTTCTAACCTGAGCCTACTTCGGCCAACATTGTGCAACGAGACAGACCGTAGTTAGGCATACGCAACACATATCCCAGTTATCTCAGTCCTAAATTACTATTGTGTTTTGTAGTGATGTCTAGCATTTGAATGATTCGAGGTCAAGGGTCGTTTCATTTTCTGTGCTTACCAGCTAAGTGTAGCTATATCTGCAGTGATGCTCGAAACTTCAAAATACTATCTACTAAGTGATTCGGTTGCAGCACCCATCATCTTTCATCCAACGAATGTCATCTGCTATTACGTTTTTCTCCCACTCCTTTCTAGGTTTTTCTTGAGATGACTAAAGTAATCATGTTCTCTATCTCTCTGTCATCTAACTGAGGACTAAATTTTGCTTACTGTTTCTTGTGCATCGAAAAGCTTATTTCAGAGCTTCATAACTGACGTTGACCTTTTTAAGGTAGCTTTCATCACGGACTGATATCTGTTAGAGGGCCATTGAAAACCTGGAAGGGTAGGACAACTGTTTCGACCCAGTATGGGACTCTTGCTCATTAGTGACATAGTTCTAGTTGGATATCCTGAAGTTCTAATGAGAAGCATTGACCTATCTGTCCAACCAGTTGGAAGTGAAGTGGATGCCAACTGAAAACCTTAGTTGATAGTCGCGCTATACGGCGAATTAACAGAAGTAGAAATCTGTGGGTCATTGAACTCCGACCCAGTAGCTGAGTAGTCGACGCGTTGCCGTTAAATCTAAAGGTTCTGAATTCGATTCCTGGTGGGACGAAGTCATGGGTGCATACTGATGAGGAGTCCCATACTACGACGAAACACCTTTTTATTGCCCCCAGGTTTTGAATGATCCTCCAACTGATTTCAATCCATGATGAGAGCTAAAATAAAATAAAATAAAACCCTATTAACCCTAAAATATATTTGCCTTTTTGTTTTTAGCAACCCAACTAGTGTGTCTGCGTGTGCTTTTCTCCCTTTTCCCCCCACTTAATAAATAGGTTGATTGAAAATATAAAATGTTAGGGACAAGCTTTCTTAAGAAAATGTCGTCCTCACTGATATAATAATCCTTTTAATGATTTCCTTCGATGAACGAAGGCGTCTAAAGTAAATTTGTTTGTTTACATTTCCATGGTGAGCTAAACAGGTTATCAGATTTCTTCTTATAACTATGATTATCATCTTAGTTAGCTACGGCTGTCAGTTCGTTGAAAAACGTTTTGTATGTTACTGAAATGTTTGTTCAATTCTTGGTTTGTTTCGTTTGCTAGTTTTCTGAAATAATATTATTTATAAAAATCCAGAGCAAAATTATGGCATCTAACCTTAAAAGCGCAGTTTTGTGAAAGTTGACATGTATAAATTAAACACTAGATTTTGTTGACAGCTACCTGAAATATGTGATGGGTGTAGATTAGTGTGAACTTTAAAATAGGGAGAGGTCAGTGGTGGTTACACACAATTTTGTCAGTTTGTCAATGCATAGTTTAATGTTGAACGCATTCTCATGAACCAATAGTTAATTAGACTTCAATGTAGAACAGACAGACTTATGAAGACCTTGGTGTAGGATATGTTAATCTCAATAGGGGCAATATACTCTGTTGTAATATATGACTGTGATGTGTGGTAGGATAATATGAAGTGATCATTAATGTTGATATGTGATGTAACTATAGAGTAAGCTATTTTCTGTTCAGATACATAGTTCTGGGTATTGGAAATATTCTAATAAGCATACAGATATACTGTGGTTAATACTGTTGACTTTCAATTAGCATACTGAATGAAAAGCAGCCTTTCCGTTTATTCTAAATAGTGTTTATTGGTTTGTTTTGCGTCTTTGGTCATTGTACGCAGTATCACTTATTACTCTGATTTTCACCAGTAGTTCCCTTGAAACCCCTTAGACATATAGATCAAATTGTACGGAACAGTGAATATAAGCCTTATCCAGAATTCCATCATCCGCATTTAACTGTCATCTCTGTTGGTGTATCTTGTTTCATTTTTTTCTGTAGTTGTTTTCGGTGTAGAACTAAACTTTAGTAACGGCCAATCACGCTGACCAATCAAAATCAGTAATATGAAGGATACTGTAGCTATTCTGGGAAATGTTACTTCACTTGCGACTTATCAAACTGTTTTACATGAGAAATAAAGATATCTAGATTTTCAATAGGTTTATCATCTTTGAAACCTTACCGTTGTCTGATTTGCCACTAATCCCTATGAGACTATGTCATTTACCCTCGTGATCCCACTAAAGGTCTCAGGAACTTTCAAAAATGACTGTATATATTTCCAATGTTTTGTGTGTGTACTTCAGCTATCTGACCGACGAAGTCTTTCTTGTGAGCAATAGCTTGATAGGGGTAACTCATTTCAAGTAGAGGCGTACTACTTCCAAGCATCTGTGCATTTTGTGATGCCCAATGCTGCGCAGTTTTCTACAACTGCTAAGATAGATTTTACTGACCTGTCCTTTGTCCACTGAAACTGTCCTTTCTTCTTATTTCTTTTATATGTACCAAGAATCTATAGTTTGCCAAGATACATGTGTGTAAATAACCCAGTCCTGTTTAAGTCGTTTTCCTAGGTTATATTTACGTCTCCGAAATAGACGTTTACCTATTTCAATCACATAACCTACTTCACCGAATTTCACATCTGACTTGCAACGTAATCTTTCTCATAATTTGTCAAAAGTTTATGCTGCGTAAACAAAACGGTGAACAGGCGTAACGAATCACCTTGAATAAAGCATCTATAACCTCATTGGTTATCCTCAAGGTTTCCCATCACTAAAGTTTAGTTCTACTGTTTTCGGCTGGGTTTATTCCTGTGTTGTTAGTGTTACTGTGAGAGTAAAATTTAAACTGCTCCCTAAAATAATCCCGGTATTACATTTTGCACTCCTTAAATTCCCTTGTATTTCAAATGCAAATGATTTTACCATAAATGTCTTTGGACGCTTCTGGAATTATGACGTTATTACTCATAAACGTATATTAGAAATAATTATGTCATCTATGTAGGACTTGACAATATCCTATGTTTCATATATTTGAAGAACCAATGCTAGTTTTTATGCGGAAATGTATCTTTCATTATGATCTTACCTTGTTTGAACAACTACTGCGAGTTGTGGAATGGTCGTTTTATCCTCACCACCCAGTATATTGTGATTACTTTTATCAACATAATGAGAAGATTCAAGTGAACTAGCTGAGTTTGATTTCTTGAATTAGTGGGTGTATATAAGCTATTTGGTTTTTCTAACACACCTGTACTAATTTTATAGTTTTCCAATATTTAGCATTCCATATAGCATTGTTCATACTTGATGTTGCCTATGCAACAAAATATCTAGCGCGATAAGCTTTGTAAGTATAGAAGTTGGTCACTGTTATAGAGTGCAGTTCTATATTAAATTAGTTTGTTTAATATGGTACACTAGGATACGTTATTTTCTACTGAATAAAGTTTCAAGCACAATTTTTTGTTCATAATATCAAATTCATACATCGTAGTCATATTTTCGATGTGATTATCAAGAAATAAATTGTGCTGGAAATTCCATCTAGTTAATAGCACCTTATCCTTATGTACTACAGCAAATAAACTAATCTGATGAGAAACGAAAACCCGGTTTTTCTTCGTGTTTCTATTTTTTTGGAGTCACTTCAATGCAAATTTTGGTTAAAACAACTTATGCTGATTTTTTAAAATAATAATTCGTATATGAATTCCATTGAATATTTTATTTTATGTTTGTTTTAGTTCTATTTATCACCTAAAGAGAATGCAACACCTATACGTATTTTACGCAATTCCGCTTTACATCTTCATGGTGCAGCTAGACCACTTGGTGCAGTACTTGTCGGATATCAAGGTGTACGAACTTTCACACCTAGCCCTGTTTGTCGTCTTATTCATTGTGTAACAGGCGGTGAGGGCATGCGGATTGGTTTAGCATTAATTGCTATGGCACAAGATGTAGAAACATTGTATGCTTCAAATAAGGCAGCATGCACACTTCTCAAATGTAATCCAGCTGCATCGATTGAAATGTTACGTACAAGAGGTTATCAAGTAAAACATTTTATGCTTATAATTGTTCTTTAGATATATGCTGTCCTGCTGCGGCGTAAACGTCATCTACTAACTACTAGAATATTGGATTCAATTCTAAGTTTAGCGTTGAATATGAATTCATGGTCTGACAAGTCTCCGACATCTCAGGTCAGTTAATTATTCAGTTTACTTTATAGTTATTCAAAGTTTGAAACTAGTTCCATTGGTTGTCGATTTGTAGGACTTGATTAGTTTTGATATCTTTTTTTCATGACGAATTAATCTTAGTTGTAGTGCTACTGAAAACAAAGGAGTATTTGTATGAGTGTCACAGTGGATTGACTCCTTTACTGAGCCGATATGTTGTCATAATTGTGTAAATTCAATTCATTCCTAGTAAAAGTGTAATACATGTATTTTTGAAGAGTTATATACTAGAGTGGAAGAGATAATAATTATGGACGCTTTAAGCTAAAAACCATCTTCAAATGTCATTAACATTTATTTTTAACATCTAAAACAAAAAAAAAGCTGTCATGAAATTAATGGATTTTTCTTTTTCTAGTTAATCACTGTTATTGTGTAGTTCTACATTTTGCCTTTACTGTTCTTATTATCGCTGACTCAAAGCACCGCTTGTAGAAGTGTTTATTCCTCGTCTGTAATACAAATTAGGATGAAATCTATTTTATCCTAGCTTATTTACGAAATGAACTGTTTTTTCAAGTGGGGATTTTGAGTCCGCGTATGAGCCTATTTTCTTTTTATTCCCGTGATTTTTTGAACACAATTAAAACATAGTTTTACAATTTTTTCTACATCTATAAGGTGGATTTCGCTGGTGAAAACAAGTTGCATTTAATTCAACTAAATAATATGAGTAATAAATCTATAGGTTAACTAGTGTTCAAAAATCACTTTTGGTTAACTAGCATATTCCTTTACCGACTGAGCTCAAAAGCTTTATTATTAATCATTTTCAAACTTTGTTTTAAAAAAATGAACGTTTCACTTGCCCTTCATCTATGACGCTTACAACTTTAAAAAGAATATTTGTGTAAATTAGAGTGATAGTCTCTGGAGATGTGTTCGAGTTTGATAATTAACGAGACTGTTCTTCACTAAGTTAGCCATTTCAAGTTTTCAATCAACTTCAATCGCGATCCTTGCATGAATATTTGAGGTTGCCGACTATGATATCCATACAGTCGGTACAATGCAATGAATATGAATATATTTTCTAAAATGATGAGACATTTTTCACTTATTTAAGGGTTGATTATCATAAATTCTAGTGTTAAGGCATTTACACATGAGATGTGTTAGTTAACCAAGGTTAGTTACGCCAACTGAAATCAAAAGGGAGACATGCAAAGACCATACTGTTGAATTATTATAATTCATATATCTTGTGAACTTCTCAACTCAGCGGTTTTTATATACCCACATTCTTATTTTTCTAAACTTTCAGACATTCCCGTCTATTGATCATCCAGCTTTTGAAGATTTAGTCTGTGATCTTGACTTGTGGCGTATTGAACGTCAAATAACCAATGAGTCGGATATTCGTATTCGACGCGATGCACTAATTGGCTTGTCAATCAATGTTGAACAAATTCACCAACATTCTCATCCTCATTTCGATAACGATGACACCATACAGTTTATCGAAGATGATTATCAACTAGTAGCTAATTTGATATCGCATCTTGTCGAACTGTTACCGAATCCACTACCTAAATCAAATTTCTCCACTCCTAGTAAATCATCTAGTGATGTGGCGAACTCGCCTACAGATAGCAGTAATAAATTTGAAGTGGTAAAGTTTTGTTACGAATTTCTTTTGCGTGTATTTGTGTTTGTGTAATGCTGTTTTATGCATTGTGATTCATAATAAAAGCAAATGATTACAGTGTATGAACAATACTACATCGTTAAAAGAGAGTTCCGACATATGGAATGTATTTTGCAGAATATAGTTTAGCGGTAGCAGGCTTTATGGCTGTTAGTTTGATGGTATTTTGCTATGAGGCATCTTTCTAACCCTTAGTTTCTCCAGCTTCATAGATTCAGAGACGCGTTCTATCTGAATGCTTCAAGCAATTCAGATACCGTGAATTGTTTGTTATTTGTTGAATATTATTCATTTCATATCCAGTTTACGGTACTACTTGTTTGACTTACCGTTAACATTTACTTTGGTCAGAAGTATTGAATGTTATTGTTTATGAATACTGATACATCCTTGTTGTATGTGTATGTGGGTGAACTCTTAAACATTTTTAGGCTTCACCCTTGAGAGTGTCTCAGTTCCTTGAAAACAGAAAGAAGCGGTAGAAACAATGGAAGGTTGATTGTCAATTCAAACATGTACAAAAAATATCAGTTTATATGCATTTTTTGGTGGCTTTGATAAGTTCTACACTTTTCTAGAAAGGTCTTTAGTCAATCTGAGACGTTTGACATGTCATGATTGAGTGTGAAGGCTTTCCAGGGAATTCTAGGCTTCTTTGAGAAATCTAGGGGATATTGTTGCACTCCATAACAAATGCATTTGAATCCACCTACTCACTAGGTGAACAATCAAACCGATTATTGTATTACTTAAATGGGAAATACATACATAGACAGTGGATTCAGTGAGAAACATTTATGAGTAGTTAAATGACTTATTTGTATAGTTATATTGTACTTTGTCCACTATTGATGGATAATATTATGTATTACTTTAATTTGTATTCCTTTTTGTTTTCTGTGGCTTGTTGTGTATATTTCTAATGACGCCATTATAATCGGGTTCTAGAGCTATGGATACGAATTAGAGGCTGTTTTCTTCTAGCGTTGTACAGCGAAATGAATTTATGAAGTTCTCATCACTTATTTATCTCAAGTTCGTCGTGGTTAGTATTAATCTTACTTGTGCTTCTATTCTCAGTCTAGTCATTAGAAATTAAAATGTTAAGGTTCATAAACTTCGAATACCCCCCTATTCCGACTTTTTATCAGATCTGGAGTACTCTGATTTCCAACCGACTATATTAAAGCTTTCCTCTAATCTTCAGTCATAATATCCTTATTTATCAGTCAGTTTTGGATAATCTATTTCATGCTTTCTAAAATTATAAAACTCATGAACTTATCTTCTCTTTTCTGTATTTTTCCTTCACCATACCTACATAAATTTTAGATTATCCATCCCATATGGAATGTAATATTTGATCGTGTTATTTACTTATTAATGAATTCTCATTCAAATTGGACACAAGCGAAACAAATTCATCATTTAGTAATTGATGTGATTGGAAGAAGAAATTTTGTGAATTCATGCTTATCATTTATACAATTGTGTTTATCTATATATGCATCATCATCATCAAAATGGTTTTTAAGGTGAGAATATTAATCTTTACCAATATTTTTTTTTCTGTTTGTTTTATTTTATTAATTACGTACTCACGCTTTTAAAAGTTTCAGTTGATTAATAATAAGTTTATGCTGTAAAAATTAGTTAATGAACCTTTCCGAGGGAGTTGCTTCATGTGTTAACTATTTATAAAACTATGATACTGAGATGAATGACTATTGAAAATCCATCTGTAGATTGACGATGTATACCGCATAACTGATTATTGCTGTTTTATTTCTACATTCTAGTCGCCTGGTCCCACCTATCTCACATGATCATTTTTATAAACGTATACTTTCATTCTACTAGTGAAAGTTAACTATCAGCATATACAATGTGTTCATGCCTACATACACAGATATATCGTAGTCATTAGTTGCAGAATTTCGATGAAGTTATTTATCTGGTACTTATCACTGATCAAATTATGTTAAATACAAAATGCAATGCTCTCTTCAAGATGAGTAACAGGATACGGAGTATTCAATTTCAAATAATAACTCTTAGTTCTGCCAATCTTTTTTGGAATTCACCTATATAATGAGTATATCACCTACCCTGTTGGGTGAAGACGCTAACAGGATGCAGAGTCTTCTGAAAACTTTGATTGGGAATTTGAGAATGTTTGGGATGCGATTTTCACCACCCAAATGCAAATTTTTGCTCCAGGATTGGTCTTCAGCGGTACAACGGCTAACAATAGAGAGTGAAGTGGTTGAGTGTGTTGACCACTTCACTTACCTAGGAAGTAGGATCAACCCTGGTGGGTTAGTTGCCGATGAGATCTCTGCACGGATACAAAAGGCTCGATTGGCTTTTGCCAATTTGCGCCACCTATGGCGCCGCCGTGATATTCGTTTGTCTATTCAGGGTCGCGTGTACTGCACAGCAGTCCGCTCTGTTCTACTGTATGGCTGTGAAACATGGCCATTGAAAGTGGAAGATATGAAAAGACTTCAGGTGTTTGACCAGCATTACCTTCGTAGTATAGGACGTATTCCATGGTGTCATCACGTGAGCAACGCAGAAGTCATGAGCAGAGTTTTAGGAAGAATAGGTAAGTCAGTTGACGAGGTTGTGAACCTTCATCGACTGAGATGGTTGGTTGCGACATGTGTTATGTATGTCTAGTCGCTGTCCACCTCATAACACAATGTTGGCCGAAGTAGGTTCACTCTGGAAAAAGGCTTGAGACGGCCAGACTGAAACATGACATCAATTTATGAAGTGTTTGACTGTTGGTTTAAGCCATGTGGGGCGATGCAGATTAGGTGGTTGGGGTTCGCAGGACAAGAGGAACGAGGAGTTGTAGACTCTAAGTGATATGGCTGAGAACGGATGTCAGTGGCACAGATGTATACACACATTAACCTCATCTTAATTACACGATACCGAATCTCACCATTTTGTCACTCCTCTTCCCTTTCTTTTCGTACTTTATATTTCTTTTGACTGCATTCACTTATCTTCATCCTTCACCTCACTACCTTTTTACTTGATGTGCTGATATGAGGTGTGGTAACTCGTACCGTTACGCAGTAATGCCTGGTCCTATGTTGATAATAATTGATTGATTGATTGATTCTACTCCGTTAAAAATGGTTAGCACCTGAGATTCATATTTGCATTTTATTCAGGACATCATGGCCATCAACCTTACTGTTGAGATATTTTACGAAAATTTGTTTTCAGAGTGGAAATTAAGACAATCAGATGGAATCTGAAAAGCGGAGAAGTAACCACTGAATTTCACGTTGATTTCATCTCCCAAGAACTCATGTCATATATTCTCAAGGTCATCAGTGATAGTGACTACATAAATATATGTTGTATCCATCGATTTTCGTTATTATTTTGTTGGTGATATCATGATACTGATCCTCATTGAAATGCTCTTTTTTAAAGTTTAGTTTCTGCAACTTATTTTTTTGAATTGAATGTTTTGTTCATTAATTGATTATCATGTTCTTTATATACTTGTTATAGGCCTTAAATATTTGCGAAGCTACTAGCTGTTGACTATCATGCATAAAATTAATGTTTTCCAAATGTAAAGATTGCCACCAGTTTAACTATCAAGTAAACTAACCCGATCTTACGAGCAATTATTTATTATTCTTCTCAAAAAGTTAATATTCCATTACAGATAAATGAAAATACTTGAGATCCCATTTTCGTTCATATTTCTAAGTTGAATTAACAATTAGTGCAAATCAACCTGACATATATTCTTATAGTACGCAATGAACTGTACTATGATGTATGAAGGTTTGTGAAACTACCTGAACTCCAAGATGAAAGTATGTTAAGTAGGGTTTGTACCTCGGATCCATTACTCGAAAATTTAAGTTCTTAATCCATTTAGCTACAACTGCATTTCTTTAATTTTTTTTTCAGGCGAAATATCTAGTCTATCCATTCATATCTAAAAATATTCACCAACTGATGATAATCTATAACATTTATCCATTTAAAAGATTAATTTTTCTGCCTTTAAAAAAATTAGATTTGGTCAACTAATTGCTTGGACTTTACCCACTAATTCACAAACAAATGAAACACTGATTTCATTAGACCAATCTTATATACAGTCATCTATGGATGATGATGATGGCAATGCTACACTTATGCGTAAGTTCCTATAACAATTTTATTAATGTTTATCTAATTCTCCGTTCTTTGCATGAAAGTGTTTTCAATCTATACTACCTACGATCGGATTTTCACACTGATGAAGACATTTTTTTCATCATTGACTTTATTTATTCGAAAAACTAATCCAGTAAAGGTAACAAATTGTGATCTCTCTGGCTCAAAACATCATGTTTGACAAGCCTAATGAAGAAATTATTAAGTAGTATGCATGAATGAGACGAAATCCACTGATGTGATTCAGATTCAAGAGTCCGCTAAAGTTCGCTACACTAAACTCGAGCAGATATACCATAATAATTCTTAGAACGCTTTTCTCTTATTCTCACTTAACCCGGCTACGAGTAAGGAAAAGCCTGAATAAGCCGAATGCGTTTATTGTCACTTCAATCTGATGATGATAAGAGTTGAAATTATATGGGTGATTTAATGGATTAATATTTTAAGGATAGACTTCATGAAACTAGATTTAGAATTTCACAGAAGTTCAAATTTCCTGAAATGGTGTGACTAGAAATATTTGTACAGCTGTAAAACTTGGGCACTGTGATAGAATTTAATCCATATTAGATTTGCTTATTTAATTTGTAACACACAGTGATCTAGTATTATTTACTTGATGACGTTTCGAGCATAAATGATTATTGCTCATAATCATATTAATATGATATGATTATGAGCAATAATCATTTATGCTTGAAACGTCATCAAGTAAATAATACTAGATCACTGTGTGTTATGGGTTAAATAAACAAATCTAATATGGAATTAGAAATATTTGGTTTTCCGGTAGTTTCACGTCGAATTTTTAGAAATCATGGTATTTCCTTTCATTGGTACAAATTCATTTCAACGAGTTAATATTTATATTATAAGTGAATATTTGTGTTGCTCTAACTGTTTTTGTTTGGGTAAGCTGCTCATACACTCTTGAATTAGAGAGGTAAACGTATGAATTTGTATTTCAAAAGCGTACTAGGGAAGAGACTCAATAATCGCTTACAAATTGTATACTGAGAAATGTACCTATTTTGTTTTCGTCCTGTGATATTATCTCGTTATCCGACTTTCAGTTGTTAGAAATTCGATTTGAACCGGTGACTTACTGTCACAGATTTTCCCAGTGAACTGTGCTGTTGCCGCTTACTTTCACTTATGATTCTGTTTTGTTGTGAAACAGTACCTTTAGTGAATTTAATGAACTACAAGCAACCATTGCCACTCGTTAGAAAAGTGCATATGTAATTTGAATATCCTATGGCTTTCTGCAGTAGTACATTTCACAAATTTACCTATGGTGCCTATGGTGTTCACACTATCAGACAACAATATTTCATGTGTCCCGTTAATGTTTGCATTTTCGATGGTCATATGCAGCGAATAATCAATAAAGGGGCTTTTCTTCATACTTATTATGATTTTTATTTTAATTGCATTAAAGTTATTCATCTACCCTTTAGTCAGTTTTTGTTCTATGTAAGTTTTTCTAGCCTGTTTATCTGCATCCTATTTTCGATCCTTCTTTTCTAGTATCTACTGAATTGTCACGAAATCTCATTATCCTGAGGAATCATTGTCTAGAAACATTGATCCAACTTATCACAGAAACAGATGGTACAAATGACAAGTAAGTAAAATTTTTGAATATTCAATATTCAAATTTTCATTTGTCAGGCGAATAGTTTAGTGGAAAGATTGATAGACAAAGGTAACTTTGCACCATATATAAGCGAAAATTATACATTTTGTATTATCGTCATTGTAAATTTGAGACTTAGAATCCGGGTTATGGACCGTGAGCTACATTTTACCTACTTTGTTCTGAGTAGCTGTTTTGTTATATTCATCCCTAATACACACATTGATTATCTCGATATTAGAGGTAGTCGACCTTTTGTGACTTCGCCATGAATGAGTTCGAATATATTTGGCTCACTTTGTGTCACATAATCGGATAGTATCACCTCAAAAATCATAGATATTTATTTTGCATCGTTACACATAATTATGCATGTTTTTACTGAGTTTAATACTCATGAATGCTGAATTGTATAGTTTTTAGTAGCATTTATTGCTTTTGATGTAATTTTTTCAAAGCAATTCATAAAGTCTGAATACAACTATCATTTCGAAATACAAAATATAATATTTTATTAACAGAGTCTTGTTTAGGAATAAAGTTATGTAGTTTAGGCGGAATCAGTATGGTAGGACTATAAACACTCACTTTATTTTGGATAGTTGTTTCATCGGTCTACGAAATCTAGACACTTATCCGATGCTTCACCCATAGCTTCTGACCAGAAGATGTGGAAGAGATAAAGGGAAAAAAGAAAATATTTATTGCGTGAAAATAACTAGGTAGCTAATTCATAAGAAAAGAATGTAAACAGGTTTGTGAGAATTTATATCTTTTAGTATTTGTTAACTCAGATAAAAAGCAATTATGTCAATGATGCATGAGGAATTTAGAGAAGCGCACCGAATTCAATCTTAATGTGGTTTTCATTGGGGAGTGATTGAACTGTTTTCAGTCAGTAATTAGCCGCTCTTTCTTTCAAATTTAACTTTTTCCTTTTTCAGCAATGTATCCTTATGGATTTACTGGAGTAAAGCTGTAAACTTTTATTTCTCATGTTAAATAAATCATTAGTTTTCTGAGGTGTATTTCAAACGTCAATGTCTAAGGATGGCAGTCAGTCAATTTGAGATAGCATGATTCTTTCCAGGAGTCGAACTACTCCCTAGAGGTCATGTGGTTGACTTGGAGTATGCAGATGATATTGTCCTGCTGGGTGAAGACGCTGACAAAATACAGAGTCTTGTAAATGCGTTGAACGAAATCTAAGTATGTTTGGTTAGCATGTGTTTCGTACCTATGAAATGCAGTATGTTACGCGTGGACTGGTCTGTAACTGCTCCCAGTTTAATGATGAGAGGTGAATTGTGGGATGTGTCGACCACTGCACCAACCCAAACGGATTGGTTACTGATGAAATCTTAACTCGGATACAGAAAGCCCGTTTTACATTTGTCAAATAGCCTCATCTGCGGCGTAGACTGGCGAGATATCTATCAAAGGACGACTATACTACACTGCAATGCGTTGTGACTTGTTATACTGTTGTGAAATATGGCCGTTAAGAATAGAAAACACGAAGTGATTAAGGGTTTTGATCATAGACGTTTTGGTAGCATTGCTCACATATAGGGAAGTCACTGTGTAAACAACGTTGAGGTCAGGCGAAGGGTATTAGGCGAGACAGTTAAGTCTATTGATGAGATTGGGAATCGTCATCAACTAAGATGGCTCTCATGTGTATTGCACATGCCGTGACATCGCCTACTTCGAAGTGCCATTCTAGTAGAATTTGGATTTGGTTAGAAGAGGGTTCAGGGTGACCAGACCAAAACGTGACACGTTGGTGAAGTCCTTGAGTGTTTATCTGAGCGGTTTATGGAGGTGCAGAGTCCATGACTGGGGTTCCCGAGACGATAGGAGTTAGTGGTTGAAGTCTCTTGTTGATGTGATTGGAAATCGGTCACAATGATGCAGATGAATTCATTCCTTGACATCTTCTAAAGCTTGAATATTCCCACTAACCTTTATTTTCAAATTGTTTATTCTCTCGCACAACATTGTCTACGTTATTACTACTCTTTTTCTATTCACCTGTTTTTTGTTTACTGGTGTGAAGTGTGGCAGCTTGAGCCAGTGCATTTGTATGCGTGGTTTTACGTTGATTTTGCTAGCCAGTCAGAGAGAGTTAGCTAGCGTTGACGGTTGTCTAGTGGGTATCTTCGGATTCAGAATCTGTGAAGTTATATTTATCTAGTTGGTATAAGGCATAGATTGCTATTATTTTCTTTCTTATAGTTTTTTTTACTATAACCTAGGTGCATGGAGAAATCACTCCAAGTTATACTTTACTTTGAGTTGTTAGTCTCTTTAAGTGGCATACTTTGCTCTTTACCCTCTAACCTTCCTCCTACTTTTTCTTTTTCTTTCTTATTGTAGATTTTGTAGTGAATTACTAAGTGCAGTTGGCTTTGATTGGTTCTACTTATTGTTGCGTCCAAATATCCATCCATCTACTATTTCACATGCACTACACTTATTATTATTAGTAATTTTAAATCCTGGCCATTCTTTCACTTGTAATTATTCTACATTACAACAAAATTTATCTTTTGTTCTCACACAAATGGAGTCAAACGATTCTCATAGTGATCCGGTGTCTGCAAATCATCTTCAAAGTGTTTAGAAAACGATCGTGTTATCGCTTTTCGCTTAGGATGTCTGCTGGACGATGGTTACGTGGCTGTGAAATTTTGCTGAAGAAAAGACATGGATTGTTGATCGGTATGTTTTCAATGTTGCTTTGGTTCTTAAGGATGATTTATAAATACATAACTTTTTTATCGAAATTATATCACCGACTGTAATAGGAAGCAATCTTGGGCTAATGTCAATCGGCTCAGGTTGTTGCTTTTCACAACAGTTTAGCAGGATGTAACTGGGGATAAGATAAGGTATTTCAAATAGCTGGAATATTGATACAAATAAATCAGAAATGGTTTATCGTAAGATGATTATAAGATGTTTAGAAAATACAGAGAAGTGAAAAGGTAACACTTTTGGTAGGTAGGTAAGTAGTATTTCTTGTCGTAGAACACTGTAACGTTCATCTCTGCTGTCTACAGGTGCGGTCATTTCTAGTCGTTTGAAATCCTTGCAGAAAAGAATCAAATTTAAAGATTTACTACAATAGTAATCTCTTTATTCCAAACAATACTTCTAATATTTAGACGACGAAATATGCCCATTGGGTCATGGAGAAAGGAAGAGATAATTCAGCGAAGAAAATGTTTTCCGACGATATCATTTTCTCAAGCTGTACAACCGTATTTATTTATAACATAAACATATAACAGTCTATTACCAAACAATAGTGTATAATCGCATTATTAAGCTAGTGCTAAAAAACGAAATCAAGAATGGAAAGTAGTTGCGTAATAATCTTTTAGACAGTGAAAATGATGAGGAGGGCAGGGAAGACAAGGTGAAAATTGTTGGTAGATGAGATATGTGAATATTGAGTGTCCACTTGGTAGATAGATAGATGTAAAGGTGAAGAATGATACGAGGGTCATAATGAAGGTGATAATAAACTAACTAATTATAATGAAATCGAAACATTGTGGGTGTCAAGACCATGGTAAGATAAGAGATTGAACGTACTTTTTTCTGCACACAGCGATCAAGCTTGAATTGATGAATTACCAGTGCTTCTGTTGTACACAACTGTCGATGGCGTACTCCCTTTAAACTATCCCATTCGACTCGATAAATGACACTGAAGGAGAACTCTAGTCGAGCTTTATATCCAGAGTTAACCAGATGTTCAAGAATTGAACTATCAATTGATTTACATTCTCCCCTCGATAACCATGCAGGATAGTGCTCAGAGATACGTTTGGAAAGTGCGCGCTCTGTACGGCCTATATAATAAGCTCCGCGGGAGCAAGTAAGTTTGTAGACACATATTGAGTTGCCCCAAAGCGGCAGCTTGTCTTTAACGCACCCCGGAACCAATTGCTGGCTAGAGAAGCTTCGCAGAAAAGAATGTCTTCTTCAGCGATCTGGACAGCCGACTCTTCAGGATTTCTGCTTTTGAAACCAACGTTCATAAACAAGGTCTTCTTTGTAATTGTGAGTACTTACTCTGTGTTTTGTTTTGCTGTCAAGTTCTTCTCTATAAATCTGGATGGATATCCATTTTGTATGAGAATCTTCCGTAGTGTGTCTAATTCGTCCTGATGCTAAATAATGGATCGAATTCCCTTTTCTTCTAAGAGGTACTCGGTTTTAGAAATTCAAGTATTGTCTATTCCACGTTCCCATGCAGACCTGCGTAAAGCAAAACTTTGAAATATTCATAAAAGTAGATTTGTAAGTGATCTTCAATGTTTTGGAATTTTGTGATCACACTTTTATCCAATGAGATGATCATATATGACGTTGAGACAAATATTCATCTTAAAGCACATTGATCGATGATGGATGTTTCCGGTGTTCCCGACGTTTTCAATTGTGTAAGTTTTAAAATTCTCAGCTTTAAGGCTTCAAACATTGCCGCTCAGAACAACAGTTATTTAGTTCATTTCCTCACACTCTATTTAAACCTGGCGCTCGATAAGATTCCTTCCTATTACTTGGACTCCATCACATGTTCTGGTGGCTGCATATGCAACGTATTTCTTTGTTATATTAATCAGCACATGTTCACAACTTCATCTTTTAACTTACTTTACTTTCTGCTGCAATTTTTCCTGATTATTTATAACTTGTTATTTGATTAACATGAAAAGTTCAGAAATATTGTCAATTGAACACCTATAACCTTTTTATACCTTCCACCTTTAACTACTATTCTTGATGGCCAGAAACGAAGATTGGATTGTGGCATGGTGTACTCTCTTCTTGATATAGTTGTAAAGATTTTATTTCCTGGTAGTTTTAACGATGAGTTCTACGATGAAGCCTTTGAGTTTGTTCTGTGACTTTATCAATTTTATGATAGGTTCATCGTAGTTTCCTACTTGAAGTTGATACTTTCTAATTTGTTTAGCTTGTGATGTGAAATGATTTTATGATTATTTTACGTTGTCCGTAATGTAGGATGAGCATGAATTTAGCATTAAATACATGATCACTCGTCTTTAAACTGGTCTTTACTAGTTTTAATCAGCATTCCACATATTGAGCACAATAGTATTTCTAAAGCAATAGATTAACAGACTAATCGTTACAACTGTTAAGTTCTCAAATGTAAAAATCTTATTTTTTCAACATTTAAAATTTATTCCGTTTGCAATCAAGTGTACTTTTATGTGTCAGTAATCTTATGCTTTTTCTTCTCATTTAATTTCATATGGTTTTCTTTTGGTAGACAATTCTAAAGGTTCAACGAAGCATAAAACTCCACTTCGTTATACTTCAGCTCTTCGAGATCTTAAACTCTCATCATGTCAACAACAAGGATTTACTGTGCTACAAATTCTACTACCATATCATTTAGACTTAATTGAAACATACCTGTTTCTCTTCGCCTTACTTTTAAAAATACCAGTACGATGTATGCCAAAAAATGCAAAGGTAAATAACCGTGAATAATGAATGCTTAATCTTTTTGCTTTTCATTGTTAAACATCTTTACTAATAATTTAACATGAGTATGCATAGAAACCGATTGAAATGGAAAAATTACAACCTTGACATTATTTCTAAGTATATTTTGGTAGTTCTTTCTTTTACTTGACAACTCAATCAGTGACGCGAAAGTGTTACATTTTTTCTAAAAGTGGCCTGACTTGTTTTAACCGCAGTAATTGCTGATTTCTTTTCTCAAGCCATTTACCTTTAACAATAGTGAATTATTCCTCTACGCTAATAAAAATCATCGTATATTTGTATCCAACTACAAACTAAAGTCAGGAATATAGAATATTGCTGGTAAGGATATTTAGCAATCCTCATTAGAAGTCTTTTATCAATAGCTATGAATCCTTTACACTGACTGTGGTTACATATTTATTACAACCGACAAGTAAAAGGTATTGCAAAATTAGTGTTGACCGGGTGTTGGATTTTTAGCAGACGGATTTACTTTATTCAGTTTACTCACCTCAGTTGAAGGAACAGTTTTTACCTGTGTTAAGGGCTATGAAGTGTATATCGACAGAAAACCATGACATAGGTTTCACAATTACTGACTCTTGTGTAAAGTGAATTTGTAGTGGTGAGAAAACCGTTTTCGCTTTAGTAATTTGAACCTGTATCACTCAGGGCCGAAGTTGGAGGATTTATCACTAAACCTTTTATGCCACTACTGATCTCTTTAACACTGAAATAGGTACACTAGTCTGTCACCAGTGTATAAATGATTTAGTAGTTTTGTCTTTAGAGATAAATGCTGACAGAAGTCTGTAGTTCAAGTTCGTAATCTATCCATCAGGTTTGGTGACGCAACACTGCGGTGCACTGTTTTTTTTATTTATCCTTTTTTTAAACGAGTGAATGTAAGAGTCCGAGTGAAATAATAAGAAAGGTGCGAACGATACTAATGCGATGTGAGGCAGTTGAACTGGATACGAATAGGGACCTTTCTCCTTCAGAAACTGTACTGACCCGTAAATATTAGTAGTCAAAGACTGAGCTTTGACTGTAAGAAAGGAACTTTATTCAGCAAAAAATAATTCATTTACTTGCAGTTTTCATAAACACAAAACCGCTAGGTCAAAAATTAAATGCTTATTTTGATTAATCAACTATAGGATAAACTGTCCGATAAGGTTTTTCCAGACTACACAGTAACATCAAACAATAAGTGAAATACCAACACTTCTACGTTAGCGGCTGATGACTTAAAAATGCTGATTTCTATTTGGCTGCTTTGTATCATGTATCAACATTAATTTCTTCATGATATAGTGTCATTGTTAATCATATGATGGTAAAAATCACTTCATTCCCGAACATTCAGCAGAATAATAACGCTTATTCTTCGCTCTTTCGTTGCATTATTTATTGCATAACTGAATGCACTGTCAGTTAACACCAGCAGTTTACAGATTATAGAAGTTGGTATAACTACGTGTTTCAAGTTGTCATACTTCGCATTGACACATCAAGGTGGAATTTAGTAAGAGTAAAGCCAAGGAAGTGCAAATTAATTAATCGCGAAATACCTCCATTTAAACATTAATAGAGAAGCTAAAAGACTGTTACAGCTAAAATAATTATCTTTTTATCGGTTTATTTCCAAACTTGCACATTCAATAATATATAGTGCAAAACATAAGAAATTCTAGAGGAATTTACTGCCAAAACCACTTTCAATCTATCAACGAAGATAAATATTGCAAGTGAGTGTGGGTATGTTATGTAACATCGCAAAATCCTGAGAAACTTTAGGAATTGAGCGAGTGAAAATGGGAAACGAGATAAGAAGTATCACGTTATAATAAGTTTTTTATTTTTCTGGGAAATTATAAGACAAGTGAGCGATACAAATTACAGAGCAATAATTTTAATATATCTAAATAAAATGGCTGTACATTTTTTTTTTCGACTTATACTTAAGGCCCTGAATTACGCTACTGTTAATTTTTCCGCTGTATGCAAATATATATATATATATATATATATATATATATATATATATATATATATGACTAATAGTGGGTTTCAATAATGACCATATCGTCCGATTGATGATGTTGGTTCGAAACTGAATATGTATTACGATTGTATGTATTTCGGTTGAAAATGTGTTATTATTGAACACTGGTATTTCGTTTTCTCAGAGATTCTAGTTTTTTTTTTATTGGTGACCGGACTTTGAAACTTATTTACTGTAATTTATTGAATGCAAGAATTATGTTTGAATGCGAAAGAAACTGTGTTTAACCGTTGAAGATAGACATTCTGAATCCTCTTGTAACTCAGTTTTTTTTTTCGCATCCAGTCATCCCGAAAGTCTGTTATCGGAAATTTTTGTTGTGTATGAACCTGAAGTTTTATTGGCACTCAACATATCCCGTTTTGTGTATCACACTAAATTATATTACAGATGTATATCTTAATCGAGTCAAATTTGTAATTAGGTAAGATAACTATTTCAAACTGGTGGGTTTGCTGGAAAATTGAGTAGGTCTTATTTGAGTAAAGTCTTTGGAAAACTCTCGTCGTTATATTCATCATCGTGACTCTTAGTGGAATCTATGACGCGTTTTCGTCCTATTTGGGACTTATCAGCTTGATGTACCTACACCCCAGTGAATGCTGTTCCCACTGAGACTCGAGCCCGGTACATATCGCTTGAAACGCAAAAACGTTATGCGCCAGGCCACAAGTATCAAACAACGATTCTCGTCATTATTAGTTTTAAATGATCTGGGTAGAAGCGCTTTATAAAATTGCTTTTCGCCTTTTACTATCATTGAACTCTGTGAATTTTTTCTAGTTATTGATTACTACTAACTACGTTTTGCATTCAGAAAAGTTATTCTCTCTGTTTTTCTCTTTTTTATATTTTATTCGAACTCTAGTTTGATTTTGATACATTTTATTCATTTATCGCATACGAAAATAATTGTATTTCTCCAACGTTAATGAGACGTGAGATAGACTCTACCGGTACTACTATGGCTGATCGTTCAACTCATTGTACATCATTTATTTCATCTCTTCCTTCTACTACTTTTGGAACATCTACCAGTGTAAGCAGTTTGATGAGTGGATTTTTCAGTGGATCGGGTGGAAGTCGCCGGATCGCTCCTTCAACTACAAGTCCTGTGGTAACTGCACCAAATGCCTCCGGAAATACTAATAGTTCCAACAAACTTAGTAGTAATGCACCAATGATATCGCATTTGCAAGCATCAACATTTTCAGGAGCGACAAACAATAACTTCACACCATCACTTACTAATGCTTATTCAAATCAGGTTATATGTCCAGAAGCTGGGACGCTGATTTTACAGCTTATTCGTATATTGGTTTATCGGGTACTGTTTGCTTTTTTGCGTAGTTTAAAATGTGAATACTGTGCTTTATTGTATAAATTGCCTTACTTTCGAAGTTAACGGCTTGACGAGAAAGTGTTATAAGTTAAGTTCATTCAGACCCCAGTGATTTGTAATGCATTTTAACAATCCGCTTCAGGCTTATGTACTAAGTTATGAATCACACTTGACCTTTAAAGGTTTGTTGTACTTCGCGGTTTAAACTGATTTGGATGAAGCTAGATCGGAAACTGAGGATTCATTGTTTAAACGTCGAGTGTGTAGGCTAATTAGTCACATTTTAAGGCCTCTCTACTAACTTGGTCGTAAATTATCTAGATAGGTAATGTAATCAGTGAATACTGTTTAGTTATATCGATAACATTCGAAAACACCAGTCAGTGGTAGCTTACAAATGCTTCGTGTATAAATATTGACTGCAAATACTGTGAAAGGATTAACTTTTGTTCACCACAAAACAAATAAATAATATAACTCAGCAACTAGATGTTAGGTTTTAGCATCTGACAGTGTCATGTATTGAGTAAAGCCTTGTTATGCCGCTTGACTGTCCAAACGTTGGTAGGTAGAGGGAAGTTCGGACCAGTGACCCACAGATTAAGTACTTGAACCTTCAACTTGCCTTCTAGGTTTTCAAATGGTTTGATTTAGTTGACTAGGATTTCAGTCCGTTACAAAAACAGTTACAAATGAAATAATTACATCCACTGAGATAATGTGGTACGCACAACAATGTCATATAAGTTCTATGCAATTTGTATAACATATTCAAACCGTACAAAAGTACTGCTCGAAATACAAATCCCAATTACGTATTTTTTTTCTTGGAATTTTGCTTGAACGTTTTTTGAAATTTTGCCATTCACTCGATTTATTTTTGTTTGATTTATTGTCTAATATCATCCTTATTTAATATGACTGAAAGCTCACCAGCGTGATACATATACAGTTTTCATCCCATTTCACTCTGTATATGTCCTCAATTTTGTTCTTTCTAATGATCTTGTTTTTGGTGTTTCGGCTTATTGATTGGTTTAAACTTCCGATTTCCAACAAATTGGCTCATAAAGCTAAATCCATTTTCACTTTGGGTTTCGGGAACGGGTTTATCATCATGGCCTATCGTATATTAGGTGTGCTTTACAGTCTGGTGTGCATATATGAACCATGTTACTGATATGAACACGACATCACATCTGGATTTCATCTTCTCTTAGTGTGCTGTTGTTTGTTCTGAAATGAGGTAGTTCTATTCTATTTCCTACTATGTACCGGTTAGTCAGGCTCTCTTTGAAGTTTATTTTCATGTAATTTTTGAATTCATTACAATTGTCATCAACACCATTCATTCCATATTAGATTTGTTTATTTGATATATAGTGCACAGTGATGCAGTATTATTTACTTGATGACGTTTCTAGCATAAATTATGGCTCATAATCATATCAATGTGATCACGCTACTTTCAACATTTGATTTTTATAGTTGCGTCACCTGATATTCGTTGTTTCTTTAGGTAGAAAAACTTCCCACATCTCAGGTATAGCTGTTTCATCATTCCTATTACATGTCTTTGATGTTGATTCGATGAACAAAGATTCAGTAATCAATCTCTCTCTCCACCTATTTATATTGGGCTTAAGTACAGTGGTTTTATCCCACCCTACTGGGTGGCTGTGTGTGTTAATGCATGCATTGCAACAGCTAAGTGCTTTTCTAGATTACTGATCTTATTCGGATCTTTCATTCTATATTTAGCTAAATTCCTATGTTCGGCTATTCTAACTGACCCGGATCTACTAGTTTGACCTATGTACTTGAGTCATTACATGGAATTTGATAGATGAGATTATTTTGCTTAATTGGATCTATGGGATCCTTAAGCCGGCAAAGCTTATCTCTGAGTGAGCTTGTTGATTTAAATGCTGTGATAATTCCAGCCTTGTTGAGAATCCTACGTAAAATTTCTAATGTACCTTCCTCATAGTGTAATACAATAGAGATTTCGAATTTATTTCTACTCATGTTGTTGCTATTATTTGTATTCGCATTACTGTTATCATTTTGTTTCCTACGTGTTCGTACAAATTTCCTAATAAACTGTATAGGATAATTATTAACGCTTATATGTTTTAGTTCCTTGTTTAAATACTCACAACGGCTAGTGAGTTTTTAGCTCTCACTTAGAAATTTGAGAAGACCCGCCGTAACTGACATTGTACGAGATGATCTGAACTCTAGATATCTGTTAGAATGTGTCAGTTTCCTGTCAACCGTAGAATCCAAACCATGGTCTCTCCTTCCTTTTGTTGCATAATGTAGCATAAGTAATTATCCTTGTCCATTTTCTACGTCGTAAGTGATTTGGATTGCGTCCACTACTGTATCAGTACTTGTATTTTAGTTTGTTTATTAGATGTCATATTCATATGAATATGGACAGTAAATCGTCTTCAAAGCGTTATCCAGTAAACAACACTGTCTCACTGTGTGAGATGTTTAATATTAGCAAACTGTAATGTAATTAAAGCGTACCACAGGGACCATGCTTTACTACCATATCAGTGTTAATACTTTTCAGGAAATTACGGTTCGCCTACTTTGTATTTTTGTCATTTTGAACTTTCTCGCACTGAGTTACTTAGTCACCTAGCCTCAGTGTATGACACATAATTGATATTGAGATGATTGTGTTGTTTGGTGGAAAAGTCAAATTATGTTTTTGATCCTTTCCTTTCTCTGTCTTTTGTCATTTTTTATTCCTTTAGCCTGAATCATTGCAACACGCAAAGCTGACAGAATTTGTAGGTCTGCTGGTAATGAAAAGCTTTAATGTACAAGAGAATATTGAATCAGCTGTTGTCATGCTTAAATTTTTGATCTATCTTTACCAATCAAAACCGGCAATTCGACTTGTCTTCACAACCTCAAGTCTCTTGACAAATTTGATAGGATTACTTATTCCTTTTACACAAATTACAACTGATGTTACCGCTCATCATAATCCTTTAAGACGCTTGGTAAGTTTCTTTTGCTGGAGATGTTTGTGTGCCTGATTTCTAACTTTTTGTTTATACCCTCTTTTTGTATTCGCTTTGTTCAAGACTTATCTGTATGCCAGTTGATTGTATGCAGACGACTGGTATGCTTATTACCCTGGAACGACTGATAATTTATTTAGATTTGTAGTCTATTCTGCTATCAAAGCGCCACTTAAATTACTTCTCATCGCTTTTACATGACGAGAATTACATTGCTATGCATCAGAATATATGTTATGGTTTCAATTAATTTATCTTAGTATGTTGATGTAAAAGTTTTATACTCTCATAGTCTTCACTTAATGCAGCCTTATATATATATATATATATATATATATATATATATATATATATATATATATATATATACAATTCAGTGGATGTAACCTAAGAGTGGACACTTAAACAATAACTGTCGGATCCCAACCTTCATGGTTGTTCAGCTACTTGGTAAACGGAAAAGGCGGTAATATAACAGAAGTTATATTGCAACTTCAAAATGTATACTAAAATGCATGTATTCATGATGACTTTGACTATTTTTTGCCTTTCTGGGATGCTATATCTTATTTATTTTTGTCTTTTCAACTGACCTAGTATTTACACATTGGTTCACGTACTTTCGAAAACTCGGTGCAACTTGGTTGTAAACGGCTTCTAGGATTTAGGCTCTTTACGAAGATCTTGACAATCTTACACTATAACAACAACCTTGTTAACAGTACTGTTACTTCAATGACGTGTTTATTATTCTAAAAAGAACATGGTTGACATCTCTAAAAAAATTATTCAGTAATTACTGGTTCTCGTGAAGTAGAACGAAACAGCAGTAACACATTTCTATTTGTTCCATCAGTTGGGACAATAAATAAAAGCGTTTGACGTATACTTACATCAACATACTACTGTTTCACCGAGTACAGATGATACCTTTGATGAGAAGCTTTGCACAGTCTTTGGCTCACCTAAAATGAATGGATAAGAATAGCATAATATATGAATTCAATTCAAGCATAAATCTATAAAGTAGAAGTTTAGCAGAAACAATTCTGCGCTAATGGATTACATTATGAGTGAGATTGTAATACAGTATATTAGAATTATATATAAAAGATAATTTAGCAGAGGAGAGGTACAAAGTTCACTCTTCAGTTTGTTATTATTAGTTTCACGAAGATAAGAGATTTTAATTGGTCTCTCTATGTATTTACCAGTTCACATGGGTATAATGTGATCAGAAAACGTAGATGTTATACTTCTATGATCGTATCTCTAACATTCATCCATCACGACTTAGGAATTGGTCGATTATACTATTCAGAAAACTCCATGCTCACATATCCCGTTGATAATGGACGCTAAAGCGTGATTTATTTCAATTACATTGAACTGGCTTCAAGGTTAGAGTTGTTTCCAAGTTTTTAAAAAATGATTGGTATGAACCAAACAGACAATACAAGTTTGTAGTTTTTTTTCATATGGCTTTGTCGCTAACAATATCACACCTAATTGTTATTAGTTTTATCATTATTAGTTAATAACTACTGTCAGTATATTCTTTATGATTCACTGATGAAAAATGTTTTTGTTGATTGGAGATAATTTACTCATATGTACACAATTATGGTCAATAGTTTACAAATGTCTTATCGTTTTCAAAGCATCGGTTATATATATATATATATATATATATATATATATATATATATATATATATATATATAACGATTTCTGGCTTTTCAAAGGACCTTCACATTATCATGCACACCATAATACCTTTTTAGAAGATAGACTGGTGGTACGATAATGTCTGGTGTTTCAATGGTAACTGCTAGTCCGAAGCGCTTTTCACTTTCGTGTTGGCATTTGCTAACCTTTGTCATCTCTACTGACGACTTCCGAGATACACGTCTACCTACTAAACTACAAGTAAGCCGTCCTGTAGTCCTCTTCTGTTCTGTTATGGGGTTGTAAGAAAGTTGTTGAAGGTAGGAGATATGAAGAGATTGCTAGTTTTGACCATAGATTTCATCGTGGCATTGCTCGCGTTTGGTTTAGTCATCTTGTCAGGGATGTCGAGTTTAGGTGAAGGTTATCAGGAAGACAGACAAGTTGGTCGATTAGGTTGTTAACCCTCAGTGACTGAGGTGGCTTGTGCATGTGGGACGCAAGTCGAGTCATCGCCCATATAAATGCGCCATGCTAGGAAAGGTCGAATTAGGTTTGACGAATGCTCAGGGTGACTAGACCGGTGTATGACGTCCCTAACTGTTACTTTGAGGTGTGTAGAGAGATGTCGACTGCTGTGTTGGGGTTTTCGAGACGATATAAATCAGCGGTTTTGGACTGTTGACGAAATAGAACAAAAAACGTTTAGCGAAGAGTTACTCTTCTCAGCAATATCATTCTCAAGCTGTACCATCACATTGTAACAGAAAAATGTTTCGTGAAATATTTTTGAACGGAGTTCAGATTTTATTAAAAATCAGATTACAAGAGAAATTACGTAATGTTTGAAATAGTAATGAGAAGAAGACTTACCAAGATCGGACTAATATTTGGTTACTACTAGCGTAAATGATGTAACATGGCAAATGCACAGAGAAATTAGAATTGTAGGTGTGGAGGAACGTAATGGGTGAGAGGATCTAAATCAAGAGGTTTTTGAAAGTAGAAATGTTCTTATAGGTTATTTTCATTGCAACTTAAGTGACTGGACAAATTTCTTTTGAACGCAGAGTTCAGGCTTCAAAATATTAATTGCTATGGCTTCCGCAGTTTAAAGGAGTTTTCGGTATACATTTTTCGTGAGATTTGTGCGAACTCTGTAGATGACACCAAAGCTGTTTTCTGCACTTATCGGGTGGTCATAATCGATCAGATGTTCTAGAATAGAGCTGTGAATTCTTCTCCTTTCCCCATTGTAGAACCAGGCTGGCACTTGTCCAGAAATGCGCTTGGGAAGCGAACGCTGAGTACGGCCAATATACCTTACTCCACAGAAGCAGGTGAATTGATAAACACACATCGAGGTGGCCAAGGGAGCTAGCTTATCCTTTGCACATAATCGAAGCATTGGGTAAGTGGAGAAAGCTAGTCTGAGTTTGGCAGCATAGAAAGTCTTTCTCAATGAGCGTGTCAGATGGTTTTTTAATATATCTGCTGATGTGTCTCCATTGTACTGTAAGCTCATGAAAAGAAGCTTCTTAGGAGCCGAGGGGGCGGAATCGTTATTTGATTTCAATTTCGTCGCTAAAGCGATGAAACGTTCAGAATACCAATTTCCAATCAGAACATTTCTGAAAAAAAAAATAGTTCATCTTCCAAAGTATCCGGACTGCAGATAGCTCCTATGACATAAGGAGCGAATTAAATGTTTTTTGGTGCATAGAGGCAGTCAACTATGAAAATTTGTGAGTTGTCCATTCCATGTGGATTTTCTGTGGATAAATCTTTCGAGTAATCCATTGTCTCGTCTTTTTAACTCCACGTCTAAGAAGGATATCTTAGAATTAAGTTCCTTCTCTAATGTTAGTCTGATTGAGGGGTGACAGTTTTTAAATTGAGATAGGATATCTTCTAGGTTATCCGTACTATTGAAGATGATGAAGGTAAGGTTTCATCTGCGTATCGCTTATAAAAATCGAACTGGTTGATGATTCCGCTAAGGTGTATGTTCTCTAGCTTTGGCATAAAGAAATCTCCAAACAAGGGTCCCAATGGTGAACTTATAGCTATGCCATCTTTTTGTCTATATATTTCATTATTGAAGGAAAATTGAACGTTCAAGGTGCATCTGAACAACAGCTCCTCAAGATAATGTGTGGGTATCCCAATATTCAATCCATTAGAATCAATATAGTCACATATGTAACATATTGTCTCAGTCAAAGGGATACTTGTAAACAATGAGACCACATCTATAGAGAACAGGATTTTGTCAGAGCAATTTACATCATCTATAAAATTGACCAAATGAAAGGAGTCACAAATTGCATGAAGTGAAACTTGCCCTCTTATAGGCTCCAAGATTGTGACTAACCACTGGACAATACGCTGGTACGGTGATCCCGTCATGTTGTGAATAGGTCTCAAAGGTATGCCTTCTTTGTGCACTCTTGGCAGTCCGTACAGTCGGGCGATATTTGATCCAGATGGTCGTAGGGATTCAAATAATTTGGAATTTATGAAAGAACCGGTCATTAATTTTCGGAGAATATCGGTTAGTTGTTTTCCAGTTTGTTCCGTCTTATTCTTCTCGCCGATAGGTTTGATAAACTTTTTTTCATCAGAAAGGATCGATAACATTTTGTTGATGTATTCTTGGCGATTCATCAGAGCAACACGAGTCCCTTTATCAGAACGCAGCATTTAATCCCCTTGTTGTTCTTCAATTCTACGACTTCCTCCCAGTGTTTCTTAGTTAATATAGATTGACTGTTTGTCTTTGTGCTGATAAACTTGAGATGGCGGTAAATCGACAACAATGGCCCAGATTTATTCACTCTTTGACGTCTTTGAAAGCATGAATCCTTTGACTAACCTTCATTTTAAATTCACTCTTCTCTGATATACTTTTGTCCACTTTGATATCAGTCTTTTTCATGCTTCCGTGAAGTGTGGCAACTTGGACCGATACACTTGTGTGCGAGGGTTGATTCTGTCTATTTTCACTTTCGTGTGCGTTATGCTGATTTATACTCATTAAAGTATTTCACTGGTGGATGTGAAACTTATTTGACCCATAGTTGACATTTTAAGCTGGTTTTTTTGATGTCATTTTCCTTCAAAAGAACACTCAATAGTGTATCTACAGAAACTCTACTGTGAACTCAAATGTTATATAGCCTTTGTTTTTCGAAATTCCTTAGCCGCTAGGGGAACTAATTGCCTGTCATCTTTTTTACCATTGTCTTAGGAACACCAGAAAAACTGCGCAAATCTAATAGGCTTGATATTGTGGTTCTGTTTACACTTTTTTACATGTGCTAAACTTCTGATCACTCAGTATTTGCATCGGCGGTATTCAGAGAAAATTTTGATTCATGAATCCTATGAGTTTGGCTCATTTCTCACTTCAAAGCAGTATGCTCATTTGTCAGAGAAGTACATCACTCTCTTTTAAGTTACCTGACGTTTGTAGGCATAGTTTCTGACGTATGTATTCGCTCATTTAAACAAGCGATTTTTCTTTAGGTCCTAATTTTGTTGCAGGCGAGGCTTAATAGTTTAAAATTTTCTGTTCATTTAATTAAGAGATACTTGTTATGTTGCATCAGGTACTGCTGTCGTGGTGTCACCGTATACTTCCCCAGTAATTTGCAGCTGACTGATTCAGTGAAAGTGACATTTGAAGTTAGGTGGATTTACTATCTGTTGATAGTCTGGTGGGGAGTGAAGTGTAAAGTCGTAGACGAACCTGATGTTCATTTATTCGTCTGGATGCCCATCGTCATTGCGATGTTTCTCTGCTTCTACTTAGAGTCACTTTCTTATTTGATGCGGACGACTTGGGTTCGAATCTTCTGGAAGATACATGTAACTGCTTACGTTTACGCTTAAACTTTCAGTGATCATCTTTAAGAACTTGCAATGAATGCTTGGTATGGAGGTCATATTTAAAAGACCTTGATCTCGAAATGTAAACTGCTGGGTTTCACACTGAAAAAATGTGGTTCTGAGTTTTCATTAGCATTATCTTAATTCATTCGGAAACACAAAGTTCTTCTTATATATTTGGTGGTGGAATGGCAAGCAGCATTTTATTATGAAGTGTTTCAGTGACTCTCAGAATACTTCCTTCCATTTTTTTGAATAGCACTGCAACGAATATTATAAATCGTTGTGAGAACAATTTTCATTTCGATATTTTATATTGTTCGAAGAATGATTCACGATATAGAAGTTCCATATCGGTTTTTTATTTCATTACCTAACCCTTGCGGTAAACTAATAAATTTGTTAAGAGCTGCATTTTGAAGTTCAAACAAAAACCTAAAGTATTACCAATGTGGGAGTTGTATCGAGAAATGATCCCAAAGTCTCTGAATTCCAAATGGACGGTTAAACAGGGAGATCAGTTCTTATGAGTCGCTGTACACTTGAATGGTGAAGGTTTCTCAACTGTATTTTGAACGATACTACTAAAGTAAACTGAACAGCTTACTGCAGAATTATGATTAATTGGTAAAGTAAGACAGTCACGTGTAAACAAAACGTGCCACATATTTTACGAATTATTTGTTGCATAGTGAACAGTTAACAAGTCACCTTTGACAGACCCAGATAGACAAAACAGCATCGAGTTTAGTGTTGAACAATATTTATTCAGTGTATCACGTCTTAACAACACGCAGAAGACGAAGATCAATTGAAGTAGACCGATGTAGAAATTAAAAATGAGATGAATACAATTATCTTCGCTGTGATACATTAAAAAAGCTCTTGATTTCCGACAGTTGTGTTCGAAAGCGTAAAGTGATTAATGCATTGCAATGGAATTACGCGTGGTTGTAGCTAATCTTTACGGAAAAACTTTAGATTGATCGTAAACTTCAAGGAAAATACTTTTAGTTCAATTGACAGCTAAAAGGCCTGTAATAACATAAAAGTCTGCATTTTACCTGCACATATATTGTTTACTAAATGAGGTCCAGAGTTTGATTAGGTCATGTTTTGGTTTACCTAATCTTTTCAACGTAAAATTATAAACAGATTGACATGGTTTATCATTCTAAATATCTGTTGTTGGAAAACTGCAAATAGAGTGGATTTCCAACTGTTCAGTTCCAGTTCCTCCTCCTAAATAAGCATCATTTTAATCATTCTAGGTATTCATGCACAGGAGCTGATCAGTTTTCAGGTACAAGAAAAATGCAACGAAGCACATCTTTTCGTTCGTGGATTATTGTTCTAATATTCTTGTATATGAGTTGTAGACATATGTTGTTTGTAGAAGATAGAGTGTTGAAGAAGGGTTTATGTAAATCCTTTCTGTGAAAAATCAGATCCCATGTGTAAATGGAGATGTTTCTGCATCTAATCTTGTACACTTACAGTTTGCCTTGAAGCTTAAACATCTTTCAATGTTTAACGTGGAACTATTTATATAGATAGGTATATCGTTGCAGAAGCATGTTAAGAGTCATTTCCTAACTACTAATAAAAGTTCTAACATTCCCCCTCAGATATTTGTCCTGAGGTGAAAGTTACTTGTCCGGGAGACTGAAACCTTTATTTACCAGACCTTCATCACATGATACAAAGAATCAGAGTAAGACTCAGTAACTTTTCTCCAGTATACTTTCTTGGACACTTCGGAGACCCGTCAATTCTAGATACAGCATGTATCGTAGTCTAGGACGTCTCAGTAGTGCGTATCCATGACCCGACGAGAAGTCGAGCTTAGGACCATCAAGTCTTAGGGTGACCACGTTACAACTCAATCATTGGATCCGAAATTCAATGGCCCACATTTTTCAACTCTTGTCAGTTCGTTGCGTAGCGCGACTGTCGGTGAGTATTTATCCTCACTGCCGGATTGGCCGATTTTGGAGTTCACAGCTTCTCAGGGAGCAAGTCACTGACAAACAGATTCTTATTGTATTTGGAGGTTTGTGAGCAATTGATTAGTTTGATAATAGTATAACCATGCTCTTACTTACCACTTTTGTATCTGTAGCAATTATAAATATGTTTTTATTCTGCTCATGTCTGATTATTTCAGCATATTCACTTTTTTTTTTGGTAAAGAGAAGAAATAGTCATGCACTCTATCTATATATACTTCATATGTAGGATAAATAGTTCACTGAAAATATCATTTATTGCTTTTTGGTTGTATGTTTTTATTTCACTAATTTTTCTACATCGATATTGTATTTTTTCTGAGTTATTTCTTAAGTAAAAATGGTTTATTATTTTATTTGTCTTTCTTCTTCGCAGTCTTCAAGTCATGAAAATTTCAAAGATCAGATGTTGTTATCATTATTATTACCATCATCCTCATCAAATTATTGCTCACGAAATCCATTTTATCAGATTACATTGGATTTTATTAAGCTGATTGTGTCAGACAGTTTCGCACTGCATCCATCATATCATCAGCCTACACATATTGTGGATATACTATTAGAAGTATGTGATGAACTGTTTTCGTCATCCTTATCATATATATATATATATATATATATATATATATATATATATATGGCAGTGGTTTTTGTTTTGTTTTGAACCGTTCATGAATTGATGATTTGTATTAATTGTAGTATTCTAATTGATTCAATATCACGCTTGTATCACGCTTTCTCACTAGCAAGTGTAAATTTCATTGTGACATCACTACTCAGGATGATTTTTCGCGTGTACATGACCATGCATGATAACTCCTACCTGCCTATCTGATTGACTGAGATATACTATTGCTATACTAGGAATCATTTTATCATAAATATATTTGTGTTGAATATTTTTAATCTTTGGTTATTTCTAGCAAAACTACTATTCGTGATCACACTAGTCCTTAGAATTACCTATTCACACATTTACAGCTATGCATGTTTCACAGATTGTTTTCATTTTGTACATTTAGCACTATCATCCACTGGGATTCAGGTACATCCAGCTGGCTAGTTGTAAATAGGACGAGACGCGAGTCCTGTTTTACGCTTCTATCCACCTGTAATCGAATAAAATTCACAGAAGACTTGGAGCATTCGCTCAAAGAATTTTACACCTTTCAATATATCTTGCACAGATAACTGTGTTCATTCTTTTAAATCATCATCCTTGTTCGATCTTGTCTCCATATATAAGTGGCTTATATCGAAACTAACTAGTGTCTGCTCTTCACTAATTTTAGCTGCCTTTAGTTTTTAAATTAGTTTGACTTTGAATTCTGAAAACAATAGATTTCAGTTTAAAAATTGCTATCTTTAGAAAACCCATTCACTCAAGAAAATTACTGGACTACCATTCAACACAGTGTGAAAAGTGGATCAATTCAGAGTCGGAAAAGTAGAACACGTAGTCTGACAATATGCGCTAGTGATCACTAAAGAGAAAGAAACATTTTATTCGAAGTGTTTTTCAGAAATCCCTATCGGAAAACTCAATAGATAATTTCAAGAAGAAGAAAACACTGAAAGCACAAGCTGAAATGGATAAGAAAGATGTATATACAAGGACTACTATTGCTATATTAGAAAAGTATGTCGGAGGGAATGTAATGAAATCTCAAAAGAGCAGATCTTCGATCACAGTTTGAATGAACTAACTTCTAGAAATTAACTAAGCCAGCTAAAAGATCCGATAAGGAAACTGAACAAAGTAATGTTATGTATAAAATACCTTATGCTGACACTCCGATTAACTATGTAAGACAAACGTCGAGATCACTGAAAGTCAAACTGAATGAACATTTGTGATACTTGGAAGCCACTCGTTTGAATCCTGCTGTGACCCAAGTTTTCATTTCACCTACAATCATCACCCAATGTTGGTGAAATAATATAGAAATCCAAAGAAAGTAATTGATAACATCTCATTCATGAGCTAAAAACAATAATATTGATTGGGATATTGCTTCCATTACAACTTCAGTAGGAAATAGAAATTGATGCCAAATTTCATATGCATACATGTCACTCTTTACACATGCAAGAATGGTGAGTGAACACAACTATCAGCAGTATTGAATATAGTTTTGATGGTAAAGCTTTTGAATCTCCGTTGTTTGATTGGACCCAATTAATCAACCACTACTAGCAATATGGACTTTTGTGGTGATGCCTCGATTTTGTCTTTAGTTTCACTTTTGATAATAATGATGGATAGTGGCTAGCAAAGAGAACACATGCTATATCATCAAAACTATACTATGCCTGTCTCACAAACAATGGCTATGGTAAATGAATGGCCTAGTGGATAATGTTCTTGCATTTGACGCGATTGTTCCTGAGTTCGGGACTTAGTGATGACAAAATCACTCACTTGGAGTCAAGTACATCAAGCCTACGACTCTTAAATAGGACGAGACCCGCGTCTTGAATCCCACTGCTAGCCAATAATATCAAACATGGAACATTGTTACCAATAAAAATGTCTAAGTTCCTCAGTGAAAACACTGAATATGATAACTTACTGTGAATATGTGAATAAGGAACTTCAGCAATTATTATGATCATAGCTGACGTTAAAAAGAACTTATTATTGTGTGTAAACATTCATTTCAAATATATATATATATATATATATATATATATATATATATATATATATATATACAAATATACTTTCCTAACGAGTTGATAGTTCTGTCGTGCTGGTGGTGAGAAAATGTTGATTCAGCACCAATCCGCATTCTCATAGGCAACTTCAATGTTTTTAGGACTAGTCATCATCAGTAGTCAATTCACGTCAGTATACGCCTCGTCTTTTTTGTGTGAATTTCCATTACCAGTTTTATATATTCTGAACCTTTTCTTTGTCGTATGCAATCATGCAGTTATACTGAACAGGTCGGTAAATGTTATGTATCGTATAGGATGTACAATGTTCGCACCATCTAGTTTCAGGTTTGAATCACATACCATTGAAAATGACAGCTCCTTGAATTTAAATTATCCGTGGCGTTAATTACAACTCCTGAGCAACAATTGTATGAGTAGCTCTGATAGCCATCGTAAAAACTGCTAAGATAACCAATTACAGGTCTTTATTTTATGAAAACCTCCGTCCCCAGCAAAAATGCCGAAACCTGATTGGTTACTTCTTCAGTTTCTAGGATAGCCTTTAGAGCCGCTCAATTTTGTGATTCGCTTCTTATTCTGACTTAGCACGTGATAAATCCTGTGTATAATTACTACTTGCACACAATTTTCAATGCCTCCAGAGTGTACCTTTTCAACCGCTAAATGATCATAGATTTATCTGTTTCGGCTGGAAAGGTATCTTTTTAAAAAAATAAAATTAATGTACCTTATTGCTTATTTTAGTAGTTGGTAATTACATAGTGTCACACTACAATTTTTCTCACATGATTTGTTTCTAACCTGCCTCCTTGCTACAAGAGATAAATTCTAATTCTTACTCTATACTGGTGTATGTTATCTGATTCATGCATATCTATGCTACTGAAATACGAGTTCACAATGCACCATAGATCATAAAAATGAAGTAGCTGATTTTAAACATAAGTTGAATGGCGCGATAATTGATTTCACTGGGCATGCAGTTATCTTGGAACCCTGAGATGCACCGAAATCATTGAGGAATCAATGAAAAGTTCTTGAACTCAACTACTCCTTAATGTTGTAAGATGAGTCCTGAGTAAAATATTTGTTAAAATAAATTAAAAAGTTCGGCTAGTAGTGCTTGTCTGAAATTCTTATTTCCCTCTCTTAGATCTGTTTTGCCAGTCTACTGCATATGAATGACCCTCGGCAATTTTGTCGTTAGTAGTCTCCTATATAACGCTTTGTAATGTTGCATTCATGAAATAATGAGGATGATGCTTACGATTATGAATATGTGTTCACACGATAAACTTCGTATGCACTAATAACACCAATGTGCTAATAACATAAAGTTAACAGAAATCATCTAAGCGAAAATTTTTTTCTTTCCGACGAATCATTTTCAAAAGCTGTACAATGCTAACCATAGTTACAACAAAATATGTATTCATCTATGCAAAATCACCAAAAACGGTTAACTGAAGGTCATCAAAAATTGCATATATGATTACAATAGATGAACAGAAGTAGAAACCTGTGGACCACTGACACCCAACCCAGTGGCTGAATGTTTGGCACGTTCGCCGTGAAAGGTGAAGGCCCTGGGTTCGATCCCCGGCGGAGTCGTCGGTGCGTACTGGGACAAAACACCTGTCCAATTCTCCCAGGTTTTCAGTGGCTCTCCAAATGATGTTAGTCCATGATGAACACTACCTTCAAAATAATTTCTTTGAGATTATGACCGAAGGAAATCTAGAGATTGAATGCATCTCTTTTGGACACAACGATCAGGGTTGAATCGTCGGATTGCCAAAGCCTCTACTGTGTTGAGATGGCGGATGTGTACTCCCTTCCAAATATCTGATTTCACCTTATAGATGACTTTGAGAGATTGTTGTAGGGCGCAGTGATCAGAGTAAAACAAGTGCTCAAGAATCTAGCTGTTTATGGCTTTGCAGGATAGTGTTTGGTGATGCGTTTGGATATAACACTCTTTGTGCGGCCTATGTAATCAGCTCCACAAGTGCAGGTGAATTGTTGAACACACATGGAGGTGGCCCTTAACGTTAGCTTATCGTTAACACATCCTCGAATCAGTTATTGACTGGAGAAAACAATCCTAAACTCGGCGGAAGTTTATGTAAATGCAATCACCTAAAATCGGTTAATAAACTTTTCGAAATGTTGATATGTCTGTTGCAGATGAATTGGTTATGTGTTATAGATGGCCAACTTTTTGAACCTTTTTAACGGAACTAATAATGGTAACAATCCTAACGTAATGTTGACAGGGAAGAATAATCTAAACTTCAAACGAATGTATTAGTCAATTATTATAATTGCCTAACAGATGGCGAATTCTTTCTACATAACTATGATAGAGAGCACCAGTTTGATTTTTGATCAAGTGTACACGAAAGAAAATTTACATTTTTTTCTCCATTCGATTGATTGACAGAAATCTAAGCACTTAAAATTTTTCTATTTCTAAATTAAGAATTCTAATTATTTTTCTTGGATGATAATTATTATCAGTATGAAGAAGCGAAGTTAGAAGTATAGGAAACCGTTGTCAAAATGTGGATAACTGTAGAAAAAAATAAGCTTTTTGATTTTTTTCACCTTAATTTGTTTAAATAAAGCATTGACGGAGGATGGAGCTAAGAATCGAATATACAAAAGCAAGCACTCAGCCAAAACGTGGAATAAAAGTACTCTGAGAACATGTGCTTCAGCACATTTAGTCTGGAATAAAGCATATATTATTGTTACTGTTATCGAATTTTTATTAGATGACTGATTGGATTGAAATGTAAGTAATGATACTGAATGCGCTCAGTACCTATGACAACGGTTTAGGGACGCAAAACGTTTCACTCACCGCCAAGTATCATGCAAAATTATAATGGGAAAACAAGTAACTTTTTCTAATTTATCCAACAAGACACAAATCCATCTAATGAGTTTTCCACCGTCACATACTAGTATAAATCTGCGTATGAAACGTGAAGACTTCTTTCGATGAATATCTATCTAGACTTCAATTATCCAAAAAGCATATTTACATTTATAGAGTACTACTGAAATTAGAATTTCACTGATTAACGAATATGTTAATCAGACTAAACATTTTTATCAAATATTGTAGAAAAATGATAATCGATTAGTTACAGCCATCTTGAAAAGCTATCTCAAATTGAATTCGCTTAACATGAAGATTTTTCATTGCCTCTGTAGAGATATCGATTATTCGTGTAAGATAATAAGATTGTTAAAAGAATCCATTTAAAACTATCTGTATGCTATTTGGTGGTTATAATGCATTTAAAAAGTAGCATTGATTCTTGCTTGATATTTGATTGAATCATTTCCATGACAGTTTTATGTACACCATTGAAGACGACAGTCTTACTGCTCATGTATAATCAAGGTACATTTTGAAAATTCCATTTTATTTATGATTTCAGTATCTAATTCATACATCGTTTTCGGTTTATTTCTTTTCTGTTTCTACTCTGACGCATACACACTTAATCAGGCATGGTCTGATCAGTGTAGTTCAAAACAGCATCAGAATTTACAAACATTGATTTTATGCAATCTAATGGATCACTTTTTAGCTACAGATATCATCAATGATGGATCATTATGCGTTGGACCCAATGGAAATATTCAGTATATTCCAGCTAATTTAATCTACTTTTCTGCTCGTATTGTTGACAAATTATGGCAGGTATTTTAAAAAGTTGCTTATTTTCATATCATTTATCTCATGGGTTTTGGCGTGTTGAATTTTAGTATATTTAAGTGTTCACCTTTTCGCAGTATAATGCTTGTCATTATTTTATTGGGTAACGTTGATATTTCCCAACCCAAATTAGATTGGTTTGAAAATACTGGTTCGTGATTGCTTGTGAGCTAAAATGAGTGCTCATATTTGCTAGGTATAATTTCGGTGTGATGGACACTGCTCATACACGTTATAATTTCGACGAAACAGTTCAAAATTACGTCTAAATAATAACAGATTTTTTCTGAAGACGAATACATGTAGATGTTGATTACTGATGACGATGCAAGCTTACTGTAATGTGACAGACAAAATGATATTAAGGTGTAAGCAATGAAGAAGATGACGTTCTATTCCAAAAGGTATAATTTATTGTTTTATCCCCTTTACTATTACTTTCAGCACATTTTTCCTGATTTTTCACTTACCCTTAGACGACAGCATGTCAAAACTGAAATTGAAAAAAAGACATCATTGAATGATACTGGGGGAAGTGTGGTGTAATACTACTTATACTTTTGAGATATATGCTTGTAGAAGCTTAATAGCGTGAACTGGAGAGTCTTAGGGGGTAGGCAAATAAAGAACCTTGAGCCACAATTTGTCAAGATTATCTTTTGGTGAATGGCATCTAATGATCATCCTTTTAAGTCTGTCTAATTTTGCCCGGGGTCTAACAATAAGATTCTTGTTATTAGGTTATTTTGAAGAATGTCAGCTGTGTAAAAGAATTCTACCTATTAGTCTAGACAATGCTTCTACAGGTTGCTGATTATTAAAGGCTCTATATTATTAGGAATATTCATGGTGTTGTGAATACTCTGTAGTTTTGAAAACACTTACCACAGTCTTAGTTATACTTAGATACGTTCGTTTGTCTTGAGGTAATGAGTATTTTATTTATCCAGATGGTGTTCGATAGCAGGTAGGATTATAATAATTATACGATCCTACCTATTATACAGCCAAATCAGTCAATGAGGTTGTGAACCTTATTCGGCTGAGATGGCTTGGACATGTACTGCTCATGCCGAGCCATCGCCTACCTCGATGTGAAGTGCTAGAGGAAGTTGGATTAGGTTGGCAGACGGTTCAGGTTGACCAGAACAAGACATGGTATCAGTCGGTGAAGTCCCTGACCGTTGATCCGAGCCTTGTGGAGAGATATAGATTACATGGCTGGGGACCCTGAGACAAAAGGAGTCAGTAGTTGAGGACTCTGGTGACGTGGGTGGAAATCGGTTACAATGGCGCAGATGTATTCACTCTTGGACGTCTTCTAAAGTTTGAGTATTTGTTCTAACCTCTATCTTCAAATTGCCTATTTTCCTGCACTACTTTGTCTGCTATGATATCGCTCTTATGCTGTCCACATGTTTTTTGTGTACTACTGTGTAGTGTGGCAACTTGACCTGATTCACTTGTATGCAAGGTTCCATATTGATTTTATCTGTCTGTCTAATAGACAACAAGAAACTCATCATCATTCAGGTCGTCATTTATTTCAATGTAATGCAGTTCAACAACTGCATACAAATAAATCTATTATAATATGAGCTACAGGTCTTATGTTGAATATGTATGGCTTTGCCACACTATTCAGTCGTCAAGATCAATTTAGATGAAGTGCGTTTAAACGTATGACCCGGAGATTGTTGCACTTGTACATCCAAATCATTGAGTAACTGCCCTACCAAATACTTCATCGATCTATAATCATGATACGCCTTTATATAATTTGTTGGTATATGTATAGTGTCTAACTTGTTTGATCACTGGTAATCTATAACTTATATTAGTTCACTAGACTTTCATAAAATGTCAACTCTTCAAAACAAAAAAGTATTAATCCCACTATTAATTGGATTATATAGTGTAGAAATACATTTCAAATATACTATCCATACGTACTTTGAAGAACTTTTGTCAGTATTGTGCTAACTTGAATTGTGTTCTTGTCGTCATAGATCGGAACCCAATGTGCAGTGCGTTGCTAGCCTGAATTGTCCATCATGTGATCATTACTAGCGTGTTTCTCTTGATTATTTAGTTATTTGTAACTTTCAGGGTATATGTTTTGATTTTGTTTTTCCAACAATCTCTCAAGTACCATCCAAAATGTTGAAAAAGTTCACTGCAAATTGGTCAACTGTTATTTTGACTATGAAAACAGATTACAGTTATGGAGTGATTCAATTAATAATTAGGATGTCGCGGTTTACAAGGTAATTATTATGGATTGAATCATTACTGTATCTTCACAGAAAACATCAGACACTAGTCAGTTCCGATTACTTTTACCATTCTGTTTAGTATGGTTCTTGATGTTACTGTGCTAAAAAATGTAGTCCACCAATCTACTGTTTCGACGGAGATTCATCTTACTTAATTTTGCGAAATGCATATTCTAGTAGTTATCAAGAGTAATATTTTCTACTCTATTTTAGTGAACGATTTTATAGTATTTCAAATGAATGAGTGATGAGTTAATAGAAAATCTTATCGAAAGCTGATATCACAGTATAGTGCAGGATGATGCTATGACATTCGAAGGCGTGTATGATATGTTCATGTGTTATCGGTGTTGAAAATCGTTATTGGTTTAACTGACTTGTACCAACGGTGAGTCTGAAGTAGAGTGACAAAATATCTCCGGATTTTATTTCACTTCCCATTAAAATGTCAGTATTTGTCACTTTTTACAAGTACTTATTTTAAAATTTATCTACCTCTACACTGATTTTGTTATAATTTTTACAGGGTTGCTTTAGTAAAGAAGTTAATCGTGTAGTAAATTTTCTAATTCACCTTATCACCCATTGGCCAGATCAGTCGACCACTAGTACTTTCACTACTGCTACAACAAATAATTTGTCATCAAGTAAATTAGATAATTTAGTTAATAGTAATACTTCGACTACTACTACTACTGTTAATAATAATAATAATAATAATAGCAGCAACAATTTATTGGCAAGCAAATTTACAATTCATTCATTATATCGTAGTTTAAATCGTACTATACTTTATCAACTTTCTCGTCCAATTCTAACAAAAATGGATCAAATACAAACACTAAACTTATTGAATCGTTTAAACAATACATTGATAACATGCAGTTCAAATAATAACAGAAGATCAATAGATGGATTGAATACAAATGTTGGTGGTTGTCTTGAAATTGACCAACTGCTTCTTCGTCACACTCAACATCATCATCATCATGATCAAATACCAATGATATTTGATCCAATTAATGAAGATCCTGAATTTCCAGCATGTCTAGTTCACTTATTAATTCAACTGATTCGTTAAATGAACCCAATAGAAATGGTGCCTATAATATGACTGATACTTCGATTACAATAACAAATAAATCGACGACATTAAGTAAAATATCTTCAATAACCTCAGCTACCGTGTGTGCTATTAAATCTGATATACAGGATGAAAATTATGGTGATGATAATGACAGTTTGAATGATATTTCAGTCGAATCATCTGTGAATTATTACTATCACACAACATTTGGATTTGATGAATTAGATGGTAATATTGACGATGGAACATTAGCCTCATCAGTGGCAGTTACAATGACAACACACCAGCAAACAACAACATCATTATCACAGCAACAAGGAGTAACAACTAATCAAATCACTAAAGTTATTACAAGCGAGTCAACAGCCAATGATGGTACAAACTTACCTTCTGATTATTTATCTTCAAATCTAACAGATCTACAGCATGGAGAGGAAAAAGAAATATACGAAGGCGATGAACAGTTTAATTTCAGAAGTGACGATTGTGATTATGCTGGAGAAATTGTTGCAGCTGCTTTAAAGCTATGGTCTCAATGTTATTTGGCCAAGAAAACTGTACGTTCAACCTTCTTTAAACCATATATTGTATTATCTAGTTTGGTTTCGCCTAATATATTCCTATCTTATTCTAGGATGCTGTTTCACGTTTATAGCTAAGTAGCTTATTTAAATGATAAACCTTGTGATGACTAGTTAGTAACTTTTCCTGGTCGAGCTTCCCAACCGATAGCCGCTACCCTGACGTGATTGCCGGGCTGGCATATCACGACTACCTGACGAGATACACTTTCTGGGAAACCTGTTCTCTAAGGTCCTATCACGCCAAAAAGGTAACAGTTACCGTTTTAGTGTAGATTACTACGTTTTGATGGGGATCCTAGGGCGAAGTTGTATTGCAGGCGGCATGGAATATGACAGCATTAAGGTATCTCCAGCGGATGACCATCTGTACCATGCCGATGCTATATTCCTTTCCATGGATAGTTGGAAAAGATTGGTACTCAAACGATGTCACTTTTTCCTGCTCTGTAGTCTTTCGGTACCGATGGTGTATTTTTTCTTGTCCAGTGTTTAAACAACCTAGTCTTAAAAAAATAATCCTCAAAAGGCTGTCTAAGGCAGACCTCAAGCTCCGTAGTCACATAAATCTCTTTCAGCTACTGAACATGTGAACACATATGCGTACGAATTACTTGGGGGATTGCATCAGCTCAAAAGGGCTGATTGTTCACGAAGTCGTAGCTTGGGTGCAGAAAATCCGTTTGAAAATCGCCAACTTGCGCCATTTTTGTCACCAGCAAGAAATTCGATTGTCTATTTACTGACACAGGTATAGTGCGCTGTCCTGTCTTATGGCCGTGAAGCCTGGCCGTTGCAAGTTGAAGATATCAACAGATTACAAGTTTTCAAACCCCAGTGTCTTTACAGCACTGCTCGCTTATGGTGGTATCGCTCTTCTAGGAATGTTGAGATGAGGCGAAGGGTAGTATGCTAGGATACAAAGTCAATAGCTGAAGTTGTAAAGCCTCAGCGACTGTGGTGGCTTGGAGATGTGTTGTTCATGTTGAGCGGTCGCCTACCTCGACGTTCGATGTTGATCAAAATAAGACTGTGTCGCCTGAAGGCTCAAGGTGGCCTGACCAAGTTGTGGCTGCAATCTATCAAGTCTCTGGTTGTTGTTCTGAGCTGTGTAGTCGAGGCGATAGGAATCAGTGTATGACAACCCTTGATGACATGATTGAAAATCGGTCACAGTGGCACCAATGTACTCGCGCTCTGATAACTTCTAAAGCTTTAAACATTTTCACTAGTCTTAATTTTCCTATCCGTTTCCTCGTCTATATTCTTTCATACCAATTTGCTCTATGCATGCTAGTGTTGTGAAGCTTAGTGGCCAGTCTGTAATTTATTTTATGATGCTGTTTATGAAATTGAACTATGTGGCAAATTATCTAACTTGGAGTCAATTACATAATCGGGATTCTATATTTCGTCTCCAAAATTAACTTCTTTATGCAATGAGGAAATCTCATTGGTTGTCTCAATAGTTATTATTGTTACTATTATTTATCTTGGGTTCCTAGTGGAACATAGGGCTTCAGTAGCACGTCTCCATTCCACTCTGTTCTCTGCAGTCTTTTCAACCTGACTCCACGACTTCCCATTAGCTTTCATTTCTTCCTCACATGATCTCCATGTCACCCTCGGATGCCCAACTTGTCGTCTCCCCTTTGGGTTCCACTCGAGGGCTTGGCGCGTGATGTCCCCAATCAGCTTTCTCAGTGTATTCCCAATCCACCTCCATTTTCTTCTGTATATTTGTTGGGCGATAGGTTCTTGGTTGGTTCGTTGCCAGCCAGTCAGAGTTCCTTGTTGCTTATTCTTATTATTCTGACTATCTGATCTTCAGTATCTAGTGAGGGTAGGCAGCAGCTGTTGATCAATGTCTGTAGTTTGTTGCAAATGCTTTTCGTAACACGCCAAGTCTCTGAACCATATAGAAACACTGACTTACTTGACATTAGTGTTGAAAATCCGGATCATGTTATTTACGCTGAGTGCAGTGCAGTGCAGTGCAGTGCAGTAGATCTCCACACTGGTTTCAGGTTAGGTTGACCTTTATAGTTGATTTTAAAACTTTGCATGTGTTTCATTTGTTTGATTAGTTACAGCTTATCACAAAATCGTTTTCTTCTTGTTGACGTCAGGAAGAAGTTGCTATTACTTTTCATCATTTTCCTTTTAGTCTGAGGTAGCTTAAATAGAATCGAACCAGTTAGCTTGTTAGAACAATTAGACTGCATACCATAGTGTTGATTGATAAACTGATAATCAGGGGTTATGCTTCCGAATGTAATAACGTATCGGATACCATCCCTACTAACTATCAAATTTTATCAGCTAAGACATAATGACCTTACTACTTGATGACCTTCAATTCCTCTCGGTTCACCTTGTTAGCACTGTAACCCAACATATTCTCGTGGGAAATTCTTACTGTTTAGTTCATCGATATTCAGTGTGACAAACTTGTAGCAACAAATATTTAATCATTGTTCTATACATTATTTGTAAAGGGAGTAGTTCACCTGAAATATATTACTGCTGAATAGGCTCATCATCAATCAGTTGTGATGTTATCTGTGTTTTCGTCGTTTATGACCTTACCGCGACGCTGCTTGTAATTAGCTCTTACATGACTAATATTTCATTTGGAAGTCAAGCCAGCTCGCAAAGAATGGCTGCAAGGCGATCTTGGTATGGATATATAATATATCGTTTTCATTTGTTATTCACTTCCTTCCTTTTGATCTTGTTCACCTAAAACAAAATGGCACCGTCATTACGTTAGCTTGGCTTTAAAATGACAGGCGTACAATGTACCGGTATGGACAGTTCTTCATGTCTCTGAAACCTGGCTTATCCGACTCGATGATGTCCAATTACCCTTGCTGTGCAATCGTAGCTACCCCACTAGGAAATACTGTGTAAGTAATTTAGGAATATTTGAGTGTGATGGAAGTCATCATTCATTGAGTAAAGTCATCCAGAAACACATGACACCTTCGGACAGAAGCTGTGTTGGGTCAACAATGTCGATGCTCCACCACTCTCTCAATGCGATCTGATAATTCATGCAATATAGAGGCTTAACATGATCACAAATATTGCACAAAACCAATAGTATTCATACAGTAACTTTCTTGTTTGTTAATTTGTTGGAAATTAAATAAAAGTTGACAATGTCTCTTTGATTACTTCTGTAATATTCCTTTCTGCCTTTGCTTCTTTTCTTCCACGTACATAACTTTTATTTCCTAACTTTTTTTAAAGATTATTGCGTATATTGCGTCTGTTGGTGGCCATGTTGTACCTTTTTAAGTAGATGAATAAGTGGTCAAAACTGGTGTTCTTAGTGCGTAAGGAGATTACGCCTTGCCTACATCTTAGTGGCAATTATTCTATATCCAATGAGCTTGTCATTTATTTTTTTGTTTATTTCATTTGTATAAGATGCCAAACTGTGATTTACTGTTTCTGTTACTTACCACATTACTTCTGAAGTGAAATATATATTCACCTTCGACCTTGGAACATTTTTTTTGCAAAAATGATAAGAGGTAGGTTGGTAATAGTGAGAAAGAGTGAAAGTCTTACTCAGAATATTAACCATAATTTTATGTTCAACCCTAAGTTGCTCTATTTGGTTATTTTTATAGGTTCTTGCGCAACTCGTTCCTGAAGCTCCGCTAATCAGTGGTTATCTGTACCGTCACTTACTGATTGGACTACAATTCTTGAGGGTCCTTGTTTAATTGCTTGGGCCCAACATGTTGATTGTGAAGCTGCAGGATCAGGCGGCATTTGCTGTAACAATTTATGGGGTCGTATTCCTGGTACACCAAGCTTTGTTTGGAACATGATTAATCAAGAAAATTGTCCATCTGTCCCTGTGTCAACATCAACAGCAGTATCTGCTCCATCATCATCGGGACTACAACATCATATTTCAATGAAACTAAGTAAAGTCTCAGGGAATGTGTTTAAACTAGGTTCCAGTTCAGGTGCAGGTGTAACATCCAACGTTACCACTGGCAATGAACACACACTTACGCTGGCTACAGGCGTGGCTCCAACAATAATCAATAGTTATGTGCAAATCAATTATTTAGGCTCAGCTGGTGGTGCTGGGATACAGCCTATGCAACAAAATGTTATTGAGGTAGTTGTTTTATAGATAACTAACTGTATGATCCTTATATCGTCTTCTTGTCATCATAGTTCACTTAGTCTACATATAGAGTCTCTTTAGTATATCAGAAATTATTTCTTCGAATTCCCCTTAAGTTTTCATCATGGGTTCCACTGTAAAACTGGGAAGCATTGGGAAGCTGCTTTTTCCTTTGGGAAAACACAGCAGTTTCTAACTATTCGTCATAATATATGACCTTTAATCACTTTTGCATAAATCATGATAATTCAGTGACCATATTTAACTTCATTATAAATGATGTGCCTCTAGTCCTTTCTAATAGTAGTAAAGTTGGATTTTCACTTTTGAAATTAAACCATTGCCTTGTCAAATTGCAAAATTTGTTTAATTGACAAAACAGATTTTAATATACTCCTTCGAGTGAGCAGTCACGTAACCAATCCATCTGTATTTTGGACGTCATTCATCGCTTCATCTGTATTTTCCTGAAATTGTGTAACTCTGCTTATATCTTTATATTAACTAGATTCCTTTCTCTACCAAATAAACACTGGAAAATAAAACCTCCGGTTATACAATCCCCATTCACCACCCTTTTTCTGAGTATCAATAGTTAAGGCATATTTCATCTGGTAGTAGTGAACACTTCAAGCAGTGCTTAGATTCCACTTCCAGTTATCCGGACTTCTTTTCTAGGACGACCCAGCTTTTATTCTTACATTTTGAATTTCACTATTATGTTTCCAGTTCCTACACTTGGAACTTCTATTATCAATACATGTCTGTGGAAATAATAAGCATCAGAAGGCTGCTAATACCTCCCCTAGTTTACTAATTTAGCAGCCGCTCCTTAGCCCGCTTAAAGAGTGAAGGTTGGGAGTAGGACTACCAACCCTATCCCAGAAAACCAATTCAACCCCTCAAAAAACTCCACAGCACAAACAAAATATCAAAAATAAAAGTAAATTTATTCCTCCCTAGTTACGGACAGATCGCATAGTTAGTATTATCAATTACTTCCAGCGTTCCGAAACCAACCCAGTCGCTGGATGGAATTGTGTCGTTTATAAAGTCGGAGAGTGCTGGTCCCAGTTTTATGTGGAGTGCGAGCGATGCCATCTACTGACCACTCATTTGTTCTAAATGATTTTCCAGCTTACATCAGTGCATGACGTCGACTACCACCATCAAAATAACGTGATTTTCACAACAAATTATTTATCGCAAACAAAAAATGTACATCAACCTAACTTCAGCAAATATACATGTCAACCATCATCAAAAATACTCATGAGTTCCTTAACAACTTGAAAACTGACAAAATAATGATCTACTCTAACGACTGGTCATTCACACATTAGACTCTTCAGTAATCAAACCCACTTAATAGAATTTATTAGGCATCACAATGAAACTGGAGTGTGATTGCGAGAAAATAAAAAATTCGACAATTTTAGCTCATCTATAAGAGTGAACACCGAAATAATGCAGAAAAATATGCAGTCATGGATAAACAACAAAAGATAATTTGCATATGACCTATCCCAGGCAACCAATCCCATTAGTTGCTAGCCAGTCCTAAGCCGGGTAAAGAAGGAAGGTTGGGAGTAGGACTACCAACCCTATCCCAGAAAACCAATTCAACCCCTCAAAAAACTCCAAAGCACAAACAAAATATCAAAAATAAAAGTAAACTTATTCCTCTCTGTAATTGGGGAGACAAAATGACGCCGGTCGGTGAAAGCCTTCGGCAAGCCAATTGGTCGATGCATCTTCTCTCGATGAGGGCAAAAGTAAACATGGGGACATGGAATATCCCCACAATGTTCGAAGTTAGCAAGGGTGTCCAGATTGCAAAACAAACGAGAAGATATGGCATAGAAGTGCTGAGAATCTGCGAAAGCAGATGGAATGGAAGTGGACTCTCCAAACTGTCAACTGGAGAGTCAATAATCAATCGACTCCGATATTGTCACCCAGACGACAACCATAAGCACACTGAGTTTACGAGTGGCTATCATGATGTCCACTCACAAGAGCATCGAAGGCTCTCCCTCATGCAGTGGGAACCAATCTCCTCCTGCAGGATCAGGATCATGACAACAAGATTCAACTGAAGAGGAAGCAAAGTCACAATCATTCAATGCTACACACATACAAATAATGCAGATGAAGAGAAGAAGGAGGAATTCTACAGACAACTACTAGACAACCACTACTAGACAAGACCGCACACCAGTTGGCGACATCAAAATTCCAATGGGCATGGCGACATGAATGCCAGCCAAACTGTGCACAGACAACACAGGAAGAGAATCAATCATGAGTCGAGAAGCACTCGGTGAAATGATGAATGAGAATGGAGAAGTGTTTGCAGACTTCTGCACATTCAACGACTTGGTGATTGGAGTCAGGCAGTGTGTATGAAAACACAAGGATATTCACAAGACAGTGACATGGATTTGATTTCACCAGACACCAGACACACTACGCTAGAAGTCAGATCGACTTCATCTCAATCTGAAGGAAGTTAAGAAGCAGCCTACTGGACACAAGATCAGATCAAGAAGGGGAACAGATGTAGGTTCACACCACTCACTATCTACTGCAAACAACCTGTCTTCAAAATCAACTTGAAAGCCTTCGACGAAGAAGTTGGTGATAGACCACAGTTGAAGTTCAACACCCAGAAGAGAAACTGAACTGAAGGACGAAACTACAAAGGACATCTTCACGTCAGTCAGTCATCAGGATAAAATGGGAGATATCGAGCAACATCCCTGAAGAAACCTGTGTGGAAGAACACTGGAACTCTTTGAAAGCTATGTGGAAAGAAACCTGCATAACCGTACTAGGAAGGAAGAGGGAACAAAACAAGGAATGGATGTCGACGGGCACTTGGAAGCTGATAGAGGATGGAGAGGGAGAGGGAGAGGAAGATGGTGAAGCAGAAGATAAACCAGTGCAAGAATGAACAAAACCTATAAAACACTAAACTGGACAAAAAAGTGAGGAAGGATGCGCGCAAAAACAAAAGACACCTAATTCTGACACACTGACAAGTGAAGCAGAACAGGTTGCAGGTACGAGAGACCTTACAATACTACATAAAATAATCAGGTTACTATCTGGGAAGAGATTAACGCAGATGAAAGCAATGAAAGATAGTAAAGGAAAGCTAGTTACTAAAGAGGAGAAATAAAGGGAACAATGGGCTGACTACTTCAAAAAACTCTTGAATCGGCCACCACAACCACAACCACTAACTGCAACTGCAACTCGTCCAGAAATACCACCAGCAACGACAGAACTACAAGTAAACACACAGGCCCTCCGACAATAGCAGGAGTCCTGAATCCCATAAAGTTGCAGAAATCCGAGAGAGCAGCAGGACCAGATGGAATTCTTCCAGAAACACTGAAAACAGACGCAGAGACGACAGCAGCAGACATGCTCACACCACACTACTACTGCAGAAGGTTTGCAAGGAAGGCAGGAAGGGTACCTGTGGTTTGATTGAAAGAAGGGCTATCTTGTGAAACTTCCAAACAAGGGAGATCTAAGTCTTTGCAAGAACTAGCGTGGAATCATGCTCCTGTCCACCCTAAGCAAAATATTATGCCGCATCATCCTGGAGAGACTAAAAGATGCTCTGCATTCAAAATAACGACCGGAACAGGCTGGCTGGCTGGCTGGCTGGCTGGCTGGCTTCAGGAAGTACAAATCATGTGCGGACCAAATTGTAAAGCTACGCTACTCATCATCATGGAACAGAGCATAGAATGGCAGTCAACTCAACTCAGCTCAACCTCAACTTTATCGACTTTGAAAAGGCCTTCGACAGCGTCGACCGAGAAGTAATTTGACAGGCAGCTGCTTGCTTCAACACTACGTTTTCAGTGCCACAAACCTTTATGAACCTCATGCCATATGATGCTACATGCCAAGTGATTCACAATGGAAAGCTCAACGATGCCTTTGAAGTGAAGACAGGAGTAAGACAAGACTACCGCCTACTGTCACCGATGATCTTTCTGATTGTGGTCGACTGGACTGGGTGATGCAACAGACAACTGTGAGGAGCGGGAAGATGGGCATTCGCTGGCTGGACGGATGAAAAGACCCCAGGAGAAGATTTGGATTTCGCCGCCGATGATGATGATGATTTATGTCTAATGTTTTGTTGCACAAACTCGAAGATCTACAGGCAAAAACCAACAAGTTGGCAGGTGAGGTGAGGCGAAGACGGGACTTCGTTCAGGCGAATGTAGAGAAGACATAGGTGATGAAGATACCCAGCCAACAACAGCATCAACAACCAGCACCAATAACCATCAACGGGATAAATGTGAGAGAAGTTGTCTATTTCACCTACCATCTAGGCAGCATCGTTTCAACTACAGGTGGCACAGAAACAGATGGGGATGTCAAAACCAGGATTGGAAAAGCAAGACAGGCCTTCATCAATTCGAAATCAGTGTGGAGATCTACTGCACTGCACTGCACTGCACTGCACTCAGCGTAAATAACATGATCCGGATTTTCAACACTAATGTCAAGTAAGTCAGTGTTTCTATATGGTTCAGAGACTTGGCGTGTTACGAAAAGCATTTGCAACAAACTACAGACATTGATCAACAGCTGCTGCCTACCCTCACTAGATACTGAAGATCAGATAGTCAGAATAATAAGAATAAGCAACAAGGAACTCTGACTGGCTGGCAACGAACCAACCAAGAACCTAACGCCCAACAAATATGCAGAAGGAAGTGGAGATGGATTGGGTTGGTCATATATTGAGAAGACCGTTCGGGAAACGACGAGTTGGGCGTCGCAGCTGAGGCTGACATTGAGGAGATCATGTGAGGAAGAAATGAAAGGTAATGGGAAGTCGTGGAGTCAGTTTGAAAAGACTGCAGAGAACAGAGTGGAATGGAGACGTTTTACTGAAGCCCTATGTTCCGCTAGGAACCCAGGAGACTAATAATAATGAGATGGCTGCTGCAATTTTTTGGTTTGCGTTCTGCTATCTGTTATGTCGGCCTTGTCCTGTGTTTTTCCACTTGATTTTTCTAATGACAGTTAGTTAGATTGTTATGAGATTGAAATACTACTCGTAAGTTTATACTGCATTTCATTCACCAAGGATATGATTGCTGTTTCTGCGAATTGATGCATGTCTAAGAGTGTTGAATTCCTTCAGTACTCTTTATTTATGTATTTTTTTGATATTATTTTTCGCCTTATCAAATTCGCTGTTGAAACGTTCATTAAGTCAAAAGAAATCGGCAAGTATAATTGGTCTAAGAATTGCTTTATTTGTTTAGCGTATTAATGTGTTCATCTTGGCCTCTCATTATTTTCCGTTGACTTTGGACTGGGAAACATTCAGACACTGTTTTGTTCAGGACTCACTAAGCTGTGTAATAAATGGAAATCATGAAAAACTTGAATTAAGTCTTTGCTTCTAGCGTATAGATGAAATCTGTACTTTATTCATTCAATATATTGTTTTTTATGCAACTGTTGTTTGTGATAAAAGAAATATTTTATTCATTTGGGAATAATTTTAAAATTTTGCTATATTTATAGGCTATACAGTTGTGGGCTCCAAATCAAATGAATTTCATCCATGAATTACTTGATCAACAGAAAACACAATTTTATCAAGTAATTTGTACAGGAATTTAATTTCTCCATAATTCTAACCATTATTGTTACTATTTTGTTGGGGATTTTATGCAAGGGAATCAACATTTCCTGATGCTTATCAAGCGTAGCTAAGCACTTTTGAATTGTAAGGATTAGTTTTACGAATTACAGGAAAGAAATTCTTTCATGATAACTGAAAACGTTTGACAACTTGCATTAACATTAACAAACCACTTTTCGTTACAGGCAGATTTCATCTTGATTGTCATTGAAAATCTGTGAGAAATTAAGATGAAACAGTTGTCAGTTGCTGTCAGACTCAAACTTGAGCACTATTGTTGAATGTAATTGCATATTGAAACAGTATTATTCGCTAAATAACTGTTTTTACAAAATGTATTGTTCTCTATTAATATGAAGTTCACCTAGATGCTTCCAACGATTCTCCAATGGGCATCAGCTCGTGATTAAAAACCAATTTGAAATCAATGAATGTCTACAAGTTGCTAATTGGATTGTATGATATTATCATTTCTAAAGTTCTGTAATTTGTAGTCCCTCCTGTGCGACCGAACCTCGGAAACAATGAATGTATGAAGGCCTCACATTTGTCTACAGTTACAATGTTCGTATGTTCACCTTCTTACTCCCTTTAGAAATAAGGCACTCTTAATGATCCTCTGAGCATTTTCGGCAGAAAGTTTACTATGCCTAACATTCATTTTACCTGTGTCAAATGTGAGGTGCTGCTTCAGAAATTGGTCATTACTAGCTGCTAATTTAAGGATATGCAGTGAAGTGTTGGAGTGTGTAGACGACTTCACTTATTTTGAGCGCTGCATCATCCTTAGCAAGTCTGTCACTGACGAAGCATCTTGGGTACGAAAGGCCGATTTGTCATTTACTAATCTGCCGATGAGATATACGACTACCTATTGAAGATCAAGTATGCTACCCAACAGTTTTCTATGTCCTGCTTTAGGGCTTACTATCATCTGACCAGAAGCGTCTTTGTAGCACTGCTCTCAATTGGTGGAATCGCTATGTAAGCAATGTCATAGTCGTGGATAGGGTATTAAAAAGGAAGGTAAATCAGCTAACGAAGTTGTTAATGTTTACCGACTAAGATGGCTTTGACACGTGCCGCACATTCCAAATCATTACCTACATCTGTGTATGATTTCACCTTTGTTAGGATGAGTTTTGAAGAAAGCTCACTGCAGCCCGACTGATAGCTGCTACCTTGATGTGGTGGTCAGGCTTGCGTACCACGATGACCCAACGAGCTATCCTGGTGGAACGCTTGTTCCCTCGAGGTCCTACCATAGCAGAAAGGTCTGTTGGATAGTGGTTAGACGAAAAGCAGTTACCGTTGTGGTGTGAACTGCCACACTATGATGGGGTTCTGAGAGCAAAGTGGTATTAGTGCTAGTTGGATGGGGTGTGACAGCAGTGAGGTGTTCCCCTTGGATGACCAGCAGTGCCATGCTGATGCTGCCTTCTCAGTGGAAGGGGGTTTAGAAAAGGTCGCCCCTAAAAATAACACTCCAGATCCCACGGTCTGCCGGGCCGGCGGTGTTGGTTCATTTGTCGTCTCTTTTCAACCATCCGGCCCTAAAACAACTATACTCAAAAGGCTGCGTGCGACAGGCCTCAAACAGATGTCAGATGGGCTCTGCGGTCACACAGATCTCTTTCAGGCACCTTAATAAGAAATATCCTTCAACGGTGTGGGCAGCCGGAAAGTGTCAACGGCCCTCACAGCTCTACCACCACACAAGTTTCTTCAGACTGCGTCTAAATGGACGTTGGAAAAATTTGGCAACAAAACCACTACGAGTGCTGCTCGACAACAAAAACACCAAAGCCGTGTTCAGTGAGAAGTTGGCTAGGCAGTTATTGGAACAGAACGCTATCACTCATCCAGTAGAAGCTTCGTACTATCTCCGGTCTGCTGTAAAAGCAGCGCTGAAGACCGTAGCCGACCCCAGAAGAGTCGCTAAAAAAACCAGTGGATATCAGCAGCTTCTTCCGAACTAATGGATACACGTAAACGCATCCCTGCCTTTATGCTCTGAGTACAATGAAGAGCGAGCACAACTTAAAAGTAGAATGAGAAAAAGTCGACGCAGTGACCGCGAACAGTGGTGGGCAGCGAAGGCTAAAGAGTTGAAAAAGGCGGCGGCGATTGATAACAGTAAACAGTTATTTAGACTTATTAAGGAAACTGGGGGGAAAAGGTCAACTGCGGTTAGTGTGGCTATAGCGGAGTGGGACGAATCTGCGATTCACCCGCAGTAGAGACGACTGGAACGATGGGCAGAACACTTCGCAGGACAGTTTAACTGACCTCCTGCTACCATTGCGTTCCCCGCTTTTGAGTCGCATCCTGAGTGGAACATTGAGATAGGCCCCCCAACACTTGCAGAAGTCGAGAAAGCTGTAGGTAACCTGAAACGAGGAAGGGCAGCAGGACCAGACGGACTAACTCCTGACGTATACAAGGATGGTGGTAGGGTGCTCTTAGTCATGTTAACAGAAGTTTTAACTAGTATATAGGAATCAAATACGATCCCCTCTGAGTGGTCTAAACCACTGTCTTCAAGAAAGGCGAGAAGTCCTCTTGTGATACCACAGAGGAATCAGCCCGACAAACATGGTGTCTAACATTCCAGGTTCTTCGACACCTTTGTGGAGCTCGGAAGCAGCAAGCCCATGAAAACCAAGCAGGCTTTAGACCTGGCCGCGGGTGTATCGACCAAATATTCACACTGTACCAGGTTTAGGAACATAGACCCACTTACCGGTGACCGACAATAGCTATATTTCTTGACCTGAAGGCGGCGGCATTCGAATCCGTTGACCAAGAAGTCTTATGACAATATCTCTCACTGAAAGGCGTACCGAGTAAGTACATCACTTTGTTGAAGGCTCCCTACTCGAATACTTGTGGTGAAGACGCTGACAAGATGCAGAGTCTTCATAACACTTTGAGTGACAATTTAAGAATGTTTGGGATGCGGATACAAAAGGCTCGATTGGCTTTTGCCAACTTACACCACCTGTGGCGCTGCTGTGATATCCGTTTGTGTATTAAGGGTCGCGTATGCTGCACAGCAGTCCGCTCTGTTCTACTGTATGGCTGTGAAACATGGTCATTGAAGGTAGAAGACATGAGAAGGTTTCAGGTGTTTGACCAGCATTACCTTCGTAGTATAGGACGTATTCCATGGTGTCATCACGTGAGCAACGCAGAAGTCATGAGCAGAGTTTTAGGGAGAATAGGTAAGTCAGTTGACGAGGTTGTGAACCTTCATCGACTGAGATGGTTGGTTGCGACATGTGTTATGTATGTCTAGTCGCTGTCCACCTCGTCACACAATGTTGGCCGAAATAGGTTCACGCTGGAAAAAGGCTTGAGACGGCCAGACTGAAAAATGACACCAATTTATGAAGTGTTTGACTGTTGGTTTGTGCCATGTGGGGCGATGCAGACTAGGTGGTTGGGGTTCGCAGGACAAGAGGAACGAGGAGTTGTAGACTCTAGGTGATATGGCTGAGAACGGATGTCAGTGGCACAGATGTATACACACATTAACCTCATCCTAACGCTGTACTGAATGTCACCATTTTCCCATTCTTTCTCTCTCTCTCTCTTTTTGTGCTTTGTATTTCTTCTGACTGAAGTTTTTTTTCTTCATCTCCCACTTCACTCCTTTTTTACTTGATGTACTGATATGAGGTGTAGCAACCCAGGCCGTTACTCAGTAATCCCTGGTTCTATACTGATTTGGATGGATGAATGAGCGGGATCAAAACATTTTATCAACCCATTTAAGCCTCTGATTATTGATGTGAACTGTGTAGAGAGGTGTAGACTCCTTGGTTGAGGTCCTCCGGATGAGAGGAATCAGTGGTTGAATATCCTTATTGCCGTGGCTGAAAACATCGTAGTGGCGTAGATGTGTTAATTTTTAACGTCTTATGAAGTATATAAATTCTTGCTAACCTTCATTTTTCAAATTCTTCTTCCTCCCTAGCACTTTCTAGTTTTATATCTCTTTTTCTCTCCACTTGTTTTTATACTGGTATGAAGTGTAACAAGTTGAACCGATGTACTTGTGTTTGAGGTTCTGGTTGATTGTGCCTGGATTTGTTATTATCATGTTTAACCATAAATGATAATCTTATTTTACCCTACTCAAAGTAATTTACCTCTCAAGACTATATCTTCATTTTTATCTTCCTTCCAGAATTTATCCTTCAATCAACGTCATCTTGAAGGTGAATGGGAAAAAATAGAAAAAGAGCTTACACGGGAGCGTGGTTTATGGGGGAGAACCACTCCGGATCCTTTAGCTAAATGGGAACTTGATCCAACTGAAGGTCCTCTGAGAATGAGGAAACGTATGATTTGAATAATTCCTTCTACTTACGCTATCCTCATTTACCAAGTTATTTGATACGTTTGCTGATTCGTTTTCCGGGAGATAATGTAAGTAGTTTTGTAGCATTAGTTTTCATACTTTTTTCTGTAGTCTGAATGCATTAAAAAAGTCTTGACCTTATCAGATGAGTTGTGAAGTCGGTAATTATCAGCCTAGGACGCGGAGGCACACTGTGACCTTTTCGCAGTGAAATGGTTTGTAGACTCATTTTCATGTCTTCATTCTGTAGTTCATGATTTTTTTAATTGACGCAATAAGTTGAGGTGTCATGTTATATAATGTCCCTTTTAACAACATATAGATGTTAATCAGTCAGTGTTATGGTTAATATTCATGGATTAAATTAGCCAGTATGTGTTACACATTCTGTTCATCACAGTCTGTGATGTGAAGTCTTATCCTTAATGTAAGTTTAGGATGAAAAATATCTTCAATGAGAAATGTACTCAACAACCTTGAGCACGTTCGTGCCATAGACAATTAGTCACACCTTTGTGTGATATCCAGTGAGACTACCTGGCTGTCCAAACCTCTGTGGGTGTAGAGGGGTTCGAGCCCGCGACAGACTGGTGCAAAGTAATCTTCCTGAACCAATTAGCCACAGCTCTACAAAACGCCCTCAATGATTGAATGAAAAAAAGGCAAGTTATTATTTATTATTTAGCCCTTGGCTTCCTAGTGGAACATAGGGCTTCAGTAAAACGTCTCCATTCCACTCTGTTCTCTGCAGTCTTTTCAAACTGACTCCACGACTTCCCATTACCTTTCATTTCTTCCTCACATGATCTCCTCAATGTCAGCCTCAGCTGCGACGCCCAACTCGTCGTTTCCCGAACGGTCTTCTCAATATATGACCAACCCAATCCATCTCCACTTCCTTCTGCATATTTGTTGGGCGTTAGGTTCTTGGTTGGTTCGTTGCCAGCCAGTCAGAGTTCCTTGTTGCTTATTCTTATTATTCTGACTATCTGATCTTCAGTATCTAGTGAGGGTAGGCAGCAGCTGTTGATCAATGTCTGTAGTTTGTTGCAAATGCTTTTCGTAACACGCCAAGTCTCTGAACCATATAGAAACACTGACTTACTTGACATTAGTGTTGAAAATCCGGATCATGTTATTTACGCTGAGTGCAGTGCAGTGCAGTGCAGTGCAGTAGATCTCCACACTGATTTCGAATTGATGAAGGCCTGTCTTGCTTTTCCAATCCTGGTTTTGACATCCCCATCTGTTTCTGTGCCACCTGTAGTTGAAACGATGCTGCCTAGATGGTAGGTGAAATAGACAACTTCTCTCACATTTATCCCGTTGATGGTTATTGGTGCTGGTTGTTGATGCTGTTGTTGGCTGGGTATCTTCATCACCTATGTCTTCTCTACATTCACCTGAACGAAGTCCCGTCTTCGCCTCACCTCACCTGCCAACTTGTTGGTTTTTGCCTGTAGATCTTCGAGTTTGTGCAACAAAACATTAGACATAAATCATCATCATCATCGGCGGCGAAATCCAAATCTTCTCCTGGGGTCTTTTCATCCGTCCAGCCAGCGAATGCCCATCTTCCCGCTCCTCACAGTTGTCTGTCGCATCACCCAGTCCAGTCGACCACAATCAGAAAGATCATCGGTGACAGTAGGCGGTAGTCTTGTCTTACTCCTGTCTTCACTTCAAAGGCATCGTTGAGCTTTCCATTGTGAATCACTTGGCATGTAGCATCATATGGCATGAGGTTCATAAAGGTTTGTGGCACTGAAAACGTAGTGTTGAAGCAAGCAGCTGCCTGTCAAATTACTTCTCGGTCGACGCTGTCGAAGGCCTTTTCAAAGTCGATAAAGTTGAGGTTGAGCTGAGTTGAGTTGACTGCCATTCTATGCTCTGTTCCATGATGATGAGTAGCGTAGCTTTACAATTTGGTCCGCACATGATTTGTACTTCCTGAAGCCAGCCAGCCAGCCAGCCAGCCAGCCAGCCAGCCTGTTCCGGTCGTTATTTTGAATGCAGAGCATCTTTTAGTCTCTCCAGGATGATGCGGCATAATATTTTGCTTAGGGTGGACAGGAGCATGATTCCACGCTAGTTCTTGCAAAGACTTAGATCTCCCTTGTTTGGAAGTTTCACAAGATAGCCCTTCTTTCAATCAAACCACAGGTACCCTTCCTGCCTTCCTTGCAAACCTTCTGCAGTAGTAGTGTGGTGTGAGCATGTCTGCTGCTGTCGTCTCTGCGTCTGTTTTCAGTGTTTCTGGAAGAATTCCATCTGGTCCTGCTGCTCTCTCGGATTTCTGCAACTTTATGGGATTCAGGACTCCTGCTATTGTCGGAGGGCCTGTGTGTTTACTTGTAGTTCTGTCGTTGCTGGTGGTATTTCTGGACGAGTTGCAGTTGCAGTTAGTGGTTGTGGTTGTGGTGGCCGATTCAAGAGTTTTTTGAAGTAGTCAGCCCATTGTTCCCTTTATTTCTCCTCTTTAGTAACTAGCTTTCCTTTACTATCTTTCATTGCTTTCATCTGCGTTAATCTCTTCCCAGATAGTAACCTGATTATTTTATGTAGTATTGTAAGGTCTCTCGTACCTGCAACCTGTTCTGCTTCACTTGTCAGTGTGTCAGAATTAGGTGTCTTTTGTTTTTGCGCGCATCCTTCCTCACTTTTTTGTCCAGTTTAGTGTTTTATAGGTTTTGTTCATTCTTGCACTGGTTTATCTTCTGCTTCACCATCTTCCTCTCCCTCTCCCTCTCCCTCCTCTATCAGCTTCCAAGTGCCCGTCGACATCCATTCCTTGTTTTGTTCCCTCTTCCTTCCTAGTACGGTTATGCAGGTTTCTTTCCACATAGCTTTCAAAGAGTTCCAGTGTTCTTCCACACAGGTTTCTTCAGGGATGTTGCTCGATATCTCCCATTTTATCCTGATGACTGACTGACGTGAAGATGTCCTTTGTAGTTTCGTCCTTCAGTTCAGTTTCTCTTCTGGGTGTTGAACTTCAACTGTGGTCTATCACCAACTTCTTCGTCGAAGGCTTTCAAGTTGATTTTGAAGACAGGTTGTTTGCAGTAGATAGTGAGTGGTGTGAACCTACATCTGTTCCCCTTCTTGATCTGATCTTGTGTCCAGTAGGCTGCTTCTTAACTTCCTTCAGATTGAGATGAAGTCGATCTGACTTCTAGCGTAGTGTGTCTGGTGTCTGGTGAAATTAAATCCATGTCACTGTCTTGTGAATATCCTTGTGTTTTCATACACACTGCCTGACTCCAATCACCAAGTCGTTGAATGTGCAGAAGTCTGCAAACACTTCTCCATTCTCACTCATGATTTCACCGAGTGCTTCTCGACTCATGATTGATTCTCTTCCTGTGTTGTCTGTGCACAGTTTGGCTGGCATTCATGTCGCCATGCCCATTAGAATTTTGATGTCGCCAACTGGTGTGCGGTCTTGTCTAGTAGTGGTTGTCTAGTAGTTGTCTGTAGAATTCCTCCTTCTTCTCTTCATCTGCATTATTTGTATGTGTGTAGCATTGAATGATTGTGACTTTGCTTCCTCTTCAGTTGAATCTTGTTGTCATGATCCTGATCCTGCAGGAGGAGATTGGTTCCCACTGCATGAGGGAGAGCCTTCGATGCTCTTGTGAGTGGACATCATGATAGCCACTCGTAAACTCAGTGTGCTTATGGTTGTCGTCTGGGTGACAATATCGGAGTCGATTGATTATTGACTCTCCAGTTGACAGTTTGGAGAGTCCACTTCCATTCCATCTGCTTTCGCAGATTCTCAGCACTTCTATGCCATATCTTCTCGTTTGTTTTGCAATCTGGACACCCTTGCTAACTTCGAACATTGTGGGGATATTCCATGTCCCCATGTTTACTTTTGCCCTCATCGAGAGAAGATGCATCGACCAATTGGCTTGCCGAAGGCTTTCACCGACCGGCGTCATTTTGTCTCCCCAATTACAGAGAGGAATAAGTTTACTTTTATTTTTGATATTTTGTTTGTGCTTTGGAGTTTTTTGAGGGGTTGAATTGGTTTTCTGGGATAGGGTTGGTAGTCCTACTCCCAACCTTCCTTCTTTACCCGGGCTTAGGACTGGCTAGCAACTAATGGGATTGGTTGCCTGGGATAGGTCATATGCAAATTATCTTTTGTTGTTTATCCATGACTGCATATTTTTCTGCATTATTTCGGTGTTCACTCTTATAGATGAGCTAAAATTGTCGAATTTTTTATTTTCTCGCAATCACACTCCAGTTTCATTGTGATGCCTAATAAATTCTATTAAGTGGGTTTGATTACTGAAGAGTCTAATGTGTGAATGACCAGTCGTTAGAGTAGATCATTATTTTGTCAGTTTTCAAGTTGTTAAGGAACTCATGAGTATTTTTGATGATGGTTGACATGTATATTTGCTGAAGTTAGGTTGATGTACATTTTTTGTTTGCGATAAATAATTTGTTGTGAAAATCACGTTATTTTGATGGTGGTAGTCGACGTCATGCACTGATGTAAGCTGGAAAATCATTTAGAACAAATGAGTGGTCAGTAGATGGCATCGCTCGCACTCCACATAAAACTGGGACCAGCACTCTCCGACTTTATAAACGACACAATTCCATCCAGCGACTGGGTTGGTTTCGGAACGCTGGAAGTAATTGATAATACTAACTATGCGATCCGTCCC
>OX104134.1:68463024-68567639 GCA_944470555.2 Heterobilharzia americana
GTTCTTATTCTTTTAATACCTTTTCCTGCACAGAAGTTTGGACATGATGAGGAGTAAGTGCATCGCGAACGTCTTCACACCTTCACGCGAGATTTTCACAGGAGTCGCTGCGTGGTAACTTTATTTTCATCTGGCTACCCTCATTTAATTGCTGATTTGGTTCTGTGAAGACATTGTCGCACAAAAGTAGGTTGCCAATTGATGCATAAAAAAGCTGAAGTCACCTTATTTGCTATATATCCACAGTCAAAATCTTTACTTCTACCATCTGAAGCTACGTTCCCCACTTCAACATTATTCGTTCAGCGGTTCCTCAGCAGGCTTCACACATGATCCAGAAGTGATCAGTATTATTATGGAGTCTAAGATATCACCATTGTTGAAAAATACTTATATCTCACTGGTGATTCACAGACAGTCATCAACAGATATAGGTAAGATTAAGTTAAGGGGACAGCACTTAACAAAGCAAGCAAAAAGTGATCTCTCTTTTCCTCAAATATAAATTCAACAACAATGATCGGCAAATTAGATGGAAAATTGACATCGAATTTGAAAGACGTTACCCAGCTGCTAAGCATATTAGACCATATCAAACAAACTGTTTGCCACAACAGCCAAAGTCCAACAAGTTATTCTTCTTGTTTCAGTTGTAGGCTAGTCAATTAGTTCATGTGTGCATTCCCAAACACGAAGATCGAAAGAACAGGCACAGGAAACCTTATTTGTAATTAGGAGCATTTTACGATGAACTTGAAACTCAAACGTGAATAGGTTTTCAGTAATGTCAGTACTTGTCAACTATGTGATATCATGTGGGGTATGATTTTTATTCTAGTCTTTAATTCTACCTATGTAACCCCATTGTTTGTGCGACAGAAAGATTGGTTAGTTATAAGATCACTTTAATTCATCCTGTTGATTACCTCACAAATATCATGACAGGCGCTATATACGATGCATTCCCAATCTTCCATGGTTGGTTGCTCAAGCAATGAATAAATTCATTGGTTCTTGCCATCTTCCATCTTAATTACTGATCGTGGAGTTCGGAGAAGGGAAACACGGGTATTTAGTGATGGTATCGTAGTATCACAGCATCTAACTTCATACCAATCTTGTCTTCCATTTTTCACGCATCTTCAATTCATTTTACCGATCTTGACATATCTTACCTGTTATGTAAGTGTGACTAAATTTCTGTATACTATTGCAGACTGTAACAAATTTTCTGACTTCTGGAAACTATATTTTTGTCCTGTTTTTGTCTGACATATCTACAAAACATCCACTTATGTACCCCATAGACGGATAATTCTTCATTGAAGAATTACTCTAAGCCTTCTTCATATCTCTTAATTTGAGTATGTTATGTCAAGTCATTGGTATTTTTCCTGTGAATTTTACTAGGGTGTGTAGATACTGCTTCACACGATTGAGGTTTAACTTATATGTTTTGTGAGCAGCCGAGGAGAGAACTTTAAGTAGAACCATATAAGTTACTTTTACTATTGTTCGTGTTCTTGCCTTATTCTAATTTACTGGAAACAGAAATAAACAGGGTCTTGGTATTGAGAATATTCGGCCTTGACATGATTCTGTGTTAAATCCACATGAGCATTAAATTTAAGACCTTGATAAATGCTTAAGTCTCCGAATGCATTTCAATCAGCCAAGTGGCAAGAGTTACTTGTTATTGGCAGGAAACTTTAGTCATGATGTGAATGGTGATATACAACACCCCATTTCTTTTTTCCAAACTCAACTCTCCTGCTATGGATCATGGTCTACAAAACTTACATTCAGCAGTAGAACATGACTATCGTGCATCTGGTCTATTTTCTGTTAGTTGGCAGTCATATATCAGTGGAAGACCGAATGGTATATTTTCCTGACATGTAATACAGCTGGGTGGCGAAGTCAAACATTGTTTCTCTTCTAATCATTGAGGTGTAATTCGTAAAACGTTTTAGTGAGTGTGCTCTTTCACAAAGGAGAAAATTCCATTCAGTTACGATACTGGTAACGTATGATCTTTTATGCCTAATACTTCTTATTTATGAGTTTAAGCACATGAAATAAACGACGTTTCCAAAGCAACATTTTGGACTTGTTTATTTCTACTATACTACAACACAATGGAATCCAACCAATTTATTGGGGTTTCGAAGACTTAGCAGCCATGCTATCAATTCTGACAATAACGATGCTAATAATATCACTTGAAATGGCTTCTGAAATGTCTTAGCATTTCAGCATAGTCCAAACTCAAACTAGTAGCCTTAAGCAGTGCCAACAATCTGAAAGCTAGTTCCAGTTTAAACATTTACCCCTTAAATACTTGGATGGTAGATTTCATACCATTTTCAGTTGCATCATCGTCCGGTTTGTAAAATAAAATTCCAGAGACGCATGGTCAAAACGTGTGCTCTCTGGACATTTATTAGCGTACTACAAAATATGCAACTAATTAGGATCTCGATAGCTTCCAAAATAATGCTTTGCTGCTCTCATGATAATCCATATCTCAGCAGCGTCGAATTCGTTTCCATATTCGCACACTTTTGTGTTGTTCTGCCTATGAGTTTATGTTAATTTTTTTATTTGTCTTGGAACTACTCACTGTCATCATGCTATACCTGTGAGTATTTCATGTCTGTAATTTCACCTTCTGAAATCTTACTGCCCTCTGTCGACGAAAGACTGGGTAGTTACTTTGTACATGATAACATAACAATGAACTGTAGCGACGATAAGTCTGGTAGCATCATGTTTCTGCATGAAGTTCTTTTACTGCAAGTGTAAGTGTACAAGTTGTAAAGAGTGCCGAATATACAATTCGACTATCAGTTAAGAACACTCCTACATTGCCATATAAGTCCACAAATGTGCTCTTATATCGACAACCAGACAAACTTCGGTAGAGTGACGTAGCTTGGAAGAGTCATCATGTCCTTGCAAGCATGACATATATGCCTGCAATTTCTGGCCATAAACGCTTTCAGACTCCACCGCTGACAAGCATAGGTGAACCATTTAGATGTTCTATGAGTGTATTGGTGAATAGCGTCACTCTTTCTGGAATATCGTTTCAGCTGACAGTGACAACTCAAATGTGATTATTTGTGTTATTGTTCACAGCCGTAATTTCGCGTATGTACGCAGATGCCCACATCTTCTTCCTTGGTAGACAAGTTAGTCTTGGGTGCGTATGTATCGCATGATCAGTGGTGCTTGTTTCATGTAAGTATCGAGTAAACCTGAAGGATTATTTCAGGATGTTATTACGTTAGAGCACTAATTGTCTTTATTTTGTGATTTAAATATCTGTGGCCATAAATTATCAACAGCCTTTACACTATGCATCTCATGCTAATGTATCAGTATACTAATATGCCAGCTTAGACTTTGTGACGAAGTGGTTGGTAAACTTTCTTAGCCAGTTTGCAGAAGAAGAGTATCATCAAACAAAGATTTCACTCGTGATTGGTTATTTGAATGCATAACCAAAGCAAGGAGATAGTCAGACATGTTATTGGTATTTTTAAAGTCACGAATGAAAGGTTGAAGCTTTTAGAATGTAATAGGTCATGGAGTTCATAATATTATTTAACTGCATTCATGTTGAAACTGTAGTATATTTCACTCTATATTTGTTGTCTTTTTGTCTGCTATTACTGCTAAAAGCACCTTTTTCTTTGTTTTACCTTTTGCTTTTTGTTTACCTTTCCCATTGTCAAGTTAAACCGATCCACTACTTATTTGAGGGAAGTTTCTTTCATACCTCTTAATTTAAAAGCATCACTAACCAACTGCATTATTATCAGTAATTACCCACTTAATATTGCATGATTTACTTAGTGAATTTATCTAGATTCATCAATAAGTAATATGAAACATTATATATAACTCAGTAGCTTATCAAAGAACACGTATTTATATGAGATAGTGCGTGCTTTTTGAAACGTTTCTATTGTAGCATTTTTTCAGTGGATGCACAACTCTCATAGGTGTCTGAAGCAATAATGACATTGGGCTTATAGATTACACAGCATTTTTCGTTGGAATTTTCAGAGATTTTTTGAAGTTTTTCTCAGGTTATTTGCTATGTCGCTTGCCTTTAGTTGTTAACATTTCACATCTTTCAGATTTCTCAAGAAGACATCTTAAAGAGACGCAAAGGATTACGTATAGATATCGAAAATGGAACTTTATACTCTAGTCGTAACTATACTAATGATGTAAAACTACCTGATGAACCACAAGAAAAGTTTGCAAATAAAGTAGAAAAAGTCAAACAAACCAAGTCTGAAAATGACATTGATGATGATCCAGATAATGCACCGGAAGATGAAGCTGCTGAAGCTATGGATGAAGGTGAAGGAGAAGAGGACCGACTAAATGAACCAAGTCATCCTGATTTCGAAAGAGTAGATAATGAGAGACTGGAATACTTAATTTCACGATTGGAAGATCATCCGGAGATAATGGAACCTGATTTCAAATATCATGAGGAAAATATATTCTCACATATTTCATCCTATCTATCAAAGTTTAATCCATTTAGTGTTGTTGAACTAGATGGAAATCTCACTCCAACTGAACTTTTCTATGTAAGTATGCAGTAATCTTTACTAGTGTTATTTAGTTTTGCATCTTAACTCAAAAAGTAGGGTCTAAAATATTTCATGCAGATACAATACTCAACATCGATATGGGGATGGATACGGTGTTGACTATTGTATGTGCATGTTCTACTACTGTTTTAATATTAGCCTAATACTAAACGGACTATATCTCTGAATGATGGTTCCGGAATGAAGTATACTGAAAATAAGTGATTTGTTTAAAAGAAGAAACGCTTCCATAACGTATGCAAGTGTTGGGGTGCTTTTCTTTTGTTAAGACAACAAATATTATGGATACATAACTATGGCATTTCGAGTCTTCAGAGCAGCTTTGATATCATTTAACATTAGTATTGGCAGTTTTTCACATCTGGGGGGCCTAAATCAACCTGAAGTATACACATATAATTTCTTCATAATCCATCAGGAGACCAGCTGAAAACTACCACTTAACATGAAGTATACTGATGCATGGAAGGTATAAATTGTGCCGTTATCCGTGTTGTTTAGCTACTCAATAATTATCTGTACTTAAATTATGCTACTGTCATTATGTCCTAATGGTGATTTATGATCAAATTCTATCAGGTTAATATGAATCATACTGTCGCATACAGGTCAAAGATAACAAGTAATTCACTCTTCACTCCAAAAGCAATAAATGACAGAGTAATATGCAAACTGAAGTGCTCTGCAAATTTCCAAGGGGGCATTTCAATTACAAATGCAAATGAAGTCTGTATCTATTGATTATAGCGGGTTTCGTTCGCTTTTTCATATAATCTTCTTGATTAAGTAGCAAGTCCAGCCCCGTATATCAATTGAACAATTCGTTCGGAATTTCAATATGAATGTCATTGTTCTATTTTGATTTTAAAATTTGACACTAACAATGCTAAAACTAACTGGTTTATGGACAAAAGTAAATGGAACTGAGTCAATAATTTTGGAAACAAAAGGTACCCAACGTTTATTCAGTCCCTTATTCTCCATCTTTTTGAAAATGAAATAGAAAAAAACCGAGCACGTTGTTAATCATTATTATAAGTTTTCTGTCCAATATTCAGCTTTCTAACTGGAGCTCCCGGAATAAAAAAATGAGTTTCTGGGTACTTTGTAGGAGAGACCTTGAACTCATTTTTTGAATAAAGCTGTGTTCAAATCTTATCATACCTTGAATCTTTGATATTCCACTGTTTCAGTCTTTGGTTTGATGACTTTTTCATTATTTCCTCATATTTATTATCAATCATTGACTTATTATTAATGGTAACAACTTGGACGAATGCACTGTTATGACTGGTGATACATTTTTTGTTTTATTCAGATTTTACTAAACTTAAGTGATCTGATTGCCTGAAGTCACCTTCAAAAGAAATATACTCCTGACCAGTATGAGTGACTAGAAGCCGTTCAAGCTTATCACTTGAAATGTTTGGAGTCAGAACAATTGTCTTCTCTTACTATTTATTGACGTACTTGTTATTTTCCGTTGTTTTGATGGACCTCTATTGACATATGGGCTCCTATGCGGATACCTCGATATTGCCTGAATGTTAATGATGATAAATTGGTTAGTTGTGGCTAGCAGACGAACCCCAAATAGGACGAAATGCGCGTCCTGGATTCGTCTGCTAGTCACAACCAACCAATTTATCATAATTGTCTTCTCTGTTATAACCATAGGCAACTTGAAGTTTATGATTAAATTTTTCGAGATTTAACAACTAATTTACTGCTGTCATAGTTACCTAAGGAAGTTAATTTTGCACTGAAGAAGTTATCAAGATAAGCTTCATTGTGCTATATTACTCTAGCTAAGTATTTTCTGAATCGAATGTAAACTGTAGTGTTATTTTCAAGTGGTAAGTAAACACCACCAGGTAGAATATTACGCAAATATAACTTGGATGTAATTCGTTTGAATTAGATTTTCTAAGTTATTGACTAGCACTGACCATCATAAAGATCTTAGCTGACGGGTTAAGTGATGACATACTGAGATGTTATTTAAGAGAAGGAAGAGTTTCAGTCAACCTACAGTTTAAATTATTTGCATTACCACAAAATTGTTGCTGAGTTTATAAGATAGGTTATCTAAGAGATCGTTTTCACAAAATTAGTAATGAAAATAGTAATAGATTATGAAGCAATTTCTTTGCATTTATTCCGCATGTATATGTCGAATAATCTACTATTTCTCCTCCAAGAATTTGCTAGTCAAATTACAAGGTATGAATTTATATCCATCAGTCGCCCCAATGAGATTCTTTGGACCAAGTGCAGAAGAAGAAGAGGAGGTGATACCAGAAGACATGGATACGGAAGAATTATTTCAAACATTGGCAATCAAAAAGATGCCTGGTCCACGTGCTCGTTGGCGTAAAAGTCCGTGGAAACGTTTATGCCCAGTAGCATTATATGAAGGTCAGCTGTCAGTGGGAAAGCCAGAATTTACAGTTGGGTAAGTTTTAATAAAGAAATAACCTAAAAACCAGTTGAAGAGCTTTGGTAAAGAGATGATAATGAGGTCGATAGTTCTAATTGTGTTCTAAGACCTACACCCTTTTTAATTTCGATATTGGTACTTCTACACCAACTTCAGTCTGTCAGACCAGAGCTATCTTAGGTAGATTAATCATAACAAGAAAATTGATTTGAAAAATACATCTTTTGATAATAATGATGGATAATGACTAGCAGTGGAATCGAAGACGTGCATTTCAATCTATTCGGTACTCATCTTTGCTGTCAAGCTGAAGTCACAGGCAATATCAGTACATCCGTACAGGAGCGTATACATCAATAGTGGCTGTTCGATTCGATTCAACCGCGAAGACATAATTGAAAGGTACAACATCAGAAGCATTCTGTTGGTAGTTTTGTTATTTACTCTGAAGTTACTTTTCAAAAACCTATTTTAGTAACTTTTAGATTTTCACTAGGTATTCAAAATAACAACTATTTGAGAGGTTTTTTCAATAAGGTATGCAGTTGTGCATCCGTGAATGTCATTATCGGACAGCCATTGTAAGGCTTGATGAGAATTTTGGTTGGAATAGATTTAATTAGTAGATGGAAATGAATACAATTGGATTTAGCATAGAATGATAATCAAATAATATTGAAAACGGTTTAAATACATAAATGATATTCATGAAAATATCTGGGATAACTATAGTTTGGCAGAGTGAAATATTGATACTGTAAGATTATAAAAGGTGGAATAAAAAGATTCGTTGCAACAGCATTCAGACCAGCGGTTTTCTGGTTACCGACCGGGTGTTCTACTGTAAATGTAGAAACCAAACGATGCATCATAATTAACTAGGTAAAAATCATGTAAACAGTCACGAAATGTTGTAGGTTTTATGTAAGAGTAAACGATAATTATTTGGGGCGATAAGAAATAGATCACACTGCTAATAGTATATTGTGTTTGCGAGAATGTTTAAGTGGTAGAGAGAGGGAGGCCAAGAGCAAATAAAGGTTATGAGGTTAATAATCTACAATGACTGGTCATTAGAGAGTAACTAACCATGTGTCGTCTAGTTTTAAGTACTGACCGAATTCTATCGAGCATGTTGCAATGTGATCACCAAGCCAGCAGAATCACCCCTACGATGCACTTTAATTGGTGTTATGTGGTTTGAGGCAATCGGAAGGAAGGTCTTCTTGACCTATGTTTCATACTTGTTGGCACTAGTCAACAAGACGTATCCGCAACCTCAAGGGTTGGTACTTACCTACTGTAGGAATAGATCAAATAAACTAAGTGACCCGAACAGCTCAGTGGTATCATGTCCCGACCGATAGCTGCTACCTTGACGTAGTGGTCGGGCTTGCATATTACAATGACCCAACGAGCTATCCTGTGGAACACTTGTTCCCTCGAGGTCTTACCATACCAGAAAGGTCTGTTGGATAGTGGTTAGACGAAAAGCAGTTACCGCTGTGGTGTAAATTGTTACACTATGATGGGGTTCTGAGAGCAAAGTAGTATTAGTGCTAGCTGGATGGGGTGTGACAGCAGTGACGTGCTAATGCTGCCTTCTCAGTGGAAGGGGGTTTAGAAAAGGTCGGCCCCAAAAGTAACACATCACACCAGACCCTACGGTCTGCCGGGCTGGCGGTGTTGGTTCATTTGTCGTTTCTTTTCGACCATCCGGCCTCAAAAATACAAAAGTTCAAAATAATCATACACAAAAGGCTACGTATGGCAGGCCTCAAGCAGATGTCCGATGGGCTATGCGGTCACACGAATCTCTTTCAGGTACTTTAAGAAGAAATAGCCTTCCACGGGAAGTATCAATCGCCCTCCTCAGACTACAATCCACCTCCCCCATTATTACCTCCTAATCTTCCTTCACGTCTCTCAACTAACGATACGACATGATCTTCAATTCCTCCTAGCTCTGAAGCCTTTGACAACGATCTGAGTCCACAGAACAGCATCCTTGATCTCCTGAAACCACACTCCAAATTACATATTGGAGCCTTCAACGTCCTCACCCTCCATCAAATTGGTCAACAGGCTTCGTTGCCAAAGACTCTAGCAACTCGGGTTATGGATATGTGCTGTGTTTGTGAGACACGCATGCAGGACCCAAGTGCGGTTATTCACCTGACCTCTCCTGGCCAATCTGGTGAGTCCGCAAAATTTACCGTTCGAGTTTCTGGAGATTCAATAGCTAGCCCTTGCGGTATTGTAGATGAAGGTATAGCATTAAGCACTAGGGCAGAAAGCTTACTACTAGACTGGATCCCAGTTGATAGTTGCCTCTGCGCTATGCTGCACGGTGAGAACTAAAAGGAATAGTGAGACTCGCCGTTGTCTCTTTGTAATCTCTGCTTACGCACCCACTGACTGCAGCTCGGATGAAGTGAGGGACGAGTTCTACCGTAAGCTGTCTAGGCTCGTTTCGAAAGCCAAACTTTCGGACGTGGTGGTTGTTGCAGGTGATTTCAACGCACAGGTAGGTGATTAGACTGAGTGAGGCAGAAAAGCACTTAGGTGGCACTTTCGGAGTCCCTGCTGAACGTACAGATAACGGTGATCGCTTACTACAACTGTGCTCAGATGATCGCCTATTTTTAGTTAGCACAAATTTCAGACATAAGAAAATACACTGTCTGACGTGGTGTCCACCGAGCTCAACCCAGAGATGGACACAGATAGACCACATTGCTACTTGTCATAGCTGGAGAGGATGAATGGAAGACTGCCGCTCCTTCTGGAGTACGTGTTTAGATAGCGACCACACGTTGGTCCGAACGCGTATATGTCTGCATCTCAATGGACATAGGAAAAATTTGGCAACAAAGCCACCACGAGTACTGCTGGACAACGGAAACACCAAAGCGTGTTCAGTGAGAAGTTGGCTAGACAGTTATCGAAACAGGAGACTATCATTCATCCAGAAGAAGCTTGGTACCATCTCCAGTCTTCTGTAAAACCAGCGCTGAAGACGATAGCCGACTCCGAAAAAGTGACTAAAAAGAGCCAGTGGATATCGACAGCTTCTTCCAAACTAATGGATGCAAGTGAATGCATCCCTGCAGGCCCCGAGTACAATGAAGAGCTGGCACAGCTTAAAAGTAGATTGAGAAAAAGTCTACGCAACGACTGAGAACAGTGGTGGGCAGCGAAGGCTAAAGAGATGGAAAAGGCGGCGGCGATTAGAAACTGGAGGAGAAAGGCCGACTGTGGTTAGTGAGATTATAGCGGAGAAGGACGGATCTGCGATTCACTTGCAGGGGAGACAACTGGAACGATGGGTAGAACACTTCGAGAAGCAGTTTAACTGGCCTCCAGCCACCATTGCGTTGCCCACTATCCAGTCGGATCCAGAATGGGACATAGAGATAGGCCCCCAACACCAGCAGAAACGAGAAAGCTGTAGGTAACCTAAAACGAGAAAGGGCAACAGGACTAGACGGACTACCTGATGAGGTATACAAGGATGGTGGTGGGGTGCTCTTAGTCAGGTTAACGGAAGTGTTAGCTAGTGTACGGGAACCAAATACGATCCCCTTTGACTGGTCTAAATCACTGATTATCCCAGTCTTCAAGAGAGGCGAGAAGTCCTCTTATGATACCACAGAGGAATCAACCTGACGAACATAGTGTCTAAGATTCTAGGTTCTATAATTCGCCGACGCCTGAATGGAGCTTGGGAACAATAAGCCCGAGAAAACCAGGCAGGCTTTAGACCTGGCCGCAGATGTATCGACCAAGTACCAGGTTTTGGAGCATAGGCACGCTTACCGGTGACCGGCAATAGCTATATTTCTCGACCTGAAGGTGGCATTCAAATCCGTTGATCAAGAAGTCTTATGGCAATGTGTCTCACTGAAAGGCGTACCGAGTAAGTACATCACTTTGTTGAAGGTTCTCTACTCAAACACTTGCGGGCGTATTAGAGCCTATGGTGAGATGTCATGTGAGCTGTACTCATCGAGTGGTGTCCGTCAAAAATGTCCACTATCTCCATTCTTATTTAATTTTATCATAGATATACTTATGGAGGTTTCCCTCTCGTCACCTGATTACATAGACGTTGAACTAATCGGTGGGGAATTTTCGTTAGACCTAGAATATACAGATGACATTGTCCTGTTAGGTGAACACGCTGACAAGATGCAGAGTCTTCTGAAAACTTTGAGTAGCAATTTGTGTTTCTCACCACCCAAATGCAAATTGTTGCACCAGGATTGGTCTTCAACGGTGCCCCACCGCGACTAACAATAGAGATTGTAGTGGATGAGTGTGTCGACTACTTCACTGACCTGGAAAGTAGGATCAGCCCTACCCTGGTGGGTCAGTGGTCGATGAAATTTCTGCACGGATACAAAGGGCTCGATTGGCTTTCGCCAACTTACGCCACACTGATATCCGATTGTCTACTAAGGGTCGTGTATACTGCACAGAAGTCCGGTCTGTTCTACTGTATGGCTGTGAAATATGGCCATTGAAGGTAGAAGACATGAGAAGGTCTCAGGTATTTGACCACCGTCGCCTTCGCAGTAAATGCCGTATTCCGTGGTGTTACCACGTGAGTAACGCAGAAGTCATGAGTAGAGTTTTAGGGAGAAGAGGTAAGTCGGTTGACCAGGTTGTGAACCTTCATCGACTAAGATGGTTGGGACACATGTTACGTATGCCTAGTCGCCGATTGCCTCGTCACACAATGTTGGCTGAATTAGGTCCAGGCTGGAAAAAGGCACGAGGTGGCCAGACTAAAAACATGGCACCAATGTATGAAGTCTCTGACTGTTGGTTTGAGCCATGTTGGGCCATGCAGACAAGGTGGTTGGGGTCCGTAGGACAAAAGAAACTAGTGGCTGGAGACTCTAGGTGATATGGCTGAGAACCGATGTCAGTGGCACAAATGTATGCATACATTATCTTCATCTTAACGACGCTATACCGAATCTCACCAATCTCTCATTCTTTCTTTCTCTCTTTTCTTACTTTGTATTTCTTTTGGCAAAGCATTCTCTTATCTTCATCTTGCATCTCACTGCCTTTTTACTTGATGTACTGATATGAGGTATGGCGAATCGGACCGTTACGCAGTTATACCTGGTCCTAGGTTGATCTGGAGTGGTATCATGACTGACATGCGTTTAAATCTCTGAGGGGTCACCAGTTCCCTAGATGCTAGAGATACGCCTTAATGTCGAGTGCCGACAACCAAGAAACCTAGACCAAAACGGGCTTCCTACTGATTAACTTCAACCATTTAGTGGTTAATAATCCGTTATTATGATAAAGGAATGTGTGTTAGCTCTATACCAGGCCAAGGTGGACGGGCAGACAGACAAGCTGAATTTATTTCTTGTGGATACAAAGATCCGGTTTTGTCTTATTATATTTGTTGTCACAAGTATGATTTTCTTCATTTCTTACACAGCCTATTCTCTCATAACTCGCTGAAGAAATACGTTCGCCCAAGTACCTATTGTTTTGAGATACCTGTCTGCCAAACATAGACGGTTTCCTACTTCTTAAACAGAGACACTTGTGAAGTCTATCCGACACTGGGAGTCAACACCATAAATAATTCGGATCCATTCATACTGTCTTGAATGACTAACGTCTCATAGTCTCCATAAACGTTTCTCTTCAATAAACATACTGAACACTTGGTAGAATTCAGCTATGTGCTATCGAAAAAACTTTAAAAGTTGAGAATACCTTGGGGTTTTGACAGTAAATAAATCTGAATGAAAACAACATCAGATGCATATTAAATATAAAAACTTCTTTTGCACAAGTTAAAGTCGAGAATACAACAGTTTTGTATTGCATTTAACTACGTTTAATTCCTGCTAAATTGATCCTCTCTTGTTGTAAAAAGAAAATTGACGGAATGCATCAACCCAGGAATCATCACCTGCTTGTAATCATGCATGTAACAATTTCTGACTTCCTGTTTCTTGTCTTTTACCATTCCTAAAAACCTTTTTCACCACAAATTCTAAACTGAAAACAGTTATTCTAGGCTTTTTAGCATAAGTCCTGCCAAACATAGATCTACATGAGGACATGAGACCTTTGTTCTCAAACAATAGTTTGCTGTCCCATTTTGTATCATATCAATGAAGCATTTAGGATTATGTTGTGGCTATATATTAGTAGTACTGTAATCAAACTTGAGAACAACAGTGAATAATAACATGTGACCTGGTCAATTTAGAGTTTTATAGAGAAACGGGGAAGAATAAGAAACACTCAAATTTCCGGTAACAGAATTTATTATTTCCTTTAATGTTCAAGATTTGAATGAAGTCGAAATTTCGCATTGCTGTAATATGCTGAATTCGCTTTAAAATATTAGGTGATAAATAAGTAAAAACACTGTTTTGATTACCTTCAGAGGTAACTGAAACGTGTAAGCTTAGTTAATGAACAATCTTCTACAGAAACTATTCACAAGTCTCTTACCGTAAAGTCTAGTTTCTTAGCCATGTTTTGAGATAGCCAATAAGGAAATTCCGTAAAATGTGACAAACGTGATTGAATACGAACAACTGTTCCCATCAAAACCTCCAGTTCTGACCATGTTTTAGCCTCGATTCATGCTACTGCATCTTTAAGTGGCCAGTAACAAGTTCTCAATGAACAGAAAAATGACAATAAGCAAATCTTTTTGACACCCAAGGTGATTTGAGTGGTAGGAAGATTTAAAATGAGCCCGTAAAACAGTAGTAGGCAGCATTGAGGTATAGAAAAAAACATGCAGAGGAAGCGTCGTTTGGTTTGAATTCAAAGACACATAATTGTTGTTTGAACACTTCAAAATAAAGTTTAGATTCCCTTCAACACGTTTCTGTTTACTCAACAACAAAGCAGTGATTAAGTGGAATATTGATATTACCTACGGAGTTTAATTGGGGACGACTTTGTTACCCAAGAAATAAAACTTTGTTTGGTGACAGGGTTTAGTTATATCTAGCTGTCCGCACAAACAGGGGAGTAATTGCACTCTTTGTTTGAAATGTAGTTAACACATTTAAGATTATTGAGTCACTAGCCTTAAATGAATAGCTAATTGAGAAGAGACAACTCTCTCCACTCAGAGATGAATAGAGTAGAGTCATACCAGGGCATCATGTGTTCCAAATAGTTACTTATTTGATACAATCATTGAGGCGGTTGACCCGAATATTTCTCAGAAAAGCTATCTGCATCTTCTACCACAAAACAGAAATGCAACTGTAATCGTTAAGCCATAATAAAGTTTATTTGTTTGGTTTTGGCTAGCAGAGGAATCCAGGACGCGTGTTTCGCCCTATTTAGGACTCGCCAGCCGGATATACCTGAACCCCAGTGAGCGATGTTGTTCCCACTGAGACCCCAACCTAATACTCATCGCTTCAAAATCCAAGACGTTATCCACTAGGATATGGAGGCACGATAGCCACGTCTTGTACAGCGGGTACTAGTTATTACTATTTACTGATATACTTGTAGTTCTTCGTTGTTTTATTGACTCGAATTGTTCGACCTCTATTGGCATATGGGCTCCTACGCATATGCGTCAATATTGCCTGATTGGTAATTATGGTGGTTTGTTTGGTCGAACAAGTCCCAAATAGGATGAAACGTACATCCTGGATTCCTCGAAGCATCCGAATAGGAGCCCATATACCAATGGAAGTAGAACAATTCGATCCAACAAAACAACGCAGAATTACAAACGTCAATAAATAGCATGATCAAGATTGTCTTAATATTGTTGAGTCAGCGATGATTTGAGAGAGAATAACTTTAAGATTTTTGAATATTTGCATTATATCGTTAACTTTGGCTTCTACGCATAGCAGACTGAAATGAAATCACTTTATGAACCTGAATGTGCTTCATTGAATGCTCACATAAAATGTATGTACGTAAGCTTCTCAAAGCACTTTGATTTATATGTCGAAGTTTTCAGGAAACCATTGGTTCTTAGAAATCGTTCACCTCATTCCGCGATTTCATCGGAGTAATCCCTGTCAAGCGTTTCAGGATCGGATATAGTCTTGGGATTCCTCAGTGATAAAAACAGTATTTCAACTACTATTATTTTTATTACTTGACTTTTGGGTTACTAGTGGAGCATAGCGCTTCAGCAGCACGTCGCTATTTCACTCTCTTCTCTATAGTCTTTTATACCTGGCTCCACGACTGCCCACAAGCTTTCATTTCTTCCGCGCACGATCTACTACATGTCACCTTCAGCTGGGACGCCCAACTCATCGTTTCCCAATTCGATTCCACTCGACGGCCTGGCCTGGCGCCTGATGTCCCCAAATGGTCTTATCAATGTATGCCCAATCTATCTCCACTTTCTTCTACATATTTGTTGGGCGATAGGTTCTTACTTCGTTGCTTCGTCGCCAGAGTTCCTTATGCTTATTCTTATCATTCTGGCCATATAATCTTCAGTATCGAGTGAGCTTGGGAGACAGCTGTTGAGGATGTGTGTCTGTTGTTTGTTGCAAATGCTTTTCGTAATGCGCCAAGTCTCTCAACCAACACCAACCAACCAGCACTGACTGACTTGACTGAATTAGTGTTGGAAATCCGGATCTTCTTCTTTATGCTGAGTGCAATGCAATGCAGTGCAGTGCAGTGCAGTGCAGTAGATCTCCACACTGGTCTCAGGTTAATGAAGGCCTGTCTTGCTGTCTTTCCAATACCCGCTTGACGTCCTCATCTGTGCCGCCACCGCCAGTAGGTGAGGTGAGACGATGCTGCCTAGGTTGTAGGTGAAACAGACCACTTCCTTTAGGTTTCTCCCGTTCATAGTGATTGGTGCTTGTTGTCGATGTTGTTGTTGTTGTTGGTTGAGTATCTTCATCACCTCTGTCTTCTCTAGACTCACTTGAAGGAAGTCACGTCTTCGCTGCCCTGCATCGTCTCTTCTGCCAACTTGTTGATTTTCGCCTGTAGATCTTCAAGTTTGTGCGACAAGACATCAGACACAAATCATCATCGGCAGCGAAATCCAAATCTTCTAAGATCTTTCCATCAGTCAAACAGCGTATGTCAATCTTCTCACAGCTCCTCTCAGTTGTCTATTGCGTCATTCAGTCCAATCCAGTCCAGTCCAGTCCAGTCCAGTCAACCACAATCAGGAACATCATCGGTGATAGTAGGCGGCAACCTTGTCTTACTCCTGTCTTCACTTCGAAGGCGTCACTGAGCTTTCCAATGTCAATCACTTGGCATGTGGTATCATATAACACATAGTTGTTGAATGAGATTGATGAAGGTTTTTGGCACTAAAACTGTAGTGTTGAAGCAAGCAGCTGCCTGTCAAATTACTTGTCGGTCGACGCTGTCGACGGCCTTTTCAAAGTCGATGAAGTTGAGGTAGAGTTGAGTTGAGTTAAGTTGAGTTGACTGTCATTCTATGCTCTGTTCTATGACTGACAATGCTTAGCATAGCATTGCAATTTGGTCCACACATGATTCATACTTCCTGAAGCCAGCCAGCCAGCCAGCCAGCCAGCCAGCCAGCCAGCCAGCCAGCCAGCCAGCCAGCCAGCCAGCCAGCCAGCCAGCCAGCCAGCCAGCCAGCCAGCCAGCCAGCCATCCTGTTCCTGTTGTAATTTTGAATCCAGCGCATTTTTTATTCTCTCCAGTGTGATGTAGCATAATGTTTTGTTTATTATTTGAACTAACTTGTCCAGTTTCAGCAACTAGTTACTACGGTCGTCGTGTAACTTCTGTTTTATACTAGAGTTTATGTGTATTATTTCATCATACGATCAACACATAAACCAACAGTATTCGAGACAGTTCTCTTCCAGTTAATGAGTAATAGCCATTTATACTGAAGTTATTATTTTCTTGAATTCTAATTAGTTGGTTGAGTAAAAACTGCCTAGTGCTGGCTATCATTGCTCCGCCTCTAGCATTTTTTTTTATCATACCACCACTTCAAAAGGACTCTTGACGTCTTTATTCTAAGATTTAGGAATAATGTTTAGTTTACGTCAGTAATTTTTGAACACACTGAGACACTACTCCAAGTATTACCTCTTATTCTTATTTTCTGAACCTACACATGAAAACATAGTAATGATTAAAGATGGTATTTAGCTTACTGAAATAATGTTCGCGTTGCATCAGAATACGAATTTTTTTCCTTTTTGTAACTGTATGGTCTATTGTTTAAATTATCAACTATTTGAAGGATGTTTTCAATGTTCTACATTGTTAAACTAAAATCATTGCCTAAATTCCCATTTTTTTCCACTTCTAAATTTAGTTATCTTGGACAAATATTTTGTATGTCGGATATCGCCAAGTTTACGTCATTTATAAAAAATCCCAGACCTTATTTATTACCTCCACAACCAAGGCCCCCATTTCGTGTTGTTGTACTTGGTGCTAAAGCGTCTGGCAAAACTCAACTCGTACGAGTATTAGCTGAATCCTATAGAGCAAGAATTATTGATTTGGTTGGAATGCTTCAAGACGAACACGATAAAATATTGAGTAGAAAGTTAGTAGAAGTTGAAACAAAAACTGAGGCTATTGTTATCCAAGAAGTTACAGAACGACATGAAGCTGAACTTCAGACAATTAAAGCTAGTAAGGCTGAAATTGAATACTTTTCCATGATGATGTGTATGTTGTATTGAGTATTTTTCCAGTAATGTTTGAAATAATACAGTAGTATTACTCACTTGCAAATCGTTGAAAATCACAGGTAACTGCAACTTTACTTTTGTGAGATGAAATCTAAGTCGCTGTTTCTTGCTAGTAATGCAAAAACTTGAATTGTAAACTTTCGTAGAATACTTGCATAGGTTCTGTTAATCATAAACGTTCAGTTCCTACTGAATGACACAAAGTTTAAATACGAAAACGCTGGGAATAACTAAGAAAAATATCAGAATTTCAAGCATAAGGGTCCTTTCACGAACTTATGGGTATCATGAAGAATCAGGTTCGTATAATTTTATGAGTTCATTATATTTCATATTATTCTTTTCCGTTACACTCAAACAACAAATCACGGAAGCAAAGAGAGATAAAATTCGTGAAGTTTCACATTTTATTAACTGTAGTGTAAGGAAATACAGCTACTTACTACTTCAAAACCTTGAAATACTGCAGTATTCAGCAGTATGTCTAAACTTAAATGCATTTACACAGTCTTAAAGACTGATTGAAATATGGCCTACTAGTTCCTGGAAGTTATTTACAGTTCAAGACGATTTCAATATTACGTCTTTGTAGTTGAATTATTATTAAACAAAAGTAGTTACAACAGGATAATAAAAATAATAATAAAGGTCCAGGGTTTCCTGCTCATTACCTCCAACTACTTAACATAAATCAGATTGCACTTCTATGGTAAATCTGATGGCTGTATGATAACATTGCAAACTGGTCGGTAGACTTCATTCAACACTTTGGCAGAGACGTCAGTATGGAATAATGAGGTGATGATGTGGCTTCACCTGGATATAGGCACCGGAGAGAGTAGCTTTAATCCAGAAGACTGTCTTTTCTGATAACACTAAATTGTTCTATACTGAATAACAGTTATTAATTAATATTATGGAAAACTCACGCCCGACGCTGCATAACAGTAAAACATGTAAAGTCAGCAGTGAACAAAATGACAAGTTCAACATAACTAGCAGTCAACTTATTACCTCAACCAATCAGACAGCAGTAAATCTTCACACAACACAGGCAAACGTACTAAATATAAATATAAGTTACTTATGAGTAGTTAAACAAATGACATAGAATAAACGCCATCAAGTGAGCTAAAATGCTATACTACTACTGTTGGAAATGAACATACTATACCTTTTTTAAAAACAAAATTTTATGTCAAAACATTACCTCCTAATGTGATTATAAGCAACTATGAAAGTATAAGAGAACATAAGAAATATCAAAACGAAATCTACTGTGATGTAAGTACAGAGTTTGGGCACTGCGGTTAAATGTAATTCCATGAAATTTCATGAAGTTCCAACTTACTACTCTGCCGTTCAACTGAAAATTTTTTACTGCATAAGGTTGCCTTACTTAACAAATAAAAATTCGACTGGGATGAGACATGGTTGGAAACCTTATTATCACTCATCTTCTTCGTACACTGAAATCAAACTACCGAATAAAGTTATCACCAATAGTTTACGCAGTAAACATATCACTCTTCTTAGCTAACTAGGACTAATTTGACTAGAGCAAGGAGATACAATTGAATGGTTACCGTAGTTAGTTATGAGTGTCTAAATGTGCAGTTTATTTCATAGTTAAGCATAGTACTTGATAGTTGAGGCTAAAAGGAAACTTTATAGCTCATTTCGTGACTGAATCAACCGAACATTATTCTGATGATCCAGAAGACTCTTCTAGTCCTACAGCAATTGTGTTTCCTTTCATAATAAAGCTATCACATAAAATGTAAGTACTAGTAGCTGTAATTTACTAGCCTGATTTTCTGTTCCTGAAAATTAATCTTGTTAAAAAGGCTCACAAGCTCGAGTGATTCTGCTTTCTAAGTTCAGATTATCGCAGAGGACTGGTAGACAATAAGAACCAGGTCTGTTTTGAATTCCAGTCATTTCATACGTTTAAAAAACAGAGTGAATGTTATCGTTATTATTATTATTTGTCCCTTGGGTTCCTAGTGGAACATAGGGCTTCAGTAGCATGTCGCCATTTCAATCTCTTCTCTGCAATCTTTTGAACCTGGCTCCACGACTGCCCAGAAGCTCTCATATCTTCCTCTCATGATCTCCTCCATGTCACCCTCAGAGGCCCAACTCGCTGTTTCCCATTTGGATTCCACTCGACGGCCTGGCCTGGCGCCTGGTGTCCCCAAATGTCTTATCAATGTATGCCCAATCCATCTCCACTTTCTTCTACATATTTGTTGGGCGATAGGTTCTTACTTCGTTGCTTCGTCGCCAGAGTTCCTTATTGCTTATTCTTATCATTCTGGCCATATGATCTTCGGTATCGAGTGAGCGTAGGCGGTAGCTGTCGGTGAATGTCTATAGTTTGTTGCAAATGCTATTCGTAAAACTCCAAGCCTCTGAACCATGTAGAAGCACTGACTTGACGTTGGTGTTGAAAATCCTTATCTTGTTCTTTATGCTGAGTGGAGTGCAGTAGATCTCCACATTGGTTTCAGGTTAATGAAAGCCTGTCTTGGTTTTCCGATCCTGGTTTTGACGTCTTCATCTGTGCCTGTGCCGCCTGTAGTTGAAACGACGCTACCTAGGTATATGAAACAGACCACTTCCCTTAGGTTTCTCTCGTTAATGGTGGTTGGTGCCTGCTGTTGTTGGTGGTGGCGTTGGTTGGGTATCAACATCACCTCTGTCTTCTCTACACTCACTTGAAGGAAGTCACGTCTTCGCTGCCACTTTTGTCAACTTGTTAGTTTTCGCCTGTAGATCTTCAAGTTTGTGTGGCATTAGACACAAGTCATCGGCGAAATCCAAGTCTTCTAGGTTCTTTTCCGCAGTCCAGCGTACCCCCCTCTTCTCGCTCCTCATTGTTTGTTGCATGATCCAGTCCACTACAATCAAGAATGTCATGGGTGATAGTAGGACAGCCTTGTTTCACTCCTGTCTTCACTTCAAAGGCATCACTGAGCTTCCCATTGTGAATTACTTGGCATGTGGCGTCTTCATGTAGTTGTTGAATGAGATTGATAAAGGTTTATGGTATTCCATAGTATTGAAGCAGTTTCCAAATTACCTCTCAGTCTACTCTGTCAAAGGCCTTTTCAAAGTGGATGAAGTTGAGGTAGAGAGTTGACTGCCATTCTATACTCTGTTCTATGATGATGCGAAGCGTTGCAATTTGGTCGGCACATGATTTGTACTTCCTGAAGCCAGCCAGCCAGCCAGTTCCGGTAGTGGGTTTGAATCCAGAGCATCCCTTAGTTTCTCCAGTATGATGCAGCATGATATTTTACTGTGGTGCACAGCAGCACTATTCCTGGCTAATTCTTGCAAAGACTCAGGTCTCCCTTGTTTGGGAGTTTGACAAAGTAGCCCTTCTTCCAATCACTAGCCAGGTACCTTCTCTTACTTCCAGACCTTCTGCAATAGTGGTATGAGCATGTCCACTGTTGTATCTGTGTCCGTTTTCAGTGCTTCTGGCTGGATTCCATCTGGTCCTGCTGCCTTCCCACATTTCAGTAGCTTAATGGCGCTCAGGAATTCCAACTTTATTGAAGGATTTATGTTCACTTGTAGTTCAGCAGCTGCAGGTGGTATTTCTGACGAGCGCTGGTGGTGGTCGATTCAAGAGCTTCTTGAAGTGGTCTGCCCATTGTTCCCTTGGTTTCTCTTCTTTCTTAATTAAATTTCCATCATTAGCTTTTATTGGTTTCGTCTGCGTTGATCTCCTCCCAGATAGTAACCTGGTTATTTGATACAATATTGTCAGGTGTCTGCTACCAGCAGCCTGTTCTGCTTTACTTGAAAGTGTGTCGTAGAAGTGTGTTTTGTCTTTGAGTGCACTCTTCTTCACTTCTTTGTCCAGTGTTTTATACATTGTACTCAGTTCCTCTTCTCGCTGCGCATCCTTCCACTGGCTTATCTTCTGCTTCACCATCTTCCTCTCCCTCTCCCTCTCCCTCCTCTATCAGCTTCCAAGTGCCCGTCGACATCCATTCCTTGTTTTGTTCCCTCTTCCTTCCTAGTACGGTTATGCAGGTTTCTTTCCACATAGCTTTCAAAGAGTTCCAGTGTTCATCCACACAGGTTTCTTCAGGGATGTTGCTCGATATCTCCTATTTTATCCTGATGACTGACTGACGTGAAGATGTCCTTTGTAGTTTTATTCTTCAGTTCAGTTTCTCTTCTGGGTGTTGAACTCCAACTGTGGTCTATCACCAACTTCTTCGTCGAAGGCTTTCAAGTTGATTTTGAAGACAGGTTGTTTGCAGTAGATAGTGAGTGGTGTGAACCTACATCTGCTCCCCTTCTTGAGCTGATCTTGTGTCCAGTAGGCTGCATCTTCACTTTCTTCAGATTGAGATGAAATCGATCTGACTTCTAGCGTAGTGTATCTGGTGTCTGGTGAAATCAAATCCATGTCACTGTCTTGTGAATATCCTTGTGTTTTTATACACACTGCCTGACTCCAATCACCAAGTCGTTGAATGTGCAGAAGTCTGCAAACACTTCTCCATTCTCATTCATCATTTCACCGTGTGTTTCTGGAGCTATGATTGCTTTTTTTTCCTGTGTAGTGCAACAAAAATTATGCAGGATAAAGTAGTTACAAACGATAATCCACTGTTCTAACACCATACACTTTGATGACGTATTAAAAATAGTGATAAAAAGCATCTCGTCAATTACTGTCAGGAAGACCATATACATTTAGAAGACATTTTTCTGGGTTTTGCTGTATGTGAAAAGTAGCATACAATTAAATGACTGCAATCAGCTGAGAAGATGGTTCATTTAGTCGTGGAAACACCTTGGATTACTAACCATCATTAAATAGATTAATAAACGAGGAACCGCCTAGCAAACAACAAACATCCTCAAATACTGACTTTTAGTGATATCATAACATGACTTGTGGGTAGTATCAGCACGACGGAACGTTAGGTTTCTTTTTTGATCTTAAATACCACAATTATTATGATCGGAATGTTGTGAAGTATTTAAGCGTTCAGTTTAAATACGATTCTCTGCTATTTGAATTTGTGTGATTTAAGGATAAACATACTTATAGTAAAAAGTTGAATCAAGTATGTAAGTAACCGCAAGATACAGAACCCCAAAAGTTGCTTTGGTGGCTAATGTTGCCACTCGTTCATGTATCATAGAAAAAGATTACCGACGAGAGGAATCAAGTCTAGCGGTAAACAAAAAGTATAAAGGAACATTAATGATACTTACATATCAGTATTAGATAAACTAGTTTTTATTTCTTACCTCAATGTTTAATAAATAATTTAAGGTAAAATGGCTGAGCATACAAGTGAAGTGATAACACAGAAGGTGACTGAAGAAATCGAAGGTCAGGTTATTGGGGAGGCAGTATCTATTTCTGATGAAGATTCAGAAAGTGAAAAAAGTAAGCTTTAACCTTGAATTGATCGTTTTTTCAGTAATAATTTCTTCATGAGTAAGTATTAATATAATCCTAGCGTGCTTACTTTATCCGTATCCTTAATAATTAATAGAGACAAAACAGTCAGCAGAAACACTATGTCAGTGGTAGTCAATCTATTCCACAGTGAATAATTAGGAGTGGAGCTGTGGCTCGTTGGTTTAGGGAGATGACTTTAAACCAGCGAGCCATGAGTTCGAACCCCACTCCACCCACCGAAGTTTAGGCAGCTAGGTAGTATCATTAGCCTTCAAACAATAGGTATGGCTCATTGCCTGCTTCACAAATGTGCACGACGTTGTTGAGTACATTTCGCTTTGAATAATTAGGGTGGCATGTCTCTCTGACCATATAAAAATGTGAAGTTACGAATTCAAGATTTACCTAAAATGCATATTGGTTGAAATCGACAGGCAGACAGAAAAAATCAAAGTAGAACCTCACACACAAGTGCGTCAATTCAATTTGCAACACTTTTCTGTAGCATGAAAAGAATAGTTGGATGGAAAAAGACTGATATAGAAGTGGATAGAAGAGTATGAGAGAGTAAGTAATCTGAAGATAAAGGTTAGTGTAAAATACTCAAGCTTTAGAGGACATCAAGAAGTAAATACAGCTGCTCCACTGTGACCGATTTTCAGCCATGTCACCACTGCTTTTCAGTGACTGACTCCCACCATCTCTAAGGTCTAAGTCAGCCATTCTACACCTCCCCAAACAGCTAAGATCAAGAGTCAGAGACTTCATATACTCGTTAAAGGTCTTCGTCTGGCCACTCTGAGCCTTCCTCCAACTTATTTCAACTTCTAGCATTGTATGCCGAGGTAGGCGGTGTCGTCAGTATGAAGTATACATGTCCAAGTCACCTCAGTCAACACAGGTTCGTAACCTCATTGACTGACTTACATTCCTTGCCCAGTTCCCTCCGCCTGATCTCGACATTTATCAAAAAGCGATTCCACCAAGTGGGAGAAATGCTACGAAGAAACCTGTGATCGAAAACCCGTAGCTGCATCATTTCTTCTACTTTTAACCGCCATGTTTCATATCTGTATAACAGAACAGAACGGACTGCAAGGTAATAAAGTAATCCTTTTAAAGGTCGTCGAATACCTCGCCAGTTGGCGCCAGAGGTGATACAAGTTGGAAAATGCCAGTCGGGCCTTCTCTATCCGAGCTGAGATTTCATTAGCCACCAGCTTCTTCAGAATGTTACATACCTGATGTAAACGAAGTGGTTGACGCATTCCACCATTTCACTCCCTATCACTAAACTGGGAATACCTACAGCAGTCTAGCCCTGGAGCATCATTTTAGATTTGACAGGTGCGTTTGCTAGCCCATTAAATTCTAATTCTTAGACAGCCAGAAGTTAAATTCGATATACGATAGGTCAAAGCTGAAATTCATACAAAAGTGTGTCACTTGAGTTTACCTCACTTCAAAGCAAGATTACAAGAGGAAATAAAGGGGGAAAAGGAAGAAGAGGAATAAACTGGAATACCATCGGTGGAAAAGAAGCAGTAGGTGTAAAATAACAAGATATTCAAACCATAATCGAAAATAAAGCTAGCAGGTTCATTCATGTAGGCGTGATAACTAAAAGCCTCCATATATTGATTTCTTAACTACTAAGGGCACTAGTTAGATAGTCTGTATTAATTGACAATGCTCAAACTATCATTTATAAACTTCATGAACTAATAGTGTACCTTTGCTTAGATACATTCAGCCTTTTTAGGATCTTTATAGTTTGTCTTCCAGTGGATTCATTTTTAATCCTTGGTATCTACAGTTCAGCATTACAGGTTCTAACACCAGTGATATTACAAAGAGATAGTTTTAACATTTTGAGGCTATGGGCAGACTTACATGAAATAATAGTTCTTATTGGTTGGACCTGCATTGAATAAAGTGATTGAGAAATTTGTATTATATGCTGAATCACCGTTTACGCCGAAAAATCAAAATGTCAAGGGGACGTTATCCTACTGATCAATCCCTTTTGTTACTTTACTTTACACATAGTTCAAACACACCAAGACTTTACTGTTGTGTTAAAACTCATATTAATGTTGTAATGTTATACATAGGTGACTATTGAATGGTAAAAAATAAGCTATAGAAGGCAAATTATTGTAGGATGGATGGGTTTCCTAGTGAAATGATAACTCACGTGTTGCTGATGATTATAAACCAGTAAAACATTTCCTAATCTATTTTGGAATACCGTATGCAAAAAGATTCATCATCTCAACAGAAAATTTGCAGTACGCAAAACAGTTACCTTATTATCAATGAAATATATTTGTAAAATCACAATGAAGTAGAAGAATACATTTCTGAAGTTTCGCAACTTTTTGGAAATCGCTTCTTTAGAGAATAAAACCTATTTAACCAGTCGATAACTTATACAGGTTTTGGAATTTAAAATATACTACGAAGGACAAATATCAGGACTAAGTTGTACAATTCATTAATGTATGTTCTTAGATCTCAGAGAAATTACTCATAGTTGAATGTGAGTTTCTTTTAACCCTATTCGTTTCAATTTTGATTTAAGGTTCAGAAGAGGTCATAGGTTAGTAATTGTTTTTGTTTTACCATGTGACTTCACGTACTTTGATTATTTTTTGGAATTATGAGTTTCATTTTGTTAATATTGCTGAAAAAAATGGTTGGTCTCTTTCGAAAGATAGAATGAAACACACTACCTACGGTCCACCTTTCTCTTTGATCGGACCTAGTAATATTACTTTGATTGCAGCTGTCTGCATGCTTCTTTTAAAGACATGAGAGGAGCGGAGACAGTTTGGCATACTATAACTAATGTTTATTCAAGATTCACTTCCTCAGGGGTTCACCAGCTAAATGTAAGTGGTAGAAGTACTAGTAGTTTCGATTATTTGAATGGGCTGCCACCATAAATAATATAGTGAACTATTGGTTCCACCATCAAGGTTAGTGTCAATGCATTTGATTACAGACGATTGTATTACTCATACAGATGAATGGAAATTAGACAAAAGTGGGTTAATTAAATTTTGAGGGGGTTGTGGAGATTTGGAAATATTTCCAGTGCTCCCAGGTTTCCTTTGTTCCTCCAACTGATGTCAGTCTTCGATGAATAACAACTTGAAAAGTGGGTTAAGCTGATCTTCATATTTGATGACAAAACCATAGTTGATGTGTTTAACAGAGTTATAGTTCACCTTTACGCTTTTACTACAGGATTTCGAAAAGAAATTTAGTTTACCTGTAGTTGGAGATACTTTTTGATGGAAATGTTAATGATTAAAACAGCAAAGTCAACAACTTCTTCAAGATGACTTTGAATATCTGTCAGTCAAACGATTTTTTCCTTCAGTAAGTAACCCTACTTAACTAGACTGGAATGATGCGATTACATGAAGATTAACTGTGGTCATTTCGTACAGATCCATAGATAAATCAACAACATAAATCGCACAAAGTTTCATTCGGTATAGAGCTTATTAACTGATTACTCACTTTATTTCAGCAAAGATGACCATCCAAGACCATCCACCTGAGCTACAAATATTCTTCATGATGAAGTAATCCTCAAACTATCTGAGTAAAAAGAAATCAGTATTTTTGTGTAATCAGCTGGAAATAACACTACAGATTTGTATTTCAGTTCTTTAATGGTTTAGTGCGAAACTTTAAAGGTAATCAAATATTTATTTGCTTTATTTCTTATCCATTTATATAGAAAAGAGTCAAGTGGCAGAAGAAACAGAAAAACCATTTTCAGTTTATATCCCGGAACGTAAGCGGTTTGTTTCAATGAAATATGTGAATGAACAATTTAAAGTGATCAATGCCAAAAACCATACAAAAACTGAACTTTTGCCTCTGAAAATTTACTCAAACTTAACTGATTCCTTATCTACCTAAGGAAAATGGACAATAAATGAGGAGTTGGTACAAAAGTAGGGTGTGAGAAAGACATTAAACGTCTGATTCCACGCTAGACAGTTTTATGCTCTGTTGTACGTACACTGAATGATGTTTCCGGTACGATTCATCGATCACTACTTGGTCTTATCATTCGAAAAGTTCTTATTTTTTGATATATTGCAACTGTAAGTTTCCAAATGTTTAGAAGTGACAAATCATTCCTATTGAGGACGATAGGCTCATGTTTGTGGACTCATTTTGTGATTTGATTCAAAACGAATCACAACCTTATGGATATATACACCACTTTTTTTTGAGTATTTCCATTATTCTCATTCGCCTTATACAATTTTATCTACTTTAATATGACTGACTGACCCAGTGGCTCAATGGTAACGTGCTGGTCGCGGAACCTGAAGGTCGCGGGTTCGACCCCTGCTGGTGGGGTCGTGGGTGCGCACTGCTGAGGAGTCCCATACTAGGACGAAACAGCTGTCCAGTGCTCCCATGTTTCCTTTGTTCCTCCAACTGATGTCAGTCTTCAATGAATAACAACTTGAAATACTTTAATATCACTATTTTTTCCATCAATTTCCTCTTTGCATGCTGTATGCTGACTTAAACTGATACACTTTTGTTAGTCATTCATTTGATGGAAATAGGTTCAAAGACTCTTAATTCCCCGTAAACATACTAGTCAATAGAATTTTTACTTTACTTCACATTATTTTACTACTGTATGGCATAGCGTGTGTAGGAATGGTTGATTTTCTTCCCAAATTACTTACCTCTGTAGCAATAATGTAAATTTAACCAAGTCAATTCAGTAGTCCTTATTGTGTGATGTATCAAGTAAACTTACTATGGAATAAAAATGAATTGCAGCTTAATCTGATAACATTCGAACTAAAAGGCATGAAGACTCAAGAAGTATGCGTTTTCATTTTGACCCGGTGGTTGTTGGTTCGAATCCCTCCGTGGCCCAAATTTTCATATCACCTTCACCCATCACCCATTATTAGGTATGTATTTACTTGTGTTCCAGTTATGTATGAAACCAGGATAGGAAAATATTGCCATATCAAATAAAATAAAAAGAGAAGAAAGTTAGAAGCATCACTGCTAGTTAAGGTTACTGACAAACTCAGTGAAGTTGAATTTTACAAATGCTTAAACTTATAGAACTGTTACTGCTCGTCATTCATCAAGAAAAGATTTTCGACACTTTAAAATAGCCTGTAACCAATTATTTTGACGAAAGAGTTTTAACTTTTTGAAGTGCCAGTTTTATAAAGATCTAAGGATTAGCTGAAAAAGTATTTTTTTATTTATTTAACTTATCAATGCTATATTACACCATGAATAAGTCTTTTGGGTAGTGAAACTAATGGGGCACAAACCAACTAGTATTGTTACAAGTGACAATGAAGCTGAATATCTGCTAATAACGTGATAGTGATTTTGTCAGAGGTAGTTTAGCTGAATTCATTATTTATAAGCATTTCAGAAATACATCGATCTCAATCTTCAATACAATTTAATGACAGAAGAAGAACTGTTTTCATAAACTCATTAATATCACCGTCTTCATGACCACTGTAAATTAAGTGACGTTCGTATTTTCAATGTTTCATGGGAATACTGGATGTAACCAGCTGAAAAAGTAGTCATATAGTGGTGAAACTTAAATTATCAGTCACAAAGTATCAAAAAATCAGTCACAAATGTCAGCCAGAAGAGCTTACTACCTGGATTTCAGTTTAACTTCAGTCGTCTATTCTACTAATCCTTATCGATTCATACTTTTTTTATATTTTTCTAATGATTTTGGCAGATTTACGCCAACTGGTGGATAAAAATCATCCAGAGGTAAAAACACGAGTCAGAGAAGCATTACACATAGCTAGACAAGAGCCAATAGAACTCGATATAGACCTTTACATAAATGCTGTTCGTGCTGCAGTAGATGAAGCTGAAGCTGAACTACGCAAAGACAATCCAGGTGGCCCATAGTGAGTGAACTATACTTAACGTAATGTCAGCTATTCAATACATTCATATAATTATAATTTGAAAAAGAAGACTTATCCTCAAACTTTTGTGCATTACTGTTTTAATTTTCATTACAGTGCAAGCACACCTTGGGTGGTAATTTAATAAATTTGAGATTAGGCGCTCAAGTGAACAACATTATTTTCAGTTGTATCTCTTCATACATAACTCAGTCATAGTGATTTCCGACTTGATTATAAGAGTGTAGGGAAATATGTAATAAATAATTATCAAGCTAATAGCTTTATTATTAGTTATCTCAATGATGATAAGGGTGTTGTAAGACTAGAAATTGGGCAACTTGTTAGTATATAATTCTATATTTGTTTGCTGAATGTTTCACGCTGGGATAAAATATTACTTACTGAATTATGCTTCAAGTAGAATTTATTGTTCATGATCACATCAAAAAGTTCTTTTGATCGCATGATAAAAGCTATCAAAGCAACATGATAACACAAGCGATTTAACAATAGAAGAAATTCAAAATACATGAAAATAAAAGTGGAGCAGTTATAAATGATGAAGTAAGTGTATACTTAAAGTGAAAACCAATATTATAAATAAATAGGAAGGACAAAATAGTTTAAGTAATTATAAATTTTCACTAATTTCTCACCATACATTTTAACTACATACAGAAATTATTCAATATATGCATTTAATACAACTATAATTAAGAGTCCAAGCATCTGAATTAACGAATAATAATTAAGGTGGATGTATGAGTTTATTGTGTTTATGTGCAGAGGTAGAGAATAAAGCTGAAAGGAATTTAATACATTCAATTCAGCCTAGCCAAAGGCTAGAAAAAAATTATACAAAATATTTTTGAACACAAAGACTAAGGTTATTTGTCATACTTCCCGTAGCTTCAGCTTAAGTAAGGGGCGAATAAAAGGTCTGTGGACACGGATACTATTGAAAAGTAACTTTACTAACTATGTCTGGTAACATATTGGTCAGAATCGATGGAGTTAACCTACAGTCGTCTCCATGACTGATTACAGTGTATAAATATTTGTATATTGCCATTTTGAATCAGCTAAATTCCTTAATCAAAGAAGTAGAATTTCTTATTCTGCCTTTATTTCGTCTTAAATTCCCTGATTTTATGTATTTATTCAGTACACTAAACAAGTAGTAGGCATGATATAAAGTTGTTCAAGATAAAGAATTTGCCATTAGCCTATCTACTGTCAAATTTCTGTTTCGCCAACTACATACTTGACGTTCAACCGTTCAGTATTAATCCTTGTTCTATCAGAAAGTATATTACATGAAGGCTAATTATCGCAACCCAACCTACTAGGAGGCATGTCATTCTGTTGAATTTAAATTTAAATTCTGAAGTTCACTAAACAACATAGGCTTGAATACTGCTTTAAGTAAAGGAAGATATTGATAGTTTCTTTGACAGAAACCATTTTTAATAAAGAAGATATCATATCTTCTGAAATAACATTCAGAATAATTTCAAAATAAAAGAAGCTGTCTGTCAAGCTGTGGAATATCAAACTTTCATAAACCAGTCTCAACTACTTCGCTAACCAGTAGATATTTTATATCTCATTAAGACATTAAGTTTATTTAACTTTGGCGTACTCTAAAGATATGACTGGCAGCGTCTTTGTTGTCTGAGCTCATTATAAGTAAGTTTTCATGTAACTTTTATCTAGGAGCAGATATCACCTTCTAGCAACCAGTTTTTTTAGCCTCAAGAATATCTATTATAAAACCTTCAGTTGTAAATTTTGACAAATGACTGAAAAATGTGGTGTATTTGCGCAATACATTTCGAACAATCTGATCACACATTCACTTGTCAAGTCAATTTGTATATGAAAATTAAAGGTCAAATATAGTGAAAATGAAAAGGTTGTGAGGCTTGGTAAGATGCTTGTTCAATAGAATCCAACGTGTTTGTACATCTGATACGATGGATGATGAGAATAAGTTTCTGACAGACACTCTAGTGGAAAACGGTTATCCATTACAGTTTGTCAACCATTGTAAAAAACAGCTGACCCCAAAGCCTATAGTTTCCTCGGTCCCGAAGAAAAGCATATTTCTTAAAGTACCATACAGAGGGGAAACAAGTAGTATGATATTGAAGCAGAGATTAAAATTTGTTATCAGTAAAACATACTATGCAGCTCAGCTTATCATTGTTGAGACGACAAAACACCTGCTTCACCACAAACCTCAACCTCGCACAAATGATTACATCACATCCTACTGTGTTTACCAATTTACATGTATGTGTGGGCACGCATACATAGGGAGGAGTAATCGTTCAGTGCAGACTAGGGTGGGTGAACACATCCCCAAATGGCTAGAAAAACAGTTCAACACACAAACTTTGATAAGTGCAGGTGACAGACATCCATCGTCATCTATAACAAAACATATCATTGAAATGAATCACAGGGTTAATACGAAAACAGCGTTTAACATATTATACCGGAATAATCAGGGGAGCATACTGAAGTTTGCCGAAGCGTTAGCCATTCGTAAACTTAATCCCCTGCTGTGCGTACAAAAACAACTTGTTGTTTCACTTAATTTACCTTGGTAATCCTCATATGATTATATTACCAAGACTAGTGCCACAACCTTTTCATTTTCACTATATTTGACCTTTAATTTTCATATATAAATTGACTTGACAAGTAAATGTGTGATCAGACTGTTCGAAATGTATTGCTCAAGTGCATCACATTTTTCAGATAATCTTCATCGTCTAATAGCGTTATCGAAATTTATTAAAGGGACTAATTGTTTCAGATGACTGAAAGCCTAATCAGATCTTTTGCAAGTACTCAAGTTGTTCAGTAGTATACTTCGTCAGCATTCACCTTTGTCTATTATATTTATAAGTCATGAATATTGGCGAAAGCCTCTTGGACACAATATCCGTTTTGGTGGTTCTCATAAGTTGAATCACTCAACTCTTCTGATTCCAATCATGCATAACCAATGTTAATGATAATTTCACCGATAATTCTTGATAATATTGCATGAAGTATGTGACGTGTTTGCACCTATACAAGCGTAGTGGAGCTAAACATCATATAATAATGCTTAATTTCGGTACCCTATTATCAAGGTGCTGAACCAACGCTTAATATGATAAATGTGAATTGTCACTTCCGTCTCAGTAAAAGGCTGTACATCCTTCAGCTTCATTTCAGATACCCCCCAAAAGTCAAGATATTTTACTAGTTTTATCATTTGTTTTTTTACTCAGATGAAAATCACTAGTGATTAGCAGATGACTTGGATAACTCACTCGCTGAACCAAATGGCCATATGCATTTGTTATCTAAAGTAGTATGTGAAAAATCAAATAAAATGCGTGAAATGACTGACTACAACAGCCATAATGACTATGAAATCGATTACTTATCCTTCTTGGTAGTACTGTTTAGCGTGGCAAAATATATGATATTTCATATTAGCCATGATAACTGACAGTTTCCGTTTATCTGAGAGAATAAAATAACCAGTCGGCCCGAATAAATCTTTAACTATGGCCTTCCAACACGATTAGTTACTGAATTGTGGAACCTTTGTGCTTTATTTTAGGTAAGATTCGTCATTCTGCAAGCGATTTAAAAGACAAATGAACAACTTTATGATATGGCCTACATAAAGCAGGTGTCATACATTCAAACTATATAACATCGTCCAAAATATTTTCATATGCTGAAATAATAGTTTTCTAAATTAATTCCTGGCAAAGCAGCTTGTTTAAGTTATATTAACTTTGAAGAAAATATTTTTATTCACAATTTCTTCCACTGACAATGCCATAAAGATTTATCTTCTTGCATTGTACTGTTTTGAATGCTGGTGTAATATTTTGAGTTCGATTTTTCGTGGTTTGACTTTTAATACTTTTTAACCACTTAGTATTGAGCCAAAGAAACGGAAAGTCAGCGAAATTTTTTTATTTCTCGCGAATTTATGTACCAAAGCCTTGCAATCGTACTTGTAAGTAAGGAAATAGATAACAGACTACTATTATTCTACAGGGTTTTGTGACTTCTGTAATGATGAAGAGTAGAAAAAAGAGGTTACTCTAAAGGTATAAAGAAACTACGTAACAATAAATTATCATTAAGACCATGGTGAAAGAAGAGACTGAACGCATTTTTTCTACCCACATACGTCTGTCTAGAGTTGATGAACTGCTAGTGCCTGCGCCATACATAAGATGGAAAATTGTACTCCCTTTGAACCGTTTGCCTTGAATTTCTAGATAGTTTCGATGATAGACTCTGGTGGCACTAGGTGGTCAAAAATCAAATTGTTAGTTTCATTTTTATTCCTCACCTTGACAAGCATACAAAGTAGTGGTGGGATATGAATTTAGAAAGGGTGCACTTTGTATGACCAATATAACTAGCTCCACAAAAATAAGTGAACTTCTACATACACACTTTGATGTGGTCCAAATTGGAGGTCTATCCTTAGAACAATCAAGAGTTTTTTGCTAACTTAAGAAGGAAATCTGTAATCTAACAACACAAAATATTCTTCTCAGTGTTCTTAGGAATCATTTCTTCTGCATTTCAGCCACAGTATCACCCCTGAAATAAACATTCATAAATGTGGTCTTCTTCAGAACTTTATGCATCTGCCCTGTAAGTTTTTTGAACTTCAAATTCCTCACACTAAACCTAGATGGGTATCGATTATGAATAGGTGTCTCGAAATCTATTCAGTTCATCATCAACTTTATCATCTGGGTAGATACTTTGATTCTTGATGATAGTGAATGAGTTATACTTCTCTTTCTGCTCAACAGGATTCATATATAAAAACTGAGCAGATGATTTCCTACTAACTTCATATAAGAGTTTCGAGAAATTTAAATCAACAATCTTGAATTATCATTAACTTGTTGATACAAACCACATTCTAAATGCCTGTTATATGAACAGCATAAAAATGATTAAGTGTTATTTTTTTCTTCTCATGGACTATAGAGACTAAATTGCAAAAAAATGTTGTTCATCACAGGAGATATGTGCAAGTGTTCAAAAGCGACTACTCCACAAGATGTAACTGAGCGAAATGAACAGAATTCTTTCAAAAGCACACAAAGAGAAGGTTCCAATATCTCTAGTTTATATATAATACAAACAATTTATCTTACTATCGTTTGGTTTCTTATTGGCTCACTGATATCCAGCGACCAATTAGAAAATATGCAAATACACGTAGCATGTTGGACTCCTTTGACTGTAATGATTCAGATAATAATGTCAATGTATCCGTTAAGTAAACAATTTCTCTGGACATAACCTTTATTTTCACAATATCTCACTTAAAGAAATGATACTTCTTCTACATCGTTTCATCGAAGATAATAATTTTGGCATCAAGATGCCTAATTATTATTTAGAAGAACTACTTCTGAGATGTACTTCAACATTCAGCATAAATTCAACGAACGAATATCTTAGAAATGAGGCCACCACTCGTCCTTTTACAGGCTGATTGATTTATAGAAAACCTAGAGAAGACTGTTTTAAGTTTAGTGATAGACAAATTTCATCTATATAAGAGACATATGAATAATACCCAATGAGGTTTCAGATTTTTCACTGCAGGAGTATCTGCAGTATTGTTCACTATATAGCTTGATTACTTGTTAGAAACTTTAAGGATTTGAACTTTCGTGACTGGTGTAACAGTTGCTTGTTTTACCCATGCCAAGACACCATCTTAAGCAAAGCGTAATGTCACCTAAGGTAAAATTATGTTAGAAGAAAATTAAGGATAGTTCGATCAAAAATAAAGGTAGTTTACAAATTCATATAATAATTGTTTACATCGTACGGGTGTGCTGAGGTTGCCTTTACTGAAATTGCTATGATGTAAGGAGTTAAAAGTTTGGCGAAGATCTATTTACTACTTATCATTTTTTCAAATTCTGAACTTCCTAACAACCTTCAATTATTCATCTTTCTTCCTCCGATGTTTGTATTATTTTGGTCTGAAACCCACAGTTTTCTTTGCATTTAACTATTTTGTCATTCATATGGGAAGCAACTTAAAAGTTGCTTATTTGTGCTTCGCATGATGTTGTTGCTTGGCTTGCCTTTGTCCCTGTAGTTTTAGTGTAACTTGTAAGTCCATCGAATATTTTTTAGTCTTCTAACTGAAACCAGCTTTTAACCATCCACTCTTTTTCTCTCTGGAAAACCAAAACAACAGAGAAGAATGTTTTGGAATCGCAAGAAATCTAAAATCCAATCATGTATCTAGGAAACTGTAAATTATTGTAATTATGGTTTTAACTACCTGCAATTACTTCTTACATTTAATAAATTTCTGTGTTTTGCCTATATTTACTTACTGTTGCCCCCCGTTCTTTCTTATACTTCTGAAAAAAGACTATACCGTATAGCATGGGATTTTGAAGACCGTTAGCACACCACCAACTGTGCTGATAAATTCAATCGTAGGTAGGCATGTGAACCCTTGTAGACAGCTGGGTAAAATTATTTTATCTGGTAACAAACAACCTCTGCATCCTTACCTCTCTCCATGTCTGTCGTCAGGGAAGACAAGAAGCAAATATATCAGACGTTATTCATACTAAACTACATACAAAAATTGAACGATACATTTTTTTAGTTTGTGTATTGCGGAAGAAATTTAAGTTAGAGGTAGTCTCATCAATCAAACTGGCAGTAAAGAACAGTTATCATATCTCTGAAGTCACTAAGCATTTCAAAAATCATGTTATTCTTTACTAGGCACCGCTAAATAACATTCCTAACATATATTTAAAAAATGTTGCACAACGGAAAACTGGTGCAGTTTCACATGCTGAGGATTTTGTACTGTAAACATAATATTGGTTCGGAATAATGCAAATATATTGTTATTATTAACATATTCTTCTGCTACATTGTATTCCTTTTTAGTCATGGTCAGTGGATTATTGACGGGCTTCCTGTACGTCCAGACGTTTGGAAAGAATTTATTGAGAAAGCACCAGATCTACTACCGGATTTGTTTGTCTATTTACAAGATACAAGCCAAAATTCAGAGTATCTACTTCGACGGTGGATTAAATTAAAAATTGAAGAATTCAACGGTGTGCAAAAAGTTATTTATTTATTTATTGTCTTAATTCACTTGCCACTTAATAAATACATGTTTAGAGATTAGTCAAAATTTTCATATGAGCACAGTGCTATAGAGTCCCGAACAAGAAAATGACAACCGTCCTGTGCTTCCAGGTTTTCATTGGTTCTTCAACTGATGTAAATTCGTGATAAAGACTAACTTAAAGTTGATGAATTTCTAAACATCCTCATTTAAACAAACTAATTTTAGTCCATATCAGATTTGTTTATTTGATTTATAACACAGTGATATAGTACCATTTACTTAGAGTCAGTGAATACGTAGGAACGTCGCGAAAATGTTTCATTCTAATTGTGACTAGCTATTTATCCGTTCCTGATCTTCCATAGCTATCTTGTCATTGTCAACGTGCGATGAAAGTCATCATCAAATTATTATGTATAGTCACGAACGATCTGAATAATAATTTTTGTATATTCCTTTAAGATGTGACTATCCTCTTTGTGATCATTAGGTTCATCTGCTGAAGAATGCCAGTCAACAGAAAATAAATATAGGTGGTATGCTGATGTCAACATTGTCATCCAAATAAAAAGTAAATAGACATAATCACTGTGTAAAGGTGAATTTATTTTTACTTCCCAAACTTTCAGCCTAAAGTTATAACAACCTCAGCATTAAAGGAGGTAACACAAATCAGTTCCATAACTCGCCACCTGAACGAAGTTTTGAAAATATCAAACTTTATTTTCACAGTTGAAGTTCATAAACAGAAACTATTCACTGGTAACCATATCAGTGTCATTTTTACCTCAGTTGGACTCTCGATCACAAATCATAATCTCAGATGAAGTTCTGATGACTTACAACTCGAACAATTTCTACTTCATGGCATATTCTGCATAAATGCTTGTAGGGAGTATCTGAATGGACCAGGAAGAATGTCAGATAATGCTTTAGAATTTGAGTAGCATAAAGTATGGACGCGGGTACTGATCTACTCATTGACAAATATCTTGCAGCAAAAGTAGCATCTCACGACCGATAGAATTCAGTTTTTGTGAAAACAATAATAATTTCAAAGGTGGAGTTCAAAATAGTGGTATCAGAAGAACATTTGAGATGCATGGTTGGAAGGTAGTTAGCTGGTCACCTTTTGGTGAGTAATGAACTTGCCAAGTTCCAGATACTGTACGAAATCTCTTGGTCAAGTTTATGGAATAACTGCTAAGCTTAGCTCGAATACCCTGTTAAATGCTTTGGATTGCATAGTGTTACGAGTCGACTGCTTAGGAGTGCTAAATATCTAGACTTGTGCCTTTGGTAACTCATCAGTATGGTGTGAAACCTTAAAGAAATTCTTGTTCCCTTGGCGGTTCGATCACACATCACCTGGTGCTGAAGATATATGCTTTAACACTAACCTCTTCAGGTCTCTCTTAACCTCTAATGGACTGAAGTGTATACAGAAATTTGTCACAGAATGTTTATCGAACCTTGGGTAGGCAGAATACAAGCAGAGCCGGAAAATGAAAGTCTCTTGCTGAGTGGTTTTAGTTGTTTATTGTGCTACATAGTGGTTTCGCGTACTTGTATTTTCTAGCATCACTGTCGCCTTATCTTAGGCCTCAGACCTCAAAATATTGCTGCATATTTAGCACTAACATCTAATGAAGGGAACTTACCTTTTATACAATCTATCATATTAATGTCATGTCTGGTATTAGAGCGTTGAAGATTTATTTTCTTAAATAAACTTTTTATGTCGTTTACGTAGAAAATCAAACTGTTTTTCGAGGTTATTTAAAGAATTTCTGCTTACTAATCTAATCCATGCATTGTGTTTGCAGAGTTATGACCTTCAACAAAACGCTGACCGAACAATGAAATCAGAAACTGGTGCTTAAGTTTCGAACATCTTATTCCGTGTTGTAGTAGCACAAAATCCGTGATATTATTTTTGACCTCAGTCTTTCGAGATCCTAGTGTTTAAATAAAAAAAATTTATCTCATAACTTAGTGATAAATAACTAGTAATCTGTCATTAAAAAGGTGAAGTTAAATAAAATATTCTGAAACTCTTATGCGAAAACACCCCATCATGAGCGTTTCAGCAACAAGTTTTGCCTAGGTAGCAAATTGTACGAAGTTAAAAGATGCCTACTTTACAGTATTAGCAACTTCTACAGCAATACTGAAACATGTTAACAATAACTGAAATTTGGCTATGGAATAAAGATTGTCAGGTTAGGAACTACCACTGCAATTTACCTGCGCTGACACTAAAAAATGGGAGTTATAAGTAGCTAACTGAAACAATATTTCTAATATTTAACTGAAAGTAGTTGTCTAGAAACTCTTATCGTCTAACTAAACGGGCTGGATAAACGTTCTTTAGTCTAAAAATAATTTGTTTAGATTAAAGGAAATCGTCTGATTATCTTACTAGACTTTATTATTTAAGATAATATGTCTATACGTTTATTCGATGAATTGATTTGTACAAAAATGACTGAATTCAGGGTGAATTTTATCGTAGATTGATATCATCTAGAAAATAATTAGAGAAATGAAGCACTGAACAGTTGTTTCACCTTATTTTGTAACTCCTCAAAAGTGCGCACTAATAATCCTATGAGGAATTGTGCCCATAACTGTTTGGTCTCACAGTGCGATCATAATCTAATGCCGTCAGTGAGTATTGTCCCTCACTACAGACAGTGTTGATCATTAATTGTTTACCAGTCTTATGGCCTTATAAGTTATGTTAGGCAAGAAACGTGGATTAGCGAAAGTTTCAGTAATACCAAGAAGTGATGTAATACCCGACTTTGTAATCATTGGTAATGCTTTAATTATATCAGTGGAAATACGTATCGTTGAAACTGGTTTCAGGACATATAAGTGTAAAACTTGTGCACTGTGGTAGAATGCAATTCCGTTTTTATTGATTTATTAGATTTATCACACAGTGTAGGAGTATTGTTTACTGGATTACGCTTCGGACGTAATTTATTGTCCATAGTCATAACCAGATAACTACACAACTTTGAGATATCCTTTATGTAGTCCTGATTTCCTCGCCTCTTTGTGAAATGAGCAGTAAGATTTTCCATTTATCCAGAACAGGTGCTGAGTCATTCCTGTTGCATCTATCAGGTGTTGATTCGACAAACGAGGTTCATTTATCAAGTTTTAAAGATGTTCAAGGATATCTCGAAGTTGTGTAGTTAACTTGATATGACTATGGACAATAAATTATGTCTGAAACGTAATCCAGTAAACAATTCTGTTACACTGTGTGATAAAGCTAATAAATCAATAAAAATGGAGTTTCAGTACAGTTATAATGGACAACTGTAAAAGCAGAAGTAAATACTTTCTGACAAATTTAATTTGCACACTCAAAATGGTGAGTGAACATGCTATTTTTGTTTACCAACTCCCAGTTTGAGCTATTTGCTTATTGGTTTCCTAAAGTGAGTTACTGAATCACTTCCTTCAATTAATTTTATAAATAAGAAAGTGCATCCTTCCTCAGAATCTTATAGTTTAATGCAAAACGTGTAAATTCGTTTCAAAACACTGACTTGTTTAAGTGCGTAAGATCACTGAAATATGGTATATGTGTTTATGGAGGAACAATCAATCAATATCAAAGCGATTATACGCCTAGTTTTGACAAAAAATTATTTAAAGCGACTATCATCTTCATACAGCAAGCCAAGACCCACGATTTTATCCTTGATACCTAGGATTGTGAATAATCATCAGGAAGATTTTAAGCACCTCTAAAACGTCTCCAACTTCTTAAAAAATATGTTAGGTATCTTTAATGAATAAATCAGTATTAAATCGATGTTTTTGTTAAGAGTTCAGTATTATTCACGTTGAAGCTTCCAGCTACTTTGATGAAGTTAGACATTAGTTTCATCTCAGAACCACTGTATTTAATATTTATGCTGTTTGTTGTGTGTTTCATGAGCATTTCTGGAACTTATTACTTTAGTCGAAAATAAAATATGGGCTGCAAATAATCTGTTACTTTCCAGTTACTAATTCACCATTTACAGCAGAAAGTTTGTAACTCTTTATTATAAAACTGATTTGCAGATATTGATTCTGTTGACCAGTTTTGAAAATACCGATAGCACAATTTCTCAAGATTTTGAAACTGGACAACCAACGATACCTGATGAAACTAGCATTTTAGCTGGTCGTCAAGGTCAAGCTGCATTACAGAGGATCAAAGAGATTGAAAAGCAGTGGTCTCAAAGTGCTGATCTTCTGACACGTGCAATACAACCATTAGGCGCTCCAGTTGACGTCTACGAATTAAGCCTATTTGATAAAACAATTGATCAAATGAGGGATGAAGTCTTAGACCGATTAGTCAGTAAGTATACAATATTTACTTGTTTTATGTGCGTAAGAGAACGTAAGACAATGTTGAATACATTATATATGTTAAATATGTTCATTGGTTATTCTGTGCTAATGTACAAGTTTGACTTGAATTCTTTGTTAGTATCTAATTGAATTTTAATTCTGGATGGTCAGACAAAGTGATTTACTGAATACAAATTGTGCTCTTATCTCTTCTATAGTGGTCTTATATGCTGAATTTATTGCAATTTATATCTTAAGAAGAACGTTTTAGGCTTCACTTCATTCATAGCTACAACGAAGTTAAATTCATTCCTTAACAAGTTTATTTCTGTGGGAATTATCACTTTTGTTACAATATTAACAAACAGCTTTGTTTCATCAGTCGTTAATGAATAATTATTCTGAATTGGAAACTTCTTTTCCACAAGTATGTTGAGTGTTTCAATTTGAATATTCTTAAATTCTCTGAATAAATACTCATGGATATAATTTCTGAAATAACCTTACCTAGTATAGGTGTAAAACTTGGGCACTGTTGTAGAATTTAATTCCATATTAGACTTGTTTGTCTAATCCATAACACACAATGATACGATGTATCTGAAAATGTGATATATTTACCCCATCCATCTACCAATATGGCTAGAAACGCAGCAAGATTCATATACAGTGATAAGCACATGCGTTAGACAACACAATATTGATAAGGGCCACAGAAATGATAGGAAAACAGCCTTAAAAGTTTGTATACACTTAGGTTTGCTGGAGTGCTAACCATACATAGATTTAAACCCTCTTATATATCCGAAAGTGATTTATCCATACGCTTAACCTACCTCAGTTATATTAACCTTATTCCATCATCCAGGCTAGTTTCAGAATGTCTCAATCCCTTGAGAAGTAAATTTGTGATCAGATTATTTAAATAGTTTTGCTAGTTAGTTCATCTATACAACACAATGTCCCCTGTTGTTAAGCAGTCACTATGCAGTAAAATTCATAAAGGGTAGTATTAAAGGGAGAACACAGAAATTACAAACCAAAATATTTTTATGCTATAACTAGTAAGTCTTCATCGCTGACTGGGCCAAACTGGCCGACCACTATTTGTAGATCGCGACTCAGTGGGCCAGTGGATAACTCCCTGAATTTTAAAGTGACTGTTCCTAGGTTTTTGTTCTAGTGGAAACGAAACTCCTCATTAGGAGACATGTACATTCAGCTGACGAGTACTAAATAGGACGAAATGTGTGCCCCTCATTCCACTACTAGCCGCTATCCACCGTTAATATCAACAAAAGTAGTCATAGATAGATAGCAATTTTATCATATAGGAAAAGCATCTCAGAAGCAATAGGAAAGATCTTAAAAGGCAGACACCTATACTACTTTCAAACCAACAGATCTCAAAAAACAAAGTAATTTAACACAAAGATCCTATTAACAAAACTAACTAAAAACAAAATACATAAAAAGCCATGTGCTAGCTATCCAGTATTTATGTGGGTCAAACGTCGAGACCATACAGAGTCAGTTTGAATGAGTGACTAGAAACGCCATTCCAGCAACTACTAGGATACTCAAATCAGGATTATTTTTTCATGAAGAAACTACCTTTTCAGGTGAAATAAAGAGGTCAGTGGTAAGGTTTCTAGCTGGAGCACTGGTTGACACGGTTTCGAATCTCTGATGCGATATCACTTCAGACAGGTTTCTCTGGAGAGTGTCAGCAAGCACGAAACCAAAGCGCAGGACTGATTGCCTCCAATGGACTAGCAATTCAGTTTTTACTTTTAATATAGACTTTCTATTTCCATTGAAAATGGTAGCAGTTCGAGATAAAACACTGTTGTTTTAGATTCTAGATGTTTGCTAACAACCACTTTGAACGTTATAGATTGGGAAGTTCAAAACAGAGTCTCTATCGTTTGCCAACATTCACGTCAATAACGAATAGGATGAGATATGCTTATTATTTATACTTTTTTATTTTCGAGCTTTTAGTTATTATTAGAATATGAAGAATGTATTAATCCCATCATCTTAGGTTACATGATTGAAGTAGCAATACGTTTAAGACCTCTTTAACTTGATAATTTGGTTTATAATAGTCAGTAGTTTACCCAATTTTCCCAAACTTCGTAAAGATCCTTGATTTTGTCAGTTTATTGTGCTGAAAGCGGATAGTATTCAAGAGTAAATATCTATGATATCCTGCATATTCTACTTGTATTGATATTTCAAGCTAACTTTAAGAGCGAACTTAATTCAGAAGTGAGAAGTAATTCAGCAACTTGTACAGTTGACTATATGCAGAACAGCAAGGAATAAATGCATCAAAAGTCAGAATTCGGTATTGCAGCAAAATCAGTCACGAAGTAGGTACACAGATATATACTTCATATTTATCTTCACAACTATTTGCAGTTTGTGGCTCCTATACTGATAGATACAACATTATGGCGCATCCTGTTTGGTATTGTCTTGTGCAATATAGTTGTTCATTATTTTATCCAGTAACTCGTACTGTTTTAAGAGGTCATAGACGATGAAAAAAACCTCCAATAAACAAAACACATTCGAACGTCCTTAGAAACGGTGTCATGGTGACTATGCCTTACTGATGAGAGTCATTAGACACTAAAAGTTGGCTCGAAAAATGCCTCAAATATTTTTGACCAAAAAACATTCTCTCTAGTGATCTAACAAAAATAAGGGAAATATGTGTTTCTTACTATAACTCCACACCGTGTCCTATAGAGACGTATAAATAGTTCAACTTTCATTCTAAAAGATGAAACTACTTTTTCGTAAATACTACCGAACACTTTAAAAAAAAAGTGACTTTAAAGGTAACCTTAGGAACTAGTGAAACAACTTTTCAGGTTCTTTTATTTTAAAGAAAAACTAAACACAATAACAGAGAAATTTATTATTTCAGGATTTGATGAAGTTGTCTTTGAAGTTATGAAACATGATAAAATCAGCTGGGAAAACATATGAAAGTAGGCATAGATATCTAACCATAATTATCTAAATAATCCAGAGATTTGAGAATGTTTGTTTTTCTTGCACTGAGCTTAAATGATTCACGCAGACATTCGCATAATTGATCCTTAAAGAATGATCAGAGGAGTATAAACCACAACCTAATGAATGAAAATACACTAAGTAATTCCACAATATCGTTTTAAAAAATGTTAGTTAACCAACCTAAGCAGCTAAATAATAAAATTGTGATTTCATCTTTACTTCTATTTCACCTTGTTTTCTACTAAATTGTCATTTGCCTAAATACTTGTCATTAAATTAACTACATAGTCACATCTTATCCGAATACGAATCGAGTGGACTACAACATTAAGGAAAACTAATAGACTAGGAGTTAACTCTCCACAACGTCTTGAGTTAAAATATTTCGGTGTTTCCTGAGCTGAAAAGATAGTTAAAATAGGTCCATTGATTTCCTATGCTTTGAATCACGCCAAATATATTAAACTTTAAACGCCATCATTACAGCTAAGGCAGTTATGAATTATTGACAATTATTTTGAAATGCTACTATATATATATATATATATATATATATATATATATATATATATATATATAAATGTAAAATGATTAGGTCTACACAAAAGTATTAACTTCTTCTAGAACCGTTCAAACTGGAAGCTATTCCAAAGACACAGGATGATATAGATGAAGAAGAAGAAGAAGATGCCGGAGCGTTTGAAGAAGAGATTGATGAAATTATGAACAAGGTGAAGAATTTATTGAAGGCGGCGAAGAAAATGAACAAGCTGAAGAAGGTGGTGAAGAACTAGAAGAAGAGGGTGAAGGAGAAGAAGTAAGTATTACAGTTTATATTTAAATTATGCACAAAATTTATAGCTCAGGATGATAGTTTTAGTGGTGATGTATGCTATAAACAGTACGGTTTATTCACAAGGCTTTTATTGTTATTTTAGATAATATAATTATTTTAACTTAAGGTTAATGTTGATGTTATCTAAAAAGTGTGGCAACTGACTGAAGCATAGAAAAGCATATTGGTTAGTTTATTGACAAGTGCGAAACTCTGTGACCACTATCTACGTGTACAAAGAAACTATTTTTTATATTTCACACTTGATTGCAAAGTTTGCTGTTACATAACTCACTCCTGTGTAGCTTAGCTCCCGGAAGATCTTCTTACAAGACATGAAATTAATTTACCTTTGCATACCTTTATTTTCTCCTCATAGATCCAGTGGTACGAAGTGATAAACACTATTCATTATGATATCTGGAAAATATTCAGTTTTAATTCTTATCATCATATATATAGTCTGACGATACTACTGTAAATTCTTCTATAACATTAATTTATGTTGAATAAACAGACACTGGGTAGATTTGATATATGATAATATTCATCTAAAATGCTAACCAGTGTAAACCGCTAATAAATCCCAGATATCTAATGTTCAGAGCAATATCAGTTATGAAATAAACTTTCATAAATTGTCCTCAATTAATTCAATAGTAATCAAAGAATATCATTCAGATGTATGGTGATCAATCTCATGACTGCCTTTGTTGTCAGTATATTAGTGTTTTCTCGTTAAGAAATCACTAGCTAAGTTATAGTGGTCAAATTATAGAACGGTACACTGACGAGTAGAATTTAGAGTATAAGTAATGCTATGACTACTAAGTCAGACCAAACTGCTTCTCAATGCGGCAATACATCCGAATCAATTACTGTTTAGAAATTTATGTTCAAGTGTATTTTACTACCAATAGTTAAAAAATGATTGCGAAATATCCCAAGAAATTAACCAGAAGAAAGAAACTAAACTGCGAACTAAACTTCAACATTTTTTCATCAAAGAATAATTCTAGTAGAATGGTTGTTTAAAGTGTACCACTTTCGATGCTCAATACTTTACTGCTTGTATGAGTGGAAAAAGTTTCTTCACGCACAAATATTGCCTGTTTCTGAAAACTGTCTACATCAATGCACTCCGATTCCCAAATTCATTTCCTTGTAAAGAAATCTATGCTGCACATGTATTCACATTCTTATTTAAAATGAAGTGACTGTTTATGATGATTATAGATGGTAGTTATTTGATGTTCTCTAAACTCTGATATTTAACTGTGGAAGTTTTAGCCTAGGGATTATTGACATAACCAGTAAAGCAGAATATTTGTTCCCTACTACCTCACTTTTATGTGGTGCCAGGAAATAATTTGCTTTAAGCATAGGATCATTCAGAACTTTCCTCTTGTGTAACCTCATAACAGTTTGATCAACTCTAAATACAGCCAAATTATAAATGAATCTGTTATCGAAACTATATTATCTAATGTCGGTACTGAATTTCTCAGTAAATGCAAAGTAGCGTTCTAACTTGTTCATTAGGCCTACTTTCATTGTTATCCTATGTATGTCACTGGTGGACTCCGTTACTAAAATAAAACCATTCCAAGAAGGTTGGTTGAATGGCTGCAGGATTAGAAGTAACTTTCATAAAGTGGAAAGTTTTATAAGCAGTCATTTTGCACTTTATCTGTTGTGTTTTGGAGATATAATCAGAGTCTCTTTTCAGAGTCATGCATATATTAGAGCTGTTTTGTGTTTCTTTGACATTTGGTTTGTAAAACACATGAACAAAACGGAAACAACAGCTGTTGGTTAAGGTCATTATGAGTCTAGATGTACAGTACAACTGATAAATCAGCCTTGAAAGATGCAGCAACTGTAAGTGTTATTTTGGTAAATAACTGTGGAGAGTATTCACATCCTCAGTGAAATTAGTGGCAAATAAACCACAACTTGTAACAAATAGTTATCTCAAGTTGTTATCGTAGACTGACATCAGTTGGAGGAACAAAGGAAACCTGGGAGCACTGGACAGCTATTTCGTCCTAGTATGGGACTCCTCAGCAGTGCGCACCCACGACCCCACCAGCAGAGATCGAACCCGCGACCTTCAGGTTCCGCGGCCAGCGCGTTACCATTGAGCCACTGGGTCAGAATCCAATGCTCCATATTTCCAACTTCTTTTTCCAACTAGAAATAATTCCAAATCTCCACAACTCCCTCAAAGTTTAATTGAACTGGTGCTCATTGGTGACTAGCTTCGAGAAGTATCCCCGAAGTTCCAATGACAAGTCCGTGACCAGTGCAGTCAAAGCCTGATAGCCATGAGCACAGATACTCAGCGTTGACATTGGGTGGCGGTTAGCGCTATATATCGTGAGCTAACAGAAGTTGGAAATATGGAGCACTGGATTCTGACCCAGTGGCTCAATGGTAACGCGCTGGCCGCGGAACCTGAAGGTCGTGGGTGCGCACTGCTGAGGAGTCCCATACTAGGACGAAATAGCTGTCCAGTGCTCCCAGGTTTCCTTTGTTCCTCCAACTGATGTCAGTCTACGATAACAACTTGAAATAATTCCAAATCTCCACAACTCCCTCAAAATAGTTATCTCTCAAGAAATAAATATTCATTGCTTTGTATTTTTGCATCACAAGTTGACCATACAAGAATTATTTTTTAATTAGTCATTATTTTTATTCAGCATGCTGTTTATATGCTTTCCACAACTTCATAATCTATGAGTTATCAAATAAATTTAAATGTTTTCTGAAAAGTGATGCATTCTGTCAAAAGGTTTTCCGCTCTATAATTTTTTTTATACAGGAACCAGATCCAAGTAGAAATTTACAAAAGAAATTAGGTCTAACAAGTTATTTCTGTCCAGTGACATTGCATGATTACGAGGTACTACGTGCTGGGGATCCAGAAATTGTAGCCGTTTATCAAAATCTAGTCTATTATTTTGCAAACGAAGAGGCTAGATCAAAATTCATTGAGAATCCAGAGGCAATACTTAACACTTTCCGTGGACCATTGAAAGTAAGTTTGACAAACATATGTGCATATCATTCATTATATGAGGTATGCTTTCAGAGTCATTGATTTTTCTTATTTATCACCTTTTAAGTAACTAACTTTGTTACTTAAGTGAACGATTTTATTGCTACAATAAGAAGTAAGTGTAAGCGCATCTTCTGATAAGGATATTTAGGTACCTGTCTATGTAATGCTTTGTTGGGAAAAATTATTCCAACTTTTTTTAAACGCGTTTATCATATTCATATGAATAGGGGAAAAGAATTTGCAATGTCATGAAAAGTTAAAATACATCAACGATGACAACCAACAAAAGTTTATTGATACTTGTGATTTCGCATTGCTACCCTTGTTCAAATTGCTCGACCTCTGTTGGCAGATGGGCCACTATATGGATGTCTCGATACTGCCTAGGTATTCATCTTATTGTAGTCTATTCAGTGGCTAGAATAAGAGCCCTGGAAGCACGTTTCATCCTAATTGGGACTCGTCAGCTAGAAGCACCTGGAAACCAGTTAGTGATGTTTCCACTGAATCTTTAACTCAGTACCCGTCACTTCAACTACCTAAGCGTTATCCACTAAGCCACTAAGACGTGAAAAGTGTTGTTTTGCAATAAAATAGTGAGTAGTTTCTTAATTAATGGCTTTGATTACTGAAGGGAAACCATCTAGACACTATTCTTCAAGAAGCTAGTCACAGATGACTGTTTGTCATGAGTTCTTCAGCTTTTATTTCTTGTGAAGTTTAGGAATGTTCATATTGTGAAGCATTTTCATGCCAACTAATTTGTAATCCGGTTGACTAATTAAAGAGTCTGATTATTTCTCAAGAATACGTAGGATTGGATGATACTATTTAGTGATGTGAGTGTCTACTATACATAAGAGACTGTAAGTCATAAACCATGAAACACTTGTGAAATGCGCGGTTTTTAATAACACCCATTAGAGACTGAATTTTACTAGGAACAAACAACTAACATATTGTAAATAGTTTTAGGTATGCTAAACTCACGAAAGGCGAATGTATATAAATTATTTGCCTTGTGGCCACATAACGTTTAGAAACATGAAATACATTCACAGCTTGGTGTTCCTGAACAAACATTTGGATATCAGTCTAGATGACAAGTTTCACCAGATTTTAGTACACCTGAAGATATATTCCAAGATAACTTGATTTTCATGCAATAGAGAGATTCTAATACTAATGTACTAGCCATGCAGCATGCTAATTGACTGTGTTATTACATATTTTGAATAGGCATATTATTTACTGAACTCAAATGAAGCTAGCCTCGCTTCAGGATTTGGAGTTATAAAACAATTTCTTTTTAGCTATCCTAAACTGAATCTTTCTACCATTAGCCGAAATAATTTGTCTCAACTTCAAACATTTCAGCGGAAACTTTCCACTAATTTTTGCAAATATAAGCGAAATTTCAGTAATATATTCTACAAACAACTGCTGGATGGGTAGAAGCTAGACAAATTCATTAAAACTTGAAAGATATCTAAAGACTATATTATTATTGTAACTGTACTAAATAAGGTTTTTGGCTATATTGTACAGTCTTTTATTCCTGATTATCCTTTGTAGTCATATTCATCAGTAAAGCCTTCTAACCAGTAAGGTAAACCAATTTAACACAGTCAATTAATGATAATCTGATTCCGAATTAGCGTATATGAGATGTCCAATCGAAAATCAGCAGGGGGTTTACTAAACAGTATATCTTCCTCCAAACTGCAATGGGAAAATCACTGAATACCTTATTATCCTAAACTTATTTCTATCGATACCGAAACAAGTTGAAATATTTCAAGTAGTAATATGTAGATATTGGAACGACCCAACGAACTTCTTTGTTGTTAACAGTCGAATAACGACTGTGGAACACTGACAAAATGAGTTTCTGATTCTCTTTGCATACTTTTTGTAGCAAACAGAAGAATCAGTTTTCTGAAAAACTACATGGAAAGGTATAGGTATCCATGAAGCAAAAATATTACATTAAGCCTCGTAAATGAAGCCATCATAAGTACGACGAATACCCGAATCGCCTTCTTCTGAAGCATCATTCACTAGTGCTAGTGAATAAAGTGAAATCTCGAAAGATCTAAGTTTAACGTAATTTGTTACTAACGCCGTATGGTCCATTCGAACTACTAAAAATAAACGCTAAGATCTAACATACTAACAACACCTTTAAATAGAAGATAGGGGCTTTCCTTCCAACGTCTTGAAATACCTTCTATATTCACAATTCAACTGCATGCATTTAGGTTCATATTTGGTACAAAATTCACCATTTTCACATTCCTGAACTAACCATTTGTTCAGTATAATAGACGGTGTTAAATCCGATTTACGTTTTACGAATATCATTACTTGCCCTTGGGTTCCTAGTGGAATAAAGAGCTTCAGTAGCACGTCGCATTTCACTCTCTTCTCTCCAGTCTTATTAACCTCGCTCCACGACTGCCCACTAACTTCCATTTCTTCCCCACACGATCTCCATGTCATCCGCAGATGCCCAACTCATCGTTTCCCATTTCCATTCCACTTGAGGATCTGACCTGGCACGTGATGTCTCCAAATATTTACCTCAGTGTATACTCAATCCATCTCCACTTTCTTCTACATATTTGTTGGGCAGTGGGTCCTTGCTTCGTTGGTTCGTTGCCAGCCAGTCAGTCAGAGTTCCTTGTTGCTTATCCTTATCATTCTGGCCATCTGATCTTCACTGTCAGTATCGAGTGAGCGTAGGTGTCAGCTGTTGATGATGTGTGTCTGTTGTTTGTTGCAAACGCTTTTCATGATGTGCCAAGTTTCTCAACCATCACCAACCAACCAGCACTGACTGACTTGACTGAATTAATGTTGGAAATCCAGATCTTCTTCTTTATGCTGAGTACAATGCAGTGCAATGCAGTGCAGTGCAGTGCAGTGCAGTAGATCTCCACACTGGTCCCACGTTAATGAAGGCCTGTCTTGCTGTCTTTCCGATAACCGCTTTGACGTCCTCATCTGTGCCGCCACCACCAGTAGGTGAGGTGAGACGATGCTGCCTAGGTTGTAGGTGAAACAGACCACTTCCTTTAGGTTTCTTCCGTTCATAGTGATTGGTGCTTGTTGTCGATGTTGTTGTTGTTGTTGCTATTGTTGTTCTTGGTTGAGTATCTTCATCACCTCTGTCTTCTCTACACTCACTTGAAGGAAGTCAACTTGTTGATTTTCGCCTGTTGATCTTCAATTTTGTGTGACAAGATATCAGACACAAATCATCATCGGCAGCGAAATCCAAATCTTCTAAGGTCTTCCCATCTGTCAAACAGCGTATGTCAATCTTCTCACAGTTGTCTGTTGCATCATCCAGTCCAATGCAGTCCAGTCCGATTCAGTCCAGTTCAGTCGACAACAATCAGGAAGATCATCGGTGATAGTAGGTGGCAACCTTGTCTTACTCCTGTCTTCACTTCGAAGGTGTCACTCAGCTTTCCATTGTCAATCACTTGGCATGTGGTATCACATTACACATAGTTGCTGAATGAGATTGATGAAGGTTTTTGGCACTAAAACTGTAGTGTTGAAGCAAGCAGCTGCCTGTCAAATTACTTGTCGGTCGACGCTGTCGACGGCCTTTTCAAAGTCGATGAAGTTGAGGTAGAGTTGAGTTGAGTTAAGTTGAGTTGACTGTCATTCTATGCTCTGTTCTATGACTGACAATGCTTAGCATAGCATTGCAATTTTGTCCACACATGATTCATACTTCCTGAAGCCAGCCAGCCAGCCAGCCAGCCAGTTCCGATAGTGGGTTTGAATCCAGAGCACTTTGTAGTCTCTCCAGTATGATGCGGCATTATATTTTGCTTGGGATGGGTGGGGCAGCAGCATGATTCCTCTCCAGTTCTTGCAAAGACTCAGGTCTCCCTTGTTTGGGAGTTTGACAAGATAACCCTCCTTCCAATCGACAGGCAGGTACCTATCCTTCCTTCCTTCCTTCATTCCTTGCAAACCATCCGTAATAGTGATGTGAGCATGTCCACTGTTGCCTCTGTGTCTGTTTTCAGTGTTTCTGGAGGAATTCCATCTGGTCATGCTGCTTTCACGGACTTCAGCGACTCTGTGACGTTCAGGGTTTCGACTTTCGTCGAAGGACTTGTTTTCAGTGATAGTTCTGTGGCTTCTGGTGGTATTTCTAGACGAGTGTAGGTGGTGGTGGTGGTGGTGGTCGATTCAATAGTTTTTGAAGTGGTTAGCACATCGTTTTCCTTGTTTCTCTTCTTTGCTAATTATATTTCCTTCATCATCTTTTATTGGCTTCACTTGTGTTGATCTCTTCTCAGATATTAACCTAGTTATTTGATATGGTGTTGTTAGTTCTCTATCCCTCTTACCTGCAGGCTGTTCCGCTTTACTTGGCAATGTGTTGCGGAAGTGTTTTTTGTCTTTGTGCGCACTCTTCTTTACTTCGTTGTCCAGTGTCTTATAGGTTGTACTCAATTCCTCTTGTCGTTGTTCATTCCTGCGCTGGTTTATCTTCTGCTTCATCTGCTCTCCATCCTCCATCATCTTCCATGTGTTCGTCGAGATCCATTCCTTGTCCTGTTTCTTCCTCATTTCTAATACGGTTAAGCAGGTTCTCTTCCATTTCTCTTTCAAGGAGTTCTAATGTTCTTCAATGCATGCTCAGTGTCTATCATTTTGTTCTTATGGCTGACTGACCTGAAGATGTCCTTTGTAGTTTTATTCTTCAGTTCAGTTTCTCTTCTGGGTGTTGAACTCCAACTGTGGTCTATAACCAACTTCTTCGTCGAAGTCTTTCAAGTTGATTTTGAAGACAGGTTGTTTGCAGTATATAGTGAGTGGTGTGAACCTACATCTGCTCCCCTTCTTGATCTGATCTTGTGTCCAGTAGGCTGCGTCTTCACTTTCTTCAGATTGAGATGAAGTCGATCTGACTTCTAGCGTAGTGTGTCTGGTGTCTGGTGAAATCAAATCCATGTCACTGTCTTGTGAATATCCTTGTGTTTTTATACACACTGCCTGACTCCAATCACTAAGTCGTTGAATGCACAGAATTCTGCAAACAGTTCTCCGTTCTCGTTCATTTCATTGAGTGTTTCTCGACCCACAATCAGTTCTCCTCCTGTGTTGTCCGCCCCCAGTTTGGCATTCATATCACTGAACCCATTCGAATTTCGATGTCACCATCGCCAACTGAGGTCTTGTCCAGTGTTGATTGCATTTATCTATGGAATTCCACCTTCTTCTCTTCATCTGCATTATTTGTTGGTGCGTAGTATAGCACTGTATGACTGCAACTTTCCTTCCTTTGAGTTGAACCTTCCTGTCATAATCCTGCAGGAGGAGATTGGTTCCCACTGCATGAGGGAGAGCTTTCGATGCTCTTATGAGTGGATATCATGATAGCCACTCCAAAACACAGTGTGCCTGTGGTTGTCGTCTGGGTGAGAATATCGGAGTAGATTATTGATTGTCCATTTGACAGTTAAGAGAGTCTACTCTCATTCCATCTGCTTTCGCAAATTCCAAGCACTTCAATGTGATACCTCCTCATCTGGTTTGCAATCTGGGCTGCCTTGCTGGGTTCAAACATGGTGCAGACATTCCATGTCCCCACGTTTACTTTCGCTTTCATCGAGAGAATCGAATTCACATCAACCAGCTGGTTTCTCTAAGGCTTTCACCAACTGGCGTCATTTTGCCTCTCCGATTCCAGCGGGAATAAGTTTGTTATTATTTTTTATATTTGTTTGTGCTTTGGAGTTTCTTGAGGGGTTGAATTGGTTTTCCGGGATAGGGTTGCTAGTTCTATGCCCGACCTACCCTCTTCCCCTGGGCTTAAGACCGGCTAGTAACTAGTGAACTGGTTAACCAGGCGAGGTTTGATCCAGCGAGGAAAATTTATTATAATTATATTTCAAATGGGTGTTTACACACAATTATCTTACTTAGTTTTGGTAATATTTTGACAAAATTACTGCCCATGATCACACCAAAACTAAGTAACGTCACTGTGTTTAAACATTCATCAAAAATATATCTCTAATAAACTGATTCTATCTCAGTGCACAAATTTTTCATGGATATAGTCCAATGTAGTTGTGGGTTTGATTCCCACCTAGTTGTTTCTGTTTCATTAAGGAGTGCAAGGTTGTGTGGTTTTAGAATGAGTGATTACTAATTTTCCCCATATATAAATTGAATCTAGAATGCCATCAATTTACCTCATTTAATAAGACTGCATTTAATACTGAGAGTATTATGTTTCAGAATAATTTATCAGTGACATTTAACATTGAAAATGAAACAAGAACGTATTTCAACCACTTATATTTTAAATTTCATGATATTTTAACCGAAATGCTGCTGCCTTGACGAGATTCATTCATTATCTTTTTTGAAAAAATTAGCCTCCACCGCCAAGGATTTTAATAATTGGACCAACAGGAACTGGGAAATCTCTACATAGTCGTCAGATTGCCTTAAATTTAAATCTCGTGCATATCAACTTTCAAGGTTTACTACAAGAGGTTACATTCCCTAAATTTGGCAGAAAAATTGGCAAGGAATATGCGGATCATGAGCCGATACCTGACATTGAACTACCTCCGTAAGAAAGTACAACTATTAATCATCTAAGACTTTGCTTTGGTTATTTCATGAAACGATATGACGTTTGCTAAAATTTGTGACAATTTTACTTCTCAGTGATAAATTACCAGCACAAAATTTACAAAAGTCTAGGAATCGAGCGAAGTTTAAGAAATCCTGTAGAACGCCATTCACATAACAGTATCACCATATAGAAAGTAGAAGTATCTTTTCATTCGTTTCATTGATAAGTCTTTTAGTTTTTCCTAATCTGTAGACACTCTTGTCTTTGACAATTCAGTAAATAGTTTTGTAATTGATAGTTAGGTTGTTGCTGTCATCAGTGTATCTGTTAGATGACAGACAACAAAAGTTGATGTGTAGACCGAAATTGTAAGCAAGCAGCCAAACGGCACAATCTGGACGAAGATTGACTATCAAAATCCAGATCACTTGGAGCTTATTTGATATGATATTAAACGGTGTTTTAATTCATATTGATAAGTTTAATTTTGAGATTACTTTGCTTCATATTTTTTTCTTGGTTCACCTGCTTTAATCGTTTCATGGATTTCACCAAATCGAAGCACAAACTTGTTAGTGACAAAAATCAAAAGCTTATGAATCAACAAGCAATTTTTGAAATTAGAAAGTCTTGTTCATGAAGGTTGTCACTAAGAATAAGAGCAGGTGGAGCGAAATGTGTTTATTTTTGAGCATTCTTGATACATGTTTAGCCTTCTTACCTCAGTGGGCAGTAACAAGCATATAGGCAACACATTTTGAAGCTATTTTCAATTCATGTTGGTTAAATTTACAAAAAAACGGATCAGTATAAAGACTTTCTTGTGAATTCATCACTTTAAGCTTATATACTTCAAAGCAGTTTACAGAAAATGTCAAGCAAATAGTGATAGAGAGATAATTAAAGTAACGGATAGGATGAGGGTGAGTAACTACATGAGTGAAAGTAGTAAGATTCTCTTAATTCTTGAGAAGATACCAAATAAATCCATCTGCACCATTGTGATTCATGCCAACAGATGTCTTTAATCATCTATTTTTAATGCAACGAAAATCAGTTAGAAAGGAGATACTTTTTATCAGGGCTCAGTCTACAGATCAGAGACCTCAGTGAATATTGTCATACATTGGTAAAGTCAACTTTTGCTCTCCTCTAATATTATCGTGCTCTAATTAACATCTCACATTAGGTTAGATACTGAATGGGCAAGTTGAGCACATGTTTAAACCACTTTATTATGTGCAGGTTCTCAACTTCACTAACTAGCTTGCCTTATGTACTTAGGCCGGAAGTTTGAACTTTCCAATGGAAAACGTTTTATCCCTATTCTCTCAGAACACTCTTGTCAACAGCTTATTGCTAATGTGTGCGTTGTTTAACAAAAAGAAAGCTATGACTAAAACATATCGGGTAGCATAAGTTTTCGTCTTTTTCACTTGCACAACATCATATTATTTTTGGTATGCAATTCTATACTTCATCCTTTTTAGAATTTACCAGTCGGATCAGCTTACACCATAGTGAATGTTAGCTTTCCAAATGAATCTAATGCCTAATACCCATCTTACAAAGTTCCAATTTCATTATGCTTTTCTTCCTAGATGTATCAGTCAGTCATCGATTCCGAAATAACCAAACAACAGGAAACTACGGGTTTAATCAGATTAACAAATTTCATATAGTTCAAATATATTAAATAGGGCTGAAATTCGGAAGTCTTAACCAGAAAACCATAACTTTCTGAAGAATATATACATGTAAATACTGTATTAGTGTTTTAATTAATTTGCATGGAAATTTGCAAGGTAATAGAAGGACGACGGTTGTCAATGATGATAACATTCACTTAAAAATTACCGCTATCTCTTTTGTTTTTGGAAATATTCTGTGGATTTATCTTTTTTACTATACTTAAAAGGCTTGAAGAGCCAGTTGGTGAAGGTGGTGAAGATCAAGAGAAATTAGATAATGCAGAAACAGAAAGACTCAATACGAAAACAGAAACTATCTCCAAAGAAAGCGAGTTAGAACAGCCGCCTTTGTTAAATGAACATGAAACAAATGTCTCTGAATATCTATTAAATGCAACACCTATACCAAATGAAACATTAGAATGGTTATTAGGAAAGTTTTGGAAACAAGAACCTTATAGATCGACTGGTTTCATATTGGATGGTTTTCCACAAAGTATTGAAGATTTACAGTTTCTAGTTACATCAAACTATATATTTGACTATGCCATATTTTTAACTTCTGAAGTTGATGAAGTTGTCTCCAGGTTATTACCACCAAGACTGGAAATGTGGCGTAAAAGAATGGCAAAAAAGAATGAGAATGCAGCGAAGTTGAAGGAATGGAAAGCTGCAAAAAAGGTTTGTAAATTGATAAATAATGTTTACTAATGTACTTAGACAGAGGAAAACGCATAAAGACTGTACTATTTTATATCGTCACGCTTCACAGCAGTATAAATTTAAAAATGGGAAATAAAGGTATATCGTAAAAAGTAAAAAGAAAGACATGAAAATAACAAGTTACATCGAACGATAAAATATTTTAAGGAATCCAGGGAGATAAATATACGAATATATAGATATTAGGAGTCTAATTAATGATTTCAATTTAGCGCAAGCTGAAACTGTTCCCACCTTGCGTATCTGAAAAAAGGATTAATACTGGTAATTTGTAATGAGTCTCATGAAGTCTTATACAAATACAGTCTTAGATTAAAAATTTAGACAAGATTGTGATTGACAAATCGATAAATACTGGCTACAACACTGATGTCAAACCCTGATGAAAACTGCTTTAAATGAATTAATCCCAAATGAAACCTGAATTTAATTCGAAAAGTGTTGGGTCTACTGCGTTTTTATAATCTGGAAGATAGATAATATAGCTTCAGTTAATGAAATTCTACTTTGGTGAAAATACTCTGGTTATTCTAAATCCCTTGCTGTTTTTATTTTTCCCAGGAGTCAATAATTAACTACGTTCAGTCTGAAGTGATTGAGCCTAATTTTGTTCGTTTGACTGATATTAATACTCAATATATGATAATTAATTCAATGTATGAATTCAGTATGACAATCATGTGTATAAGATATTAGAATGAGATGATAAGTGAGATAAAAATAAGGAATTAATAGAAAGATTAAGGGGAGGACGATATAGCCATCTATTTGACTACTGCAAAAGTTATACTCGGCTTCAAAAATAACTCGTCTTTATTCCGATATGATATGTATTATGTTTACAACAGCGTTAGTGCCTTTATTCATTTTATTGCCACTGAGTTTGATAAGATGAATGGGAAAAAACAAGCTAAGACGCTTGAGTAAGTCATATTCTTATTATATGACAAAATAACTATAGTGAGTTGTTTGATAGATGTCGAATGACTGTCTACAAACATATCCAGGAACAAGATTAAACAAGCAATACTAGTCTTGAATCAAAGATATGTCCATCCTAGTAATTTGTTATGCACAGAAAATTGGTTGATTTATTCCTCATACCTCTGTAAGCTTGTCGACTGACAGCTGATGTTGATAGTTCAGTCACATTATCTTATTCTGGTTGTAGCTTTTTGAAGAGTTTATCAAAATCCTTTGACAATATGCTTAACATGTTTTATACATCTGCTCTGAAGGCTAATCATTGACAGAGTACCAATAATTACACTTCTGTTGAACTCTATATTAGGGATAAGCGAAAGCGTTTTTAGATGGCTGACTGATCAACACTACTAGTTTTCCCATAACTGACAGCATTTTGTGTTTCATAGTATGACACTTGATGAACTTAGTTTCACTATTTCTCATTGTAATTCAGTCACTATCAACATAATACCTGGAATTACTTCATATGAACATTTCACAATGCAAGATAATATGATGAAAGATAATAGAGTTCCAGATACATCGATCACATTCACAGAAAGTCGAAAAACTAAAAAAGAAGGGCTAACGAAGGTAAACAAGTGTGATTTTACACTTGAGATAAAAATATATGGTGTGGGTATATCTAAACCATTAAGACCAAATCTAAGGTACGTCACGAAGATTCTCACTGTCTTTAGTCTTCAACAGCGTTTTCCGTAATATTTCCATGGGCGTAAAATGTATAGTTAGATGAAATAACCATATTTCAGGAGATCTAAGTATCCTTTGTTACAACAATGAAATTTGAATGAATATTCATTGGTTTCTAGACAACGTTTGATGCCACAGGTTACCATTTAAATATTTTCAAAACAGGTCTATGTGGGATCATACTTTTAAATGTTGAAAAGTGTTTTGTCTTATATGTTACTGGTTCACTGTTAACTTTTTCTTATCCTTTTTTGATTTGAGGCTAAAGAATATCATTTTCAGAAAGAAGTGAATCCATAAATTCCATGTTATGAGTAGATATAATTTGCCGCGCCATTTATACGGTGTTATTACTCGATTACCATCCGGTAATTAAGTTTGTAGACTAAAACACCTGCACAGGACACCTGGATGAGATAAATTATAACTGGTCAAGGGATATTCTTTGTGGCTAAGTGATTAAAATATAGACATTTATTTTTTTTTTATTCCTAAGCCATCAGAATCAGTTGATACATGGACATTTTTCCAGTAGTTAACAGTCAAATTGCATTCTCGTGAAAATTTCGAAAACTTTCCTAGTGTTCCTCATCTGTATTTTTTAACTAAGCAAATAAACCATCAGATTTCTTCAGCTCACCTAATTATCGTTTTCTATGGAAAATAAAAGTTCTTTTCTGGCGGTAACTATTTAAGTCAGCTGACGCCCACACTTCTGAAAAGGTAAGTGCAGGAGCATGGTCAACTTCAGACGATAGCCAGTATTACTGTGCATTCAAGAAATTCACTTTGTATATAATTTTATCCGTTCTATAATAAATCTGAATTCTAAGACAATCTCAGATGCTGAGTACTAGTGTTTGGAGTCTTAGTTTGTTATCAGTTATACTGGGATTTTAAACAGAAGCTTGTGAATTATTAGTTCGATATTCAGTTAGTTAGGTTATAAAATTTGCTTCAAAACTTGGCTTTAGAAGAGGCTTAGTTGAATAACATTATATGAAGCTATTACGTGAGCGATAAATGCCTCTTGAAATAAGTAAGTTCCATAGACAAGTGCTTGTTTGCAAATGAGAGCCAGATAGTACCAAATGAAAAAAAGCCAACTAAATTAACAGTAGGGAAAGTTCTTACCGATGTCGTTTGGTATCGTCGAGGTGCCATTCATACTTGCACTACTTTCAGTCTGCATCCTTTAGATGAACAATCCTTTTTGTATTCAGATAGCAATCAATGTATTTTACAACTACTTATTAAATTAATTCTTTTTTCCTTCTATCTAGAAATTAGCAATGGATAAAAGACGGATGGAAATTCTTAGGCAATTACAGGAGAAACGAGAAAATACAAAGGTAAGTCATATTTATTACCTATTGAACACGTCAAGTGACTAGGTTTTGAATCAAATTGAAACAGATGTGCAAAAAATTGGATTGAAAGAGTTACAAATACAATGATCTTAAATAAAATCATTAATTCTGATAGATCTGATTTTTGTCATACATGTATGTGATACACATTTTAATTAGTAGAAAGATTAACCACCTTCATGAAATCACGAAAAATTACTTCTTTTGTTTCGCGAATTTCTGTCAGTCTGTTAAGATCAAGGCTAACTACCTTCTGAGTGTAAACAATCGATTGTTAAACTATGAGTCGAAATTCTTCTTCAAAATGAATTATTTCATTTAAAGTAACTAATGAACGTTTAATAATATCGGCGGTGGTTATTTCTACTCTAAAAATTGCTGATTTCAGACGTTGTCTTCATGTATTTCTACCTATGTAGTATGTGATACATGTTTTCGGCAGAGTATGATAAAAAGTTTTGGTACCGCACTTCGTTCATTTTTATGCTACAAATGTCTAGTATTTGAAGGGTCTATAAATGTAGATAAATTGATCTTGAATAACTGTATAAAAGTAACTGCTAATATGCGTTAAATATTAAAGTTTCCTCTTCTCTTTTTGTAGCTAAAACCAAGTTTCGAAGATGCAGATGGTGAAGAAGATGAAGAGTTAGACGATGAAGTTGATATTGATGAAATGTTAGCTGAGGAATTTGCTGTTAGTTTCTCCCCATTTCTTAAAGTGTTTAAAGTGTTTCAGTTTCACCACTGTTCATCAGTTACTAGTTAGCTGAATGCTGGCACCAAACATCTAACCCAACTGAAGGTTCATATCAGCTGGCTTATTTTTAGGTTAATTGTTGTGCATGTATGCTAAAACTAAATTTTCTCTTTGAAAATTGGTTTTCAGTCCATATATTGAATTTTGTTGGTTAATAAATAGACAGAGAAAAAAACAAAAGGAGCTGATTGTGATTCGTGACTAACAAAGTTTTCTGCATGGTATACGGCTTTTTAAAGTTTGAAAAGAAGTAAATTATTCATCACCAAAGCAGATAATGTAGTTCTTTTTTTTTTGAAATACCGAAATCGCTAAGACATATTTACAGCAAACAGTATAGAAACTTGATTTTGAACTATTTTATTCGGCTGTCATGTCTCAAAACTAGTCGACCAGAAAAATTTTCGAAATTCGCTGCTTTCGTTAATAATAACCAAGCAATTAATAATCCTTTAAACTATTGTAGATTCCATGAGCAAATTTATACCAGCTCATCGCATACAGATATAATTTAAGTTCACTTCTGCTTGAGAGTGATGCATCGATGAAAACGAATCCTAGATCATAGATTATCATGTTTTCCTACATGCTGTAGAGCATTGATCACGTAAACAGGCAGCCAAAGACTGTCAACTGTATATACCAACAAATACATGTTACCAAAAAATTTGAAAAAATACTTCTTACTAAAAAAATCCAAACATTTACTACTGAAGCAGAAGATGAACCACTGCAAAGATGAACAACGACAAGAGGAATCGAGTACAACCTATTAGACACTGGACAACGAAGTAGAGAGGAGTGCGCACAAAGACAAAAAACACTTCCACAACACATTGCCAAGTAAAGCGGAACAGCCTGCAGGTAAGAGGGATAGAGAACTAACAACACCATATCAAATAACTAGGTTAATATCTGAGAAGAGATCAACACAAGTGAAGCCAATAAAAGATGATGAAGGAAATATAATTAGCAAAGAAGAGAAACAAGGAAAACGATGTGCTAACCACTTCAAAAACTATTGAATCGACCACCACCACCACCACCACCACCTACACTCGTCTAGAAATACCACCAGAAGCCACAGAACTATCACTGAAAACAAGTCCTTCGACGAAAGTCGAAACCCTGAACGTCACAGAGTCGCTGAAGTCCGTGAAAGCAGCATGACCAGATGGAATTCCTCCAGAAACACTGAAAACAGACACAGAGGCAACAGTGGACATGCTCACATCACTATTACGGATGGTTTGCAAGGAATGAAGGAAGGAAGGAAGGATAGGTACCTGCCTGTCGATTGGAAGGAGGGTTATCTTGTCAAACTCCCAAACAAGGGAGACCTGAGTCTTTGCAAGAACTGGAGAGGAATCATGCTGCTGCCCCACCCATCCCAAGCAAAATATAATGCCGCATCATACTGGAGAGACTACAAAGTGCTCTGGATTCAAACCCACTATCGGAACTGGCTGGCTGGCTGGCTGGCTGGCTTCAGGAAGTATGAATCATGTGTGGACAAAATTGCAATGCTATGCTAAGCATTGTCAGTCATAGAACAGAGCATAGAATGACAGTCAACTCAACTTAACTCAACTCAACTCTACCTCAACTTCATCGACTTTGAAAAGGCCGTCGACAGCGTCGACCGACAAGTAATTTGACAGGCAGCTGCTTGCTTCAACACTACAGTTTTAGTGCCAAAAACCTTCATCAATCTCATTCAGCAACTATGTGTAATGTGATACCACATGCCAAGTGATTGACAATGGAAAGCTGAGTGACACCTTCGAAGTGAAGACAGGAGTAAGACAAGGTTGCCACCTACTATCACCGATGATCTTCCTGATTGTTGTCGACTGAACTGGACTGAATCGGACTGGACTGCATTGGACTGGATGATGCAACAGACAACTGTGAGAAGATTGACATACGCTGTTTGACAGATGGGAAGACCTTAGAAGATTTGGATTTCGCTGCCGATGATGATTTGTGTCTGATATCTTGTCACACAAAATTGAAGATCAACAGGCGAAAATCAACAAGTTGACTTCCTTCAAGTGAGTGTAGAGAAGACAGAGGTGATGAAGATACTCAACCAACAACAACAACAACATCGACAACAAGCACCAATCACTATGAACGGAAGAAACCTAAAGGAAGTGGTCTGTTTCACCTACAACCTAGGCAGCATCGTCTCACCTCACCTACTGGTGGTGGCGGCACAGATGAGGACGTCAAAGCGGTTATCGGAAAGACAGCAAGACAGGCCTTCATTAACGTGGGACCAGTGTGGAGATCTACTGCACTGCACTGCACTGCACTGCATTGCATTGCATTGCACTCAGCATAAAGAAGAAGATCCAGATTTCCAACATTAATTCAGTCAAGTCAGTCAGTGCTGGTTGGTTGGTGATGGTTGTGAGACTTGGCGCATACGAAAAGCATTTGCAACAAACAACAGACACACATCATCAACAGCTGTCGCCTACGCTCACTCGATACTGACAGTGAAGATCAGATGGCCAGAATGATAAGGATAAGCAACAAGGAACTCTGACTGGCTGGCTGGCAACGAACCAACGAAGCAAGGACCCACTGCCCAACAAATATGTAGAAGAAAGTGGAGATGGATTGAGTATACACTGAGGTAAATATTTGGAGACATCACGTGCCAGGTCAGATGCTCATGTGGAATCGAAACAGGAAGCGATGAGTTGGGCATCTGCGGATGATATGGAGATCGTGTGGGGAAGAAATGGAAGTTAGTGGGCAGTCGTGGAGCGAGGTTAATAAGACTGGAGAGAAGAGAGTGAAATGGCGACGTGCTACTGAAGCCCTATGTTCCACAAGGCACCGAAGGGACAAATAATAATTTTTTTATCTCATCATTAATTTACAGTCACCTATTGAATCTATGTAGTGATCCGTAAAGATGGCGACCGTGAGAATGACTGGAATGTATGGTGTGTAACAGATTCATTTAAGATTTAAACTGATTGTTAATCAGCTAATTATTTATTATCAGTAAAACGGACTGTACTGCAGGACATCAGATGCTCCATGCTAATGATTTTGTATCTTAAATTCTTAAAACACTTTACTGACTGTCTCTCAGTGATGCTGATATAAATAGCAACAATTTCACGTTTTTTGCATTTACCTGCACAATACTTGGAGAAAAATACTGAAGCCAACAAATACTCTTAGACCTCAAAATTAAATTAATCTGGTGCTCATTGGTGACTAGCTTCGTGAGGCGATTCTCGAAGTTCCAATTGAAAGTTGTGACTAGTGGATCCCACCAAGTCGAACACAAGGAAAGTTACTCAATGACTGGACTGGATGGAGTTGGCACTATATCGTGAACTGATAGAAGTAGGAAATATGCACCAGTAGATTCCGACCCACTGACTCAAGGTTCCTGGGTTCGATCCTTGGCGGCATCTTGGGTATGTACTGCTGAAGAGTCCCATGCTGGGACAAAACAGCAGTCCAGTCCTCTCAGGTTTCCAGTGGTTCTCCAACTGATGTAAGTATATGATGAATATCAACCTGAAGTCAATAAATCCCCACAAACCTCAGAAGTGATTTAAAAATAAGTGATTTCAATAATGAAAAACACTAAAAGCGCTTAATAATCGTGTTCATATACATTGAAATGAATGGAAAAGTGAAAAATATAGTAAAGCTTTCAGTATTCCTAATACTTTCACATAACCAATGTCATATAAACTTGTATCATTATTAAGGTAGTGTTCTTGGTTGTATTGTGTTCCGTGAGCTGGGTTGTTTAGTCGTGAGTAAACTAGATGACTAAACAGCCCAGCTCAGAAAAGAAAATCCAACCAAGACCATCAACCTGGACTACAAATATTCTCCACCATTTCAATAAGGTATCAGTTGGAGAACCATTGAAAACCTGGAACTACTGGACAGCTGTTTCGTTTTAGTATTGAACTCCTCAGCAGTACGTATCTGGGACGTCTCTCGGGACCAAACTCAGGACCTCTAGTTTTCACGGCGAATACGCTGACTATTCAATCTTTGGGTCCAAAATTTCCTACTTTTACCAATTTCCGATACAGTGTGACTATCGGTATCCCCTTCAATTCCGATTGGTTGACCCACAGGTCATGCCTTCTCATTAGAGCTTCGGAATATCCATACTAGAACGTAGCATCTATCTAGTACTCCTGGGTTTTCAACTGTTCCTCAACTGATCACAGTCCGTGATGAATAATTCCTGAAAAACAAAATCCCCATTAACCCCAAAATACATTGTTATTATTATTTTTACCCAGCAAATGATTTCGACTTTCTATATTTCCATTCAGTTGATTAATTTTCTATGATACTATTTCTTTGTTTTCTTAAAAGGAAGATGAAGATGAAATAGATGCCGAAGAGGAGGAAACTGAGGCCGATGCCATTGAAAGAATAACTGAAGAGATAACTGAAACATTTACGGAGGCCAGTGATATATATGCAGAAATATCGGAACAAATCGAAGAGTGTCTATACCTAAGTATGAAATAGATTCCGGTGGCAGAATCACATGGGCCCGTTATCGTATTGTCAAAGTGGGTATTTTATCACTCAGAATTTATATCTACTATTATAACATCATCATTTATGAATGCCGTTATGTCTCTTCAACGATTTAACCAACCGGATAAAAATGATGTGCGGAAGCAGTTATGGAAATCACTGATTATTATTGTATATTTGGTCTATTTCTCTTTATTTTCTCTTATATAAATGGTAGTCTTTAATCACGTAGTTTTGCATCAGTGTATATGTTAGTCAGTTGCTTCAGTTCCATTCTTGATTCCTCCTTAAACTATCTTGGCTACATCCCCAACCAAAACAGCTTTAAGAAAATTTAAGGTATGACTAACTGAGAAACAATTACACCTGAAATTAATCAGTGCAAATGTCATATGTAATGTGGTCAACTGATTCCTGGCAAGACTGGAACTATTGGCCTCCAGATTACTGAATAATGTTTAATATCAGTCTTTAGTACATCGAATTTACTAAGATAAGTCACAATATTATCTTCTACTTACAATTTTTGATTATCAGTCATCTATCATGAAACTTTTTCTCAATTCCTTTCTTTATAAGAGTACTGTTACATACAGATAACACTGAGATCGGAAGCGTACTTTGGTGTTAGAACGTAAAATTAATTTAAAGTTGGGGATGACGGATACAACATGAAATCAGTCGAAAGATTTCGGCAATAAGAATTTTACCGACAAAGTTTATCTACTTATAATTAGTTGGAGAGAAGATACCAACCACAAATATAAAAAATATAATTAGAATAAAGTACTAATGATCACAACAATAAGATAATCACCATAATATCAGCTTTATCCCACAGAAAGAGATAAAAGAATGTAATATTACCTAAGGTGTATAGTATAAATAGATACTATGTCTTCACATAGTAAGCATACTGGTAACCACGGGGCATACATGGACTAACCATGTCCACTTCAATATTAGTCTATCTGACATGTATCGTTAAAAACTCAAGCAACTGTAATTAATTCATTAAACCACTTGCGTAGGGATGTTTCAATGGTAGACAGAAGATATAATTAAATATCTGGTCAGCGCAATATATACGAAACAATTGCTATCTGAGTTTCATTCAATGTACTCAACTGTTATACAGTTACTAGTGAACACCTGATAAATTCACTTCTTCTGAAAGCCCAATTTTTCATTTAAATGGGTTTTTATATACCTAATTCCGTTAAAAGCTTTCAAAAATTTGTTGTTTTGTCATCACTTCCTTGTCTGCTTTTATTTGACTACATTTAGCGTTTACATAGTCTAATGGAGAATCGTGATTCAATATTTGAACGTGTTTATCCTGTTACACCGAAAATCGCTGAACGTCTTCTAGTAAATGGTTATTACTTTCCGAGTCGATTCGGTCGATGGTGTCCAGTTACATTATATTTTCAAGATGCATGGCTTCCACCTATTCCAATGCCTTATGTGAAAGTTGGTAATCCAAAGTATCTAAGTATGCTACCTGGTTTAATTGGTGAAACGCTACCAGTTGTTAATGCTAAAACATGTGCTGCTATATATAAACAACATATATATTGGTTTGTGAATGCAAATGCCCGTACAATTTTTATGAAAAATCCTCTGAAGTTTATTGAAGGACGTCCAGACCCGCCATTTAGTATACCATTGAGACTGAATGTTTTAGGAGCACCAAAACTGGTAAACAACTAGTAAGTGAAAACCATGTGAGTTAATTGGTAAATCATGGCAGAAAGTACAATGAGTCCTGAGTGTTGCTTAAATTATTGGTTTTCATTTCTTCTATATACTGTTTAATCAGTTTGCCTAAGATATTTATTAACTGTGAGGAAGCTGACTTTAACCTCAAAACCCATATAATATGAAATATTATTAATTCCACGAAAATATAAATTCACATATTTTTGTTATCCAAATTAAATTACTTTCACTCAGTAAGCAAGCATAAGCAAGGCAACTAGCTCTAAAGAATGAGAAAGTTTGTCAAATTCTGTTAGTATATTTCCAGAACACTCACCACAGATAAATGTACATTTAAGTTAACAAGTAGTTATTATCCTTCAATCTAATTCTGAATAGAAATGGCAAGAACCTACAAAAGTGAATGCGTTACTTTTCACAGCAGGTAACTTTCTAGTGCAACTAATTGACTACTTTATTCACACTGTCTTTCATAACGTTACTTGTCAGATATTTTTAATAAATTCCATTTCAGTCTGCTTAATAGGTGTCATACAGTAAAAAAAGATTATTTACTAAATAAAGTTTTGGATATAATTTATTGTCCATATTCATATCAAGTAACATTTCGACATGTATCGTTCTAATTCACTTCACTACCATTTTTACAAAGAAGAAGAGAGATTCAGAACTATTTAAGCATGTCTAAATGTTGTGAAGTTACATGATATGAATATAGATAGTAAACTATATCCAAAAGGTTATCCAGAAAGTAATAATTCCTCTCTGTGTGACATCGAACAAACGGGCTAAGTGGGAATACAACCTACAATAGTGCCCAAGTTCTACTCTTATATTTGCTTAACAAACTGAGTAAATACTGGGACTACGGCTGATGTGTTTTCTGGGGCAAACGTTGAAGTTACTTTAGGGTTGCAATGCAATTATTATATCTTGATGTGCAAATGATCATATATATATATATATATATATATATATATATATATATATATATATATATATATATATATATATATATATATAATTTGAATGTACAGCTTGAGAATAAATCCGTTGAAAAGAGTCCTCTTCGCTGAATATCTTGTTTTTGAAATGATTATTTATCTTTAATTGATATCTAATCGTTAATTTTTTTATCAAACAGACAAGTAGAATTGTGATGTGTAAAAGTTTTATCATAACATACACGAATTTCTCTTTATGAATCTGAAAAGAGCAAGAATAACAATGGGAGCAAGATAAGAAAGGATGAACTTTATTTCCATGGTATTTTGTCAAATGCTTACAACCAAGAATATTCATATATATAGTTTTCTGAAAATGTAACATACTTTAATTCACTGAAGGAACACGGAACATCGGTTGGTGGCTGGTCTCGTAAGAAATAGTTGTACAGTAAAAGTCAGTCATAAATAGCAGCAAGTTGTCACATTTACATGCATAATGTACTAGAAGTTTCTCGAACAAAAATAATAGCAAAGTAATAATCAAAACACTGAGCGACTTTACACTATAAGATCGAGTAAGTACGTCATTCGATGAAAAAACAAAGTGCTGTGAGCTAACCTCATTCCGTCAAAAACATCCGATATGAACAAAAGGTGATGCAGCTAAATACGAGTGAGAAAATAAACATCCAAGGTTGATCAAGGATGATGTAATCAAGTAGCAATCAAGAGCAGATTACGAGGGTAAACAAAAGTCAACTACAACTTCTTTTCGAACAAATAAATCAGGTTTTAGGTGTTCAATGGCTATGGCTTCAGCAAACTTCCGGAGGATTGAGCTTGTTTGTTGTTTATTATCTTGAAGGGATTGAAGATATCTGCTTGATGTCCAGTATCAGTGGGATACTGACTGACTACTTCATTCAGTGTGTTTATTCCCTTTCAGTCGTAAGCTCTTCGGAATATGTAACTATTTATTAACCTTCCTTGAATTTTCCATTATGATCGACCTTTGGTCTGTGACTATTTCTGTCCATTTCAACCACTGACCGATAATCTTTTTTCTTACAGGGAATGTTAGATTTTCAGTAAAACTATATATTGTGGTTTTCCAGGTTGTTATAACTTATGTATAACTGCAACCTGTATCACCTGACCATCTGAACGTAATTATGAAGATCATGCTTGACTCAATCATGTAGAGGTTGTGAGCCAAGTGCTCAAATCATCAAACAATATTTAAACTTTGCAAGGAACAATAACACTGAAATCTATTTATTATTGTTCTAAAATGGCTGATTGAAATAATAGAGAACCTAGTGCATTGGAATATTATTTCACGTTGGTAAACTTCAAAACGGTATAATGGGGAATAACTGTAGGTCAAATGAAAAAAAAATAGCTATAGATGTAAAGTAAGTAAAAGTAACACTTAATTGTATAAAGTATATTGTCGAGAAATAGTATACCACCTGCTGAAAGTAGGATGCTGTCAGTGTACCTGTCTCTCATTCAACATCTCATATCATGGATTTCCTCTTCTTCAGATACTCTAACTATGGGTACTGATGTCTCTCTACGTGTTTTCAGGAACAAACATTAAATTTGTTGTTTTTTTGTCTGACCACACTGACGACTTTTTTAATACAATCTGATTAAAGCCAGCATCCTCTGGGGAACTGACTGATGCACATCCCAATTATCATCTTCTTTGGATTACTTTCATAAATCCAACAGTGAATTTACTGTAATTATGTAAATATTTATGGATTATCTAAACATTACGCTGTCTTTGCAATCTGAACAGGGAAATATTGACGTAAGTTAGCAAACGTTCATGGGCTTTTGAACTAATCCATATACTGCACTCGATTTTTGAGGGCTTATGTTACTGCCTTATCAACCAAGGAAAGTCAATGAAGCCATATCTGGGTCTTAGTTCCATTGTTAGAAAAATGAACGACAGCCTCTATGGTATAATGGGTCTGAGATGCAAAAACCCTTGTTGTCATTTCATTCACTTCTAGCTGTGCTTGCAGTTAAAGTGATGAACTTTCAGTACATTTTTACTTAGACTTCATTATTTCTTACCTAACCGTAGCTGATAACGATCTGGTCAAACATAGAGTATCCGACTGAGATATTAAGTGAAGAAGTTCAGAAACTGGTAAAAACTATGCTTCGGTCAACAACAGTAGGCATAAATTATAAGGATTGTGAAGTTTTTATTTTCTACGATGGTCATTCTTCCATGTACACTTTTCTTTAGTTCGCTGTACCCGTAAGCTTTTTTTGAAGTTATTCAACTTTGACTTGCATTTCAAGCAAACCTCAACAGTTGTATGCTCGCATAATTTCATTCCTCTTTATGAGCTAGTTTGAAGTGAGGTCTTCACAATTGTGGTGAATATTTGTAGCTCATGTTGTGAATTTTCTCTGAGCAAGGCTTTCAGTAGCTAAATAATCAAATAACACGCCAGACATTGTCATCAGTCCATCAAAGCTTCACATGCATCTGAAGTATTTGTTTGTACATGGGTACTTATAAAGTGCTAGTTTACCTCAGTGTAACCTGATTGTTCACTTGGTGTGTATGGGCGCTTATTCAAGCCAACCGGTTTACTTCCTGCACCTTACTTCATCCGAAGAGTGTGCAACTATAGGATTCCTTTCGCTTGCTTGCAGTACGTTGACGCCTCTTCGTTACGATCGTTTCCCACGTTTTTTGAAAGACTTGATAAATGCAGCTTTGATCTGATTCATTGAGTCTCCACTAGGGGGAGATTTGCTTTACTTCGATTGATTGATTCACTGCAACTGAATGCTGTTCCGTTACATTGCTGGTTGTTTTGATATTATGGGAGGAGAGGAAAGTCCTTTTGTACTGATTGGTTACGTGCTAGAGTTTGGTTAGGTATGTGTGATTTATCTTGATCTACCTGGTTCATGAAGTATGATGCCTGATGCCAATGAACGCTTTACAACGAAATATCAAGGTTCAATGAACGTAAAGCCATTATCATCTTCATTATGAGCTAAACGTTTACTGTAACACATTTTCTTTCATTTTGGTTTCACATCTTCCCCAGAAAATAAATAAATTAAAAATTATAGAGGATTAATAATATACGGTTGAAGCAGTTATCAGTAGTTTAGGATTATTATTATTATTTACAACCTCGCCTGGTTAACTAGTTTACTAGTTACTAGCCGGTCCTAAGCCCGGGTAAAGAGGGAAGGTTGGGCATAGGGCTAGCAACCCTACCCCGTAAAACAAATCTAACCGCTAAAGAAACTTCAAAGCACAAACAAAATATAAAAAATGAAAACAAACTTATTCCCCGCTGGAATCGGAGAGGCGAAATGACGCCAGTTGGTGAAAGCCTTCGGGAAGCCAATTGGCCGATGTGTCTTCTCTCGATGAAAGCGAAAGTAAACGTGGGGACATGGAATGTCCGCACGATGTTTGAACCCAGTAAGGCAGCCCAGATTGCAAAGGAGATGAGAAGGTATCACATCGAAGTGCTTGGAATTTGCGAAAGCAGATGGAATGGGAGTGGACTCTCCAAACTGTCAACTGGAGAATCAATAATCTACTCCGGTCACCCAGACGCCAACCACGAGCACACTGAGGGAGTGGCTATCATGATGTCCTCAAGAGCATCGAAGGCTCTCATGCAGTGGGAACCAATCTCCTCCAGGATCATGACAGCAAGATTCAACTCAAAAGGAAGAAAGGTCACAATCATACAATGTTATGCACCTACAAATAATGCAGAGCAAGAGAAAAAGGAGGAATTCTACAGACAACTTCAATCAACACTGGACAAGACGTCAGTTGGCGATATCAAAATTCTAATGGGTGACATGAATGCCAAACTGGGAGGGGACAACACGGGAAGAGAACTAACCATGGGTCGAGAGGCGCTAGGTGAGGTGATGAACGAGAATAGAGAATTGTTTGCAGAATTCTGTGCATTCAACGATTTGGTCATTGGAGGCAGTGTGTTGAGGCACAAGGATATCCACAAAGCGACATGGATTTCACCAGACACCGGGACACACTAAGAATCAGATCGACTTCATTTCAATATCATGAAAGTGGAGACGCAGCATACTTGACACAAGGTCAAGAAGGGGAGCAGATGTAGGTTCACACCACTCACTATCTAGTGCAAGGAACCTTCCAAATCAAGTTAAAAGCCTTCAAGGAAGCTGGTGATAGACCACAGTTCATGTACAACACTCGGAAACTGAAGGATGAAACTACAAAGGAGATCTTCACGGCAGCCATCAAGACAAAATGGGAGATATCGAGCAGCATCCCTGAAGAAACCTGTGTGGAAGAACAATGGAAGTCTTTGAAAGAGATGTGGAAAGAAACCTGCACAGCCGTATCAGGAAGGAAGAAGACAGAAGACAGGACAAGGAATGGATCTCGACGGATACCTGGAAGCTGATAGAGGAGAGGAGGATGGAGAAGCAGAAGATAAACCAGTACAAGGATGCTCAACGACAAGAGGAACTGAGCACAATGTATAAAACACTGGACAAAGAAGTGAAGAAGAGTGCACGCAAAGACAAAAGACACTTCTACGAAACACTGGCAAGTGAAGCAGAACAGGCTGCAGGTAGGAGAGACAGACCTGACAACATTGTATCAAATAACCAGGTTGCTATCAGGGAAGAGACCAACACAGATGAAACCAATAAAAGATGAAGAAGGAAATTTAATTACAAAAGAAGAGAAACAGAGGAAACGATGGGCCGACCACTTCAAGAAGCTCTTGAATCGACCACCACCTGCACTTCGTCCAGAAATACCACCTGCAGCCGCTGAATTACAAGTGAACATAAATCCCCCAACGAAAATGGAATTCCTGAGCGCCATAAAGCTACTGAAATGCGGGAAAGCAGCAGGACCAGATGGAATACCGCCAGAAGCACTGAGAACAGATGCAGAGACAACAGCGGACATGCTCACACCACTATTGCAGAAGGTGTGGAAGGAAGGGAAGGTACCTGACGATTGGAAGAAGGGTTACCTTGTCAAACTGCCGAAGAAGGGAGACCTCAGTGCTTGCAAGAACTGGCGCGGAATCACTCTCCTGTCCACCCCAAGTAAAATATTAAGCCGCATCATCCTGGAGAGGCTTAAAGATGCACTGGATTCAAAACTGCGACCGGAACAGGCAGGCTGGCTTCAGGAAGTACAAATCATGTGCAGACCAAATTGCAACGCTTCGTATCATCATAGAACAGAGCATAGAATGGCAATCAGCTCTCTACCTCAACTTCATCGACTTTGAGAAGGCCTTTGACAGCGTCGACCAAGAAGTAATTTGGAAACTGCTTCAATACTACGGAGTACCGCAAACCTTTATCAGCCTCATTCAACAACTATATGAAGATGCCACATGCCAAGTAATCCACAATGGGAAGCTCAGTGATGCCTTTGAAGTGTAGACAGGAGTGAAACAAGGTTGCCTACTATCCCCCATGATATTCCTTATTGTGGTGGACTGGATCATGCAGCAAACAGTAGGCAGCGAGAAGAGGGGGATACACTGGACGACGGAAAAGAACCTAGAAGACTTGGATTTCGCCGATGACTTATGCCTAATGTCACATAAACTTGAAGATCTGCAGGCAAAAACTAACAAGTTTGCAGAAGAGGCAGCGAAGACGGGACTTCAGGTGAATATAGAGAAGACAGAAGTGATGAAGATACCGCACCACCACCATCAACAACAACAACAAACTCCAATCACCGTCAACGGGAGAAACTTGAAGGAAGTAACGTCCTTCACTTATCTAGGAAGCACTGTTTCAACTACAGGCGGGACGGACGAGGACGTCAAAGTCAGAATCGGAAAAGCAAGACAGGCGTTCATTAGCCTGAAACCAGTGTGGAGATCGTCTGCACTCAGCATGCGGAACAAGATACGGATTTTCAACACCAACGTCAAGTCAGTGCTCTTGTATGGCTCAGAGACTTGGCGCGTCACGAAAGGTATTTCCAATAATTTACAGACATTCATCATGGCATGTGGCGTCTTCATGTAGTTGTTGAATGAGGCTGATAAAGTTTTATGGTATTCCATAGTATTGAAGCAGTTTCCAAATTACTTCTCGGTCGACACTGTCAAAGGCCTTTTCAAAGTTGATGAAGTTGAGGTAGGTGGTGGACTGCCACTCTATACTCTGTTCTATGATGATGAGTAGTGTAGCGTTACAATTTGGTCTGCACATGATTTGTACTTCCTGAAGCCAGCCAGCCTGTTTCGGTCATAATTTTGAATCCAGAGCATCCTTTAGTTTCTCCAGTATTATGCGGCATGATATTTTGCTGTGGTGGACAGCAGCACTATTCCTGGCCAATTCTTGCAAAGACTCAGGTCTCCCTTCTTTGGGAGTTTGACAAGGTAACCCTTCTTCCAATCGTCAGGTACCTTCCCTTCCTTCCACACCTTCTGCAATAGTGGTATGAGCATGTCCACTGTAGTGTCTGTGTCTGTTTTCACTGCTTCTGGCGGGATCCCATCTGGTCCTGCTGCTTTCCCGCATTTCAGTAGCTTTATGGCGTTCAGGACTTCCATTTTTGTTGGAGGATTTATGTTCACTTGTAGTTCAGCGGCTGTAGGTGGTATTTCTGGACGAAGTGCAGGTGGTGGTCGATTCAAGAGCTTCTTGAAGTGGTCGGCCCATCGTTTCCTCTGTTTCTCTTCTTTGGTAATTAAATTTCCTTCTTCATCTTTTATTGGTTTCATCTGTGTTGGTCTCTTCCCTGATAGCAACCTGGTTATTTGATACAATGTTGTCAGGTCTCCGTCTCTCCTACCTGCAGCCTGTTCTGCTTCACTTGCCAGTGTTTCGTAGAAGTGTCTTTTGTCTTTGCGTGCACTCTTCTTCACTTCTTTGTCCAGTGTTTTATACATTGTGCTCAGTTCCTCTTGTCGTTGAGCATCCTTGTACTGGTTTATCTTCTGCTTCTCCATCCTCCTCTCCTCTATCAGCTTCCAGGTATCCGTCGAGATCCATTCCTTGTCCTGTCTTCTGTCTTCTTCCTTCCCTGATACGGCTGTGCAGGTTTCTTTCCACATCTCTTTCAAAGACTTCCATTGTTCTTCCACACAGGTTTCTTAGGGATGCTGCTCGATATCTCCCATTTTGTCTTGATGGCTGCCGTGAAGATCTCCTTTGTAGTTTCTTCCTTCAGTTTCCGAGTGTTGTACATGAACTGTGGTCTATCACCAGCTTCCTTGAAGGCTTTTAACTTGATTTGGAAGGTTCCTTGCACTAGATAGTGAGTGGTGTGAACCTACATCTGCTCCCCTTCTTGACCTTGTGTCAAGTATGCTGTCTCCACTTTCATGATATTGAAATGAAGTCGATCTGATTCTTAGTGTGTCCCGGTGTCTGGTGAAATCCATGTCGCTTTGTGGATATCCTTGTGCTTCAACACACTGCCTCCAATGACCAAATCGTTGAATGCACAGAATTCTGCAAACAATTCTCTATTCTCGTTCATCACCTCACCTAGCGCCTCTCGACCCATGGTTAGTTCTCTTCCCGTGTTGTCCCCTCCCAGTTTGGCATTCATGTCACCACACCCATTAGAATTTTGATATCGCCAACTGACGTCTTGTCCAGTGTTGATTGAAGTTGTCTGTAGAATTCCTCCTTTTTCTCTTGCTCTGCATTATTTGTAGGTGCATAACATTGTATGATTGTGACCTTTCTTCCTTTTGAGTTGAATCTTGCTGTCATGATCCTGGAGGAGATTGGTTCCCACTGCATGAGAGCCTTCGATGCTCTTGAGGACATCATGATAGCCACTCCCTCAGTGTGCTCGTGGTTGGCGTCTGGGTGACCGGAGTAGATTATTGATTCTCCAGTTGACAGTTTGGAGAGTCCACTCCCATTCCATCTGCTTTCGCAAATTCCAAGCACTTCGATGTGATACCTTCTCATCTCCTTTGCAATCTGGGCTGCCTTACTGGGTTCAAACATCGTGCGGACATTCCATGTCCCCACGTTTACTTTCGCTTTCATCGAGAGAAGACACATCGGCCAATTGGCTTCCCGAAGGCTTTCACCAACTGGCGTCATTTCGCCTCTCCGATTCCAGCGGGGAATAAGTTTGTTTTCATTTTTTATATTTTGTTTGTGCTTTGAAGTTTCTTTAGCGGTTAGATTTGTTTTCCGGGGTAGGGTTGCTAGCCCTATGCCCAACCTTCCCTCTTTATCCGGGCTTAGGACCGGTTAGTAACTAGTAAACTAGTTAACCAGGCGAGGTTAGTAGTTTAGGATAGTATATTGTTGTATGCATGCTTTAGCTTTCGATATCAATTTAATTTAATCTTTGTATTAGAAGGAAAATGATTAATTTCATCTTGAAAATTTAAATAAGTAGCTACTAAGTTACACTTGGAGTAAATTTTCTTACATACCGTCATTTTTATTCATTTGTAAAACGTTTTACCTGGCCTTCAAACTAAAGTTAGTAATCAATTACTACAAGTGTTGTTTATATGGAACTGACTTTTTGCACACTTCACATATCTAACCGGGTGAATACGTCAGTTATTTTAATCATATGTTCATTTAATTTACAGGTTGTATGTGTATGGATTAACTAATGTAAATAGACTTTTTGGTAGATTGGGTGTTGGTGTATTATCTCCCCAACCTTTCAATCAATATGTCATTTGCTCACAAAATGTAGTTTTACTGCTATTTCTTCTCGATAAGTAAACCGTAAAACTAGTCTTTGTCACTTATTCTGTCCCACATCCTTCAGATAAAACTAGGGAAATCATTGGACAGTGGTTAAATGTCTTATGTCTCAACACGAAATAAGGGTACGTTTTACTCCACGCATGAACTTGACTACAATTTTAGATTAACTCATACAAATTTCTGTCTTGGATTCGACCTTCTTCAAAAATATCACTTAACTTTTATTTGTGAAGTTCTCCAAAATATAGAAATTTAGTATCAAAAATGTTCTTTAGTATTCATCAAGTTACTTAACATGGTTTATATTCAGTATGGTAACATCTATATAAATTATTTTAACATGTTTAAAGCTTCCTATCAATATATCTAGCACAAACTTATTAATAACCTCAAGGGAGAAGTGACCTATTAAATTTTTAGTTGACATATATAAATTTTCAACAGTAAATAAAAGAGATATTAATATTCCGTTTACTAATGAGAAAAAGTAAGACTTAATTTAGGGTTCCTGAGCATCCACTGGTGAGAAGTCAGTCAGTGGGATGGAACACGGTTTCAGTGCTTCCAGGTATTCAGTGGTTCTCCAACTGATGCCAGTCCACGATGAATACAATCTTGAAATGAATCAATCTCCACAAACCTTCAAACTAAATTACTAAGAATTATATTTCTGAATACTTCTAAATGTATGCCACTATTCTTGAGTTAGTTCACCTTAGATTACAATGATTTGATCTCACTACATTGAATTACTTTGGATTGCGAAGTGCAATCATGCACGTACACAAAGACACATAAACATATAGGGATACATAACTCATATATCCATTAAAATGTTTCGGTGAACAGATCAGATAATATGATTATTTTTCAAAAGCTTGGAATAAGGGTTATTTTCACGGTGAACTCAGATAAATGAAGTTAGTACCAGGTCATCTAGAGAATAATAGTTGGTTAAGCATCAAATTGTGAAAAAGTAAGTGGAGTTGCTTTTTTTCTATATGATAAGGAAAACTATTTCATTCAGTTACAGACATGCTTACGTTTGCTCTTGTAGAAAATCTTTTCCTCATACTAATAAACTTTTTCTTGGTTAAAGTGTGAAGTGTACAAAAATTCCTAACGTAACTATGTGAAATGAACATTTATGCAATTCGAATAAATTAAAAACGTGATTTTCTGACATTAAACAACCTCATGGGTGATGTTTCTTCAGAGAATGAAACCTTATCAAGTTATTGCACGGCTAAATAGTAATTAGACAAATAGACAAAATCAATGTAGAACCACGCACACAAGTGCATTGGTTCAAGTTGCCACACTTCACAGCAGAATGCAAAGAACAAGGGGATAAGAAAAGACTAATATCAAAGTTGACAAAGATATATGCGATGAAAAGCAACTTAAAATTTAAGGTTAGCCAAAACATTCAAGCTTCAGAAGAAATCAAAGGGTGAATACATGTACGCCATTGTGACCGATTTCCAGCCATGTCACCAATAGTCCTCAACTACTGATTCCTATCGTCTCGAAGGTCCCAACCAACCAGGTTACTGAACCATGGCCATCAATCTTTATGCTCAGGGTATATTTTGCGGTCATAGCTTGTACTTTTTTATCGTTGATTATTATTATATTATTGAAGTTCAGTGTGTTGGTGTGAATTGTTGATAAATAATTGTCCAAAAAAAGCAACCCTAATAAGAAATTCATTTTACAAGTGGACTTTTATTTTTTTGGAAGAATTGTCATCATAGCCTAATCTGTAGAACTAACTCTGCGTAGAAGTTATTGTGTCTTTGATATGAACTAGTGTATTTCTAAAAGCTCCACTTCCAACTTAGCGGAAAAGCAGAATTAACGAGATTACCTAAGACGTACTATAAGCATTTCCACTAGGACCAGTGTGTTTTTGTTTTATGATCTGTTAAGTGATATTCTTAGGAGAATTTTTGGAATGTGAAGCAAGTGTTTTCTCCCTTCTTCACTTTTGTTTATTCAACTCTTTGATATCAGATGGGTGACTGATTGATTACTTGACATTTTAGAGTTGAAAGCCTCAATTTGAAATGCTTAGAAATGTCACATGAAAAAATTCAATCTTAATTTGATTAAAAATTTCTTTTCCAGTAGGATGACTGTTCAACGGAATCAAATTTCCTCACTTTAAAATTATAACATACTGACACAGAAGGAGATAGATTTCTTTCAAGCATATTACTTTTAAAATCTATGCACTTATATTCATAACAGAAATGAAAATTAGTTTCGAAGCCAGTTGATTGAAAGCTTTACTCTGAAAAATTGTTACGGAATGAAAAGATAACTGTAGTAAAAAGGAGAGAAACCAAAAATGAAAAGTTTTTTCTACGTAAAGAAGATGTTTACTAGTCTAGTCAAACTAACGTCAAAACCATACAGGGGGAGCTAGAATGTATGCTAAGTTTTCTGCGTTGTCTTCGTAAAGGTAAGGAGTGTATATGACACTTCCTTCCGAAAAAATAAGCTGAACAGACACATATTGCTGTTAACTGGTAATAGTGTAGTGGGCGTTGGTGATTAGAATAGATATCAGTAGTATATGCTCAATAGGCGGCAGAAATCATAGGCAATTACTAGCATTGGGTAAAGATTCTGTCCGAAAAAACGCAAGAGATAATGTAGGCGTATTAAGAGTAAATCAAGGGAGAAGCAGAAGAGGAAATAAAAAACATTTTGTAAGTGGCTGTCTTAGTGCACGGTTTACCATATTTGATGACTACTGTACAAGATGTCTATAGCAAACATTCCCTCCTTCGACTCCGTTTTGTCGTTTCTACAATTGATGTCGCTGCTTCTGGACGTGATGAAGATTCCATGGCCTGCAGTGATCTAGGATGCAGACACCAAGGTCTTCCTCAGGGACTTCGAGCCGGTCGCAGAGCTGGTGCGTGTCTGGGATCCAGGAGCGAAGGTCATGGTGCTTGGCACGTTGCTGAGGGGTAGAGTGAAAGTGACATATGATGGTTTGGAACGTATAGATGGGAAGGACACGTATGAAGGAATGGTTGGACGCCTAGAGGGAGGGTTCGACAGCCCAGCGAACATGGAGCTGGCGATGCAGCAGTTCCGGAGCAAGAAACTTGGAACAGACGAAGATCTGCTGGCATTGACTGTGAAGTTGATAAGAACCACTTCGGCGAGCACTTTCCACTCTAGATGAGGACTCCCAGGGTCAGTTGCTGGCTACAAAGTTCACCGGAAGAGTCCCGAATGCCATCGACCAGCAGCTTCGACTAGTGAACGCAGCCCAACTCATTGATATTAGTGAGCGGCCACGGTCACCAGATAGCTAATGGGTACACCAGTAGCTGCAGTGGAGTCACCAGAGGTAAATAACTGGTAATTCCCTATGATTTCTGCCACCTTCTCAACAAATACTACTTATATCCATTCTGATGTTCAACGCCCACCACAGTAGGATTGAAATCAAAAGACATAAACAGTGACTTCTGCAGAAGAGTTACGATGAAACATTCTAAGTCACAGTTGCTAATGTTATTTAACTCTTCTTGGTCTAAAATAACTAAGAAGGGTTCTAAAGCATGCTTATAAGTGTGATTTGAAGTACATTGCCCCCAGAAAACAGTTAAAGGGAGAGATGTACACTGAATTGACCAAACGTGATGATTAGATCTTTAGTCACTGTTCAATTAACTGCCTACTAGAAAAACAAATCACATAAAAAGCCTCCTTTTAAAGTTTTGAAAGTTTTGGTAAGTTCCCTAATTACTCTGGACTAGGTGGGAGTTAAGGAACTCACGATAAAAACTCGGATGATGTAAAAGGAATACCCTGCTACCGGTTTCTCTTCCCGACCTCCATTTCAGGGAAATTTTTTTCATTAAATTCCAAACATTATTATCAAGACTTTTACAGGCTGAAGAGGCTACTACTACTTCAGTTTTGTCATTCAGCTGGTTTTGTTAAGACCAGATTTCAAGTTAGCCACGTTTGTCTTAATCGAATCTCCAAAATGCGTACAAACAATTTATGAGGAATATTGGTTCACGTATACTTTCGTAAAAATGACTACCCTGTATACTAAAGCGGAATTTGAACAAAAAGAGGAAAATTAATGTATTGTACACAGTGAAAAGGGTTTCACCAAATATACAAATACATGTACAGTGTCAGAGGATTTACGCTGTCTAAGGTAATAAGAAGTAGAACTAAGACAATAAGGCCAGTCAATAAGGTTTGAAATGGAAGGAGAATGATATCATCTTCACCTATGGAAATGCTTGAATACATTTCATGTTAATTCCACAGGTACTTAAAAGTTCTGTTACAAAATGAATTTGAATAGTCCTTAAGTTCTCTGTAACAAGTATCAGTAAGGGCAACACACCATACGAATTTGACAACAGTTACAAAGTTAAAATCACTAACATCTGTCTTTTAAGCTCGATACCATGCAATCATGAGAGTATAACAATTTCGGCACTTCTAACCTACAAGATAAGTAATATATTAAGTTTGTAGCTTCAAAACACTAATTCAGTGTTGCAGAAATTTATCCCTGATGAAATGAATAGTATAATTAAACTCATTTTTGCATATAAACAATTATCTACAAGTTGTTCACAATGATAAGTACCAGATAAATAAAAATTTCACAATGTCTTGAAGTGGAAACTTCAATTAAAAGTTATTTTTACTACTTACAGTAACTATTGAATAATGTTTTATATTCCACGATTCAAGTAGTTTTCCCGCTAAGGCTCTATAATATCTTAGTACCAAGCAGTTACACCGTTTATAGTGAGTACATCTAATTATGAAACTTCTACAAAGGAGTCTTTCACAGGGGTTAACTACAGTCACCTGACAAGGAACATATTTCAGTACAGCGTCGTGTCATTCAGTCTGATGCTCATATGAAAAAGATGATTGTTATATTTTGACCAATATGATGATTCGACAGCTATATAGCTAATAGTCAGATCACAAATTCATTCACTTCTCCCGTTTTCTTATCATCTCCAGTCTTACTGTTAGGCGTTGTAAGTTTAAGCATTTATGTTAATCAGGAAATGAAGACTGTGGTCAAAGCAGATGCTAAGGCCTAATATCAATTTCTGCAGTAACTAAACACATAACACTATCAAATTTCATTTATTAGGGAAAGTTCAGATGCATTTAACGAATTCCAAAGTTAATTTGGTTGATCATCATAATTGAAAATAAACTTAAGCGTCTGCAGGATTCAAAATCAGCATTGTCTAATCAATCAGCTTCATTCCCGTCAAGGAATGTAGAGAACAGATGTCAACCCTCATATCACTTTCACTTCAAAATACAAGTCATCGTAAAAACAAAAAACAAGCAATTATTAATAGTTTATTTCTCTTAGTGCTGTTTAATCAGGTCACCTAGGTGTAATAATAAGGTTTATCTTTACCGTAAAGATCACAGACAGCTTTAATAATCCACTACAAAAATAGGCCTAAAAGTTTGATTAAATCTAATTTCACCTTATGAATTTTGTCTATTGTCCAGTATTACTACGTTTATTTTATTATCCAGGTTGTGGACACATTGTAAAGAAATTTTTTCATTACTAAGAATTCCTTTTCTACTCAAGAGTTTTATCAGTTTATGCTTGAAACGATTCTTCAGTTTTTTTTAGGGTTGCACAATATTTTCCTTACCAGGTTGAAGAGATTATTACTTGACTAATCTTATTGACTATATAATTTCAGTACATATTATTGACGTTTTAAGGTCATGCCCTTGAATCATTGTCTGTTTCAGGTTTATTTCTTCATTCTATAAGTATAATTGCTAAACTGACAGGTCAGTTTGATTGTTCTCTAACTATTTGAATTGTTCACTAGTATATTTCGTTAATTTATGGCACTTTTGTGTCAGAGGTCACACCTTATGATCTTACCTGAGTGGTTTCCATAAAAGGTTCTGTTAACACCACAGTTGTGTGGCAGTTGAAAAATTACTCATCTATGCAATTTGAAAGGTACTTGAAAAGTGCTCATCCTATTTAAGATATACGGTTCCATGTAGGTCAGTCGAACAGATTCGGTTGGTCTGAACGATTTGGCTCTGGGAACTGAGTTTGTCCGGGTACACTGCTGATGAGGTATGCCACAATTCAGGAAAACGACCTTTCAGTGTTTAGACCACTCTTACCTGGCTGGCGAAATCTACAGATCAGGCTGGGGGGTTTCACACTACTCAGACTGCTCAGTAGTTTATTTCCCTAGGCATAATCGCCCTGTAGAACGATTTTAGAAAAATGTAATAAATGCTAAATTTCGTTCATCTGAAGAATCAAAATATCGCTAAATAAAGCGGAATTTCATGCATTTGATTCTTCAGATAACTTTGGATAAAAAAAGGGAGAATGTTTAAAGAATCCACTTTACTTTTCACCAGAATTGCCAAATCGTTGGTCGGTGATTTCAATGAGAATTCTGTGTACTCTTCACTGACACAATTCTTAGTATACAATAAAGTAGAACTTATTTTTCGGAGAGAATGTATTGTTCTACTCATTTGAATGAACGTATACTATTGATTATGTGAAATGCATTCTGATTAGTTTTTATAAAAAAATGTTTGCTTAATAATTGGAAGGGAATACCTTGTTGAACATACGGATATATGTGACACAAGAGAACACGTTGTCACGTAAACTGAACACAGTGACAGTCCTTTTAATAGCTTTATCCAGATCAGTCGGTTCGGTGTCTGTTTTAAAGTTCTCTTCGAAGCAGGTTAAAACAGCCATCATATAGCCTTGCACTTTAAGCAGCTCAAGACTGTCAATTTAGACTGTAGGGCTTCATGTAGAGAGCCACAGTTCGAAATCACCCATTTAAGAATTAAGCTAGGAGATATTATTACTTTTCTTGCAACCTGTAGATGCAAACAGATTACATTTTTTTCTGCAAGTTTAGAACATGCTTTACATACACAAAAAAGTTGTAGCTAGTAAATGCTGTTGGAAGGGTAGTTTAGTTGAGCATTTTCCTATGTATTCTGGATTTTTTTCACCAGTCCCCTAAAGGTAGAATGTACATTCAAATTTCTTAAGATGAAAGATATTATCTTGATTTTGATAGCTATTCATCAATCTAGGTTTTTACACATCAAAATATACATGCTCCTTTGAAAAACATGAAACTACATTTAGCTAATGAATCACTAACATTATCTTCATTGTTGTATGCTTCTGCTTGGCGATTATTGATAACTAAAACATAATGAATGAAGTACTGAATAGTCCGTTACAACTTACCAAATAAATATATATAATCTTATTTCTTTAGGAATAGATGTAATCTTGCTGGTTATATTTTATTCATTTGTTTCAATAGACTTTATAACGTAAATAAAATAGCATAGCAATTCTGGCATATTAAAATTCTCTTTTCATAGATAATGATGAAGTCAGGCAGCAAAACAATCACTTAATCGGGCTCTCTATTGATCCACCAATCATCACCTATAAGGTGGATAAAACACCTAGTTAGTTTTTTGCATTCGTTAGCGTAGTAACTATGATCCTAACAACGCCGTTATCGGTGATTTCCAGGAAAAAGAAACTTTTTGTAATCTCATCCAATAACAATACTTCTGAGTGTCTCATGTTTTGGAATGAAACTATTTTCCTGTAATAAAATTGTGCCAGCGTTTTCTTCATTTAACTTTTCCACTAAATTAATTCACAGTGATTTCAAATCCATAATTCTGATCACCTTATTTCATTAATAATAAATTTGAGGTTTTCACACTTTATAAATTATTTGTTTGCAGTTTTTCATTATTTTAACGAATTCGGTTTTTGAAAAAAGGATGATGACTGAATTTTACACTAACCCCTTGATTCATAGAAGAAGTTTATTCACCAGAACCCGGATTACCAGCCTGACTCTACGTTGGCTAAGCTGAGAGATACAGAGATACATATTTCAATTTTGCTTCAATCAGTGATAGTATACGCGACTGTTATGTGATTGGCTGATATTTGACTAGCTATTCATTCATTATCACACTAGTTATTTGATCAGGTTTTTTCCCCTCAACTCAAATTGAACTGATTTAGTTGTTCGAACTAGTTCATTGCTCATTAGTTGTACGTAATTTTGACATGTGCCAGTCACCTGGATAGATATCTTACTTCATAAGGTAGAATACTGGCTTGACAACATAGAGTTTGCTAAATTACATTTTGACATCATTCACTGGGAGGCAGGTACATCCAACTGACGAATCCTAAACAGGAAGAAACGCACCTCCTGGATCACGCTGCTAGCCACTATTCGTCATTACTGATTCCAACGTGTTTAAAAAGACGAAACAAGATTTCTGTTTTTCTTGTTTTGATTTTCTAAGCAAGCTAAGATTATATTGAAATATACTCTTATAATTATTAAATCAAACACAGTTTTCGTTTAGTTTTGGCTAACAATGGAATTTATTGTTCACACTTCATTTTATTTCAGACTCGTCAGTTTCGTGAACTATATTCCCAGTGAGTGCTGGTGTTTCCACCACTCATCATCCCTTCATGCACTAAAACGTTATCCATTAGATTAATAAGTCATCTATCAGTGCATGCAGCAGATATGTAGAAAACGATCGATAAATTCCGCCTAGTTATTTGAACAACAGAAAATTATAAATTTTAAATGATAGAGTTTACTGAAAGTACATTTCGCATATCTTTATTCAAGTATCTTGAAATAACTTGTCTTAAAGTTCTTTTACATTCACTTTTTAACCTTTTTATGTTTACTTCAAAAATAAGGTTTACGTATACAAGCTTAATAAGTCAGTTATTTCAGAAATTTAATGGTGATAGAACTCTTTAAAAACAATTTCATATTAAAATATTCAAGTAAATCGATGTTCTATTTCACTCATTTCTTAATATCCTATCGATACAAAACAGATTTCTTTGAGTAAACACTTTGAGAAGCTAAAATCTAGCTTTTTAAGTAAAATACATAAATGATGATGTTGATGAATGAACACTTCCACTTCAGACAAGTAAGTTTTACAAAATGACAAAAATATTTTTTGATTGGTTGACTAATCAAGATGGATATCTGAAAACTGGATTCTAATTGCGAATGACTTAAAAGAGAAAATCATTTAAGACAGAAAATCTGCCCAAAAGTTTTAAAATCAAGGGGATTTCTGTCGAAAATTATGCAAATAGACTGATAAGTGGTGAAATCTTTGACGAAGAAACTGCAATTGAATCGAGAAAAAGACCGTTGAAATTCCAAACGTTTGATACCCTATACAAATCTGAATAGCTGACTAAGAATAAATTTCGTAGCATACTTTGTTATTTGGTGCCTTTTCATCAGCTGCTTCTACGTTATTTATAGTCAATTAATGAAGCGATTAACGCTTAGAGTGGTTCATATTTTAAAATCCTTAATCCACTAGATAGGAGTCGGAGAGATTGAAGTGTAAGGTTAGAATAAGTTATTTAAGTATTGAGAAACTGAATGAGGGGATGGAAGGATAATTTAATATTTAACTGACTTGTCTAACTGATCATCACTCGTATTCTTCATTAGTTGCGTCTCAAAATGTAAGTATTTAGTCCCAACCCTGCACTTAAAACTTCCCCACTACGCTGGAATAAATTATTGACTTTTAATAATGAAGTATCTTAATCTTTATTCGTTTCATTAATTAAGCATAAATAGCTTGGAAGCAGCTGACACAAAGGCTCCAAAATCCAGTGTGTGCTACAAAGTTTGTTTGCATCACTCTACACTACTGAAAGACGTGAATAGTTAGCTACACACCATTCACATCGATAATTTTATTTTAGCTACTGAGAAATTAACCAGTCTGCATGATCATTTATTACAGTAATCTTATTTTTTTGACAGAAGAAACATTCACATCTTTTTAGGTTCAGTGGACGTGAACCGTCGTGAGAAATGACTACGCAAAGTATACTATTATATTCAGTAGATAATCAGGCTTGGAAAAAGAAAAGTATATCAGAACTATATTTAATTTATAGTATGAATAGTGTGGTATTTCATTGAATCATTCCTACGTCAAATGAGATGACTGGTGTTAATTCTGAAATAAAGTTCTTCAGTGGTAAAATTACTGAAAGCTGAAGATATTTCTAAAACATATTCTACTCTGGAAATGTCAGTAGTCATGTCAAAAACTCTTTATCATTCCATTCATATTGATACAAAAATGAAACTAACAACTATTCATATTCAAGTTGATTAAGTGAGATAGCCTTGACTTGGTAGACTTGTATTATTGACACTGTGTGATGATTGAAGGTGAAATGGAAAATTGGCTGGCAGTTGCATTTAAATCATCGACCCAATATCAACTATTGATAAATTATTTTTGATTAAATTTTTGAAGGAAATATAACTGAGTATTAATTATTTATTCAATTAAATACAAAATCTGTGTGTACTATTTTGTATACTACGTAGCTGAGCAAGGGTGAAAATTTCTTGTCTAAATGAGTGGTACATATTCATATTATATTGATCTTGGTGACTAGCAGTGCAATCGAGAATGCGCGTTTCTCTCTACTTTGGACTCGTCAGCTGGATGTACTTGCACTCAGGGAGTGATGTTGTTCCCACTGAGGCTCAAACCCAGTACCTTTCGCTCCAAACGCCAGGGCATTATCCACCAAGCCACTGGGGTACGATACCCATTCCGATACTGCCGTATATTCATGATGGCTTAGTAGATAACACCCTGGCGTTTGAAGCGAAGGGTACTGAGTTTGAGCTTCAGTGAGAACAACACTCACTAGGGTGCAGGTAGATCCAGCTGACGAGTCCCAAATAGGACGAAAGGCGCATCCTGGATTCCTCTGCTAATTACCAAGACCAATATAGCATCACGAATATCCGGCAGTATCGAGGTATCCCCAAAGGAGCCCATCTGCCAACAGAGGTCGAGCAATTCAGCCCTGTATTGCATGGGTAATTACAAGTATCATTACAACTATAGATACAAGTAGACGTTAACGACTATTGTAAATGAAGAACTGTTATGGTTTCATGAATAAAGCTCAAACATGCTTGTTGATTAATCGAACTTGATCCATTAGCCTTAGTTGAGATTTGCATCCTACATAAATCCCTGGATTTGAGAGGTGAGCATATCTTGACTTATTGTTGGTGACTAACAGTAGGATTCAGTACACGCATTTTGTGCAACTTAAAAGTAATCAGCTAAATGCTAACTCTCTTTGAGATGCAAATGTATCTAACTAACAGGTTCTAAATCAATTGAGACACTTTATCTTGGACTCTACTGTTAGTGTCAAACAGAACAGAGGTGGAAATCATTTCTAACAACCAAGTGTTTATCGTACTTGCTCAGATCGAATCCATGAAAAGTCAGAGACATCGACAGCAGAACTCCAGTTTTATCTGTTTTTATATTTATCCGTTTTACAGTAGACTGAATGTGTTTAAGTCAGCTTTGTGATATGCAGCAGGACACTATTCCACTATGTGTTAAGAATAATTGAAATGACTTTAGGTTGTGATTATACTGTTTTGTTTTTAACTTACATAAAGTTCCTTAACACTTAATCAAAGCATTTGTCTACTAGGTTTTACAATACTTGAAATAAATGATACAACTAGATACAGCTCAACGATGAAATTCCAGCGTCGTGCTTTCGAAAATAAATTGTTTAGACTACAAATTTTGATCCGTTGAGAAACTTCATCAGAAGATTTCACGATACATATGATTGGGTAGGGAACACTTACATTAGTAAGTAATGTTTGCTGAGTAGGCTGAAGTGATACAAACGCCACATACAGCCATTTTGCATACTGAGGTTGAGATCACTAGAGGTGTGTGCAGACTGAATTTAAGTGACAGAGTTGAACTGCAGCTTTTGTGGTTGCTTTGTCTTTGGCATTCCTGGTGTCGAGCACTACACAGAAATCATACAGTCAAATGGGAGTAAATCGTATTATTCTCGCCATGAGGTTCGATTTTTCTGAAAATTTACTTCAATTCTGAAAGTTGCCAGTCCTTACAGTAAAGCGGCCAATTTTAGGGGATTTACAGAAATCACGTGATAACCAGCTCGCTTTCAGACTTGTTAATGAGCTTTTTTACTGCTCCTACTATCAGTAGTACATGTTATGAATACTTTACCATAGTGTTTTACTTGCATAAACAGAAAACGCCCAATAATAATGCAGTTAATTTTAATCTTTATTTTAGTTGTTAGACGCTTAGCTAAAGAGTATAATATCCCTGTAGTAAACCCTGGTGACTGTATACGCTGGATATTGAAAGACCCAAGTCATATGTATACATCATTGGCTAATCGTATTAGAGAACAGTTTAATCGAGGTGAAGCGATTTCAGATGAGCTGACAGCTGAAGCTATTCAAACACTCCTATTGAATGGTATTTACTTTACACGTGGGTAAGTTTAATAATTATATATACATTGGATAGTGTACTACTCGTTTCTTTTTTTCTTTTCCCCTCGGTCTTACATAGAAAAATGACGAATTTACACTCACTACCTAACCAACAGCATTATTATAATTACTACATTAGTTGTTATAAAGGAAAACTTCATCCAATACCACAGACTTATTAATTCCTGCTAAATAAATCTTTCAAGGTGACAGTAAGCTGAATATTCCAGTATTGGCTTGTTTATTGATAACTGTTGAACTTCCTTGTATCTACCTTCCCAATGAGCATCAGTTCAAAAAAGTTTTAAAGGGTACTTTCCTAAATGACTTGATAATGGTAGATCAGAAATATTCGTTAGGCTTGTGAAAGGAAAATCTTCAGGTGTAGTTTTACAACTCGTATTCACGATAGGTTCATCTAAGCACATGATATGAATCAATTAAATGCATTCGGAGCTCTACTAACCACGTCGTTTGAGTTGAACTTGATATCTAAAAAGGTTTCAAACAAAAATCTTGACACTTGACGGTCTCCGTAGGTACCTTATCAAAGGATGACCAGTTACTTGATATCTAGTTAATGAAACACCAAAGGATGTTCTCATTACATTATTGTGGGAATTAGTGAGTGATTAGGGAAAACATTCGAAGAGTGTGGATATTCAGGTACTTTCACTATCGTTTAGTAGGACTATCGAATAAATATTATCCCTAGATGCGCATGCCATTTTGTGTAAGCAGGACAAATCATTCAATGACATGGTAAACTGGTGTGTAATAATAATTCAAAAATTGGTGGAATAAAAATTTGACGAGAACTAGAGTAAAGAGAGTTTTTAAAGAAGTTTAACAGGCATAATTAGCTGCTCTCTGAACTCCTAAACTGATTATGGGAACCGTACTGCAAAAACGTGAGTTGGTTCACTGGGTACTTCTAGATTTAGCTTAAATATGACTACCTAAACAATCAGTCTAATTAACACAGTTTCATTCTTTTTTATTACGAAAGCAATCAGTCACTTGCTGCAATCATTTATCTTGCTTTTTATTTCATAGTTTATACGGCTCTTGCTATTTAGCTGAAATTATACTATTTTGGTATGACAACTGGAATAAGTGAATTTGTAGAGACTTGATTGTGGTGCTATTGTTGCTTCGATTTCACAAATCGTCAGAATTCCTAGATTCACTACGGATGAGCATGATTGTGGCCAGCAAACTGCATAGCTTGTAAGCACTTATGACAAAGACATAAAGGGGTGTAATAGGTGACTGAAGGAGTACCGAAGAGCAATATACTCCACAGTAAAAATGAATTTTATTTGTAGAAATGTATCATTAATATGAATGAAAAACCATTGACATCACAGATTTATCCTAACTGGTTTATTATTCTGTGAGGTCAGTGCCTATTGATCACAGTATTCCTCAGTCACTATAAGCGATACAACCTTCCTGCTACAATGATCTAATGGGTTGATGCACTTTTAGGCAGAAGTTAATTGAAACTAAAATGGAAAATCATCAGGGCGAAGGTACTACATTCATTAGATGTTTAAGAAGTACACAACCTCTTACAGATGTCAGAATCGACATCAGATAACATGAAACGTTCGTCATATTTAACTAACTTGCTACTTCAAAACATGATTGCATTGCAGACACTGAAAATGACGATGGAGACAAGAATGCCACACGAAAGCATATGCTAATACCTATTAGACGAAACCTACGTAAGACTTAGAGTTTAAGTTGATAAATTAGTAAATCATTCAGTATTTTAAACGTATTGCTCTTCTCAAGGTGGTGGTCATCATAGATTGACGTCAGGTGAGGAACTATTGAAAACCCGAGAGCACTGCACAGCTGTTTCGTCCTGGCATGAGACTCCTCAAGTGTATGAACCCATAAGGGAGTGAACACAGAACGCAAATCCTTGGACCTAAGAAACCTATGTCAACGTGACTAAAATAAGATTGGCGCAGACTTTGGTCTGTTACTGGGGAGTAACCAATGTTATGTTTTTTATTCCTAAATGCTGGCTGACTTCTATCAATCATTTTGTAACATGGTCATTAAGATAGGAGATTTGGGATCACCACCAAACTATAAAATGATGAATATTCAAGCAATATCGAGGGATCCACATAAGAGCCCATATGCCCACAGTAGTCAATCGCTTCAAACATCATGGTGCTAACCACTCGGTCGGTGTGACACGAATGGGACTTCTTGTGCAACGAGTATCGTTAATGTTATTTATTGATAAGTGTAATTTCCCATTTTTATACCGTATCTAGTCGATTAATTATTGTAGGCATGTGGGCCCTTATATGGATGCCTCGATATTGCCCGAATATTCATCATTTTATAATTTGATGGTTGGGGCTAACAACCACCAACCATGAGTAAAAAATAAAGTTAAAGGTTCTCTAAGTTTACAATGAATGTCCATTTCTGTTCAACACTAAAATGTACAAAGAAATCGATCACACAGTGACTGGATCCCCATTAAACTCTTTATTTACTGATATATTCTTAGCGAAATTGGAAAACAAACCGTTCAGCATTACTAACATGGATTTGTATTGTCAATGTATGGAGGACACATTCTCGGTCCTTAGCGACTTCAATGGCTTCTTTTTAGGAATTCATTTTAAGCACAAAGACAGAAGAGAAACTCTCTTCACTTCCTTGACATCTAGCTGCCAAGAAAAGACAACTGAAGAACAATATACATACTTCCTTAGCTTTATACCTGTGAAGTAAAAAAGAAATGTGATTAGATGTTTAGCATTTATAACAATGTTAGTCTGCCCCGTTGAGTGTACACAGAAAGAATTACAAGACCTTCAGGATATTACAAGAGAAAATGGATATCCTGAAAAGACTAGAAAACCAAACATCACTTTTCTTGTTCCCAAACATGAACTGACAGAAACCCTTGTTTCTGAGTCTGTAATTAAAAGGGTACACCTTAAGTGAAACTGCCAAGACGTCTATCTTGAGTAGTAAGCAGAATATTCTACTAAAAACCTTCATGCTTATCCTGTATTAGCCAATCACTGTTCATCACGAGACTAAAGGAAGCCTTATCTGGTTTGAGCTCATCATCATACACATATCACGTCAACTGTTCCTGTGAAACAGTTTACATAGGGCATTGATTAGGAAAGTCTGTTTCAGTATACGAGAACATCAATCGGTTCGGTTTTCAAAAGAATGAGCTCAAACTAATTAGAAGTCTTATACTTGTGCATACAGTAGATACAGGACACTAAGTATATACTATCACAGAATTTACTGTTCTGAAGACTACCACCTGCCACTCATACATACATTCTCCATTTAGCTGAAGTTGTGAAATGTAAAATCAACTAAGCCTGAACTTTGCGCTCAAAGAGAATTACTCTCACCCTATTAACCTTCTATCGGTTATCGACTAGATAACATTCGTTTTTCCTTACATTCCCCCTTTTCTCTGTATTTTCGTTTCGTTTCTAATTCTTAAAACAATTTTAACCAGATATTCTTCTGCCTTTTCCCTTTTATTCTAGTAAACTACTGAGATTGTGCCTTGTGTTGCGTAATATAATTTCGTTCCGTATATACATATATCGATCAAGTTTGATCTTTGACCTAGTACTTGTCTGGAACATTCTATCGTTTGTTTTTATACATATTCATGAATGTGCTGCTATGAAAATGAGTCCTCGGAAAGATAATTGTCTTTGTTGTAACCTCCTTTTTTTTTTAATAACCGAATGGGGATTTTTTGTTACCTCTGAAATAATGTTGACATTTTTTCCACAGTCCACTCCATTTTTACCCTTCTGGTAAATTATGTTCACCATGCAACCTTGAACTTTACTATCGATTCTCCTACCCCATGTTGAATACATTCGCTATGATTAATAAACAGTCATTTGACACTCATAATTTACAGTCAACTTATCACCTCGGTTGATGCAATTGTAAAAGTCACGCTATCATCCACAAAATTAAATCAATCTAGTCATAATTTCGCATCCAATTCGAAATTCACTCGCCGCAAATTTAGCTATTACGATGTTAACAAGTATAATTTTATAAATGTAGGACCTGATGAAAAGTTATTGAAAAGAAAATTCTTCCTTTATTTTGACTTTTACGATTTCGAAAATTAGGAAAAAAGACATCAGCGCAGAAGATCTTCCCGACGGATCATATATATATATATATATATATATATATATATATATATATATATATATATATATCCATCAGTGACAAGTGAGTCAACATAAGGTCATCGAAATCGGTGACAAGGTGATAACGTCTGAAAGGTCAAAAATCGCTCGTAGGATTATAGTAAGTAAACAAAGAAATCAATAAACAATCCTAGGGAGATTGAATGTGTCTTTTTGAACACAAACAGCAAGCTTGTAATGCTAGACTGCCAGAGTTTCTACGGTGGTGAGTTAGCGAATACTCACTCGCTTCGAAATATTTGCATTCACCTTATAAATGACTTTGGAAAAAGACTCGTCGAGCACAGTGACCAGATATAACCAAATGTTCAGGAATCGAGCTGTTGACGGCTTTACACTGTCCTTTAAACAGCCATGCATGATAGTGTTGGGAGATGCGTTTGGATAGAACACACTTTGTGCGGCCTATGTAACCAGCTCCACAAGAGCAGGTGAATTGGTAAACTTACATGAAGATGCCCAAAGCAGTAGGTTATCCTTTATACACCCTCGAATGTTTTGACCGAAGAAAACAATCTGAAGCTGAGCGGAAAAGAAGGCCTTCAGTTTCTCTGCCAATATATCTCCCTTGAATCGAATATTAATAAACAGTGTCCTTTATGGAACCGTATACCCTTCTTCTTAGAAATTCTTAGGCCTCATTTTCCTCTCAATGAATCTTGAAGTATAACAAATTTCCAATAAACACTCTTCGAAGTATTTCCAGCTGCTCATTCACTGCGTCATCCGTACAAACTCTCCTAGTTCTCTGCATTAGGAATGAATTAGATTTCTTTTCGTGACTAGTGGAACCCAGCTTTGAAAATGAGTATGTTGACCATTCTTGGTTTGTTTTCAGCAAATCGATCTCCTTAGGGAACCATTGTGTCTTCTTAATAGAGAGTCCGGAAAGTGGGATTCTGAGTTATTTTCACATTCCATGATAAATTTAATTGACTTGTGACATTCATTAGACTTTCATAGTACTTCTTCAAGGTTACTGTCCTCTTCACAGATGATGAAAGTGTCATCCATGTATTTCCTATATAGATGGAACTGCTCGATCGACGGACGAAGTTCACTGTTCTCCAGACTGGTCATCAAGCAATCAGCTGGGAAAAGACCCAGTGGTGAATCTGTTCCTACCCCATCCGTTATCGATAAAGTTCTGAATTGTATTCTAAAGGGACATCCTAAGAGCAATTCCCTCAGATACTATTTACGGACCCCGATTTCAAGCTTATTGATCTCAATATAATCACCTGGAAAGAAGATTGTTTCCGTCAAATAGGCATTTTTGAAGAGCGATGTGACGTCCAATGATAACATACACTTACCACGCACGTTGATACCTCTTATTTAGTCAACAAAATCGGAGTCACAGGAACTGTAATTAGTGATCCGGTTCTTCACTGACTGAAGGATTTCAGTTAACCATTAGCAATCCCATGATATGGTGAACTGTTCATGTCAACAATCGGAGGTAAAGGAAAATCTTTCTTATAAACATTAGGAAGACTGTAGAGTTGAGGAACTACTGAACCAGATGGTTCTAGTCTTCCAGAAAGCTTTTCACTGATGATCGATTCATCTTTCATCTTATTCAAGATCCTTGTTAGTTTTTGTTCTGTTTGTTCCACGGCATCTCTATGAAACGCTTCTTTCGAGAATTTACTTTCATCTGGTAGTATAAATGGCAGTTTATCAACATAGTCTCTGAGACTCATAATAACTATGGCCATAACCTTGTCCAGGCAAAACAATGACAGTTTCTTGTTCTTCAAAAACTCATTTAGATGGGCTTGTTATTTTTTGGACAATAGTCTCCTTGTATTTGGTTTTGCATTTATGTAATAAAGGCAGCAGTTTGAAATCGTTGGTTTAAATTCCTTGAGACTCCTGTTAGAGGTTGGAATCAGATCGTTCGTATGGTTCATTAAATTCTCAGAGTGAACTTTAGTGTCAAGCTCATTTACAGAAGTAGAAATGTCACAAAACTTTGGGTCCAACGAAAGTACTTCCAACTAGATTGCCGATAAAGTTATACAAGAATAGTTAAACACATCTTTTTCAGGATTTGCAGGAAAACGCAATTGAAAATCTGTTGCTTTAGGACTATTCATAAGCTTTAGGTTTACATCTTCTGAGCGTCTTTTCACAACCTCATTTGTTTAGTATTTGGAATTTTCTGTTTCATCGTCTGACAATTCATATAAGCCATGGTCTCTTAATGAGATATTGGGCTTAGATTTGGGCAATCTAGATTTTGTCTCGTCGATATAGTTCAGAGTGAAGACGTTTCAGTGTACTATGATTTGAATGGATGTGGTCACGATGCAGAATCTTCCAAAACGGTCTCGGATATTCACGTTTCTGTATCCAACTTTTCAAGAAATTGATTCTAGTATCGCTACAATAAGCTTGACAGAAAACTGCAGAAACCCACTGGATTCCCCAACTGTCACAGGATCCTTGATATCTTTCAGCAATCGAAATAGTCCCATTAGATTTCCTTTCTGTTTCGTTTGATAACACCTAATCTGATCTTCTAGGAAATTCTCATGAAACAGAGTATCGAGATCTTAGTTGTATAACTGTCATTGCAATTTACTTGAAGATGATGTTTAAACGAGTTGCGTACTTTTATCTCCTCTTTTCTCTTTACAACCTAGGTATATCATTGAAAATTATCCTTTGACTAAAGAACAAGGTGAATTACTATTCGCTTTCGGTGTACGACCAAATCTTGTTCTTAACTTGGCTGTCACAAATGAAAAACAAAAGTGAGTTTTTCAATTATGTCGTAACTATCCCTTCATACAGTTGACTTCAACTACCTTTGTTTACCGATATAATTTGCATCTTGAGAACGAGGCGGGAACCAAGAAAAACATTTTGTTTTCATCTTGGTGACTCGCAAGGTACTCCAGGAAGTGCGTTTAGTCCTGTTTTGCACTCATCAGATGGGTGCACATGCACCCCAGTGAGTGATATTGGGCTCCAATGCGGATGTCTCGATACCACCGGATTCCACCACGAGTCACCAAGATGAGCATAACACCACGAATATCGGGGCCCACATGCCAACAGAGGTTGGGCGATTTCACCTTACACTGCAACGGGAAAGCACAAGTGATAAACCATAAAGATACTGGATAAAGCAAAGTAGGATGAAGTGATCAACTTTCAAGAGGTTTATTTTTCTTGGCGGAAATGTAAACAATGGCTCATAATAGTCATAATAACAATATTGGTAGCAGTAATATGAGTAGTACGAGGTTTAAGAACTCTTAAAAGATGTACCTGTCTGAGAAAACCATCTGAAGTGAATAAAATATATGATGTATCATGGTGTGTAGGTAAAGTAAGGGAAATGAGGAAATAGTCTTCGAAACTAAAAGCAGTAGGATGATTAAGTGAAGTAACACAGGAAACTATTAAAAGCAAAGAAAGAGAGTAGATTATATAAGGAACGAATGAGAATGCTTATCATATGAGCAGGTTGAAGATAAAAAACTGAATTTATCTCTTCGTTACAAGAATTTAGGACTTGGTTCGCGACTGTTCAAGGTTCCTGAGAATTTCAGGTATCAAAACGATAACTTTTTACATGATTTAGACAAATTCTATCAATAATTCAAAAGGCCATATACATACTAGCTTAATGATCGCAGTTGCCGAAAAAATGACGGAGGTACTCTTTAATTGTTCCGCTTTATCATTGGAAAACCATGCTGAACCGTAGCCAGATGTGACTGCCGAAAGCAGGTCAAGATATTGGTCAGTATACCTAGCTTCACCAGTAGACATGCATGAAAGTAGCCAGATAAGACAGCTTTTATTATTGATAGTGAACAACAAATAGACCGTCTAGGAGAATGCAAACTTCGTGACTGGAATCCATGTGAAAATCAATACTTATGTTTATAGACTCTGTAACACCTGGCCCAGATGTATCCACACATCATCTTTATTCTGATCCTCGTACTACATTTTTTAGCCTTACACTCTCCTCCTTACTTCATATGACTCTACACAAATTTTCATTTTCTCATTTGTATTTCATCTTGATGCCTTACATCTCTACATGGTAAGGCTGTGTAGTATCTTAGACCATAAGAAAATACTTTCATGTTGATTGTGACTAAAATAAATGGTCTTTTAGACACATCGGTCAGATGCTGTCCCTAAATATTACCAACAAAGAAAATAACTTGCTACCATATATGCAAGTTGAGACCTGCGTTCTCGGCCTTTAACAGTACTCACCATCATATAGTGTGACTATTTCACAATGTGATACCAGTAAACTGAAAAGTCAAGGACGAAAATATGAGAAATACTGTAGGCAACGCAAAATTGTGTTCTCATCATTATTTTGGTATTTGTATTTCATGATAAATACAAAACAAAATAAATTATTTTAACTGACTATTCACTATTTAGCTTCGATATTTTGTGATGACCAGAAGTGAAGTGAAAAATTCAGACCAGCGACCTCCTGTCCCGTCTCAAATTTTCATTTCGCCTTCAATAATCATTCAGTATCAATAAAAATCCGCCAAACCACAGCTATCTCATATAGTCAAACTGCTAATAGAGAATAGTTTTAGCTCAGGTGAATGGTCTTGGTTGTATTGTGTTCTCTGAGATGGGTTGTTTAATCGTGAAGCTTTCATCGCTTTGCTAGTCGACATCATCAGCACTAACTTCAGTATGAAGTGAGCTGTCAATATCTCTCCGTGAGTGATTTAGTACCTTGCTCTGACGATGTGGTCTGTGATTGGTTGTTCCCTTCGATTGTTGTGTCATTGATTGTATAGACTTTCCTGTTGGCTGTTCCTCTGCTTCACCTCCGACCTTTCTGTTGTTTATCATTTTTCTTATTGGTTGATAGACTGAGTCTATGTCTATACATCTGTTGATTGCTGAATGCCAAGATTCTAGGAAATTTCTGATATTCTTTGTGTTTCCTCTGTCCAAAATTTCTACATTGTCGAAATTGAATTCATCTCCATAATTATCCACGTGCATTGAAATGAGTGACGAAATGTCGTGGCGTTTAATAGCCGATTGGTGCTCATGTAGACGAAGGCGAAGAGGGCGGCCGCTTTGTCCAACGTAGTGCTGACTACAGTTATTGCAGTTGATTTTGTCAATGATATTTGGTTTGTCTTCTTTGTTTGTTGCATCCTTTGGCCTGCATAATAGTGTTCGGAGGGAATTTGTTGGTTTATGAGCCACAGCAATTCCAAGTGGTCTCAGCAATCCTGTTGTGATTTCTGATACATTCTTTGTGTATGGTAGGATGATGCGTTTGTTGATTTCTGTCGATGACTTTGTAGTTGGCGATGCACTGGATAGGCATCTTCTGATAAAGTTTCATGGGTAGCCGTTCTTCTTTAGGGTGGACATCAAGTAATTTTCTTCGTGTCTCCGTGAGGTTGTTGTGCTGCAGTGTATTCTCGCTCTTTTGGATAGAGTCTGCATGCAACTGATTTTGTGTGTTGTTGGGTTGTTGCTGCTGTAGTTGAGGATTTGGTCAGTGTGTGTTGGCTTCCTGTACACTTGAGTTTCCAGCTTTCCGGCATTTTTTCCTAGTGACTAAAACATCCAGGAATGGTAGTTGGTTGTTTGACTCTTTCTCCAACAAATTCCCTCCAAACACTATTATGCAGAACAAAGGATGCAACAAACAAAGAAGACAAACCGAATATCATCTACAAAATCAACTGCAATAACTGTAGTCAGCACTACATTGGACAAAGCGGCCGCCCTCTTCGCCTTCGTCTACATGAGCACCAATCGGCTATTAAACGCCACGACATTTCGTCACTCATTTCAATGCACGTGGATAATTATGGAGATGAATTCAATTTCGACAATGTAGAAATTTTGGACAGAGGAAACACAAAGAATATCAGAAATTTCCTAGAATCTTGGCATTCAGTTTTTTTTTCAATCAACAGATGTATAGACATAGACTCAGTCTATCAACCAATAAGAAAAATGATAAACAACAGAAAGGTCGGAGGTGAAGCAGAGGAACAGCCAACAGGAAAGTCTATACAATCAATGACAACAATCGAAGGGAACAACCAATCACAGACCACATCGTCAGAGCAAGGTACTAAATCACTCACGGAGAGATATTGACAGCTCACTTCATACTGAAGTTAGTGCTGATGATGTCGACTAGCAAAGCGATGAAAGCTTCACGATTAAACAACCCATCTCAGAGAACACAATACAACCGAAACTATTAATAGCCTTATCAAAGTTACGGTAAACCAAAATATACAATATAAATCTTATATTTTGATGACTTGATTTGAGTTTTTTTCACCGAAGAGTCTGCGTTGTCAAACTGTTGATATCCATATTTAGCGTATTACGTGTGAAGTGCGTACAAATTGAGATTTGTATATACACATGTGCTGATAGATCTTATCGTGATAAAAACTACCAGCACATTTGTAATGCCTATAAGTATGGATCTTGTAAATTCCAGTTTACAATAACTTTGATGAAGCTATTAACATTAATTAGTAAAATGTCAGTTAAAATAATTTATTTTGTTTTATATTCATTGAAAAAATACAAATACCAAAATAATGAATATCATTTACTCAATACCTACATTTTTTCAAACATCAAATTTCAACTTGATTTGGATTTCTTTTCATCATTTTTATGCAATAATATGTAAGCTAGTTGATTTGATTGCTGATATTTCGCTTCTCAACTGGAAACATTACCAGAAGAATCGTATTTGTGGTAAGCCGAAATTTTCATTGCTGTGAACACTTTCCAAATGTGGCTTCATTTTGCTGTCGTTGAAATCCTTTCAAAAATCCAGTATGAGAGTCCCATACTAGGACAGAACAGCTGTCCAGTGCTCCCAGGTTTCGTTTGTTCCTCCAACTGATGTCAGTCTACGTTGAATAACAACTTGAAATATTTCCGAATCCCTGCAACTCCCTCAAAATTTCATTTTTTAATAATAATAGCTTTATTCCAGACAATATGATAGATACGTTATGAAATTCTCTGCATGTCATACATTAACACCAGCAGCCACAAAATTACTAGTGAACACAAGCCCTCCGAAAAAAGCATAAGTGAACTTCCGAAAGCCTTAGAGCTGCTGAAAGCCATGAAAGCAGCAGGACCAGGTGGAATTCCTCCAGAAACACTGAAAACAGACACAGAGGCAACAGTGGACATGCTCACATCACTATTACGGATGGTTTGCAAGGAATGAAGGAAGGAAGGATAGATACCTGCCTGTCGATTGGAAGGAGGGCTATCTTGTCGAACTCCCAAACAAGGGAGACCTGAGTCTTTGCAAGAACTGGCGAGGAATCATGCTGCTGCCTCACCCACCCCAAGCAAAATATAATGCCGCATCATACTGGAGAGACTACAAAGTGCTCTGGATTCAAACCCACTACCGGAACTGGTTGGCTGGCTGGCTGGCTGGCTTCAGGAAGTATGAATCACATGTGGACAAAATTGCAATGCTATGCTAAGCATTATCAGTCATAGAACAGAGCATAGAATGGCAGTCAACTCAACTTAACTCAGCTCAACTCTACCTCAACTTCATCGACTTTGAAAAGGCCGTCGACAGCGTCGACCGACAAGTAATTTGACAGGCAGCTGCTTGCTTCAACACTACAGTTTTAGTGCCAAAAACCTTCATCAATCTCATTCAGCAACTATGTGTAATGTGATACCACATGCCAAGTGATTGACAATGGAAAGCTGAGTGACACCTTCGAAGTGAAGACAGGAGTAAGACAAGGTTGCCACCTACTATCACCGATGATCTTCCTGATTGTGGTTGACTGAACTGGGCTGAACTGGACTGGATGATGCAACAGACAACTGTGAGAAGATTGACATACGATATTTGACAGATGGAAAGACCTTAGAAGATTTGGATTTCGCTGCCGATGATGATTTGTATCTGATATCTTGTCACACAAAATTGAAGACCAACAGGCGAAAATCAACAAGTTGACGGCGAAGATGTGACTTCCTTCAAGTGAGTGTAGAGAAGACAGAGGTGATGAAGATACTCAAACAACAACAACATAGACAACAAGCACCAATCACTATGAACGGGAGAAACCTAAAGGAAGTGGTCTGTTTCACCTACCACCTAGGCAGCATCGTCTCACCTCACCTACTGGTGGTGGCGGCACGGATGAGGACGTCAGAGCGGGTATCGGAAAGACAGCAAGACAGGCCTTCATTAACCTGTAACCAGTGTGGAGATCTACTGCACTGCACTGCATTGCATTGCACTCAGCATAAAGAAGAAGATCCGGATTTCCAACACTAATTCAGTCAAGTCAGTCAGTGCTGGTTGGTTGGTGATGGTTGAGAAACTCGGCGCATCATGAAAAGCATTTGCAACAAACAACAGACACACATCATCAACAGCTGCCACCTACGCCCACTCGATACTGACAGTGAAGGTCAGATGGCCAGAATGATAAGAATAAGCAACAAGGAACTCTGACTGACTGGCTGGCAACGAACCAACGAAGCAAGGACCCACTGCCCAACAAATATGTAGAAGAAAGTGGGGATGGATTGAGTATACACTGAGGTAAATATTTGGAGACATCACGTGCCAGGTCAGATCCTCAAGTGGAATCGAAATGGGAAACGATGAGTTGGACATCTGAGGATGACATGGAGATCGTGTGGGGAAGAAATGAAAGTTAGTGGGCAGTCGTGGAGCGAGGTTAATAAGACTGGAGAGAAGAGAGTGAAATGGCGACGTGCTGCTGAAGTCTTATGTTCCACTAGGATCCCTAGGGACAAATAACTGCATGGTAAATAATAATACATTAACAAATTAACTCTCGAATCAATATTTTCAAGCAAAATGATTATAGCGTCTGAATGTTGTTCATAAAAACAACATCAATTGTACTGTTGTGAAGCAGCCGGTCGGTGTTTCATTAGCGTCCGGTGTTTAGTGGTGGTGATTCATTCACCAGCAGAATAATGGGCTATTCGAGATGGTTATCCGGCGAATATTTCCGTGTGATATGGCATTTTTTTTTCTTTTTTTGTTATTACTTCTAAAAACGACTTGTTTAGAACATCTTAAAAATACCCAAGACTATATGATACTTTTGCAGGGTTTATTTAAGAGACTAAACAGGCTGAAAGGGAAGAATTTGATCCGATACGGCTGGTGAAATATTCCATTGGTAGCCTGAAGTCCAAGCAGGCCGCCGACATTTTCCAACATACATCAACTCTGATTTCGACAGAACTCAATACCCATATACTGTGTTCAAATAGCATTCGTTTGCCTGACAGACAGTTAGTTGCATAATAAAGCCTGGAAGGGCTCTCCCCAAGTTAATATCCTTTTTTTGTATTTGAAGTCAAGGCTACTAGGGTGTAACAGGAAAGGATGAAACTGGTATCTGCTGTAAATAAATTCGCTTAAATAACGGAAAATTCCCATGTTGTCATTAAAAAACAACAAGAGGTTACAGAGAATACAGTTGTCTTTTCAACAACTCGTATTTATAGTTGTGTATTCGCAGATATAGGAATAAAATGACAGTATGTTCCAGAAAAGTTTCTGGTCAAGGGTCAAACTCAGTCGATAGGTGTAGAGAATGATATGATATTACTTTACGCAATGCTATTCTATAATATAAGAAATGATCTCAATAATTTTCATCAAATGCAATGAACAGTAAGATTTATCTGACTAAGGCCACGGTGAAGAGAATGTTTGCACGTGTTTCTTTTGAATACACACTTTAGGTTTGAAGTTAGAAATCGCCGAAGCTTTTGCTGTACATAAGCGTCTAATCCTCAATAGTGGTTTGGTTTTCTCTGACCTCTGATATTTTTGTCGTACAATGTGCAATCGGACAATATGCAAGGTCAGTAAAAACACTATCGAAGCATTCGTATAATGTTCTAATATGCTTCACTTCTCTATGAAGTTAGCGCTGAAGATATCACTAAACCTAATGATGAAACGTTCATGACAAATATTAAATCTCAGAGAACATCAAACCACCGTCATTTTGAGCTGCAAATCTTTCCCATCATGCCTAGTCTTCACTCCCCCCCCCCTTTTGAACGGTTTCGTCGAACTTTGTAGAGAAATTTGAACGAGGTTTTTAGAGGAGCTAAATGTTTTAAGTCTACATTTGATTCTGATAATGTTTTCATATTTAAACAGTATTACTGAGCCTATCTCCTTCACGTTACTCTACTCAGTATTATGCCTTTAAAATGTCTTCAAGATAACCTTTGAGTTTATATTAATGCCCTATATACATAATTTCATGCAATAGCTAACTAGGACATATTTTCTGTAATCATTATGATGTTTCCAACCGAATGCATATATTCGGCTTATTTATAAATAAGTGCTGACAAAATTTCCTCGACTAAATTTTGTGAAAATATAACTTAACGCATAAGCTATAAAGTCGAAGTAATTAAGATCCTTTTTTTACTCTGAATGAATAAATAAGTAAAGAACAAGTCAGAAGTATGTTGAACGATTGCAAACAAATTTCTGAAAACTGTAAGATTTAGTTTCCAAATGCTTTGCTTTCACATGCAAGATGCTTCTTCAAATCATGTGAAAACGTATGGTTCTTATCAGAATCAGGTCTGATATAAAATCAGTTAAGTTAACATTTGATTAGTACTGTGATGTAATATATTTTCAGTATTTTCAATTTATCCAAGGTTATCAATTTAGAGACTTAAATTTTTAATTAGGCTGAAAATTTTCGAAGTCAGTATAGTACTTGGTGGAAAAAACCTGAACTTAGAATAAGAAACCATTCTCAACATGTATGAAAAATGTGCCCTCGTAGGTACACGGAATGCAGTAGTAGACCGGATTTAAAAGCGAATTCGATGCAAAAAACCGTTCATCAAAGCGTACTAGTAACTTGAAGCTGAAATCCAAAAATAAACTAGAAGTCGTTGGATTTCACTCTTGTTTTTTTCGAAATATTTTTTTACAAATTAAATCTGCTTGCTCACTTTTCAGTGAATATGGATATTTCTGCACCTTCTTCCAGTAACGATAACTCACTGAACAAAACAATCACATTTAAAAAAACGTGATGAATCACGTTGTACACAGTTTGGGAAATACTCATTGTGATTATTGTTGTGATGCCCCAGTCTTGTATAAAACATTGTTATTGATCTGAACATTTTAACGTGTCATTCCTACATTATTTTTACGGTATGACTAATAGTCTATTTCTGCCTCCATTGTAATGTAATTTGCTGATTGGTTAACTCTTACCCTTACTATAAGAATTTCTCCAATTGAGGATAAGGTCATTTTTCATGTGTATACTTATTCACGTGTTTTGGATTGATTCATTGTTATTATATTCTCGGAGTAATACACTCTCCCATCTGCCAGCTTCAGTCTTCTCC